>OX371225.1:144997052-145607182 GCA_947310385.1 Nephrotoma appendiculata | reverse complement strand
TTATTCCCTAGCCAGGGTAGTGACTCAATCTCAAAGCTATTTTTAAATTCGGGTACCTAAAGAAAATACACACTAAAATAAAGCATTATTACGACACAGATACCATCTATAACTTACAATGCGTGCCAGTGCCACGGAGCTGAATCGTCCTGGAAGAGAGGAGTATCGACGTATTGGCTTTCGATAATTTTTTTTATATTTTAATCCGTTTACTGGACTTTCCAGAAGGCATAGTGATCCCACTCCAAAGGTTGTTATGGCTCCCCAGACCATAACATACGGTGAATGTTTTACTGTTGGCGAAATACATTCTGATAAATACCGTTCGCCTTTTCGCCGCCAAACACTTATCCTTTCGTCGGGTCCAAAAATATTGAACTTGGATTCATCCGAGAACATGACTCTCCTCCAGTCCTCGAGCGTCCAGTTATTTCGTTCATTTGCGAATTTAAGTCGTTCAGCTCTCATTTTTCCTGTGAGTAATGGTTTTTTCGCAGGCCGTCGCGCATAGAGGCCAACTTCATTCAGCCTTCTTGGATAGTACGAACTGAAATAGTCTCGATTGTTGCTGTTGCAAGCTCTCTCCTCAGCTCTAAAGCAGTGGCAAACCTTTGCTTTAGCGCCAAATGTCTTCGTCTGAGCTTTCGATCTGTGCGAACAGAAGTTTTCCTCTTTTTACCAGAGCCGACCTTTCTCGCAACCGTTTAGTTTTCGGAATAGGGAACTTTTTAATTGCTGTTTCGCTACACTTAATTAATCTTGCAATTTGTGAATGTGTGTACTTTTTTGACTCTAGTTGCAAAATTTTGGCTTTTTCGTCAGCATTTAATTTAGCGTGTCCCATTTTAAAATTAACTCTATGACTACTTTATTGAAACTAAGCTAATAATTGATCCTTATATTTGTTTTAAATATTTCGTAACACGTAAAACATACAGCAAAAGTGACAAACATATGAAAAAAAAAACAAAAACCATAAAAATTAGTCAACAAACGTAGTAGAAAACAAGAGAATTGCATGAAATAGAAAATAATCGAAACAAAACATTTCAATGGCGCAGGTTGTACATAGGGGGATTTATAGTCGGATATTTATTTAGAAAATTGAAATGTGAGGGACTGTTGCAAATTAATAGAACAATGTAATTCTTATAAATCGCTAATCAATTTAAAAAATAAGGGTGGTCTTTTAATTTCTTCGCCGGCAGTATTAAAAATTTGTAAATACTCCGAAGCAGTATTAAAACGGGAATTGGCTATTGCGGACTACAAAAACATAACGCAATTACAATCTAATTCAAAATTGTTTAAAAAAATAAGTTATAACCTAATTAATGTAAATATTTTCAATGATGAAGATCAATATAGTCATTCCCAAGAAAACATTAATTTGTTTATTTCTTTATTACATTTTAAGGGAATCTATATATATAAAACAAAGTCGGGTTAGTTACACCATTTATAACTCAAGAACGGCTGGACCGATTTTTATGAAATTCATTTTCTCATACATTTGTACATTTTGTTTTTTTATTTCGTTCGTCTCAATACAGTGGTGGTTAAGGGAAAAAGGAAAGTCGGAAAAACTCAAAAGGAAAACCCGAAAAATCTAATAAAAAACCTTTTTTTATATGAATTTTGTATGTATAGTTTTTATGTGACGAGTGATGCAGTGGTTAAAGTTTCGGCGCTTGTACCGCAAGGTACTGGATTCGAATCCGACTGGAGGCTGCATGCAAATTTGTATTTTATTTTTTTTATCCAATCTTTTTATTTTATCTATACTTAGCGATACAATTCATAATGGAAATGGTGGATTATTTTTCTTCGATGCGCCCGGTGGAACTGGGAAGGCATTCCTCATGTCATTGATTTTGGCCACTGTTTGTGCGAGATCTGATATTGCTGTAGCAGTTGCTCAGCGTTGAAATTGTCTTTAGACCTTCAATCGACTGAAAACCCGACTTGCAACATTGCGAAACACTCAGCAATGGCGAAAGTTTTGGTAGCAAGTAAAATCATCATCGATTATGAATGTACAATGGTGCGCAAATGCGCATTTGAAGCATTCAATCGAACTATGAATGATCTACGCAATGACTCAAGATGTTTTGGAGGCGCAATGATTCAACTGTCCGGCGATTTCCGTCAAAAAATACCAGTCATTCCAAGATCGACCGCTGTCGATGAAATAAACACTTGCCTCAACTCATCGACTCTGCGTGGCGCTATGTGATGAAACTTCAGTTGACGACAAACATGCGAGTTGCATTGTTAAACCGACAACCTAAAAGAGATATTTCATCCTATGTAAACGTAAAAATTTAAACTGCGAGTTCATTTTTTGTAAATAGCCGCAGCCGTTTTAAAAAAAAAAAAATATTTCTGGTTATATTTTGTTTTTTTTTAAATGGCAGATACAACGATGACATTGGAATTATCAGAAATATATTTTGTTTTCATTTTTTAGCTCGAACGTAAAATTTAATTTGATTGTCTGTGGTTAAACGATCCATCTGCCGAAGATTTTTCCAAGCAATTGCTGACTATCGGTAATGGCCGTAACGAGCGAATGAGTAATTCTTGCGCAAAGAACAAAGATGGGGTTTAATTTCACAATTCAAAATCTAATCATCGGTCCACTTCATTGCTTCAAATCTATCGACTGTGTGACAAACAAAGACGAAGCAACCAACTATACAACTGAATTTTTAAACTCATTGGATCTGGCTGGCTTGCCACCGCACAATTTACAACTGACAGTTGGTGCGATAATCATCATGGTACGAAACCTGAATCAATCAAAACTATGTAACGAGACGCATTTGGTTTTGAGAAAACTTAAGGAAAGTTCAAAGATGAGAACTCATTCCGAGAATTCTGATGATCCCAACCGATATGCCATTCGAGTTTAAACGATTTCAATTTCCGATTTGTTTTGCATTCGCCATGACGATCAACAAATCACAAGGCCCATCCTTGAGTGTTGGTGGCCTGAATCTAGAAAATGAATGTTTCTCTCACGGCCAATTGTACGTAGCATGTTCACGTGTCGGCAAACCATCCGCTTTGTTCGTTCTCGCACCTGACAATAAAACAAAAAATGCCGTATATCACAAGATGCTTTACTGAAGGGAATCAACCCTATTGCAAGCCACCCAGCAATAGTTTAAAAGAAAGTAGTGCAACAATGCTACGCGAATCATTTCGAATCAATTCAATAAAACGGAAGCCTTGCTGCCACGTGAATTACATTCATTTCAATGTAATTCAAATATATTTCATTTTGATTGACTTTAATTAATTTGGAGTACTCATTTTATCCGCCCCGAAGGTTTCGGGTTCAATTCTCGGTTGTGACAAGGAAAAAATTGCACGGCTGGTTTAGGATCAATGAATTAATCACTTATTATCCGAAATGAAAATATGATTATGAAACCTCATTTGAGGCGGCCAAATCCCTTGATGGGATACAGTGCCAGAGAAAGAGAGAGAGAGAAATTCATTTTATCTTAAAAAAAACTCAATTTAATTAAGCTACAATAACTTTAAACAATATTTATTGATTTTGAGGTGGTACAAAGTTCGCCGGGTCAGCTAGTGTAAAATAAATAAACGTAGTTCTTTTATAATTTCTATTTTTCTATATACATAATATTATATTTAAATAAAAATAATTAATGTACTTATATTAAGTAATAAAAATGTAATTAAATTTAAATACATTTTTTTATTTAACTTCGTAACTTCCTTGCATTCGTTCGAAAAAATACTAACTACGGCCCTCTTGATTTATTCGCTTTCTCTTTTACCCTCCGAATTTGACTCACTTGACAGCTGCTTTCATTCATACCTTTTTAATATATTCTAATTCTATGGATAAAACTAATCCTAGTATAGAAAGACGCAAAATAACAAAAACTTTGATATCGAAAACAATTAGACAATATTATTTATTAGTTATTCATTTTTTAATATACAAATTAAATAATAATTTATATTTTGTATACTTCAGAGAAATTATAAAAAAAAAATGTTTTCAATATATTTTATAAAAATCAAATCCGCCCCTGGTCAAGATTTTTTTTTTTAAACGGAATAATAACTGTTTGATGAATGAACACGACTCCATGACTTTCATTCGTCATGATTAAATTGTAATTTAATTTATAATTTTTTTTTTTGTTTTTTTTTTATCAAATATCACAAAAAAATAAATTTTATGTCGTGTCGACAGTTTGGAAGTAAAACAAATTATAAAAATCATGAGAATTTCAAATGGAATAATTGGCTCTAAGTAATATTACAATAGTTGATGGAATAAATAATACATATATAATTACATTATCTCGGACGATTTTGAAGCGTAACAATGTTTTTTTTTTGGTATGTCGCGGGCTGACTTGAACAATGTTTAAATAACTAAATAAATAATGCTTTATCAACATGCTTTGATAAATATTTAATCAGATAAAAAATTTATAGTCGACAATTATCGCATACTACTAACTGGTATATGCATTGACAGGTTTATAGAATTATTACAGAAACGTGTAATAAAATAAAATACTACCGAATTATAAATAAATATAAATAATTGCTCAAATATTGTTATACTGGGGTCCCTTACTTCCTATATGCGCTAACTTATATTTGAAAACTAATTCATCAAATTCCTTATATTGTACTGATGTATACTGTAAACTATACGTGTACTACATGTGTAAATAAAAGGGATACAGAAAACGATCCCCTGTGTATAATTAAAATAGAATCATCATAATTCCATGCGTTGTTTGTGCACACACTTTAGGGTGTAACTCGACTATTTATCAAAACGAAAAAAACAGAAAATTGTATATTTTACTTAATTTTATGTTAAACAGAAAAAAGAAACTACACACACAATTCGATGTATATCGCCTCGTTGATGTCGATGACGATAAGACGGCATAAATTCAAAGTATATAACAGAAGAAAACGCAAAAAAATAAATAAAATTAAAATTTATTCAATTTTAATTTTCACTTTTATTTTTGTACTTTATTTCTGGCAAGCAAAAAAAATTGATTAAACTTTTTTATTTTGTATCATAAAAATTTATTTTATTGTATTTCAACTACTTTAAATTAAATAATATTTTTGTGTATACATATAAATTTTTTGTTAATCATGTTCAGTTGGTTATTTTTATGTTTCTTTATCTGAGGTATACATTTTCTTACTTATTTTTTTTTTTTAATACTTTTCGTAAATAATTGTTCATTAAAAAATGAGAATAAGAGGTGAGTTTGTGTGTGCGATAATAACACAGTTGCAAATTGCGTTTACAATTTTACAGTTGGTTCCTTTTAACTCATCGCGATTTTTTATTTTCAATTTTTATTATAATTAGTGTGAAATGCAACCCAAATGGACATAAAAAACATAAATATACCTTCTGGATTTTTTGGCAAGAGGTGTAAAAAATACTGTTGCGATATAACCTTGCGGAAGAAGGTTTCCGTTTAGATTAAGAAGCGTTCCGGCCAGTGTACATCCAGAATTCTGTTTCATGAACTTATTTTCATTTTTTGCATGTTAGATTCGACCAGGTTTTAAAATTTTTAAAAATTTCGACAAAGGAGAAATGCTATTGTTTTTTTACAACTGGTAGATATTTTTAATCATTTGTGTACCTAATTAAAAATTAAGTGTTCCTTTTGTTCAATCCAACCAATTGTTGAATTGGTTTACGTCCGAAGACAAGGAAACCGTGGAATAGATAATTTTAAAATCTTAGATGGAACTCTGCCAATCTTAAAAACAAATTTTGTTGAAATTTCGTTTGTAGAATTGAATAGGAATTCTAGTTTTGGAATAAATTCTAAGATCTGTCTATACTGAACAAAGCTCCGCCATTTCATAACCAATCATTATGAAATTTCGATTTCCAGGGATGATTTTGGATTTAAACATTATTTTTAGTTGAAATTCTGTATTATGCTGTCTTTACAAGTAAATATAAAATTAAATATGTGGATTGGAAACTTACGTTTAGATTCGTAAGAAGAAGATTTTTAGAAAGTATTATTATATTGGCGCGGCCTAATAGATTATTTTCAGATTATGCAAAATTCTCAAAAACTCCTACTATTCTAGTAATTCCCCGGGAATAGGTAATTGGGGAAAACATTTATATGTCATTTCAAATATTTATTTTCCGTCCTATACTGAGGAGAAAAGTTTGATGTAAATATTTATAAATTGGGAATAATTTTTCTATATCTAAATTGGCAGGGAAAATTATTCCCAATTTTATTTTGTTTTAAAAAAAAATTACCACTAGCTTTTTACTTCAGTATACCAGAATTTTTTTTTTTAAATAGAAATTACATATAAAATATTTTCCCAATTCCCTATTCCCAGGGAATTACCAAAATAGCGCCACAGGTAACCGATATTTACGGTCAATTTTTTTAATAGCTAGTAGAGTTAGATTAACTCTTTATGGAACATTTAAAGAAAATTGTCTATTGTGAAAGGAACTAGACAAGGTTTTTTTTTGGAAAGAGTATGTCATGGAGAACGACGTATTTTCGGAATTCATATTTTGTTTTTAATAAAAAATGTATTTTTGCGTTATCAACTAACCGTTCGACTTTTATTGAATTTAAATTCGAATATAAAATCGGGTTTTAGTTCAGAAGTGGGATAAAGTACTTAAATACGTGTTAATAAAGGGCATTTGAATAATATTATAAACAAACAGTAAATGGTGAACTCAATCAAGTTGTTATGGATTTGTCAAATCTTTCGGAAGTGTATGAAAGTGAAACGTCGCAATTACAAGTGAACAATATAAATGGTTATGAGTTGCAGCAAAATGGAGGCAATTCTACGAAATTGAAGATTGGAAACATTGGTAGTAATCCGCGCGAAGTTATTGAACAAAATACTTGTGATGCAAACGAGTTGAATGATGTAATATTGCATTCGGAAAATGTTAGTTACGAGCGAAATTTAACGGAACTTCAACGGCGAATAAAATTTTTAGAGCGAGAGAAATTGCTTATTGAGCGTGAGCGTGTGCTTAATGAGGAATTATCAGAATTGTCGCGTTACCAAACAAACAGCGATAAACGTACTACATTCCCGGAGGAAGATACCAATTATCGTAATTCTCAAAATCGATTTAACCTTACACCCCGTGATGTGATCGATATACTTCCAGAATTTGATCCTGCAAGGGCAGAATTATTAACATCGGAACAATTCGTTCAAAAAGTTGAATCGTTGATGAATATTTATGAAATAAATGAACGAATTATTATGTTAACAATCGGGAATAAACTAAAAGGATCGGTCAAATTATGGTTTAATTCAGTACAATGCGTGTTTATCAAGTGGAGAATATTTGCAGACGAATTGATGAAAAATTTTAATTCACATCTTGGCGAAGCTGAGTTACACGACAAGTTACGTTCAAAAATTCGCAAACGAGACCAAACGTTGATTGGTGCTAGTTGAAAAATGTGACAAGCTGGGCACCCGGGGGGTAAACCTATTTCGAGTACGCTGAGTTCAATGGTGCTAGTCCCATTTTAAAGTTAGTCCCCATTTTTGAGATATCGCATTCGACATGTTTTGGCTCTGAGTCAAAATATACCCTCATTTTCATGTTGATAGCTCTTGAACCATTAAGATTTTTGCTATGCTTTCTTCAGCAAAGTTGTTGCGCAGTTCAAGACCAACAACTTTGCCGAACATATCAAGACCAAAGAACCACATCTGCTTTCTTTTTGCTTTTTTTTCGACGAAAAACACTGTTTTTATCATTTTTTATCATTTTGTTGAATTTAAATCGAGTAGAATCGATCGAATAAACATCGCATCGACAAATATAGATACAATGGAAACTATTTAAAAGAAAGTTAAATCGATTCAGTTGATTTTATGGTGATTTTTCCTAAAAAAAAATTCCTACAACATTAATATTTTTCTTCTCTTTGACAAAACAATGGCGTGCCGTTGCGATAGTGGATACAAATCCGGGATTTTTCCATCCCATCGTTTTAACCAATTACATCACGTAAATTATATGGTATGATATCAAAGGACCAAATGTCGAAGGGCCGAATTTCAAATGGCCGAATGTAAGGAAGGGTCGAATGTCGAAGGGCCGAATATCGAAGGGCCGAATGTGTCGAAGGGCCGAATGTGTCGAAGGGCCAAATGTCGAAGGGCCGAATGTGTCGAAGAGCCGAATGTGTCGAAGGGCCGAATGTGTCGAAGGGCCGAATGGGTCGAAGGGCGGAATTTTTTGTGATTTTTGTTTTGTGTTTTTAGAAATATATTTTTTTTATTTAATTTAATTATTTATTTTTTATTTTTTGTACCATATACCTATTATCTGAAGGCTGACAAATATGGCCGAATGTCTCTGGTGGCGAATGACAAAATTTTCCTTCACCAAAATGTATCGCTGACCGGATACGTGGCATTCCATAAATATTCAAAGATGAAAATATTAAAATACATAAATTCATAAGAAATTCATTTATGTTTAATAAAAAAAAATTTACAAAATATTCTATTAAAAAAAAAATATGAAAAATAAAAAAAATTTCTAATATTCTTAAAATATTTTATTTTGTTATAAAACAACAAATTTAAAAAATTATATTTCTAAAAACCAAAAACAAATTTGGCCCTTCGACCCATTCGGCCCGTCGACATTCTGCTCCTCGACACATTCGGCCCTTCGACATTCGGCCCTTCGATACATTCGGCCCTTTCGACACATTCGGCCCTTCGACACATTCGGCCCTTCGACACATTCGGCCCTTCGACATTCGGCCCTTCGACATTCGGCCCTTCGACACGTTGGGCCCTTCGATGCATTCGGCCCTTCGACACATTCGGTCCTTCGCTATTCGGCCTTTCGACATTCGGCCCTTCGACATTCGGCCCTTTGTACAATTTGTATTCCAATTATACAACAGACACGGCACTTTGCATATAAAAAGGTTGAAAAAAAATTGAAATCTGGGACGGAAAAATCCGAGATTTTTATCAGTCGTATGATTCTGTGATTGAATGGCGCAGTGACATTTGACGGTTGATATATTAATGCAGATGTTTCTTAATTTACGTGTATAATTTACGTGATGTAATTGGTTAAAACGATGGGATGGAAAAATCCAGAGGTCCTATTCCAGAATACGATACGAAAACGAAAATACAAGATTCCTATTCAAATTTAAATAAGAATCGTACGAATCTGATTCAATGTTGTACATTCGTTTTCGTGTCGTATTCAGGAATAAGGCCCCAGGATTTTTATCCACTATCGCAAAGGCACGCCATTGTTTTGTCAAAGAGAAGAAAAATGTTAATTTTTTTAGGAATTTTTTACCAGATGTGGTTTTTCGGTCTTGATATGTTCGGCAAAGTTGTTGGTCTTGAACTGCGCAACAACTTTGCTGAAGAAAGCATAACAAAAATCTTAATGGTTCAAGAGCTATCAACATGAAAATGAGGGTATATTTTGACTCAGAGCCAAAACATGTCGAATGCGATATCTCAAAAATGGGGACTAACTTTGAAATTGGACTAGCACCGTTGAATTCAGCATACTCGAATTAGGTTTACCCCCGGGTGCCCAGCTTGTCACGAAAAAAAGTTTGCAATTCAAGCACAGTGTTATGATTACAAAATGTGTGCCATCGGGCAATGTAAAGTTGCAGATGAGGCTTTAATAAAGTATATAATTTTGGAGTTGCATGATTATCAGTAGTGCAACCAAAATTATGCTCTTAAAAATAGGTTTTAGGGGTATATCCTCTATCCGGTCGCAAATTATTTAATTGCGAGGCGAAATATGGTTAGTTGATTTATTTTGCTATGCCAGTTGACATATTTTTTTAAATTAAGGTTTGTTTTGCGATTGTAAAATACCAATACACGAAAAGACTGTTACGCATTTTCCGAGGTCGCAGTCTTTCCATGTATTTCTACTTTACAATCGGAAAACAAATTTAAATTTAAGAAAAATGTATAAATTGGCATGGCAACATAAATCTAGTAACCATACTTCGCCTCGCAATTAAATAATTTGCGACCTGATAGAGGATATACCCCTAAAACCTATTTTTAAGAGCATATTTTTGGTTGCCCTAATTATCAGCTAGGTACATCGTTGCGCACACAGATAGTAACTAATGTAGATGAATTGCGTCAACGTATCAAGTGTATCATTCGAGCATGCGGCAAGGAAGTGCGCAGAGTGCACGGATTATAAATGTTGAATACAATTCGGGTCGGCTGAATATACATAATAATATAAGTACGCCGGGAAAACCAGTTAACAAGGAGGCAACCAACGGAATTCGTCCAGTTAGGACATACGAATGTTATAATTGTTCAAAACCAGAACATCTGTCTATAAATTGTCCTGAATCACAGAGACGAGAACGATGTAGGAAATGTTCGCGTGTTCATCCGAGGGAACAAACAGAATGCTCCACTACGACTGGCACTCAAAAATCGTTCAATGGTAAAATAACAACTGACGATGCGTGTTCATATATCAAAACTGTAATGTTGAACGGTAACGTTCGTTGGTATCAAAACGGTAATGTTGAACGGTAAACTATTGGGTTTAATCGATTGCGGAAGTCAATGCTCAATGATACGAGAAAGTAACGTGGGGCTTGAAATGGAACGAAGTAAATGTAACGTGTTTGTCAAAGGATTTGCAGGTGGTGGTGTGGTTGCCAGCGAGAAAATACGAGCGACAGTTTAAATTGATGAAGTTGATAATCAGATTGAATTGCTTATTGTTCCTGACTAATATTTAAATGCACTATTTCTAATTGGCCAAAATTTTATTGATAAACCAACCGTAAGAATGATCCGAGAACAGAATACGTTAAAATTTCAAAATCTCAACATAAGCGATACTTTGTTGATTGATCGAACTTTGCATATGGCAGAAAGACGTGATGTTTGGCATCAAAGTGGCATTTCTTCAAATGGACAAAACGAAGGTATAATTGAAATTCTATTGGCTGCAATAAATATGGATCAGTGTATGACTCCGAGTGAACGCGAATGTTTATTTAAGCTGATAACAAAATTCGGTAGTTGCTTTGCTCGAAATTTAAAAGAACTCGGGAAAACGGATGTTGAAATGGAAATTAAATTAAATAATGACGAACCAGTTGTCTATCGACCTGAAACTGATAAGTGAATTGTTGAAACATAAAATAATACGTGAGTCTGAATCACCATATGCTAGTCCAATCGTCCTAGTTAAAAAGAAGGACGGTGATGAACGAATGTGTAATGATTACCGAAAATTGAATAATAAAATTATACGGGACCAGTATCCGTTACCGATTATGAAAGATCAGCTATCACGACTCAGTGGCTGTAGTTATTTCACTGTACTAGATTTAGCATTCGGTTATTATCAGATAACAATGTCTGATGAATCAATATCACGTACAGCTTTTGTGACGCCAGATGGGCATTTCGAGTTTTTGGAGGATGCCCTTTGGCTAACAAATGCTCCGGCTGTTTGCCAAAAAATGATGAACGGCATTGCTCGGGAGGTTAACGATGATGTAATTGTTTATTTGGATGATATTATCATACCAAGCACGACCATCCAGGAAGGTATGGAAAAATTGGAACGATTATTGAAAATATTACAACAACGAGGATTATCTTTAAAATTAAAGAAATGTCAGTTTTTCACGAAGAGAGTTGAATTTTTTGGCCATGAAATTGATTCTCATTTCATATGATCGGGATCAAACAAAACTAACGCGATTTTAACATTGTACGACAATTTATCGGGTTAGCAAGTTATTTCAGAAAATTCGTTAAGGTTTTTTCAATTATCGCTGAACTGTGAACGCGGCTAACTAAAAAGAGTGAATCTTTTAACTGGACAAACGAGCAAACAACGTCGTTTAAAATATTAAAAAGCAAGTTCGGAAGTCGCGATATTTTGACGTTATATAATCCGGAGTTGGAACGAGAGGTGTGGCACCGACGCAAGTTCCAAAGGTCTCGCTGGTATACTATTCGAAAGAGACAAAAAAGGTGAAACTAAACCTGTGTCATATTACAGTCGCCGGACAACGGAGAACGAATGCAAATATCATTCATATGAATTGGAGGTTTTGGCGGTCGTTGAAGCGCTTCACAGATTCCGTATTTATTTAATCGGATAGCCATTTACCTTGGTCACGGAGTGTGCTGCGTTGATAACTTGCGCTACGAAAAGGATTTAATCCCAAGAATAGGAAGTTGGTGGTTGCGATTGAACGACGGAAAACAGGAAGAGAACGAGGAAATAGAGGACGGCTGTTTTCTTAAATCAATAAAGTTTTCGATGAAAAAAATTTCAGACGAGGAAAAAACAAATTACAAAATATTAATGCTTCAAAAAGCTAGTGAAGTAATAAACAACTCGCACAACGTTTGGGAATACAATTTTTATTTTAAATTATGGAACCGCATCCTCTCCTTAGAAATATTCGGCCAGTTGATTTCTCATAGTCATTGCTGCGCGAGTTGAATTGTTTGATCGCAAACGAGTTGATCTTAATGGTGTTATTTCATTTCGCCATTCCCCAATATGAAGGTCATGATCACCGTCTTCCCAATTTACATATTTTGAAGGGCAAGATTTCAATACGGAATCATTCAATTTTACGAAATTGTAGTGGGCTATAGTTTGTAAGACCACCTTCTCGGCGTTCTCCGGAAACATATTTATGATTGTCTTTAAAATTCGCCATCGATCCACTAAAATGCCAAAAGCGATTAATTACTCCTCGTTTCTGTTACTCGTCGAGCTCTTGACAGCCTACAGTTAAAATCTAGCCGCTCTAACGATAAACTTTTTCCAGGAAACGGCCTCATATTAGTTCTCAGGGAAAAACGGCATCTAGCTACATAAAAATGGGACATCGATGTATTTCAATTGGGTAATCGTCGATTCTTGGGGATTTTTAAACTTTCTTTACTCACTATTTCCCAAGCTGTGGTCATAAAGCAAAATATATATATAAGAGGTCTCATGTAGAGATTCCGAGGTTAATCTATTTTACTTTTGGCAATCTATATAAGCCTAACAAGAACAATGAACTATAAAATAACTATGCCAATATGTTTATAAGTTCGTATATATGGATTAAATATAGAAAAAAATTTAATTTGTATATACATATAAATATATTAAAACTATAAAATAAGATTAACCTCGGAAAAACCTGCTTATAAAATTTGCACTACTTGATTTCTCTTATACATATATTTATTGCTCGATGCTGTGGTTCACTGAAGATACCTAAAATATATTTGGATTTTTAAATTCTGATTTATATTGTGTTTTATATATATACTTATATGCCTTCACCGCTTTGGCTACCATAAGCTCTCGATAAGGTAAATGCTGAAATTTTTTTATAATTAAAATAATTGGTATGGCTATTTGGTGGATATTGAATTGCTATATGTTGACCATCTACGGCAATTAATTAGCAATTTGTGAGTAGTCAGAAGGACCCGGAATCCCGACATAAGTGGGAGATAGAACTTTCCATATTATCTCGCATGTATCCAAAATAATGGTCCTTACAGTCGTTTTGCCCATTTTATAGCTCCAGGCACGAAACTGGGCTCATCATTCGCGTATGTAAGAAAAATTCTTCACTGTCTATTTCTTTAATTTTTTTGTATGTCGAAATAAAATAGCCATCAACATTTGGACTACGAGTTAGCGTCTTACCCATCACCTTTTTCTAGAGTGTTTATTTGCTTTATATACCTTTTGTACCTCTTATATATCACATACAGCGTAAGCAAATCTGATATACTTCTGATATTTATGCCTTTCGTTTTCATTTTATTAATTATTCTTGACAATATTTTATATTTTGAAAGAACCTGTCACTTTTCCAGAACGGAGCGGAAACACTGTGTTTGACAATCCGTAATGACGGATAGATGCGGTACAAATTGTACCTTAACTTTTGACCAAATAATCTCGAGGGGGATATCTCCCGGATTCCAGCAATTAGTTAATTTTAAACCGATGTTTCATATAAAAGGAAAAAGTTCAACGCAACCGTACCAATACATGGCTTAGACATGGACAATTGCGTTTATGTGGGTAAAAAATGACAATGAGATTTTGCTTTACATCACACCTTTGAGTGCGCGTATTAGAGCAATGAAAATTAGTCTGGGACTGGTACTTCTATTAAAAGGTCCACCAATTTGTCATTGCTAATAGTTTCTGTACCCTATTAGCCAATTTATGACGAAAAAAAAAGTTCCGCCGATCGTGGAAATTCTCGCTATTTGAATATTCGTGACACGGGAAAAGTATTGGTCCCGTTGAAAAGAAGAAAAATTGCTTAGCCTTAGGGTTTAAAAGGTCCGCCAAATTATTGATCTATATAAGTTCTGGACTCCTATGTCTATCTACCGAGCAAGTATGATGACCCACTGATCGTGGGAATTCCCGCTATTCGAATATACGATCAGTGCGTCATTATACTCGCTCGGTAGATAGACATAGGAGTCCAGAACTTATTTAGATCAATAATTTGGCGGACCTTTTAAACCCTAAGGCTAAATAATTTTTCTTCTTTTCAACGGAACCAATACTGTTCCCGTGTCACGTATATTCGAATAGTGGGGATTCCCACGATCGGCGGAACTTTATGTTTCGTCATAAATTGGCCAACAGGGTACAAAAATTATTAGCAATGGCAAATCGTTCGACCTTTTAATAGAACTACTCATCCCAGACTAATTTTCATTGCTCAAATTTTTTAAGTATCAAAATACGCCAACTCAAATTTAAATAGCGGGAATTCCCACTATCAACGGGTCCTTATACTCGCTTGGTAGATAGTCATAGGAGTTCAGAGCTTATTTTAATTAAAACATTTGCGGACCTTGTAAACCCTAAGGCT
Organism: Nephrotoma appendiculata; assembly: GCA_947310385.1. Taxonomy (NCBI): domain Eukaryota; kingdom Metazoa; phylum Arthropoda; class Insecta; order Diptera; family Tipulidae; genus Nephrotoma; species Nephrotoma appendiculata. The sequence continues at coordinate 145,592,201 of OX371225.1, read as the reverse complement.
GGAGAATTTTTCTATTTTTCAACGGAACCGATACATTTCCCGTGTTACGTATATTCGTATAGCGAGGATTCTCACGATGGGCGGATCTTCATGTTTCATCATAAATTGGCCAACAGGGATCCAAAAAATCCAGAAAATGTATTATTTTTTAATTGGATTGGGCCGAGTACAAAGTGAAACCATCCATCCCGACCTTAATAGCCTCTTAGAAATATCTTACGACAAAGCACTTTTAATGCTATATTGCGGTATAAAACTTCTATATATTACACCCAGTGCTACTCTATATTTTCCGGAAAATTCATGTTTTTTAATTGAATTCGGTCTAAGTAGTACAAAGTGAAACCATCTATTCCAGCCGTAATAATCTCTTAGAAATATGTTAGGACAAAACACTTTTAATGCTATATTGTGGTAAATTTTTTTTGAATATTACACCCAGTACTCCCCTATATTTTCCGGAAAATTTATGTTTTTTAATTGGATTGGGTCCAGTACAAAGTGAAACCACACATTCTAGCCGTAATAACCGCTTAAAAATGTGTAAGGACAAATCAGTTTTAATGCTATATTGCGGAATAAAACTTTTGAATATTAAGCCCAGTGCTCCCCTAGATTTTACAGACAATTTATGTTTTTTATTTAGATTGGGTCTTGTAAAAAGTGAGAACACCCATTCCATCTATAGTAACCTCTTAAAAATATGTTAGGACAAAGCAATTTTAATGCTATATTGTGGTATACAACTTTTGAATATCAAACCCAATGCTGCCCTAGATTTTCCGGAAAATTCAGGTTTTTTAATTGGATTGGGTCTAGTATAAAGTGAAAACATCCATTCCAGCGATAGTAACCTCTTCAAAATGTTTTAGGACACAAGTAGTATACAATTTTTGCAAATATTACGCCCAGTGCTCCCCTAGATTTCCAGGAAAATTTTTGTGAAAAAATTGCATTGGATCTAGTTCAATCCTTAAGCTCTAAATCAAGAAATTTGCAGATCTTTGAAACACTAAGGCCGGAGAACTTTTCTACTTCTCAACAGAACCGACACATTTCCCGTATCACGTATATTTAAATAAAGGGAATTCCCACGATCGGCGGAACTTTATGTTTCGTCATAAATTGGCCTACAGGGTACAGAAACTTTTAACAATGACAAATCGGTGAACCTGGGTAATAGAATTACCCATCCCAGACTAATTTTCATTGCTCAAATACGTTAAGTATCATAACACGCGCATTCAAATTTAAATAGCGGGAATTCCCACGGTCAGCGGGTCCGTATACTTGCTCGGTAGATAGTCATAGGAGTCCAGAGCTTATCTTTATCAAAAAATTTGCGGACCTTTTAAACCCAACAGCTGGAGCATTTTTCTACTTTTCAACGGAATCGATACATTTCCCGTGTCACGTATATTCGAATAGCGGGAATCTCTTAGACATTGCTTTTAGAAAAAAACATTTTTAATACTAGATTGAGGCAAACAACTTATGAATATTACACGCAGTGTTCTCCTAGATTTGCCGGAAAATTCAAGTTTTTTAATTGGACTGGATACAATGAAAAATTTATGAAGTAGTTCTTTATTCGCATAATTGTAAAGAAAATTTACTTTCAAAATTTATGATATTATATATTTAATTTAAAATGTAGTGTAGTTGATCTTCTTGTTTTAAATTGAACTGATAATATAATTTAATAATAATTTACACTGTTAAATTTCGTTTAGAAAGAAATTTTGTGTTTAAGACAGTTTAGGACAAACTTCACGTGATTATATAGTCGTATGAAGTTTGTCTTAAATTGGTCCTAAAATTTGTTGTTGCTTTGTAACGTGCGTTCCATTGACGCATCAAGTATACATATTTAAATTTTATGCACAATGTATATCATTGCTATTATGCCTAAATGACGGCTGTTCACAAATTATACCATTTAGATGATCATTACGCCTGCGAGATTTGCATTTATTTTTATATGTAGCATACTGTAGGCGAATTAAATTATTGATTATGTCTTGCATTTTTGTTTGATGTATGCACTAGAGCCCTGCATCGGATAGTATTATCCGCGGATATCCGCATTTATCCGCTATCCGCGGATAAAAGCGGATATATCCGCAATAAAATTGTGCGGATGCGGATCAGTAACCTTTATCCGCAGTATGCGGAATTTTATATTTCATCCACATATCCACTAAAGCTCTATTATCTATCTATGTAGTTTATGTGCTATGAAATGTTTATGTATAGTATGTATATTAATTTTAAATCGATTAGTGTAAATTATATATTAGGTGAGCGTAATGAGTTACATCGAATCGAGGAACTAGATAACGCTGACCTTGAAACACTAATTTTATTTTTAACCCCGTTTAAAGATACCACAGATCAAGTTGAAGGCAGTAATCATCCCACTTTGTACTGAGTTGTACTATTAAAAGTTAAGATACTTGCACATTTAAACGGACTTACTATTAATCACGAATGGATTCGTGATGCTAAGACCAGTGCACTAGAATACATGGCTACGCTAAGATTGGAAGTGGAGCATTACACTGCAGTTTTCTTGCATCCGCTCCTTAAACATCTTAATATGATCGACGATATAAATAAATATGCTACATGATAAGCTATAAGGATAAGAGATAAGCTATATAGCCTCTTACATAAACGAAAACGAAGAAGTTATCTCTACTGCTGCTAGTGGTAACGTATCTCTAATACCTATCCGTCAATGAGCTCCTCAATCTTATCTGATTTTATAATTTATTATGAAGAACCTGTGCTGCTCAATGAATTAGAAATATATAAGCAACAGAAGGTTGATAACGACGAGGGTTCAAACCTATTAAATTGGTGGCAGGACCACAAGACAAATTTTCTGAAATTGTTTTTGACAGCACAATGCATTCATACGATTCCAGCGAGCAGCACACCATCGGAACGCCTTTTTTCTATATCGGGGAATATTATTTGCGATAAGAGAAGCTCTATTGATCCCGATCTTGTAGATGATATTTTAGTAGCTAAAGGCAATTGGGATTTGCTATAGTTTTATATCATATAAAATACCGCAACATATACATAATATTGAATTTTAACTCTTTATGTAATTTTATTGTGTTATGTATGACATATAAATTGAATTTTTCTAAAAAATGTGAAATAAATAATTAAAATTACTTTGTTTCCTCTTTTTCTCGACCGAAAATTTTGGAAGTAATTTTTCTCAGTTCATACACTTGTTTAAATTTTTGCGGATGCGGATGAGTGCGGATGCGGATTTAATAATTTTTAACGAGTGCGGATGCGGATTAAAAAATTGTTTTTTTCAGCGGATGCGGATCGGATGCGGATACGAAAAAACGTATCCGCGCAGGGCTCTAGTATGCACCATACCATACACAATCCGCAATATCGTACGATTTTATTTTGTGTTATTGTGTCAAATGTTTTTTTTTCTTGTAGAAAGCGAAAAATAATTTTTGGTCAGTTCAGGTTTGATTGAATAGAAGTGATAAGCTAATAGGCATAAGTCAAAAAAAACTCTATTCACATAAAATTCAATAAAATAAATTTTGGAATGTTTTGTGTATTCCCAGTATCGAATTTAGAGATTACTTCAAAGTAATATTATACGAGTGTTAATAAAACTTAAATAATTAATAGAACATTAGCTCAGATTGTGTATAATATAAATAAATAACTAACATTATTACCTAGAGTGCTATATAAAATTGTCGGAACAGTACATCACAAGTGGTGTGTTACGTACGGACGTGAATAAAGCGAAAATTTCATAAACTGGTAGTGCCCAGGTTATTCACGATACAAAGTTGAAATGGTGTTACAATAAACTACGTGCGCTGATAGTGTGTGCGGAAATCGTGCGCGGATAATCAGTGTGTGAATTGACACCGGTACACACTCTTATTAATGATATAAATTACAGTGGTACTACAGTAAACTGTGTAGGTGCGCGGATATTAAATAATTCATTGTGAACTGGCACTTGCATGATTCCAGTAACAACTGAAATTGCAGCGGTATCACGACAAAATACGTGTGCCGATGGTGTGTGTGGAAACCGCGCGCTGATAATTGATTGTGAATTGGCACCTGTACATACCTCTGATAGTTCCTTGATAGTTTTTTTTTTGACGGCCAATTTTTTTTTTCTTCGTCACCTGGAGCCATTCTGCGGAACGAGCCGTGGGCAAGATTAAGGTCAAGGACGGGTAGCTGCATGTGGTGAGAGCAAGCGGATGGCGGAGGTTTGCCGGACGTTTTTTTTTGAGCCTGAGTATTTCTTTTGTATCATTTCATATTTATTATGTATTAAGGTTTTAGAGACATGTATTTAATTTTTTTCCCCTTTAATTTTTTTGTTGTAATTTTCTTTTACTTAATTATTTGAAAAATTAATTTAGTCTTGTTTGAATTGCCTAGCAACATTTTTTTTGCTAAGTTGATTAAATTGTTGTTATTTTCTTTTTCTTTATAGCGATAATTCAGTTTTGATTACAGGTGCCGTGTCCCCGGATGTAAGGAAAGCGCTTCTCTTCATTCGTGGAACCAGGTAACCTTTGGTTTATTGTTATATGCGTTTTTTTGTAGAACCGTTTGGATCGGTCAATTTACCAACTAAACAATTTTAAAAATGTTGCTTTTCTTTTTTTGAATATTTTGTTTTTATTATCTTATAAATTACGATCACAACTTTTGTGCTCAAATTGGATTTTCATTTTTGTACATTTTTTTTTTGGTAATTAAGGATTTTGTTATAATAAATATGAATATCTTGTTGATTATAACTGTGATTTTCTAAAGCGTTATGTGCGAGTGAGTGACAATGAACGACCACGAGGTGATGGGATGAGGTAAGTGGATAGGAGTCAGTGTGTCTTATTATTTAGTTGCTTTATTTCTCAGCCAGAGTACAACACACACGACCGCACAATTACCTCCACCACTGAGCTAGCGGCGGAAATTAAGGCGGGCTCTGGCTACAAAAAAAAATATATATATCTTATTATAATTAAATTTTTTTTTGCTAACGCTAGCCGGTGTTAAAGGCCGGCGTTACAGCTTTAGGACAAACTTCACACGAATTACATTTACAGGTCAGACTTGAACTATTGGCTTTCTGTGATGGATCTGTCTAACTCTTGAGCAAATAGTCTTGAAAGGGATATCTTAGGAATTCCAGCAATTAAATTTTTAATTAAATTTTTTTTGACGGATGGGCTGAACTATTGTTATATTGCAAATGAGATGAGATTATTTCCATTCTTTGCAAATAAATATATAACGCACATTTTATTGTGAGTTTATATATTATGTTTGTAAATGCATAGAATTGTAATCGGGTTATGTACTCGTAACTAATACGATTTACAAGGATTTTAGTACAAATTTTTTAAGTATTACAATTACTATCCGGATAATCTTCCAATATGCCATAGTACCTATTTGGCATAATTTTAACTTTCTAATATTAATTAGTACTTCGTAAATAAATAGAAGAAAAAATTATTTCTGGATTAGAAATGCATTTTCCATACAATTATGGTATTTTGTTCGAGATGGTATTGAAATTGTCAAAAAAACATACCAAAATTGGTTACTTTTCAATAATAATCATGTAAACCGTACCTTAAGCATTTGTCCAAACACTAACTTATTCAAACAAATTATCTCTCAGTCTCAAATATGTAATTATGCGCATGAAGTTTTTCTATTTAAATTTAGTCACCAATCACAAATAAGTCAATGATAAAGCAATTGTATACTTATTTAAAATGGCCGGAAACAGCCTACGGTGCTCTAACGGGCTGCGACAATCTCAGCGTGTTTAAATTATATAATTATAAATTTAGCTTAAAACTCAATGGATCGGATCCATCATACCATATCTCACCATACCACACAATAAATACTCCAATTTGTGCAAATTGAATTTTTATTTGAAAAATCTTTCAAAATCATCATAAATAATGGAAAACATCCGAGTCATTGAAATACTGTGCGGTTATACTTTATTAATTTTTACCCTGCATGCTATACATACGTTACAATATACAAAGTATACAATATAATATAATATATGTACATTTTTTTCTGACGGTTAAATAACTAAACTTACGAGTAATTCCTTTATCTAGATATGTAAATATGTATGTAGCTATGTATATTTATCCAAATATTATTTTTGTATTCAAAACGTCACTCGTCCCTTATTTAAAATTGTGTTTTTTTATTATTCCTCCTTCTCTGCTCCACTACCACTGAATAGTCATATCCATTTTTTATCCTGTTCTGAATACACCGATTACAAAAACATATATAGTACCTATCTCTTTCGCGCTCTAGCAGCAATGTTAACCAGTATGTCTGCGCATTTATTGATTATTTTTTCTCTGTGTTCATATAAACATCATCATCAACATTACAATACACACAATGTATGTACGTATGTATTTAAATAAAAAACGTTTCTGTTCCACCGAGAAAACGACGAGGAGCAGCAAAAAAAGAATCATCATCATGTTGCCATTGCCATCAGCAAAATAAATTCGTGTACAAAAGAAAAAGCAAAAAGACTCAAATGATGATTATTATTATTATTCACAAGAATGAGATTTTATTTTATTAATTCACACCTTTTGTCACATTATGTTATCAATATTGAATTAAATTAAAAACGGCATTTGTTTTATACGGATACGTAAACGGCCGTATTTTAAGGCATAACTTTTAATTTATGTACACATTTTAACTAAAATATTGTGTACGCTTAAAAATGGGAAACTGGGTAGTTAGTTATGTTAATGTTTAGTTATGTTGTTATTCAATCGGTTCGGTATTTTATAATTCATTATCTGATTAAACCGCGGCGCTCCACCGCATTAACGACATACAGAAATATATAAATGGAATGAAAAACATATTTTTTATGTTTTTATGGAATGGTTCAATACACACACACACACGTTATAAATATATGGATCTGTATACGTATATTTTTGCATGATTTTCCTTTATTTTATTTATGTTCGCTATAAAACTTATATTTAAGTAGCATAAGTATAGAACCTAGAGAATTACGTAAGCCATTTTACGAACGTTTGTTTCATTCCATTCTTTGAAAAAGAATTCTTTCTGTTTGATGTGTGACTTATTTTGTTTTAAAGTTTATTGATTTATTTGCGGGTTTACTCAAAAAGTTAATTTTGTGTAAATATTTGTATTAATGGTGTTAATAATAAAGATATTTTTTAAATCGTAATTTTAATAATAATAACACACAAAATATTTATTGTTTTTTTGATTTTTAAGTATTGAATTCTTGGAAATTTTTCGATGAATAATATGTAAATACATATCTAGATTTAATGTTAATTGTTATACCATACTTATTATGTACAAACTGAAAATATATCATTTTAAAAAGGTGTGTACACTTTTTATGACTCATTATGCTATTTCCCGTGTGGAGATGCCGAACTCTCATCGTGGCGCGTCTCCAGGTGGCGGATAGAGGAATGCTCTTTAACCGGCTTGCCGGAGGGTAGGTGGGAAATAAAATACCATCCGCGGACCAAATCTGGCTAGGGGAAGGAACCCTGAATAATAAACCAATCATTAAGGCAATGAGTGTACAACAAAACGGAATGTATACCTCAGGTGGTACGTCAAATTTACAGTTGGCCAATCCTCCCTCACACGAGGCAGGCTCAACGGATTCTGGGGTGAGCCAACCATTGCGAAACCCACTTATACCAAGCACAAGTATCTCTAGATCACTAACTAGACAAATGCTTCCCGCTACTCAGCAGGAGAAAGAAAATGCTGAACGTATGGAAAACGTAAACCAAGAAAACCACCACGATGTCGCTAGAGAAAACGATGATTTAAAGATATCGATAGAAAACTTAATGAAAATCAATGAACAGCTTTTCAAAGAAGTCCAACATCTTAAAGAAGAAATTGCTGTAATCAAAAATGATAATCAAGCCAAAGAAAATACTGTAGCTATATATGAAACAGATGAAGATGAATTGGCATATAAAACGAGTTTTATACGAAGGCAAATTAAAACTAAACGTCAAAACAAAAAAAGAAAAGCAGGATCTTCGCTTGAAGTGGAAAAATCAACACATAGCGTCAGAAAACCACAATCCCAACGACCTGAACGGTCATCTACGGACCTAGTGAAGGTACATAAGAACGTATCATTGATACCGAAAGATCCACTGCAACCGGTTAAAACATCCAATGTAATTAACCAAGAGGAAATGCAGAAAAATCAACTAATACATAAAGAGATACCACCTCCACCCATTAACATACTTAATGTTAGTGAATACGAAACAATTAAAAAAATAGTGAACCTAGTTCCAAACGATAAATATAAAGCACTGCACTAAATAATAACGTTTGGAAAGTGAATGCACTTGACCCAGAAACCTACAGAATGTTATCAAATGCAATCACCGCTGAAAACATCGAATGGTTCACATATGAAAACAAAGCTGAGCAACTAATTAAAGTCATGGCCAGAGGGCTACATCATACATGTCCCAACGAAGAAATAATTGAGTGATTTCGCCAGAAAGATTAAAGAGAAAGATCACTAAAAACGCAAACGGCGAACGAGAAACAACCAAAGTTGGCCTACCACTTTTCATGCTAACATTTGACAACGCTGAGAGCATTGATAGGGTATATGGAATCAAAGCAATCCTTAATATGAAAGTTAAGATTGAAGCATTAAAAAAGAACCCTACCGTTTTACCCCGAAAATAACGCTTGAGCGTTGTAAACAATTAGAACGCACACCCTGCGTTTTATTCGAATAAAAAGCCTACGCATTCTATTTGAATGTAAAATTATTAAAAATGTAAAATCAATAATCATAGATGGGAGTATTATTGTATTATTTATTGAAAGTACACAACCGCTACTAAAAAATTATTTAAAATTTTAATTAAACAGATTCAAGCGAAATTTTTCTGATTAATTTTAAATTTTTTTTCTTATTAGCATTTGTACCGGCGCGTTCACAATGCAAAACGTTTTTCTTTTACTAACAGGTTTGTATGGATTTTATTATGAGAAAAAAAAACGTTTTTGTTTCTTATGTTGGATAAAAGCAAAATCTGTTGTCATTGTGAATGCTCCTTATATTAACCTACAAATATTTTGACATTTTGTTGTTTGTGAGTGAGTTCGAGAAAATATTAGTGCATATAATATTTTAACAGGTAAAATTATCTAATTATTATTGTGTTTTTAATACAATTAAAAACATTCTAGGTAGGTAGCATGACCGAAACACGAAAATCATATACCCTTAAATTAAAATTAGATGTAATAAACGAATATAAACCAAATGTCGCCGGTTTTGGTTTTGAAGCGATTGCAAAAAAACATAATTTATCAAATTCTACGGTTCGGGGCTGGTACACAAAAAGGGATATTTTAGCCAAATGCTTAAGCGACAAACAAGTGGTGACGCGAGTTGTTCGTAGATTGGATGGCGGAGGTCGTAAGGAAGAATTTCAAGGATTGGAGATTATTCTGCTTGAATGGATAAAAAAACGTAATTTAAACGGACTACGAGTAAAGGATAAATATATCCAGCAAAAGGCAATAGTTATTTCTCAAGAGAGAGAGAAAGAATGAGAGAGAGAAAAATGATTTTTTTTTTTATTCATTCGCGACTTAGTTATGGCCTTATCGTATATGGAACAGCTACCTTAACCAGGCTGAAGAGATTGCAAGTTATGCAAAACAAAAGTGTAAAAGCAGTATACAGATTGCCGCTTCTATTTTCCACTAGGTTATTATATAGCAAAGATGATATTATGATATTGCCTATAAATGTCTTATATATGTAAGCTTCAATTAACCCTTTATATGTATAAAAGCCTAAATGTATCTTCATTTATGTCTAATATAGACTTTAATTACGCTCATCATGTGTATTCAACTCGATATTGTAACAGAATTGATTCGCATCACATTAGAACTGAATTTGGAAGAAAATCGATCACGTTTATGGGCCCATTTATTTATAATCAAGTACCTGAATTTATAAAGCAATCTGAAAACTACTTACAATTTAAGAAAAATATTAAAAATTACTTTAAATTAAATATTCTATTATTTTGGAACTAAATCTCTGTTATCTTTAATTTTTTTAAATTTTATAATATTTATATATCTATGAATGTAAATTTTGTAACTTTTGTATAATTATGTATAACAACTTGGATTATCCTTAACGGAACATTAAATTCACTGGATAATCCGCCGTTGTTATTGAATGAGAATGTACAATAAAAATAAATAAATAAAATAAAGAGCTGTTAGTTAAATATCCAGAGAAAAACTACGCATCTTTCAAAGCTTCTTCTGGATGGTGCGAACGATTTAAAAAACGTTCGAATTTAGTATCACGTCGACAAACAACATCTCGCTCATTACCATATAACGCTGATGACATAGCAAGGCGGTTCTTAAGACAAATCCATAAGACGATCACAGAAAAAAATATAAAAATGTGTAACATAATCAATTTAGATCAGGTTCCCAGATATTTTGAGTCTGATGTTAAAAGCACAATATCAGTAAAAGGGTCTCGGAATATATTAATTCGGAAAGCAAACACATCCCACAAACGCTTCACTGTTACATTCGCCATTACTGCTGACGGTGCAATTTTAAAACCCCATTTGCTGTTCTCAAAACTTAAAAATATCCCGAAAAATTAATGGGAAATGTTTAGTGGACGTGAATATGACGGGAATGTGGAATGCGGACATGTTAGATAAATATATTAGAGATGTAATTTTAAAACGTCATCAAACAAGTTCATTGAGGGAACCTGTATTATTATTTATTGATTCCTATGGTTCTCACATCAATCTAGCTAAAGCAAATAAGTTTGAGAAATTTCACATTTTTATAGAATTAGTCGCTCCGAATATGATATCCATTTTGCAGCCCTTAGATGTATACATTAATAAGTCGTTTCAGGCTGCCTATAGTGATTCATACGATTCGTACATAACCGAAGCTTTAAAAAATAAAAATTTGCATTCAACTGCCAGCAGTATGGAAATATTGGTTATATCAAAACTAGAAGACATACAAATACTGGTTGTTGAGCTGAATGATAAATGTGAATTCATTGGTGAAACTATATATAACGATACAGCAGCAACAAAAGTCTGTTTATTGAAATTAAATGAATACTACGGACTTAAGCTTTAATAGCGTTCTATTCGAATTATTTAAGCACTTTTCAAAAATACCTAAATATTTACCTATCCCGTTTACAACGTTCAAGCATTATTTTCGGGGTAAAACGGTAGTAGAATGCCACAATGTTACAACTGTCAGGCGTATAACCACACACGCAAATACTGTAATAAGGAGCCCAGATGCGTATAGTGCGCTGGCAAACATCTAACAAAAGAATGCAATAAAAGTATGAACGAACCAGTGAAATGCATATACTGTGGTAATCATCACCCAGCAAATTACAGAGTCTGCGAGGTAATGCAATCCTACTCAAAACAAATCCTCCTAAATAGCGGCAAAGTAAGAGAAGGCATATCATATGCACCAATGGCTAAGCAGAACGAATATATCAGGAACGCTCCGAGTCAGGAAACCCATGTCCTGCAAGAAATACTTCAGAAGCTAAACGCTATTAATTTGCATCTGGCTGGACAGGACCAAAGACTAGAATCTATGGGCGAGCTACTGAAACAACAAGAACAGAGACTAGGAACACTAGAAAATGCATCGATGATCCAAGATAAAGGAATAACGGATGCGTCAAGTAAAACTAGTAACTCCACTAAAAACATTAATTCTAGTCAAAACAAACTTATCAAGAAAAAATAATGACACACTATTTAAGAATTGCTACCTGAAATGCAAATGGCCTAGCACAAAGCATTTCTGAATTAGAAGTATTTTTAAACACCAAAAAAAAATTGATATATGCCTAATCTCAGAAAGCTATTTTACCAGAACCTCGTATGCCAAAATACGTGGATACCAGTGCTATCACGCTCTACATCCAGCAGAAAGAGCTAAAGGCGGGACAGCAATTTTTATTAAGGATAATGGAAAACACCACGAAGAATATAGAGGAGGAAGTTATGCAAGTAGCTACTGTATCTATCGAAACCAAAAATAACAAGAGCTATAGTATATCAGCAATCTACTGTCCACCCAGATATAGCCCAAAAAAAGAAGACTACATCAAACTTCTTGAATCACTTGGCAATAATTTTATTATTGGAGGCGACTTTAACGTAAAACACTTATTCTGGGGATCAAACAGAACTAGTCCCAAAGGAAGGGAGCTATTTAAAGCAGCCAGGACATTAAAATGTCAGTTTCACTCCAGTAGAAAGCCAACCTACTGGCCTACGGACCCAAATAAAATTCCTGACCTTCTGAATTTCTATATATCAAGAGGTATCTCCGAAAACTACGTATAGCAGTTGAAAATGAAGAAGGGCTATCGTCAAACCATTCTCCAGTTTTAATGACAATAAGTGACACGGAGATAAGGAAGGCAAGCCCTCCAAGACTAACAAATAACAAAACCAACTGGGATTACTTTCGACAGCTAGTCGAAGAAAGCATCAACCTACAGGTGCAGATCCTGAACCCTTATACGATAGAAGAAGAACTAGAAAACCTCATTGAAAGTGTGCATAAAGCCTGGGAAAGTACTCCTGATCAGCAAGAAATATTACAAAAAAGCATATACTATCCAGTTGAAGTGAGAGAGTTGGTTAACGAACAAAAAGAGCTGGTAAGACTTGGCAGAGAACCAGACTACTTATAAAAGAGATTAAGAATGAGTCAGTTGCAAGTTTCCTAAGTAATCTGACACAGACTATTCCCTGTGGAAAGCCACCAAAGGTTTAAAAAGGCCTAAAATGCAAGTGCCATCCATTAGAATGGTTGATGGAACCTGGACTCGCAGCAAAAAACAAAAAGCTGATCTGTTTGCCGAACACCTAGAAAAAGAGCTTCAAACCACCAACTGGACAAGCGGATAATGAATATCTAACACCTATAAGCAAAGTAGACGAGGCATCTGTGCTACCAGTTACTCTGAAAGAAATCAAGAAGTAAAGATTACTGAAGAAATAAAGATTTTTTAATAAAAAATAAAAAAAATATGCTATTTCGGGACAATCTCCAATAAGGGGATGATATGGTGCCCCGGCTTTGTAAAACATTTTACAGATAATTATTAAACTGCTTTTATAATTAAATAGATAACAGATATGCATTTTTAAAATTTTAACATGTTTTTTTATTGAATTAAATTGCTTCAAAAAAAAAGAAAAAAAACTGATATTCAGTTTGTTGTTTAACAGTACATTGTTGTCTTTGAATTTGTAAATCTCAAGATTAACGAGATTTACAAATCCAAAGACAACAACGTACTGTTAAATGACAAACTGAATACCAAAACCAACAAGATTTACGATTTAATTATAGACAACAATAACTACAGCAGGAGGAGCTTAACAAATTAGATGTAAGACTAGTATATAAGCAGCATAATTTTAAGAAAAGTGTAACAGTTGTAAAAAGGAACTGAAGAAGAAATAATATTTCGAAATCGATATTCCTAAAACATATAAAAATTGTCACTATAAGGAAATTTTACAAGTGTTTTTTTTTTTGAAGCAATTTAATTCAATTTTATAAGCAACAAAAGTTAACAGTGAGGCTAAAAAATGGATTTAAACCATTATAGCACAAAATGTTTTTTTATTCTGAAGTGTTCAAATGTCATTCCACAGGCTGTACCCAATCACGACTACGAAACACAATCAATTTATTTACCTAAGGAAATGTTACATAAATATTTTAAAATATCACGAATCTTGCATAAATATGTTACAGGGATTTTCTACGAATAGTTTTTTACCTTGTTAAAGTTAGCCGAAAGTTGCCAGCCGAAAATATAAAATAATGATAATGCAGATTGTGTTTTTGGTTTGATAGCCGAAAATAAAAATTCAATAATGTTGATCAATATATTTCAGCCGAAAGTTATCAGCCGATATTTAAGAAAAATTATTTTTTCCTTCATTTTATTTACCTTTTTAAGTTGATATTAAGGTTTAGTTTATGATATGTTATGTCTACTGCAGATCAGTTGTGAAGAAATTTTGATGGGGATACGGGGGTGAAATTTAACAAGATTTTCATAGTTCAATTTCTGAAAAATTCAGTGAATGGCATGGCGCTCTTGTCTAACCTAAATTCGCATTGATGCCAATATGGCCATTTGATAGACCCTAATGTCTGTTAACAACAGTCTAGGCTTTCCAAATACTCGAAGATTTTCAATACTCGATTATCAAAAATCAGAGTAATCGGTTATTTGAAAAAATGAATCAAATAAACATCTTTTTAAAGCTTTAATTATGAAACGAAACGAAATTTTTTACATAAATCAAATTTGCGAAAATCGTTTTTTAATTGTTTTTGCAAATTATTTTCAGCAACACTTTCTGATGCTGATGCTGTATTAGGTATTGAATTTATAGTTTTTTAACCCTAATGTGAGTCACGTGGGTACCCGGGTACCTTTTGCACTTTTAGACGTCTATTTTTCTATGTTTTACTCCCAATAAAAACTTTAAATTGGGTTGGTATCGAAAGGCCAAAAATTTTAGAAGAGAAAAAAAAAATCCCAAAATACAATCCAGAAAATAATTATCCAAACAACCAAAATCTCAAAACCCATAACACTAAAAATATATTTACCAAAAAAAAATTGCTCGAACAGAAAATCTCAAAAAAATAAAAATATCGAATTAAAAATCTCAAAATTTGCCGAAAATAAAACCAAATGAGTCACAATCTGCGCGCGCAGATTTTGACTCATTTGGTTTTATTTGCGGAAGATTAGAAAAAATAAAATCATTAAATAATTTTTCTAAAGGTATTTTTTAAATGCACCCCTGATCAAATCATACGGGGCTTTCAGTGCTACAGTCAATAAAATACTGTGTGCAATTACTGTTGCTGTTAAAATAAATAGATAAATTAGATGAATTTTACAATACATATTCAATTGCCAGGAGACAGCTAAAGTAATTTTTGCTATTTTCAATTTTTCATCATATTCATAAATATTTAATATTTGAAATATTCTAATACATAATTTCATTAAGACTGTATATTCATTTGATTTACTTAAATAAATATAAAATTAAATGCAAAATTTGGGGTTTTTTTTGAGATTAATTTTTTCGCCCGTAAAATCAAAAATTTACAAAAGGTGATTTGGGATATTTTTCGGCATCTTTATTTTTGGCAATTTGGAATTTGAGAAACTGCCTACTAGTATGTTTTTGATCTAGTCAAAAACATCATTTTGGTAATAAAATATTCGGGAAAACGATGGTATCCCCTTTAAATTTTATGAGAACTTCTAGTTCAGTTGGTATAGATTACGATCATACTTAAAAATTAGAAATGTTACAACTTGGACGAACGTGGAAAAAATAAGTTAATCACTCAAATTAAAATATTTTTCTTCACTCACATGAGGGTTAAGCTCTTCGTGAATATGCTGATCATCAGCTGCAGTTTGTTCTTGTATGGAAGGGTTGGATTCTTCAGAAATTTTGTGTTTGTCTAGAATGCCACAATGTTACAACTGTCAGGCGTATAACCACACACGCAAATACTGTAATAAGGAGCCCAGATGCGTATAGTGCGCTGGCAAACATCTAACAAAAGAATGCAATAAAAGTATGAACGAACCAGTGAAATGCATATACTGTGGTAATCATCACCCAGCAAATTACAGAGTCTGCGAGGTAATGCAATCCTACTCAAAACAAATCCTCCTAAATAGCGGCAAAGTAAGAGAAGGCATATCATATGCACCAATGGCTAAGCAGAACGAATATATCAGGAACGCTCCGAGTCAGGAAACCCATGTCCTGCAAGAAATACTTCAGAAGCTAAACGCTATTAATTTGCATCTGGCTGGACAGGACCAAAGACTAGAATCTATGGGCGAGCTACTGAAACAACAAGAACAGAGACTAGGAACACTAGAAAATGCATCGATGATCCAAGATAAAGGAATAACGGATGCGTCAAGTAAAACTAGTAACTCCACTAAAAACATTAATTCTAGTCAAAACAAACTTATCAAGAAAAAATAATGACACACTATTTAAGAATTGCTACCTGAAATGCAAATGGCCTAGCACAAAGCATTTCTGAATTAGAAGTATTTTTAAACACCAAAAAAAAATTGATATATGCCTAATCTCAGAAAGCTATTTTACCAGAACCTCGTATGCCAAAATACGTGGATACCAGTGCTATCACGCTCTACATCCAGCAGAAAGAGCTAAAGGCGGGACAGCAATTTTTATTAAGGATAATGGAAAACACCACGAAGAATATAGAGGAGGAAGTTATGCAAGTAGCTACTGTATCTATCGAAACCAAAAATAACAAGAGCTATAGTATATCAGCAATCTACTGTCCACCCAGATATAGCCCAAAAAAAGAAGACTACATCAAACTTCTTGAATCACTTGGCAATAATTTTATTATTGGAGGCGACTTTAACGTAAAACACTTATTCTGGGGATCAAACAGAACTAGTCCCAAAGGAAGGGAGCTATTTAAAGCAGCCAGGACATTAAAATGTCAGTTTCACTCCAGTAGAAAGCCAACCTACTGGCCTACGGACCCAAATAAAATTCCTGACCTTCTGAATTTCTATATATCAAGAGGTATCTCCGAAAACTACGTATAGCAGTTGAAAATGAAGAAGGGCTATCGTCAAACCATTCTCCAGTTTTAATGACAATAAGTGACACGGAGATAAGGAAGGCAAGCCCTCCAAGACTAACAAATAACAAAACCAACTGGGATTACTTTCGACAGCTAGTCGAAGAAAGCATCAACCTACAGGTGCAGATCCTGAACCCTTATACGATAGAAGAAGAACTAGAAAACCTCATTGAAAGTGTGCATAAAGCCTGGGAAAGTACTCCTGATCAGCAAGAAATATTACAAAAAAGCATATACTATCCAGTTGAAGTGAGAGAGTTGGTTAACGAACAAAAAGAGCTGGTAAGACTTGGCAGAGAACCAGACTACTTATAAAAGAGATTAAGAATGAGTCAGTTGCAAGTTTCCTAAGTAATCTGACACAGACTATTCCCTGTGGAAAGCCACCAAAGGTTTAAAAAGGCCTAAAATGCAAGTGCCATCCATTAGAATGGTTGATGGAACCTGGACTCGCAGCAAAAAACAAAAAGCTGATCTGTTTGCCGAACACCTAGAAAAAGAGCTTCAAACCACCAACTGGACAAGCGGATAATGAATATCTAACACCTATAAGCAAAGTAGACGAGGCATCTGTGCTACCAGTTACTCTGAAAGAAATCAAGAAGTAAAGATTACTGAAGAAATAAAGATTTTTTAATAAAAAATAAAAAAAATATGCTATTTCGGGACAATCTCCAATAAGGGGATGATATGGTGCCCCGGCTTTGTAAAACATTTTACAGATAATTATTAAACTGCTTTTATAATTAAATAGATAACAGATATGCATTTTTAAAATTTTAACATGTTTTTTTATTGAATTAAATTGCTTCAAAAAAAAAGAAAAAAAACTGATATTCAGTTTGTTGTTTAACAGTACATTGTTGTCTTTGAATTTGTAAATCTCAAGATTAACGAGATTTACAAATCCAAAGACAACAACGTACTGTTAAATGACAAACTGAATACCAAAACCAACAAGATTTACGATTTAATTATAGACAACAATAACTACAGCAGGAGGAGCTTAACAAATTAGATGTAAGACTAGTATATAAGCAGCATAATTTTAAGAAAAGTGTAACAGTTGTAAAAAGGAACTGAAGAAGAAATAATATTTCGAAATCGATATTCCTAAAACATATAAAAATTGTCACTATAAGGAAATTTTACAAGTGTTTTTTTTTTTTGAAGCAATTTAATTCAATTTTATAAGCAACAAAAGTTAACAGTGAGGCTAAAAAATGGATTTAAACCATTATAGCACAAAATGTTTTTTTATTCTGAAGTGTTCAAATGTCATTCCACAGGCTGTACCCAATCACGACTACGAAACACAATCAATTTATTTACCTAAGGAAATGTTACATAAATATTTTAAAATATCACGAATCTTGCATAAATATGTTACAGGGATTTTCTACGAATAGTTTTTTACCTTGTTAAAGTTAGCCGAAAGTTGCCAGCCGAAAATATAAAATAATGATAATGCAGATTGTGTTTTTGGTTTGATAGCCGAAAATAAAAATTCAATAATGTTGATCAATATATTTCAGCCGAAAGTTATCAGCCGATATTTAAGAAAAATTATTTTTTCCTTCATTTTATTTACCTTTTTAAGTTGATATTAAGGTTTAGTTTATGATATGTTATGTCTACTGCAGATCAGTTGTGAAGAAATTTTGATGGGGATACGGGGGTGAAATTTAACAAGATTTTCATAGTTCAATTTCTGAAAAATTCAGTGAATGGCATGGCGCTCTTGTCTAACCTAAATTCGCATTGATGCCAATATGGCCATTTGATAGACCCTAATGTCTGTTAACAACAGTCTAGGCTTTCCAAATACTCGAAGATTTTCAATACTCGATTATCAAAAATCAGAGTAATCGGTTATTTGAAAAAATGAATCAAATAAACATCTTTTTAAAGCTTTAATTATGAAACGAAACGAAATTTTTTACATAAATCAAATTTGCGAAAATCGTTTTTTAATTGTTTTTGCAAATTATTTTCAGCAACACTTTCTGATGCTGATGCTGTATTAGGTATTGAATTTATAGTTTTTTAACCCTAATGTGAGTGACGTGGGTACCCGGGTACCTTTTGCACTTTTAGACGTCTATTTTTCTATGTTTTACTCCCAATAAAAACTTTAAATTGGGTTCCCAACTAACATTTTGCCTTATAAAATGTCTTTTAAGAATATTTTTCACTTAAAAGAGCCCTAGAATAACATTCTCCAAGAATGTTTAAAACTGAATACTTATTAGCTTCTTGTCAAAGAAATGTCGATTTATAAACTATATTATATTCTTACATGTCATTTTTACACCTTGCCAGATTCTGTTGTAAAGCTGTTTCTTACACCTCACTTAGTATACTCTTATTGTTTTTAGTGGAAATTTTTCTTAGCCAAGACATATTTAGTCTTACAGTGCTCTTAATTTCTTTCTTTATAAGTGTTCTGTAGGATTTCTATTGAACAAGAGTTTTATAAGATTAAAACATAAACAAATCTTTATGGGGAACGCTATAAGATTTATTGTTTAAATTCTTTAACAAGAGCCTTTAAAGTGTGTTTCTTTTAGAAAATATGACATTTGTTTGAGTACCGCAGAAAACAAAACTTAATGATCGACTTAACTCTAAAACTAATTAATGTTATAAATCGATTGTTAGATATACATATTACTGTTTTATTCAGTTTTTTTATTTCAATAATATAGTAAATATGTCTCTAAATATAAGCCAGTGGCAAAATATTCTCCTAATAGTCTTGGATAAGTTCTCTTAAGAAAAACTCATAGCTCTCCCTTATTACATATTTACTTTATTCTTACATAGGATAAAGATAAAAATATTCTTTAAATTCTCTTAGATGTTTTCTATAAGAAAAACTCATACTTTTCCCTTATTACATACTTACTATATTCTTACATAAGAAAATAATTAAAAATATTATTTTAGGTGACATTTCTGTCAGTGGCGAGCTCAGGGTAAACGCATTTAATTATTTGGTGATAAAGTATACAAATACACAGTATTGCAACAGTATAACCGAGTTGTTGTATCAGGTGAATCTGGCCCAGTCCAGGACATGGTGTAGAATTTTTTACATATTTTGCTGGTTAATTTATATTTATTTCTTCAATTTTACCGAAGTATATAAACTCAAGCCGACCCTGGAAACTAATTTAAACGTTTTCTTATAAGACACTTATAAGATATTTCACGTAGAATGTCATTTCGTCCATATTGGTTTAGGAATTTCCATTATGGAAAAAGCATCCATTTTATAATTTTTTAGAATTTTTTTTTTCAAATGGAATATTTTTGTATATTTTGGCAATTTTAGGAACTTAGCAAGTGCTTTTATAGAGTTTCCTCTCATAACAAGTACTATGTACTATTTTAATTAGTCCATTTTATGATATTTGTTTTTTTTTATAATTTTTATTTTTTAAATAATAATAATTCTTTATTTTATTATTCGAATTTTTAAGAGCGCAAAAAAATTAGATCTGGTAGCTATTATTTTTAATTGAAAAATTTGAATTCGCAGCTAAATTCTATGCTAATTTCAATGTAAATTTTAATTATATAAAAAGCAATTAATTTTTCAAGCATTATCTGTTTTAATTTAATTTATCTGTTGTAATTGTCAATGATAATAACAAGTTTGTTATAAAACTGAATTAAGAATTATTAAAGTTGTATAATCCTATAACATAATTTCCAAAGATTATAACAATATAGGAATACAACGTCAGTCTTAAAACGCTCATACATAAGAATTTATATATTCTGATAACAAACTCACGAAAGACTACTCTCTGACTATTCTTATAACTTATATCATTCTTTCACAAGAAAGATAAGGCTTATATGATACTTATATACACCTTATATGTCACTTATTTTAACCTTATATGCCCAAAAAGTTCGCCAGAAGACTCTTAAAAGTTTAATATAAGATGCATTTTAACTCTTATATGACGCTCATAAATTTCAAAATTGTTAGTTGGGTTGGTATCGAAAGGCCAAAAATTTTAGAAGAGAAAAAAAAAATCCCAAAATACAATCCAGAAAATAATTATCCAAACAACCAAAATCTCAAAACCCATAACACTAAAAATATATTTACCAAAAAAAAATTGCTCGAACAGAAAATCTCAAAAAAATAAAAATATCGAATTAAAAATCCCAAAATTTGCCGAAAATAAAACCAAATGAGTCACAATCTGCGCGCGCAGATTTTGACTCATTTGGTTTTATTTGCGGAAGATTAGAAAAAATAAAATCATTAAATAATTTTTCTAAAGGTATTTTTTAAATGCACCCCTGATCAAATCATACGGGGCTTTCAGTGCTACAGTCAATAAAATACTGTGTGCAATTACTGTTGCTGTTAAAATAAATAGATAAATTAGATGAATTTTACAATACATATTCAATTGCCAGGAGACAGCTAAAGTAATTTTTGCTATTTTCAATTTTTCATCATATTCATAAATATTTAATATTTGAAATATTCTAATACATAATTTCATTAAGACTGTATATTCATTTGATTTACTTAAATAAATATAAAATTAAATGCAAAATTTGGGGTTTTTTTTTGAGATTAATTTTTTCGCCCGTAAAATCAAAAATTTACAAAAGGTGATTTGGGATATTTTTCGGCATCTTTATTTTTGGCAATTTGGAATTTGAGAAACTGCCTACTAGTATGTTTTTGATCTAGTCAAAAACATCATTTTGGTAATAAAATATTCGGGAAAACGATGGTATCCCCTTTAAATTTTATGAGAACTTCTAGTTCAGTTGGTATAGATTACGATCATACTTAAAAATTAGAAATGTTACAACTTGGACGAACGTGGAAAAAATAAGTTAATCACTCAAATTAAAATATTTTTCTTCACTCACATGAGGGTTAAGCTCTTCGTGAATATGCTGATCATCAGCTGCAGTTTGTTCTTGTATGGAAGGGTTGGATTCTTCAGAAATTTTGTGTTTGTCTAGATCTAATGAATCTTGAGTGAAAATTGTTTCCATAATCTTTACTGCTAACAATATTGTTAGATTCTTTGATGAGTATTTGAATTGTTCGGTTGATTTAGGAATATTTCCACTATCGAGAAATATTAGTTAGATCACCAAAACTTCATCACGGCATTCGTTCATTATTTTCTTAACTGTAGCTAGTGGTATTTTTGTTTTCCTCTAATTTATTAAATGTGAATTTGTAAACGCCTTCGGATGTTATTAGAGTTGCATCATTTTTACATAATTCGGTAACCGCCATTTCTATAGGCGTTAAAACTTCCAAAAAACTTTTTAGTAAAGCAATCTCATTATCACTAACAGTAGGCAAATGAATTTCTGTAAGTGACTCATTCACGCTATCAAGTCATTTCAACATTTTACACAATGAACTCCAACGAGTTTTTACGTCGAGAATCAGTTTCATATTCTTTTTCCCCGTGTCAATAATTTTTTGTTTCAAAATAGAGTTTTTTAAAGCAGACCGCTTAAATATTAGGATAATTTTTCTTATTTTTTGCACTACATTATTTAAATCGTCCGATAACGATACAGCAGCATCACTTTCTTCATGTTGAAGATCAAAATCCGGAACCATTTTTCTATCTAAACAAACTTCCTCATTAGTTGGATGATCATCATCTTCAATCTCATCATCAACAATATCATAGAAATGTTCTTCATTGTCCTCGGTTATATCAATGTTACATTCCATGTTTTTCTTATTCAGTTCATTATAGCCAAATATGTAGCGTGATTGTGGCACAGCTGGCTAACTGGATTTATCATTTCACCATACTTACACGCATTACTGATGCACGGTCGTGTGTAGAAGCAATAACGTCGATATTTACGTCAATACTAAATTCATTTAATTTTTGCTCCAAGATATTGAGTTACATGTTTTAAAATTTTTCAAATCAACGACGTGAACAGGAATATTCAAATAACGAATGACGTTACAAACAAATCAGTCCATTCGTCAACTGTTATTGGGAATTTTCTGTTTTGTTTTTTGTAAGTTGAAAATAATTCACGCAATTCTTTACAGTTTACTTCATAAAAATGATTAATACAAGAAACCATCATTAATTGCCTTTGAGTGGATCATACTATTGAGTGACATTCCATCTACTGCTGCTATTCTCGCTAATATTTCTTCTAAAGTTTCTTTCTTTAAATAATCCGGTATACAATTATTTGATTCAAATTGCAATTCAATTTTTTTGTCTATTATTCGATGCTGTTTCTTCTCCATTTTTCTGCAGTTTTTTTATATGGAAATTTCTCATGTGATTTATCATGTCCGTTATTATTGAACCCTTGCAGTTTATTGGGTTTGAACATGCTTTACATATTTCTTCGGAAGAATTATTAGGATTCTATTTAAAATGTTTCCAAATGTCTGATCGTTTTGACATGGCCTACAAGATTTTAAAACGATATCAAAATTATTTTTCTTATGCATCAAATTTTGTCATCTTTTTGTGTTTACTTACCACATATGATAAATTATAACATACATACAGACAATATTTAATAAATTAGGATACTGATTATTATTTAAACGACTGTTTGAAATCGATCGGATTTTTCTCAGTTCGGCTGATGAAAAGTTGAATACAAGAAAATAACATGACAAAAATTAAATCAACACTAGATCGGCCCTCCATCTATTTTTGAGATTTTTGAGACTAATAGCTGTATTCTTTTTGGCATCAATACGAATTTGGGTTAAACAAGAGCGTCGGGCGATTCAATGAATTTTTCAAAAACTAAACAAAAATTTTTGGAAATTTTGTCAAATTGCACCTCCGTATCTCCGTCAAAGTCTTAACCCTTTTCATTAACCGGTTAATTTATTTCGCAAACGGGGGTGCAATTTCACTAATTCAATATGTCTGTTGACTAACATGATGGCCTATCAACTGACCTTTTTGGCATCAGTGGCAAGGCATGCTAACCTAGAATGACAGGCTATTCAATGCATTTTCGATATATTGAATTAGCGAAATTTTGATAAATGCCGAAGTTGACCAACATTATGACATATCAAATAGCCATAGTGTAGCGGCATCCCCACCATACTTTATGTTCATTTGAAGCAAGGTTAATAATATTGCTTTTCAAATTATGATTGATTGATTTAAACATTTGTATTTGTCAAGTTTAAATACATAGGATTAGGTTTTACAACAACCTTCGCATACTAAAACATTAAAATTGGTTTCTGTTGATGTGTTGTTGAAATAATTTTTCGGCTGATAACTTTCGGCTGAAGAATGTTGATCAACGGTGACATATTTATATAGTTTCGGCTGAGAAAGCGAAGACACTATCTGCATTACCATTTATTTTGATCTTTCGGCTGGAAATTTTTGGCTAACTTTAATTAGTTTTTTACGAAAATAAATCATAAGTGCAGATTATATAAATTGTCCAATATTGTCCGCTAAATACACCACCATTCCCACACTTCCGCCGTAAAAATGTGAAAATCAGTAAATTTCATGTCTGAGTATTATGATACGGAGGTGAAAGAGTTGTACATTGCGTGTTGCTGGTGGGAACGTCTTGGATTTTTCTCTACGAAATTATCAGATGTTGAATGGAAATATTTCGCATTTGATAAAGCAATTTTCCAAGCAATTAAGTACTTCCGCTATTTTGTCAAAGGTCCGAAATTCACTATCTTCACCGACCACAAACCGCTTACCAGAGCAATTTATATAAATAAAAATGAATTACTGTGTCTGTTTTTTCGGATAGGTGCTTCAGTCGCTCAACCGATCGTCATACAATTGCTAACATAAGTATATATAAGTTGCATGTCCAGAAAAAATCTGACGCTATTTTTTTTTAAATTGTTTACGGGAATGAGTTATAACCGCTTTCTTATATGTAATTAAGCCCCTCGTTATAAGTTTACATATCATTCATCCAATCGGATTGAGCCGCTCTAACCATACGATATTTTTGAAATTGTTGTACTCCGAACCTCTCTCGAGATCCCGGTACTCATTTTATACTTTTTTATTTTTCCACAGGAATGAGTTTAGAAAAAAGGGGAATTAGTGATACTGAAAATTTAAGTTCAGTTGTCACTATACGATTAGTGACATGCTCGAATCCAGGTTCCACCCTATTCATTCAGCCGCTCAACCGATCGTCATGATTTTTTTACCACTGTATTAGTTGCATGTCTGGAACCAATCTCACGATATTTTTGAAAGGATTGGTCTCCAGTTAAAATTTCATAAATTTATTTTTTTTTAATGTTATCACGGGAATAAGATTATGAGGTTAAGAAAGGGGGTATATGTTTTAATCCGACAGGCCGATCCCCTGGATCAATGAGCCTCTCCTTATAAGTGTCCACACTATTCAACCAATCAGATTCAAACTTTGCAACTTGTATACCAAAATGGGCAGGTTTTCTTAATATTTTTGATGGGATCGGATCCTTGGGTATATGTGCTTCCATACAATTTTTCTCAAATTGTCGAATTTTTTTAAACTAGTATTTTAAAGTAATTCACAGAAATTACTTCACGCCTGTCTAGTTACTCGAATTTACGACGTATGCGTGACGATGGTGTGCACACGCAAAAATTACAATGAGCGCTTTCAGGTACCCTATCATGATTAGTAAAATTATCGCCAATTTGATTTGATAATTTCATAGTGCTAAACATTTTCATAGCGTTGGTCGCGATTTTACTCAACATGTTTCCAACTATTGGGTGCCGTGAAACCACCTAATAACAATTAATCAGAACTATCAAATTGTATTTTAAAATAATTTAATTGTTCGTTACTCCACTCGTATAAAGTATAGTAATATATGTATATGCAAAATTGTTAACAAGGACGGTGGAAAGAGGTGTCGCTCAAAAAAGTATCTTATAGTATGTAATCAAAGACAAGGATACGCTAAAGCGATGCCATACATACGGAGGCATTGGAAAAACATTTCGTCTAATTTGATAGTAGTTAAATTATACAGCATCACGAAATCGGACTCGATGTAGCATCATCGGGAATAGCATTGACTTGAAGAACACGCGGCACAATCAACTGTCAAACTATATTGATTTTGAATCTAAGCAGGTAATTTTTCAAACATACAACGAATTCAAGAATTACCCAGTGTTAAAAACAGAAAAAATATTATTTTTGGTTGAATTTACGTAAAAAAGCATTTGAATCGCTCGAGATTTGCGAAAAATAACCGATTAATAGGAGCTCATATACTGCTCGCACTTGATTTTCGTCAACCTTTGCCAATCGCACTGACGAACTTAATGTCTGCCTGAAAACGTCTCATCGTTGGAAACATGCAACAAAAATCAAACCATCTACAAAACATTTGCTTATCAGCTGTTATATTGGATATGGGTAACGGAAAACTTCCAAATGATCCCATAACATATCAGATCTCGTTCCCGCCAAATTGTTGTCAAATGTAGCGGTCGATTCAGGACGCTGTAATGAAAGTGATTCCAAACACTTCAAATAACTTCAACATGATTTTGTGAACGTGTGATCTTAGCTCCAAAGAATGCCGGCGGCAATAAAACAAATAATAAAATTGAATTTCAATTTCCCGCTCCACCATTGAAATACAAAATGATTGACATAGTTATTGATGGGGATCGAGCAGTCAATTATTTAATAGTTTATAGGATTCTTTGTAGCCATATGGAATTTAAACCACATATACTTACTATTTTTGAAAGAGGGTTTATCATTAATACTTCTCGGTAATTCATATCCACCAATGCAACGCGTCACGGCTTTGTGTGAAGAAACTGGTGTCGAATGTGATTGAAGCAGCGATTAGCTAATTAGCTAATTTCGCGCATTTCATTGATTACTATATTTTCGACACTCGGCATAAAAGTTCACATTCAATGTACGAGCAACTCGAAAACTTGTCACTTTAAGATAGTTTTGATCTATCATGAACAAAGATGTAGCCCAATGGGCGAAATTTTGTTTATCTTACCAGAATGTGCAAGGCCACACCAAATCACATCACGGGATTTTTCAAACTTCGCCAGATAAATCTGAACATATCCATTTAAATATTATTGGACTATTTGCACTATCTAATGGATACATTATATGTATATCTTAACTTGCTCAACAATCGCAAAAACACTCGGCGAAAACTACATTTTCTCACATCGAATATAGGAACTACTACCTACTACAAGCAAACGGTAGGGTTTATGCAAATACCGTCAACTGGAGTTTAGAGATCATCCTATCATCTTATTGAAAATCCCAGCAACAATCAAAGATGGGCCAAAATCTGCACACGCTGAACTGATATACGGTCTAACTATTACACTACCGGCGGAATTTTTTGTAGAACATCAACTTCATCGCAACGCAAGTTACCACTGACACGGTGACAGATCACAATGAACAAACTCATTCCAACATTCACGCTTAAAACCATGGGTGATGGGAGGGTATCATGGGAGATTTGCATACAAGTATACAACGCATCTAACTACATCAAATCTTTCAATTCGGTTACCAAACATAAGAACTCAGCAAACACCGGTTCCCCAAATCAATAAGTCTGAAAGTCGTAACGTGGAAATTTAAACAATTTCTATATCTCTTTGAGCTATTTATGCGAAAATTAATAAGACTGAAGGCGGACTAAAGAAGGCGGGCCATACTAAACATATTATAAACATTACGGGATTTTTATAATATTTTACGAGATTTTAAAATACGGGATTATATTGGGAATACAAATTAATTCGTTCCGTTTTCAAAAAGCGGCTCTGATTATAATATTTTTTTTATGGTGACAGCTGATTTCCGTTGTTTAAGACAGATTAGACATCTGCCGTTAATATTCAGTTTGTATTGCTTTGAGTTTCATACAAAACATATGTTTTTACGGTGTTGAATATGTTGGATTTTGTGATAACTATAAACAGCATTTCCGGGAAGTGTTAATTTTTTGTTTTAATTAGAAGCTGAGCACATCGAATGCTTGTGGAAGTTTACGGTGACAATAGTCCTACCGATAAATCATGTATTGAATGGTTTTATGCTTCAAAAATGATGATTCAGTATTGCAGATAAGCCTCGCTTGGGACAGCCAAAAAAATTAGTAGACAAACGCAAGAGGAGCTTGCCGGCACATTGGGGGTGACCCAACAAACATTTACCGTACGATTGAAATCTATGAACATGATTCAAAAGCAAGGAAATTTGGTTCCTTATTAATTGAAACCAAGAGACGTGCTTCAAAGGCAAACAAGAAAGGGTTTTTTACATCGTATAGTGACTGATGACGACAAATGGATCTTCTACGATAACCTCAAGAGGAAAAAATACTACGCCTTGCCCGGCCAATCGTAGCCATCGACCTCAACATCAACACGATCGACGAACATTCATGGTTCGAAGGTTATGCTCTGTATTTGGTGGGACCAAAGAGTGTTGTGTTCTACGAGCTGCTACAACCTGGCGAGTCCATTACGGGTGAGCGGTACAGACTACAATTAATTCGTTTGAGCCGTGCATTACGAGAAAAATGGCCGGAATATGTGGAAAGGCATGATACAACTATTCTTCTGCATGACAACGATTGGCCTCACGTTGCAAAAGCCGTAAAAAAATATTTGGAAACGCTCAAGTGGGATATTTTACAGCACCCGCCGTATTCTCCGGATATTGCTCCTTCTGATTACATGTTGGTCCGATGGATGTAACACGATTTGGCAGGTCACCGGTTCACTTCTTTCGAAGAAATCGAAAATTGGCTTCAAACTTGGATCGCCTCAAAAGACGAAACGTTTTGCCAAGATGGTATACGAAAATTGCCTCAGAGGTTGGAAAAAGTCGTAAGCAGCGATGGACAATATTTTAACTAAACTGTTCATTCATTTTATTTTAAAATAAATGCATTTTTAAAACTAAAAAACGGACCGAATAAATTTGTACTCCCAATAAAATACCGGATTTTGCAATACGGGATATTGAAATATTGGATTTTGATAACTGGAGTTTGAAAACGGGATTTTAAAATTCGGGATTTCAAGCACAATTCATTTTTACATTTTCAGAATTGGGTCAAAAGTTTTGATGTTTCATGGATTTACAACAAATAAACTATCAAAACTCAGAAACCTTAGAACTTTCTGAAAATTTAATCTATTTTACCATAGTATCTTAAGATAAAATCAATTATTAAGATAAAATCGATTATTAAGATAAAATCGATAAAATTAAGATAAAATCGATAATATTAAGATAAAATCGATTAAGATAAAATCGATCATAGTTTCAGAAAAAGTGAAAAAACCTAGGAATCTGTACAAAATCCGAAAAATGTCATTTTGGCATTTACAACGAGATTTACGGTTACGAATTGAAATTTGTTGTTTTCTATTTCTAAAGTAATACACATTAAAAATGAAATACTGAACTGGATAAAAGCTTTTTCTGTAAGATTTAAAAGCATTTAAACACCGAAAGCCCGAGAAAGCCATTTATAACATCACCTCCACAACAGAATTACGAAAAATCAATAAATAAACAAGAAATTTTTAGTTATAAAGAAAACTACATTAATTGAATAATTAAAAAAAAATATCGATAGTGAAATTTAATACATGTAAAATGTACATTTATTGTATATAAACACATTATACGAACGAGCACAATGAATAGAGCTAAAACGATAAAATATCCAATTTCCTTAAGTGAGGACAAACAATGTCATTTTTTCTCATTTGTATTATTCCGCATGTAACGATTAGGGTGACAAACTATCTTATATGTTTATTAAGAATCTTTGAACCGAAGTGCAGTTTATTCGTTTCTTTAATCGTATCTTTTGAGAATATAAAATATGTAATTAAAAATTCAATCGTTTAATTGCTTCATAAATAATAATAAAATGAAAACATGTTTAATACAATACACAGTGATTAACAACTTGATTTGCCATAATAATCATTTTATGGTTAATTAATTAGAAATAAAACTTACTGTGTTTTTTTCATTGCCATGCCAGTTAATGAAATAATAAATTTAATACCAACAGATAATTAATATCATTTCCAAGCAAAACATAACTAAGAAGTTGGGTTTAATTTTCAGTTAAATGTTTCAGTTTAAATGTTTCTATTCAAATAGTTGTTGCATAGGAATACAAAAACTATATTCATGGTTTGTAGTTAATTTTCTATTCAAAATTTGTATTTCTTTTGTGTATTTTATATTCTTCAAGTTTCTCATCGTATGCATACATATTGGTATCGTTATATAAAATGTACACACAGTTTCTGTTCAGTTAACTACAAAAAAGAATAAATCTTCAATTTATCACATTCTACATCTTTCCATCATCGAAAACGTTTTCTTAATTTTTTCGTTTGGTTATATTTTTGTTTTGTTGTTAAAACAGCAAAAGTATATAATAACAATAATAATAAAATAAAATAAAAATTCTTTTTTAGTACTCTATTACTTTATTCTATCATGAAGAAAACCAAAATAATAAAGAAAATATAATCAAATAAAAAAAAAAGTTTTTTTTTTGCAAGGAAGAAAAATATCATCATCATCAATTTACCATTCCACTGTCGAGATTTTTATAGAGAATACGAAAAAAAATCGTTCCTTCGTTGTAGTGAGTGAGATACACGAGTATGTACATATAACCTATAAATGGAGATATTACTCAAAAAATCTTTCATCTACTTGTAAGAAGATTTTTTTTGTTGACTAACATATCGACGAACAAGTATAAATTTTCCTTCCGATGTTTTTCCATATTATAATTACGTATTACAGAAACAGTCTATCTTTTAAATAAACATTAAATCTATCGGCCAGGAATAAATACGGCATTAAAAACACGGAATATGTAATTATTAAATTATATACAATGTCATCTTGCTATACGGAAATGTATTCGTGTAAATCACACTCGCTATCAAATGTTATAAAAACAATTAGATAATGATTATATTTTATCGAGTGCACAATGTATACAAAATGTTGATTTTATTTACGCAGTGACGGGAAGAGATAATATCTTTAAATCGCTTAATTTAATACTGATGATTAAGCAAAATATAAGCACAAAAAATAATCTTGCTAGTTTATATATTAGATACTGGTCGTACCATGTACGAAATGAACATAATCATCATAAAAAAATACAAGTGTATAAACACCAAAAATACATTTCGAGAATATTCCGACGTGTCCCTGTTAATTTACTCTAATTAGAAGAGATCTGTGTTTTTGTAACGAAAACCCGAAACATAAAAAAGAATCGGAATTTGTATTTTAACCTTAAATTAGCGGGATTATTCCCAATTGAATTTTGAGTGTACAGATATAATTTTGTTACATAACTCGAAGTATGAAGTGAGTAACTTACGAAATATAAATGAAGTAGCAGACTGCCTTGAATAAAAATTATTGAAACGAAATAAAATAATAAAATATACAAATTGAATAGCTTTGAGGGTGCAATGTTAATTATAATTTAAATTCGTTGTGATTATGTAACAGTTGCTGCTCTTTCTGATGTCGATGTTGCTAATGATGTCGGCTCTTAATTATGGCAAATAACGATCATTGGTATGCGAAACATATCATAGTTGACTTCCAAGAACAATTTTATCAAAGAATATAGAACTACATAGAAGTTGCATATTGCACAAAATCGATATGTGGTAAAATTCCTTGTCCGTACAATAAAACTTCAATAATTTTAACTTTGTTAATATAATATAGATACATAATTTGATTTTTCTCCACATTTTTATTTTCTCTCAGCCAACTATCGCATTCACATACAATACACATATACGAGCATTTAAAATCCAATCTATAGATTTTTTATTTTTCTATTCATATTTTATTTGTAATTTGTACATATAGAAAAAAACATATTTATATTTTATAATAACAATGGTATTTTGTGCTTTTAAGTAAAAAGTTTTGTTGAATTTTATTTGCCATTGCATTGTTAAATTCCTCAGTAGAAATTGGACGAATTCCTGCTATATTGATGGAATTGAAAATCAAATTCCAAAAATGAGTTGCTGTGTTCACCACGAAGCGCGATTTAGTTTTAGTTTTTAGTAAATATCTCAAATATCCAAATTCAATTCCTTGCAAATTTTATTTGACAAAATATTAATTTTAAATCCAATGCCAATTCGTTGGCAAATAAAATACGCTTTTATGCATATCGAATTTTATCATGGGAATTGGTGTACTTTTTCTCGTAACTTCATACAAATCTATAAATTTCTAATGATCTATAGTCACATTTGCATATTGATTTTAGGTGAGGATAAAATCGTAAAAGTGGCGATGTATAAGAAGTTGGCCCGAAATTTCCATCCCGAAAAGGCTTTTTCCATATAGTGTGTATCTTTGCTAAATCACATAAAAATAATTCCATCCCGAAAATTTTATTATTAAATTAAAGAAAAAAAATAAATACTTAGCCCGAATAAATTGTAAAATTAAATTACTGTTTGCAGAAAAAAGCTTCACAATCTATTAATAAATTACATCTACTTTCTTGATCATCCCCAAAACTATTTTCTATACATTCTTCAGTTGAAAATATGTTCATTACCAAATTTGCTTGTGCCGTACACAGAGATGACCCCCTCCCTTGGCATATGGAATTAGGTGTGCAATGTGCATAGAACTTATATACAGGCGCCCATTTGAAAATCACTAGGATTGATGGTGAATATTGATCATCCCGAAACCCACCTCTTTCTATGCATTATTCAGTTGAAAATATCTGCATTACCAAATTTCCTGGTGCCGAACACAGAGATGACCCCCTCCCTTGGCATATGGAGTTAGGTGTGCCAATGTGCATAGAACTTATATTCAAGCACCCATTTGAAAATCACTAGGATTGATGGTGAACATTGATCATCCCAAAAACCACTTTATATATAATATTCAGTTGAAAATATGTTCATTACCAAATTTCCTGGTGGCGAACACAGAGATGACCCCCTCCCTTGGCGTATGGAGTTAGGTGTGCCAATGTGCATAGAACTTATATTCAGGCGCCCATTTGAAAATCACGAGGATTGATGGTGAATATTGATCATCCCAAAACTCACTTTCTATACATTCTTCAGTTGAAAATATGTTCATTACCAAATATCCTGGTGCCGAACACAGAGATGACCCCCTTCCTTGGCATATGGAGTTCAATGTGCTAATGTGCATAGAACTGATATCAAGTGCCTATTTGAAAATCACGAGGATTGATGGTGAATATTGATCATCCCGAAACCCACGTCTTTCTATGCATTCTATAGTTGAAAATATGTTCATTACCAAATTTCCTGGTGCCGAACACAGAGATGAGCCCCTCCCTTGGCATATGGAGTTAGGTGTGCCAATGTGCATAAAACTTATATTCAGGCGCCCATTTGAAAATCACGAGAATTGATGGTGAATATTGATCATCCCGGAATCCACCTCTGTCTATACATTCTTCAGTTGAAAATATATTCATTTTAAAATTTCCTGGTGCCGAACACAGAGATGACCCCTTCCTTGGCATATGGAGTTCAATGTGCCAATGTGCATAGAACTTATATTTAAGTGCCTATTTGAAAATCACGAGGATTGATGGTGAATATTGATCATACCGAAACCCACCTCTTTCTATGCATTCCTCAGTTGAAAATATGTTCATTACCAAATTTCCTGGTGCTGAACACAGAAATGACCCCCTCCCTTGGCATATGAAGTAAAGTGTGCCAATGTGCATAGAACTTATATTCAGGCGCCCATTTGAAAATCACGAGGATTGATGGTGAATATTGATCATCCCGAAAACCACCTCTTTCTATACATTCTTCAGTTGAAAATATGTTCATTACCAAATTTCCTGGTGCCGAACACAGAGATGACCCCCTTCCTTGGCATATGGAGTTCAATGTGCTAATGTGCATAGAACTTATATTCAAGTGCCTATTTGAAAATCACGAGGATTGATGGTGAATATTGATCATCCAGAAAACGTCTTTATATACATTCTTCAGTTGAAAAAAAGTTCATTACCAAATTTACTGGTGCCGAACACCGAGATGACCCCCTTCCTTGGCATATGGAGTTAGGTGTGCCAATATGCATAGAACTTATATTCAAGTGCCTATTTGAAAATCACGAGGATTGATGGTGAATATTGATCACCCCGAAAACCACTTTCTATACATTCTTCAGTTGAAAATATGATCATTACCAAATTTCCTGGTGCCGAACACAGAGATGACCCCCTCCCTTGGCATATGGAGTAAGGTGTACCAATGTGCATAGAACTTATATTCAGGCGCCCATTTGAAAATCACGAGGATTGATGGTGAATATTAATCATCCCGAAACCCATGAGCCGAACACATTTGATCATTACCCAATTTGAGGCAAGGAACATATTTTCAACTGAAGAATGTATAGAAAGTGGTTTTTGGGATGATCAATATTCACCATCAATCCTCGTGATTTTCAAATGGGCGCCTGAATATAAGTTCTATTCACATTGGTACACCTAACTCCATATGCCAAGAGAGGGGGCCATCTCTGTGTTCGGCTCCAGGAAATTTGGTAATGAACATATTTTCAACTGAAGAATGTATAGAAAGAGGTGGTTTTTGGGATGATCAATATTCACCATCAACCCTCGTGATTTTCAAATGAGCGCCTGAATATAAGTTCTATTCACATTGGCACACCTAACTTCATATGCCAAGGGAGGGGGTCATCTCTGTGTTCGGCACCAGGAAATTTGGTAATGAACATATTTTCAACTGAAAAATGTATAGAAAGTGGTTTTCGGGATGATCAATATTCACCATCAATCCTCCTGATTTTCAAATAGGCACTTGAGTATAAGTTCTATGCACATTGGCATATTGAACTCCATATACCAAGGAAGGGGGTCATCTCTGTGTTCGGCACCAGGATATTTGGTAATGAATATATTTTCAACTGAAGAATATATAGAAAGTGATTTTTGGGATGATCAATATTCACCATCAATCCTAGTGATTTTCAAATGGGCGCCTGAATATCAGTTCTATGCACATTGGCACACCTAATTCCATATGCTAAGGGAGGGGGTCATCTCTGTGTTCGGCACCAGGAAATTTGGTAATGAACATATTTTCAACTGAAGAATGTATAGAAAAAGGTGGGTTTCGGGATGATCAATATTCACCATCAATCCTCGTGATTTTCAAATGGGCGGGGGTCATCTCTGTGTTCGGCACCAGGAAATTTGGTAATGAACATATTTTCAACTGAAGAATGTATAGAAAGTGGTTTTCGGGATGATCAATATTCATCATCAATCCTCGTGATTTTCAAATAGGCGCCTGAATATAAGTTCTATGCACATTAGCACATTGAACTCCATATGCCAAGGAAGGGGGTCATCTCTGTGTTCGGCACCAGGAAATTTGGTAATGAACATATTTTCAACTGAAGAATGTATAGAAAGAGGTGGTTTTCGGGATGATCAATATTCACCATCAATCCTCGTGATTTTCAAATGGGCGCCTGAATATAAGTTCTATGCACATTGGCACACCTTACTTCATATGCCAAGGGAGGGGGTCATTTCTGTGTTCAGCACCAGGAAATTTGGTAATGAACATATTTTCAACTGAGGAATGCATAGAAAGAGGTGGGTTTCGGTATGATCAATATTCACCATCAATCCTCGTGATTTTCAAATGGGCGCCTGAATATAAGTTCTATGCACATTTGCACACTTAACTCCATATGCCAAGGGAGGGGGTCATTTCTGTGTTCGGCACCAGGAAATTTGGTAATGATCATATTTTCAACTGAAGAATGTATAGAAAGTGGTTCTCGGGATGATCAATATTCACCATCAATCCTCGTGATTTTCAAATAGGCACTTGAATATAAGTTCTATGCACATTAGCACATTGAACTCCATATGCCAAGGGAGGGGGTCATCTCTGTGTTCGGCACCAGGATATTTGGTAATGAATATATTTTCAACTGAAGAATGTATAGAAAGTGATTTTTGGGATGATCAATATTCACCATCAATCCTCGTGATTTTCAAACGGGCGCCTGAATATAAGTTCTATGCACATTGGCACACCTAACTCTATATGCCAAGGGAGGGGGTCATCTCTGTGTTCGGCACCAGAAAATTTGGTAATGAACATATTTTCAACTGAAGAATGTATAGAAAGTGGTTTTCGGGATGATCAATATTCACCACCAATCCTAGTGATTTTCAAATGGGCGCCTGAATATAAGTTCTATGCACATTGGCACACCTAACTCTATATGCCAAGGGAGGGGGTCATCTCTGTGTTCGGCACCAGGAAATTTGGTAATGAACATATTTTCAACTGAAGAATGTATAGAAAGAGGTGGGTTTCGGGATGATCAATATTCACCATCAATCCTAGTGATTTTCAAATGGGCGCCTGAATATAAGTTCTATGCACATTGGCACACCTAACTCCATATGCCAAGGGAGGGGGTCATCTCTGTGTTCGGCACCAGGAAATTTGGTAATGAACATATTTTCAACTGAAGAATGTATAGAAAAAGGTGGGTTTCGGGATGATCAATATTCACCATCAATTCTCGTGATTTTCAAATGGGCGCCAGAATATAAGTTCTATGCACATTGGCACACCTAACTCTATATGCCAAGGAAGGGGGTCATCTCTGTGTTCGGCACCAGGAAATTTGGTAATGAACATATTTTCAACTGAGGAATGCATAGCAAGAGGTGGGTTTCGGTATGATCAATATTCACCATCAATCCTAGTGATGTTCAAATGGGCGCCTGAATATAAGTTCTATGCACATTGGCACACCTAACTCTATATGCCAAGGGAGGGGGTCATCTCTGTGTTCGGCACCAGGAAATTTGGTAATGAACATATTTTCAACTGAAGAATGTATAGAAAGAGGTGGGTTTCGGGATGATCAATATTCACCATCAATCCTCGTGATTTTCAAATGGGCGCCTGAATATAAGTTCTATGCACATTGGCACACCTAACTTCATATGCTAAGGGAGGGGGTCATTTCTGTGTTCAGCACCAGGAAATTTGGTAATGAACATATTTTTAACTGAGGAATGCATAGAAAGAGGTGGGTTTCGGTATGATCAATATTCACCATCAATCCTCGTGATTTTCAAATGGGCGCCTGAATATAAGTTCTATGCACTTTGGCACACCTAACTCTATATGCCAAGGGAGGGGGTCATCTCTGTGTTCGGCACCAGGAAATCTGGTAATGAACATATTTTCAACTGAAGAATGTATAGAAAGAGGTGATTTTCGGGATGATCAATATTCACCATCAATCCTCGTGATTTTCAAATGAGCGCCTGAATATAAGTTCTATGCACATTGGCACACTTAACTCCATATGCCAAGGGAGGGGGTCATCTCTGTGTTCGGCACTAGGAAATTTGGTAATGAACATATTTTCAACTGAAGAATGTATAGAAAGTGGTTCTCGGGATGATCAATATTCACCATCAATCCTCGTGATTTTCAAATAGGCACTTGATATCAGTTCTATGCACATTAGCACATTGAACTCCATATGCCAAGGAAGGGGGTCATCTCTGTGTTCGGCACCAGGATATTTGGTAATGAACATATTTTCAACTGAAGAATGTATAGAAAGTGAGTTTTGGGATGATCAATATTCACCATCAATCCTCGTGATTTTCAAATGGGCGCCTGAATATAAGTTCTATGCACATTGGCACACCTAACTCCATACGCCAAGGGAGGGGGTCATCTCTGTGTTCGCCACCAGGAAATTTGGTAATGAACATATTTTCAACTGAATATTATATATAAAGTGGTTTTTGGGATGATCAATGTTCACCATCAATCCTAGTGATTTTCAAATGGGTGCTTGAATATAAGTTCTATGCACATTGGCACACCTAACTTCATATGCCAAGAGAGGGGGTCATCTCTGTGTTCGGCACCAGGAAATTTGGTAATGAACATATTTTCAACTGAAGAATGTATAGAAAGTGGTTTTCGGGATGATCAATATTCACCATCAATCCTCGTGATTTTCAAATGGGCGCCGGAATATTAGTTCTATGCACATTGGCACACCTAACTCTATATGCCAAGAAAGGGGGTCATCTCTGTGTTCGGCACCAGGAAATTTGGTAATGAACATATTTTCAACTGAATAATGCATAGAAAGAGGTGGGTTTCGGGATGATCAATATTCACCATCAACTCTCGTGATTTTCAAATGGGCGCCTGAATATAAGTTCTATGCCCATTGGCACACCTAACTTCATATGCCAAGGGAGGGGGTCATGAACATATTTTCAACTAAGGAATGCATAGAAAGAGGTGGGTTTCGGTATGATCAATATTCACCATCAATCCTCGTGATTTTCAAATGGGCGCCTGAATATAAGTTCTATGCACATTGGCACACCTAACTCCATATGCCAAGGGAGGGGGTCATCTCTGTGTTCGACACCAGGAAATTTGGTAAAGAACATATTTTCAACTGAAGAATGTATAGAAAGTGGTTCTCGGGATGATCAATATTCACCAATCCTCGTGATTTTCAAATAGGCACTTGATATAAGTTCTATGCACATTAGCACATTGAACTCCATATACCAAGGAAGGGGGTCATCTCTGTGTTCGGCACCAGGATATTTGGTAATGAACATATTTTCAACTGAAGAATGTATATAAAGTGATTTTTGGGATGATCAATATTCACCATCAACCCTCGTGATTTTCAAACGGGCGCCTGAATATAAGTTCTATGCACATTGGCACACCTAACTCGATACGCCAAGGGAGGGGGTCATCTCTGTGTTCGCCACCAGGAAATTTGGTAATGAACATATTTTCAACTGAAGAATATATATAAAGTGGTTTTTGGGATGATCAATATTCACCATCAATCCTAGTGATTTTCAAATGGGTGCTTGAATATAAGTTCTATGCACATTGGCACACCTAACTCCATATGCCAAGAGAGGGTGTCATCTCTGTGTTCGGCACCAGGAAATTTGGTAATGAACATATTTTCAACTGAAGAATGTATAGAAAGTGATTTTCGGGATGATCAATATTCACCATCAATCCTCGTGATTTTCAAATGGGCGCCGGAATATTAGTTCTATGCACATTGGCACACCTAACTCTATATGCCAAGAGAGGGGGTCATCTCTGTGTTCGGCACCAGGAAATTTGGTAATGAACATATTTTCAACTGAATAATGCATAGAAAGAGGTGGGTTTCGGGATGATCAATATTTACCATAAATTCTCGTGATTTTCAAATGGGCGCCTGAATATAAGTTCTATGCACATTGGCACACTAATTTCATATGCCAAGGAAGGGGGTCATCTCTGTGTACGGCACAAGTAAATTTGGTAATGAACATATTTTCATCTGAAGAATTTATAGAAACTAGTTTTCGGGATGATCAAGAAAGTAGATGTAATTTATTAATAGATTGTGAAGCTTTTTTCTGCAAACAGTAATATAATTAATGTTTTTTTTTTAATTTAACAATAAAATTTTCGTGATGGAATTATTTTTATGTGATTTAGCAAAGGCACACACCATATGGGAAAAGGCCTTTTCGGGATGGAAATTTCGGACCAACTTCTTATACATTGGCGTATATCGCCAGAAATTTCATATAACAGATTTAAAGAATGGTATATATTTTTCTGTTCAATTTTTTCGTTTTTTCTGAAAAACAATAACGTCGAGTTCTCGATAGCTTTTTGAGCCAATTCATCAACACTTCAATACGGATTACAATAATGGACACGTGCGATTGTGCAATCTCCTAGTGAAGGAATCTTCTCGTCAATGTGTCTAGAAGAAACCCGGATTCTACGGAAGGTGCTACTTCTGGTATATGGATGGCCACCACATTTTGTATGGATCTCTTAATTTGTAGAAAAACCTTGAATATGAAGTTTTGTAGCATCTCCCCCGCACGGTTGAATATACTGATCTGGATGAAATTTCGTATTTAAGCTCTTCCCTTAAATCCGAAGATCCCAGTGAATTTTGGTCGAAATTGGTCCACGAGGAAGCTGTATTTTCGGCTGATCAGTTTCGTCAAAAAGCTTGTGACTTCTCCACAGCCCAGAAGAATTGACCGATAGGTATGCAATTTCATACTCAAGGTTTTTTGATTAATTTCTCGCGTAAAAGAAGTCTCAACAAATACCCATTTGTGGCAAAAAACCATGTGCTCGTGAGTTGTGACTCAATTCGTCTGATTGGTGATCAAATTAGCAAGAACTTAAAATGGAATGAACACATTGTTTCATTGGCCAAGTCAGCTTCACGAAAACTGGGGTTCCTCAATAGATGCATAAGGTTCTTTAAGTCGCATCAAGTTCTCCAGATATATAAGACATTTATTAGACCATGTTTAGAGTATTGCTGCCAAGTTTGTGGCGGAGCGTATGGTGATGCCCTCAAGTAGCTAGATAAGATTCAGTGGCATGCCATCCAAATAATACGCAATTCCAGATTCACAAAAGATCTAGACAGCCTATACACCGCAGAAATGTCGCAGAACTCTGCTTGTTCTACAAATTAGTGCGTGGTTAATGTTATGCAGAACTAAAGGAGAAAATATCACCATTCATTACGCAAGGAAGAGTAATGAGAAGAACGGCCAATGACCATAGGTTGACGGTGAAACTGCCGAAACCCCGAACTGAGAAAGCCAAGCGCGAATTTTTCTATCTGGCATCGAAATAGTGGGATTCACTAACCGGTTTCGAATTTGCAGGTTTCGGTTTCGAATTGGGTGCAGGAGCTTTGACAGTTCTGACAAGAAGATAGGACAGTCTAAAAGTTCGCCCTGCACCCAATTAAAACAAAATATAAAATAAAATAAAAATAGTAGATCCTAGTGAATTTTATTTTTTTTTAAATATTTTGGATTTTTAAGATTTTTTTATTCAATTTTTATTTTTTTACATTTTTTTTAATTATTCAGCAATTAAGAATATAATTAGTAATTCAAATTTCAATTAAATTCTCAAATCAGAAAAATCCTAATTTATACATAATACAAAAATCGATTTAGCTTAACGATGTACAGAAGATGTACATATATTAAACTTACTTTTTAACATACGGCTTTTTCAGCCCAAGAAATTTTTTAGTACGCCATTTGCAATGTTTTCTTAAAGAACGAAAATTGTAAAATCCAGTATTTTGCAATTGTATGTTCACAGCAACGATTATCCTTGCTAAACCACGAGTTAAATGATTCACATGCATTTGTGCGCATTATACACACTTCACTTAAGTATTGGTTGATGATAAAAATTTCTGGTTGTTTTTTAAATATATTGGAGAGAATATCAATATGTAGTTTTGAAATTTAAAAAAAAAAATCAGTTTTTGCGTGAAGTGAACCGAACTGGTTTTCACTTTTCATTTCAATTCTATCGTCTAATTTAATCAAATTATTGTTATTAGTTTTTAAAATTTTATGGGCGACGTAGCCTGTGAAATACCTAATGGAAGCTTCATCTAAAGATTCATCCTAGTCTTGTTACGAGGCCATAATAAAATAACCAAATCTAATTCATCATTGATCGTTTTTGTAATATCATTCTTATTGTTTTCCTCATTATTGCTATCAGCTTTACTAGGCGAGTATGTTGAAATAGTCGACATTAATAATTCATCATTGTCATTTTCACAATTTGCTGAGGGTGAGTAGTCCAAAAATTTTATTGTCATTAATTTTGAAATTGTCTTGGAAAATTCATGCACTGATGGATTATGGTTATTTCCACCACTTTGTCTGATAATCGAAAAAAAAATCCAACGGGTCCTGATTAAGCCTTGATGTTAGAATAAAATCAATTTTTGTATTTTGCTCCTGGATAGAACAATAACAATAAAATGCCTCTAATTGTTTGTATCAAACCATTAAAACAATACATAGTTTTTTAGGATTGGATTTAATTGTGTTAAGATATTCTAGCATAAAATTTAAGTTCACATGAACAACATTACATTTCTTTAATGCAGATTTCTGAGGATTTGGATCGTAAAGTAATTTACTGTTTAAATTGTCAAACAGGTTGCATTTGATTTAGCTTCATCCGAAAATATGTTAAAATCCATCATTGTTTTTATACCCGCGGCAACAGTTCTGCTAAATATTTGAATTGCATATTTTATTCTCATTTTTTGAAAATTGTTGGGTTACATATGTTGCGCCGTTATTTTCGAACAAATTTTAGTGGTTTTGAGTTTTTCACTTTCAAATATTTCAGTAGGAACTTGCCAAGTTAGCAGTTCCATCAGGAGTATCTAAATTACAGGAAAGTAAATTATTCCTGGCTGATTTGAACAAGTGAGGCAAATCATATAAAGCATAAATTTTATAATTTTCATAAAAAAGGAATGGATTTTCTTTTTACACGTTAAGTAAACAAAAGAATGTACGATTATTAGGCCCTTGGTCCCATACTACACTGCTTGAACTTTGAATCCAACATCAAATAATGCTTTAATGGCTTCCATCAAAACCTCCTGCTTATCACGACACTGAAAATAGTATGGATGGTGAGGTTACCTCTTTGGTAACCTCACCATCCATACTATTTTCAGTGTCGTGATAAGCAAATGCGGATTTATATTGTTTAAATAAACCTCGAATCATAAACACGTAAATGTACTGAGCAATTGTTTTCTAATTTTGTTGATTTACGAAAAGTCGTCAATTACGTAGGCGCAATTTTAAAATTTTCTCTGAGAAAATTGTAACAGCTAGGTGACTTAAAATACATTTTTGTGGTATATTTTTGTCCTCCCTCAGAAGTGGTCCTTACTTTGATACCTTGATCAACATTTTTATAAACTCTTTGGCTTCTGGACTTATGAGGGATAATTTATCGATAAAATTAAAAAGAGATTTTGGTTTGGACACAGATTCTATCTTCCAATTTTACTGGCTGATCTTCAATCGCTTTTTAATATTTGTCACATTTCTATTTAAATTCTTGATGCCACGTTTCAGAGATGCAATTTTTCGTAAAGCATTCACATATTTTTGCTTATAAAAATACGCATTTTTTATGTGAGTTTCGCAACTAATGCAAGATGGGCTATCACTATTATTATCTTAAAGTGGCAACTCTAAGTCATTACTTTGTTCAATACACTCGACTAGAGACATGTCTTCATTTATAGGAACAATATTATTGCTCTACGTTTTAATATTTTGGTATCTTAATGGAATTGCTAGTCTAACTTAAAATCCGGATACGTCAAATAAAACTCAGGAAACGAATTTCGCTTCAATCTTCTTTTGCCTATACAGTCAGGATTAAAATGTTTTTCGCAAATATGTAATCATTTTGGTACATTCCATTCGCTTAATCCAAATTTGTTAAGCCACATTTTAAACATGTCTTTGTCTGATGGAATTATAAAAAAATGTCTCTCCGGAATTTTCCTTCGAGATGATTTACACGAGCTAACCGCACATACGAATCCAGAATTTTCTATATTAAAATTGCTTATACAACAAAAATACAATAAAAATTGTACAATGGTAACCGCAAACTGAAGACGACCTTTTCTCGTTAAAAGTAAAAATCAAATGAATAACTACTGGCCGCTTACACCAAATGATGACGACACGCTAAGTCGACGTTTTTGTTGCTTTCTCTAGTTGTTTTGTTAGTGTAAATATCTTAACATTATTATTGCGCAGTCTCGGTTTAAGCGCGCACTATTATTTTAATAAGTGACAGCTAAAATTTTACGAAGGGGAAATTCGGCTTCTTACATGAACATTAAGTTTGACTGGGTAATAACACTGAAATGCCATTTATCGCATTGTTATTCTATTATTTTTTTATTTTCTTATTCCTGACTGGTTCCGCTTTAAGACATAAATTGACGTCAAGTGCGAAAAAAGAGAGTAGTAAAAGGTCTGCAGTTTAGAAGGCATTGCCTGTGCTGTGACACAAAAATACATATATATATATAGATATGTATAAAAGTCTATACAATACATTCAAAAATAGAGTTGGTTTTATATGAGATGAGAATAAAGACAAAAAAAGGTAGCTACGCTTATTTATCCCTCTTTTCCAACCTTTAAAAATAATTTTTCTGGTCGGAAAAGGGACATGAGAACAAAATTTAATTTAATTTTTTTTAAACTCATAGCACTTTGTGCATTTTTGTTTTTTTCTGTTTGCTACTGATCGTTGATTTTATATAGAAAATGGTATTTTCTATGTATATTATGTATGTATTGTAGTTTCTCGTAAAATGATAAATTCGTATAATTTTACGAAGAACAAAGAGAGCAATTGAGAACATAATTTCTATTTCAATAGCAATTTATATGGAAGGTTTAGATTTGTGAGGTCTATGTTGCGATTATGTAGTTCTATATTCTTTGGTTTTATGCTGCGTGTAAATATAATATTATTGTACAATCCCATTCCCACCCGATGGTTCAGAATCACCTAGTTCAGCCCAGCTTCCGGTCATAATCGCGAATTTGTTACAAAAATCATTTCCGAATCATATTTCGTTTCATTATAATAAACTACTAACTTCTCACAAAAAATATTTTAGAATCTCTATTTTTATTCACGATAACCAACTTCTTCATCATCAGTTAAGATATTGTTTATTTTCGATTCGGATCGGTACATAATTCTGTTTGACAAAATTCTGTTTTTACAAAAACCTATTTTTTTGAAATTCTGTTTTAAAAAATTCTGGTCACAAAAAATCTTATTTT
Organism: Nephrotoma appendiculata; assembly: GCA_947310385.1. Lineage (NCBI taxonomy): Eukaryota > Metazoa > Arthropoda > Insecta > Diptera > Tipulidae > Nephrotoma > Nephrotoma appendiculata. Next base: position 145,547,422 of record OX371225.1, on the reverse strand, counting down.
ACATAACTCTGTTTAAGAATTTCTGTAATTTTAAACATAATTGATATTTAACTTATACTAGTTTACTTATAAAATCAACGCAGACAGAAACCAAAAAATATATTGGAAATATTTTTTATTTAGGTATCGAATTTTATCAAAATTATTGGTTTATAAATTTTAAACAAACGTTGAAATAATACCAAATCTTTGAGTTTATAAGGATAAACTAATTGCGATCCTTTCAAGAAAATCTTTCTTGAAATTTTTTTTCTTTTTTGTATGATCGACTTTTTCTTCCTAATATAACACCCCGATTTTATTTTTTCCACCTGCATTTTTGACATTATCATCTCTTTTGACAAATTACCTATCAATTTATAAAGCCCCGCATGGCGTTTCCCGACTACCACTTTCAAACGTCGGTACCATGCTTCAACTTTGTTTTGCATTATTGGGAAATACTCCGCCCGAGTTTGCTTTGGTACACTGCCCAAAATATTGGAGAATATACAGACTGATTTGTTGCCCTTAAATATTTTTTTTTTCAAACCAATCTCCAAAAATCGCAGATTCTCTGTGTTCAAACTTCTCTTTTAATTCTAAGTAATATGAATATACTTCATCTTCCGGAACAAAGGCTAGGTAGAAAATACTTCGAAATTTGGTGGAAATCTGTGTACCGGAAGTGGTAGCTTCTATTGGAGCTTTTTCGATTTTTGCAATAATGATGAAAAAATTAGTACACGCAAAGAAAAATATTTCGCAAATCGATAAATAAACCTAACATTGTAAAATCAACCTATTTTGTAGTTAATTTATCCTACTCTTTATAACAAAAGTTAACATATGCTTTGTTAATTTAACTAAATTGATAAAGTAAAATAATAATTTTCGTAAAATAAATTATTTTTTGAAAAATACTAATAGATTTGTAAAATTAACCGAGAGACATGCTAATTTTACTAATCTACAATGTAAAATAAATATTATAACAAAGATTTTCTCTTGCAATGTAAAGTTTACAAATTGGTGTGTTAAATTTACATCGGCGATAAGTAACAATTATTATTGCATTTTCAATATAATTCGCTAGGTCAATTGATCTTTACTTCATTTAAATTCATGAAGTATTAACATTATTTTCGTAGTTTGATAACTACATAATCTGATGAGGATATCGAATCTTTTAGTTAAAAAGATTTAAAATCTTTACCTCATCAGTTTAGAAAAGATGAGACCTCATCTCGACGTGATAACAAATATTTTGTTATCATACAAATGACCCCATTTCACATTTCAAAATTTGTGAAGTTTACTTTGAGTTACGTAGGCTCAATTTTAATAGAGATTTTAAGTTAAATTTTTTTATATTTGTTGTAGATTTTACCCTATTATTTTTATAGTGTGGGTTTTATTTACTTTAATAGGTTGTCAGTTTTACTTAATCGTTCGGTTAATTTTACCAAAATGCTATTCAAATTTCACTTTGTATTGTAGTAAAATCTACATATATATTGGTTGAATTTACTTACACAATAGTAAACTAAATTTTTTTTTTATAAATTTATTTTACTATTCTCTATGTTAAATTTACTATTTAACATTTATAATATTTACCAATCAATAAGTAAGTTGAGTTTGTAACAATTTTTTGGTAAAGTTATCTTACTTTTTTGGTTAATATGACCAAATATTTCTCTGCGTGTATGTATTTACAAAACAGACACAGAGTTCAAATAAATGTAAAGGTTACATTTTCAACAAGTGTTAGTTTAATGTAAGCCGAATAACGATTTTTGCTTGGGAATACACCACACCTGATTTCTAAAGCAAAAAATTAAACTTACCGGACCCTTGGTAAAACTATCCTGTATAATCAAAAATTATTATTCTGTTTGTTGAACATTAATCCTTAGATTTACTTAAATCTTGGGGATGTCTGGGCTGTACAAGGATTTTTATTTTTTGTCAAAAATCATCATGTCCGCTTAAATTTAAAAAAACTTATATCGAGCTGCAAAATCAATTTAGAATTTTTTAATTGATAATCGTGTTTCTCGTAAATGATATTTTTTTCAAAATATATGCAAAAAACGAACTGGGATCTCCCAGGTGATGGGCTGTTAAGAAGACAAAGACATAACCATACACACAGATTTCTTCATAACTTCTTTTTTTGCCTTCTGTGGTATAGCGAATGGTAAAATTTCAAAAAACTCGAGGTCCAAAAGTTTCATTGTAACTAAGCTCTATACTCCATTATTTTCAAAATTTAAGCGAGAAAGACGATTTTTGACAAAAAAAATACTAATTTTCAACAAAAATTCGGAAATAGCAGTTTTCATATGAGCTTTTTTGTTTTTTGCAAATATTTTGAAAAGTATGTATCATTTACGGAAAAAACGATTAAAAATAAAAAGTCTAAATTAAATTTTCAAACAAAATTTGTTCAGATATTTTTTAAAGTTATTACCGATAATGACAAGTTTTGAAAAAAAAAAATGATTTCATCAAAATTCTGCATTTCTACAAGGAATTAGTACGGAATTGTGGAAATTGGTGTACTGGAAATGGCAGCTTCCATAGCAGGTTTTTCAAGTGTTGACCTTGTTGGTTTTAAGAAATTTAAGCAGTAATAGTGATTTTTGGTGTTGGCCACAGCATAATCACCTCTTCATTTGTAAGTATTATAACTTTAGTTTGTGGAACCTTTTCAGATCCATTTTCAAAAGTTTAATGAATCATTTTTAGAAAAAAATATTTTCTATAAAAAACCAAGACAAACAGACAAAATTGTTTTTAAAAGATAATGTTTTCTACAGAATTAAGTTACGAATGTTACAAAGCTTTCTTGAACATAAAATCAGGATATTCAATTTTACTTCTGAGAGACAAAGATCATATGTTACTTAGGATAAGTGTTCCACACGGTTTTTCTATTGTGCTATTTCATTCAGTGCATGGCCTAAAGGTATGCTTTTCAAAGATGTTTAACTTTAAAAACTCCATTTTTTCACAAAGTTCCAGCAATGTTCCACAACTCTAAACCAACAGATAAACCATGTATAGAAAGTCAAACATCAAATCGTTAAAGAAGAGTTAAATATACTACTTCCAAAACGAATACATAGAAAGAATGGCTTCAAAGGAATCAACTTTTAGAAACTTTGTATAATAAAATCCAATTATTTGTGATTGATGATGAATTATTTGATGATCTCCAGTTACCAATCAGAAAAAATCAGGTCAGCGTGTATTCATTGCCGTACACATTTTGGAATTCTTTAATAAATTTAGCACTATCAATAGTGGAACGAGTTTGCGTGAGTCATTTATACAGTCTACTTGCCCTTCATTCTTGAAGTGAATGATATGCTAGATGCAGCGATGCAGATGTTGAACTATTAATTAAAACATAAATTTCGAGATCGAAATCAGTTATTTATGCTTTTGTTCTTCCTTTATTAGTTGTTTTAATTTGTTGCAGAGAAAATTGAGAATATTTTATGTTGCTAAACACGAGTCTGCTGCCAGTTTTTAAAAGCTTTCCGATTTTTTCTATTTCATTCTGACATCCAGAGGATATGATTTTGAATTTTTGACGAGTTCGTATGAGGAATAACTGAACTTGCTCATACTGCTTGTTGGATAGTATTATTCAATTCTTCTGGTACTCGAAGATTTGTTGGTGCTTCTACTTTATTCTTGAATAGATCACATTTGATTTTATTGTTTGTTAATTTAGGTGACTTTTTTTATTATCATTGTGATCATGGTCACAGGTGAGTGGTCAGATGATAGCTTCATTAACAAACTCTTGTAAGTCTAGATCCCTAATAGGCGTCTGCATTAAAATCACCGCCTATGATAAAATTTGATACTAGTTATTTAAAAAGTCGACTGTAGTCTTGTTTTTTTAACTGAAGGCGTGGAGGATAATCCTTAGAGAAAATACTGTTTCTCTATTATTGATTTATTCAACTTGCATTATTTCTGTTTCGATACCAGGCTCTTCGTAATATTTGATATTTTTAACAATTAATGTAGATCACCTCTAGCGTTTCCTCCTGGATGAATAGCATGGTAGCATTCATAGACACGTATTTTAATAAATGAAGTTCCTGTTCCTGAATGAGTATTCGATTAAAGCGATAAAGTTTAGGAATAATTCTAGCTCTGGATTCGTTATCGAAAAAATACAGGAACAAGCACGGAAATACGCACAGTAATTATCTCAGGAAACGCAAAATTACTTCGTATGTGGGATATCAGCAATGCAATGAGACCTTCAAGCGGATTAAAATTTATCAAATTATAGTATAAATATAATTTTTTAAGTGTATTCAGTTCAAACCTTTTGCCAACTGTTGGAAGACATGAATTCTGAAAATAGCTCTGATCGGTCAGCCTTCAATTTTCAAATTAATTCAACTTGAATAATTCAAATTAAATTAAGCATTGCTTAAAAATAAGTATTACAAAAATATTCAAAACCATCTCGATTTTCCATCTGGACGTTTACAAATATTCATAATATAGGGTTTTTCAATTTGGGCGGGTCGTTGTTGACAGCCTGGGCGGCCATGTTGTCTTCGTGGCGTCTGTCTAGTCTGGTGTTTTTAGTCACTGATGCCAAATCACCATGACAAGCTACACGATTGAGCAGTCGAAATGGTAAAACGTTATTATCAAAAGGTTGCACCCATTTTACGGTAGACGCGGAGATCCTTCAAAGCCGGCTCTCCAACGTTTAGTGGCCAAATTCGAGGCGACCGGTACGGTAAACGATCAGCAAACACTCGTACGTCAAAGAAATGCCAGATCGGCTGAGAACATTTCCGCGGTCCGTGAAAGTGTGCAGGAAGAGGAAGAAGACCCCAATTTTGGCCGAAAAATCATTTTTAGCGACGAGGCGCATTATTGGATGAATGGTTGTTATTATTAACAAGCAAAATTGACGTATATGAGACGACGCCAACCCTCACGAGGTTCACCAGGTGGCAATGCACTACAAAAAGTTACTGTTTGGTGCGGATTTTGGGCCGGCGGCGACATTGGTCCGAACTTTTCTGAAAATGACGTTGCGATGAGGTCATCACCATCAACGGCGAGCGCTGAAAAACGATGCTAACCGATTTCTTTTGGTTCACGGAACTACGTGCCTCACAGCAGACGCAACGATGTCTTCATGAACGATTTGAAGGTAGATTTATCTCTCGCAAAGGTAACGTGAATTGGCCACCAAGATCGTGCGATTTGACCGCGCTAGACTTTTTCTAATCGAACGATGCTTTTAAACTCAACATAACCAATACTAGCCGCTCAAATTTAGCCGGATCTATGCACGCAGAGAAATAATTGGTCATATTAACCAAAAAAGTAAGATAACTTTACCAAAAAAGTGTTACAAACTCAACTTACTTACTGATTGGTAAATTGTATAAATGTTAAATAGTAAAATTAACATAGAGAATAGTAAAATAATTTAAAAACATTTTTTTTAGTTTACTATTGAGTAAGTAAATTCAACCAATAGATATGTAGATTTTACTACTTTACAAAGTAAAATATGAATATCATTTTGGTTAAATTAACCGAACGATTAAGTAAAACCGACAACCTTTTAAAGTAAATAAAACCCACACTATAAAAATAATAGGGTAAAGTCTACATAAAATATAAGTTAATTTAACTTAAAATCTTTACTAAAATTGAGCCTAGGTAACTCAAAGTAAACTTCACAAATTTTGAAATGTGAAATGGGTTCATTTGCATGATAACAAAATATTTGTTATCACGTCGAGATGAGGTCTCATCTTTTCAAAACTAATGAGGTAAACATTTTGAATCTTTTTAATTAAAAGATTCGATATCCTCATCAGATTATGTAGTTATCAAACTACGAAAATAATGTTCATACTTCATGAATTTATATGAAGTAAAGATCAATTGACCTAGCGAATTATATTGAAAATGCAATAATAATTGTTACCTATCGCCGATGTAAATTTAACACACCAATTTGTAAACTTTACATTGCAAGAGAATTTTTTTTTTTAAATATTTATTTTACATTGTAGATTAGTAAAATTAGCATGTCTCTCGGTTAATTTTACAAATCTATTAGTATTTTTCAAAAAATAATTTTACTTTATCAATTTAGTTAATTTAACTAAGCATATGTTAACTTGTATTATAAAGAGTACGATAAATTGACTACAAAATAAGTTGATTTTACAATTTTAGGTTTACTTATCGAATTGCGAAATATTTTTCTTTGCGTGTGCAGCAGAGTGTTTGAAAATTGGACCATTCGGATCCGTGCCACCGTGAGAAGCCGCGACAAACATTTGAATGATGTTATATTCCATAAATAAGGCAGACATGGGCCTTTCAAATAAAAAAGGAATTTCGTTCATACCTCACATATAGTTTTATTCTATTTCTAGAACGACCCGCCTAAATTGAAAATCCGTTTATTTTAAAAGGTATTTTCTCTATATTTAGAAGACAAAAGAAGGAAGAGAGTTCAATTGAAACACATTTATATATATATATATATATATATATATATATATATATATATATATATATATATATACATTTTTTTGATTAATTCGATTAAAATTTAATTTCCCTTATCTCGGAAACAAAAAAAAAATTAATCCGTAAGATATACATTCCGTTACTACACAAAGACTACAGTAGCAATTTCTATTTCTCATACTTTTCATTTAAGTTGTCACAAATTGATTTATCATCATTATTGCAAAATTAAATACAGATAATTTATTTGAATTTTTTCTGCCACTTTGATTTCATGCCAAAGTAGAATATATCTGTTTATGTGTACATCTTCGCATATTCGTTTAGCATGAGTATTAAGAAGAAAATAGCAAAGTAGAATAAAACAGAAATCTTTTATTATTAAATAAATATAGGAGATTGAATTAATTTTGTGTAAAATGTTCACAAAGGAATATGTACGGCAAAAATGTGTATATTCATCTTCGTTCGTTGGGGTACTTTTTTGTGTAGAGCGGCCTTTTTTGTTTTATTGTATTCACTCTGTCTATACTTAGGTATATAGGTATATATAGATACAGTATCGTACCAGCTTTGTACAGTAAAAAATATTCCACCTCGTTTCTATATTAGATCTGGGCATAAAAAATCGGTATTCAGATTTAAATTTAATTGAATTTGTGTATGTATAGTCAAATTGCTTTATAAAGCGTAGCGAGCTTTAAAAATTCAAAATTTAATTTTTTTTTATAACTTTTCGATCAAATGGAAAACATTATTTGTAGAACGAAAAATGGGTGGATTTGGGTAGCTACGATTATTCGACATTTCATTTTATTTATGTACGTAAATATACCTCGCGATAATTGTCACGAATTAACCGTGTTTTGTTGTAGTGTTCATTTTAATTTAATAATACAAAATAAGAAAAATGAAAAATTAATTTGATTTTAAATGTCATGAATGGCATTTGTGTTTTTATTTAACTTAATCCTCGATTACACAGCAGATTATAAAAAAAAAATGTTAATTACTTAACATGTCACGCTGCTTTATATATTTACCTAAATATACTTAATGTGCTTAATTCATATTTTCTGTTTATAAAAATTCTGACATTTTAGGTGAACATTGGGATTAGTTCATATCAGTGAGTAATAAGCTTAGGATAACCGTGTTTTTACGCGAAAGACGATATACAGTTTTTTAATAAATACCAGATTTTTATCTAGGGATCTCAAAACCGGTGCAAAATAGGACAAAATTACTTACAATGAAAATTGTAGTGTCACAATAAAAATTGTAGGGGCACGTTTAGTGGTGATCTTCAATGACCTTGAAATTCATTAATTTGGGAAATATTGGTGAAAATTACGGTATAGTTTTCGGGATATGGGCAAAATTATTTACATTAAAGCAAAACATTTTTCTCTAAGTTCAAACACTGTTTTGCTGTAACGAGAAATAAGCAGTTAAAAATACTCGTTTAGTTCTTGTAATTAATTTTAAAATTAATCTTTCATTAAATTGGGTGCATTCTGTTCTTGTGTTCCGAGCCGACCGAATTTTGAGACACAACCCATAGTACATATTTGTAAATTCATTAGATACGCAATATCTGAGTAAACGTCGGTCAGGGTTTGATCGTTGAATCAAATAGTTACATAGTGGGGTAGATACTCGATCGGCTAGCAAGCAAGCAATTTGCTACCCAAAACCCTGGCTACTCAATCAATTTTACCAAGAAAATTTGAATTTCAAATTATGTTTTTCAAACATTTTTGGTTTTTTTGCGATTGCATAGTAAATTTTGGTATTTCAAAAAATGAACAACAAATTTTTGTGTTGCTTTACTGTGCAATTGCAAAAATAAACAAAAATTCTATAATAAATATAATTTGAAATTCGAATTTTCTTGGTAAAATTGATTGAGTTGCCGGATTTCGACTAGCAAATCGCTTGCTTGCTAGCCGATCGAGTATCTACCCCAATATTAGTTTGTTTTCTTAAGTAATATTTTTGTTTCAGAACATTTTGTTATACTGTATTTATTATGATAATAGTAATAATTATAGACCCTACAAGCACTGGGTGCATTTTCTCATTGACAATATACACCATGACAAAGGCCATCACTGAATACTAAAAAGGAATTATTTTTCAGCCAACACAAGAACAATTTATTGGAATATTAATCCTATACTAAAAACTGGATTCGAACATTAGCGGTTGAAGCAGGCCAAGTTTCACCTCAACAATGCTCTTCTGGATAATTCGATCCGTAACAAGAGGGCGCTAGATATGATAATTAAGAGTTTTAAGGTTTTGTTCCACGTCGTCCTTCTAAAGAATAGGGAGTTTGCGACGAGTTCTTTTTCCATTGGTGCCGACTACGGGGACCGTGTTATGATACGATTTTGAAGACGTATAACGTGTCCGAGCATAATCTAAGCTAATTATATCGAATTCATATAAGATTTTCAAATCTAACCCACCCTAAAACAAGAATTTGGTCTTAGTTAGTTTACAACCATTCCCACAGTTCATGTTGAAATTCCATTTGTATTCCCTAAATTAAATTTAACCAAAAATCAGTTAAGAAATGGCCAGATTCTATCAGCAAATATTCTAAAGTCCGACTACACACAGATAAATTGAATATAGTTGTATTTCGACAAAGTTTATATAAAAATACCAATCACATCCTACAATCCAAAACTGATTAAAATCGATTGAAAAATTACAAAGTTTCATTCAGAATGACCATATTTTAGAACATAATCCAAAATTCAAGAGATAATCTCAATCCTGTTCAACACGGAAAATTTGACGTAATTTTTTTAATCTAATCGTTTAGGAAACGAAATTATGTAGCTATGATATTTCCGAATTCCATTCAACAAAACCAAATTCCTAAAATTCGTATATTCGTATCTAAAAACCGGTTTCAACTATAGTTGGTTAGGATGTGATTAAATTTCGCTCAGTATGGCTAAATTCCAAAACTTTCTTCAAATTAGTATTTCGCCATTACTTCCAAGATGAGAGTAAGGTCCATTATGCATTGGAATTTACCTTATAGTTTAGATTCTGAACTACACAACGAATTTGTCTTTAGTCGGTTAAGAAATAGTAGACATTTCGATAATTCTTAGTAGAAGAACTAACTTAACTAAATGGGTTGGTTTTACAATTACTGAAAAAAACTTAGGTACTTCCAAAATAATAAATTTCATATTTTCTATTCCAATTTTAAAAAAGAAACGGGCAATTCGTAGCCGATCTTAAAAAAGAAACAGGTTTTTCATATATACATTCCAATTAAACAAGGCGATATCCGTGAAACCAGAATTCAAGTCTTGAGTATCGAACCATATCACAAAATTGTTGCCATCTTAGAAGCAGTTAATAAATACTTTTACACATACAGATTGAAAAGTTCGAGATGACTAACAGTAGTAATAAAAGGAATCGAGACACCTGTATCGCCACAAGAGATACGTGATGAACTCACTGCGAAGGGCTTCAATATAAGAAGCGTTATCAACATTATTAATCGTGAGAAAATCCCTCAACCAATGTTTAAAGTGGAACTGAAGCAGCAACAACCAAAGGATCACACGAAATCTACAAGAGGAATCTATTCTATAGAAGAGTGGTAGTGGAAGAGCCAAACAAATGTAAGTCAGTCTTACAATACACCAATTGCCAAGAATTTGGGGATTCTCGCAACTATTGCAATCTGCCAGCTGTTTGCGTGATATGCAGCAACATGCACAAAACTAGCGAGCGTGATTTAGACAAAACCAAACTTGAAGTAAAGAAGTGCAGTAATTGTGGGGAAAACCATACTGCTAGTTAAAGAGGATGCATTGTATATAAGGAGTTAAAAATGAGACCGAGGCAACGAATTGAGCAACGAACTATAATTCAAATACATAAACGCTTAAACAATGAGAAAATTATTTCTACAACCATTAACACAGAAACATTATTCTCAGAGGTGGCTGCGGCTAACGTGCGAAACAAAGTAAATAAACCTCAGAATGATGATCAGGTAATTTACAAAATGAGCTCTGTAAATTTTAATGGGAAGCCTCGTGAGGCATCAGCAATTATTATTAGATATAACATAAGACTCCATGAACTGGAAAAATATCGCGAGGAACATATATAGGCAACTAGCATCTGCATAGAAGAATCGTTCGGTACATGCACCATATCCGCAGCTTACTGGCCACCGAAACATTCAATTAACCCATTTGATCCCACTGTACACATACGGGTACAAACAATGAAAGAAATCGCGCGGAGATATTTACACATTTTGCTGTACAGTTAACCCAAATTTGCAATTATTACCAATAATGTCTTAATAAAGTACGAGCCTACTAAAATTTGCAGTGCAATATTTACAGTGAACTTTTAAATATTAAAATTATTGCTGAGCGTCTGATGACAAATTAGATTAATGATACTGCAATGCTGCTAGGTAAATTTGAGCTGCGCAATTTGAATATATCATTTTCAATGCAAACATATTAAAAATGAAAAAAAAATTGTTTTTTCCGTTGAGAATAAATGACAAAGTGGTATTTTATAATCAATCAAATCATTTATTCTATCCTATTTTGCATTTTGTTCTAAAAAATTTTATTTAAAATTTCAAACAAAAATTAGTCTTAAAGTGAATTTAAGGCAGTACACAAATTTCCACTATAATGCCAGACGGGTACAATGGGACTACAGTATACTATTTTTTGTGTATGCATATTTTCAGAACTTTTCGTAAATGAATATACCACGCAAGATTCTAGCGAATGCATTATACGGTCGCCGTTTCCAGCATTTAGAGGAAGCAAAAGATGAAATTGAAAACATTTCAAGCCAAAATGAAATTGATTTAGTAATCATTCTGTCCAATCCAGACATCGTAAATGATGTTGAAGAAATGGTCAAAGATTTAGTATCAACAGTATTCCCAAAAGACATATACATTGTGTAATTGAACTACATGTTTCCGACGTCAAAAGTGCAAATGAAGAAATCGAAGAGAGACTCAACAAGAGACAAAAGAAATTGAGTAAAGTGAGCCCCAATTGGAGTTCCGATATTATAAATATAAACACGGAATCCACCGATGGATATATTCAGCGCTTAGCAAAACGGAAAGATCAATTGTTCGGGTTGAACGAAATACAAGTATTTGAAAAAATATTTGATACTGAAGTTTTCAACTACATTGTTCACCACACAAATTTTATATGCCGCAGACAACAAAACAACCATTCATTTTTGGGTGGAACAAGCGACATACAAATATTTATTACCGTCCTATTATTTTCCAGATATCATTATCAAGCGCAAAGAAAGAATGTTTTGGTGTCTAGATGAAGAAACCCGAATTCTATTTGTTTCAGACAGGATATCTCGAAATAGAGTTCAGGAAATAAAAAAATGTTTGCATTTGGCTGATAATTCGAATATCAACAAAGATGACAAAATGTTCAAAGTTCGAGATCTAACAAACCTAGTAAATAAAAAGTTTCAACAATGGGGAATTTTTCACCAAAACCTATTAATTGATGAATCGATGGTCAAATATTTCGGTCATCACCCTTCGAAGCAGTTTATCCGGGGTAAACCAGTAAGATTTTAGTACAAAAATTGGCTTATGTGTTGTGCTGATGGATATTGTTATAATTTTGATACCTATTGTGGGGCAAAGAAATATGACAAAAACGCTCCTATTCTTCCATTGGGCTCAAAGGTTGTACTCGATCTTTTAAAATTGTAGAAGTACCTTCCGACCAAATTGTGTGTTTTGACAATTATTTCACGATCTACGGGAAATACTAAAAAAAAAAAAATTAAAGTTATGGGACTGTTAGAGAAAACAGAATCAAAAACTGTCCGCTGACAGCCAGTAAAATGCTCAAAAACGAGGAACTTGGTTATTATGAATATGCAACTGACCAAGATAACAAAATTTTGTTTGTGCGATGGTCATCCATAAAAAACGAAAAGTCGATGTACTACAGCTAGCACCCTTTTCCCACTACAACAGTGGAATGGATGGAGTAGATTCTCACGACCAGTTTGCGAATAACTATCGAATAGCGATAAAAGGGAGGAAATGGTGGTGGGTTTTATTTACTCAAATAGTATGTCTATGGTGAACGTGTGGAAACTCCATAAGCTCCATAATATCAGAGGATGTATCAAAGGATGATGTCGATTTACTCAGTTTCCAAAGGGCACTAACTCGGCATTTTATCAGATGTAAAGTGAAGGCGGTTTTCAAAAAACGTGTTCCTAAACCAATAGTTCCTAAAAGTATTGTGCAACACGAGGGTGGTCATTTCTCACAAAGAATACCAAATCCTCTTAGATGTCGTCAATGTCACCAACGAATACGGTGGATATGTGAAAAATGCAATGTTGCATTATGTGTCGAGCGTAGATGCTTTACAGTTTTTCATACACAAAATACACCGCGAGAACTCACTTACTCGCCTAGGGACACCCCTAAAACTGACAATATAACGACTTTTTTTTACTTTAGATAAGTTAGTTTAACTGTATGAATTGAAATCAATAAAATAAGTAAATTATAACAATTTTATTCAATTTTTTATTGGCTTGGGAGCAAATGGGTTAAAAAGCAACAATTTGCAAATTATTTCAAAACCTTGGAAAATAAATTCCTTACAGGAGAAGATTTTAACTCCAAACACATCCAATGTGGCTCTCGATTAACATCAATAAAAGGCTAACAGCTGTGAGATGATTGCAGGAAGGAAAACTAGATCTTGTTTCTGGCGGCAGATCAACATACAGTGATAAATATTCGTATAAGAACAGCAATTGATTTTTTATTAAATAATAAAATAAACAGATACGTATGATTTTTTTTAAATAAAACTGTTTATTTCGTAAACAGTAAAGAATTGCGCTAAATTTAATTGGTATTTCAACAAAGCAAAAAATTAAGATAAGAAGATAAAAATTAAAAACACTTCAAATTCTTCAAAAAAAAGCTACATAATAACAAAGAAAATTTTAAATTAATATTGCGTATGACGCCCTTGTTGTTTAGTGACTTCAAATATGCGCTCTGATTTTGAATTTGATGTTTTTTGAAGTTTCTGCCTCAATTTCGCCCGAACAGCCCTTAATGCACTGCTTTAAGTAGATGATCGTTTTAAATTGCCGAATATTTGCTTAAACCTTCGCTGCAAGTATGCCTCATAAATTCTTTACCGATTACAACCGGGACTACATGCAGGCCAATCAAGAACATTCATTTATTTTTGACAAAACCACTCCATTGATTGCTTTGTTGCATGGATGAAAGCATTGTTTTGTTAAAAATCAAATCATTGTCGTTGTAGTCCTCAAGAAAAGTTATCAAATCGTTTTCTAACAAATCATTGTACATGTCGGAATTCATTCGGGGAGTAATAAAGCAAATTGATAGCTTCCCGCCATTGTGAAAAGCTCCCCACACCATTATTGTACCTCCACCGAAATTTCTTTTAGACTGTAATATATTTTCATCACGGATATCGTGCCAGTAGCAAGACTACTGCCCTGGGCCATCTTGGTTGAATTGTTTCTAATCCGAGAAAATCATTTTTTGCCATTTATCTTTCCAATGCATGTGTCGCTTGGCCAACAGTAGCCGCGTTTAAATATGTTTATAGGAAGAATTAGTCTTACTTTGCAGTTTGCAATGTGTTGTTTTGTAACAGGTAAGCCCAATTTTGCTTTAATTTGATTGGCGGGTAACTTGTTACGAGTTGTTTCCTTTCTTATTTTGTCCATTTGAAATTTGGATAACTTACTATTTCCTTTTGTATTCTTTTTTAGACCACAACTTGGAGCTTTTTTTAGGAAGTCGTGGAACACAATTGAAGATCGACCAATTCTAGTACCAGATTGATGCATGATAAATCCTTGTTCTTTAAAAATTCTCATGGAGATTTTTTCTTCTTCATTTAAGAACTTTCCCTTTGGCATCACTATAATAAAATATTATTACAATAAATAATAATTTTAATAAAATTCCATTTTATAAGCATCGTAATATACTTACTGAATAAGATCGAATATCAAAAATTTAAAACTGTATTGGCCAACCGATAGACGACAAATTCTCGATTTAATCGACTTGCTACGAAATATGCTACGAAATATCATCTGACCACTACCCAAGTTTAAATACAGAATCAACTATTTTCTTAGCAAACCGACACACTAAATGGTTTCAATTCAAATCTACAGTGGCAAGAGAAAGCTTATTGAGCATCCCACTTAAAACGAAATCTGAGATTGATCAAGCAATACGACACCTAACGAAAACATTAAAGCAAGCAGCAAAGGAAGCTACATGCAACAGCTCTACTAAAGTGAAAATGCACCAAGCGTCACAGAATATTCAACAGCTCTTAAAGAACAAACGCGCATGCTGCGCAGGCAATGACAGTTACTTATATCACCCGGACTTAGATCAAAATTAAATAAAGGGAACAAAAACCAAAAAGCAGCGCTAACAAAAGAACAAGATGAGGGGATTCAATATTATCTAAGCAAACTAACAGCATCAGAAGCAACAGTTTAATCACGGTGGAAAGCCACAAAAAACCTGAAATGACCTACGCAATCATGTCCTCCGATTCGTTTTCTCAATGGAAACTGAACGAAAATAATGGACACTCGAAATTGCTGCCTGAACTGAAGCTCCAGAATTTCAACCAATTAAATATAAATGGCGTGAAGTAAAATTAATGATCGGCGAACATATAAACCCCAAAAAGGCACCTAGTCATGATCTTATGAGTGGTAAAATACTTATAGAACTTCCAGATATAAGTATATGTATCAAATTAATAACAACATTTTCAATGCTGAAATGAAAACTGGGTATTTTTCTGAAACTTGGGAAATCAAACAACAGTAGACTCCTATTGTCCAATCAGTTTACTGCCAACTATTACAACTATTGCCAAATATTATACCGCATCACCAATTTGCATTTAGAGAAGATCATGGAACCATAGAAAAAGTATATAGGATCGTTTCAGAAATCCGAAACTCATTTGAACAAAAGAAATACTGCTCTGCAGCATTTTAGACATCGCCCAAGCTTTCGATAAAGTGGCATGAAGGCTTTATAAAATTAAGGCCTAGCTACCAACAAACTACAATGCGATCATTAAAAATTACCTGTTAAACCGGAAATTGTTGGTGAAATATAATAGGGTATCTTCCAATTTAAATGAAATACACGGAGGGGTTCCACAAAGGCAGTGTACTGGGTCCAATTTTAGCAAGAACACTTAGAAGAAATAGCTAAGTGGCTTTCAAAATGGAGAATAAAAGCAAACGAGCAGAAATCAGCACACATTACATTCACTCTCCGTAAACAAACCTGCCCGGGTGAAGTTAAATAACATCAATCTACCCCAATGCGAAACATTAAATAAATAGGTGTACATTTAGATATAAGATTAACATGGAAGAAACATATCGAAACAAAGCGGCAACAAATCAATATCAAAAGTGGTCAAATAAATTGGTTAATCGGAAAACATTCTAAATTAACTCAAGACTGTAAAATCTTATTGTATAAAATGGTACTAAAACCAATCTGAACTTACGGAATACAATTGTGGGCCTTAGTCTCTGCCTCAAATATAATAAAATTGTAACGTGGACAATCAAAAATACTACGAAGGATGGTAAATGCACCTTGGTACATGTGTATTGTACAGCACTGTTTATTACGCCTAAGCGAGTGATGCACACACCAATTACCATTTAAATATTGTTACGCCTGCGGCGTAGGTTTGTTATGGTACATATTAGAGCCCTGCGCGGATACGTTTTTTCGTATCCGCATTCGATCCGCATCCGATCCGCAACCGCCGAAAAAAATATAAATTTAACCGCATCCGCACTCGCGAAACATTTTAAAATCCGCATCCGCACAAATTTGCTTTACGTAAAGTCCCAATCAGTGAACACAGAAGAGTTTAAGTTGTATTCTTTTGGACCATTTGCATGATCGGTACGACCACCAGTATTTTATGAACCGATTGTTTAATTTTGATGAGAAGTCTATACAATTTTGGGGGGTCGGCGCGTATTAAAGAGAGAAAATGTGATAACCACTTCACCATACACGTCAACAAACCATTCTTTGCCTTAGTACAAATAAGGGTAGCCGCATGGAAACAGCACATAAGCAATTTGTAAAATGGAAGGAGAAAACGATATCATCCCTCCCCACGATATGCCAGTGTGCAATTATGTATCATCCAGCAGCAGTCTGCCCATCCCAACGGCCTTGGATTTAATGAACTTATCAATCATTAATCTAAGATCAACATGATATTGTAACCTCATTTGAGGCGGCCAAATCCTAAATAGGATTCCAGATAAATAAATTACAAAATATACAATTTTGATGGTTGTTATTAACTGAAATAGTATTAACCGAAATAGAAAGTTTTTGTAATTTTTCTAGGTAAAAGGAAAAACAAATTGAAATTGTTTTGTGTGCGGATGTGTATACAACAGGTTTATCCGTAACCGTGCGGATAATCCGCATCGTGCGGATATGATTTCTAAATCCGCATACGCACTCATCCGCCAGAAATTATTGCGGATACATCCGCTTTTATCCGCGGATAGCGGATAATTGTGGATACTCGCGGATATTACTATCCGATGCAGGGCCATAGTACATGTACTCTAGGCAATTTATTGATGTAATAATGACTTGCAATTTGGGGTATACACCCGCATGAAAAAGAAATCGTACGATAGGTTTTATGGCATTAGCGGATTTTTTTTGTACGGCAACACCGGCTTGAATTTTTGGTGTTGGTTGTGATTATAGAATACAAAAAGAAACAATTTTGTCATTCATTCTATAATATTCGTTTGATGCATATACTTGGTAGCATACAAACAAAACCAGTGCGGTGCCCTAAGTAAAAATTAAATAAATATAAATTTTATTGAGTGCGACCTTGACAAGTGGTCCATCTGAATTACATTGCATATTTTGGGCTAAAGACTTTTTGTAAATGGTGATATAGTGAGAGTTTATGTGTAAATGTTAAAAATGCCAATAAGCTGAAGGCACTTTGGTATATGGCGAGTCACATACGAATATAGCAGAAAACGCAACACAATTCTATTTGGCATTCTATTTTACGTTTATACCTGACGATAGATTTTTCGGTCGGCGATTGAACGTCGTAGAGGTAAGACGTGTTTTTGTCTCTCCTCTATATAAATAAGCAATTAATTTAAATGTGTTAAAATTAAATAATTAATTAATAATTGCTGTGTTTTTTTATTAGCGCCCGATAGCTGTATCCGGAGCAGCCAATTTTCTATGTGAAAACTTATATTTAGCGCGCTATTATTGCATTTAATTAATTTATTTAAATCTAAACTAAGATTTTTCATTCAACTTTTTAATTAAAAATCGATAAAAAAATATCTCGGCTCACTTATTTATCGGGAGCCGCTATCGGGAGCGCTATCCATTTCAATGGGAAATTTGAAAAGGCTTTTAATTTTGTAAACCCCTGAAACCATTAGAAACTAAATCTTACAATAAAAAATTAAAACGCAGCAAAATGAATTTTTGTTTATAACGTCATGTCAAAATAAATGTCAATTAATATATTTCTGGTGATAAATGTTTGTTTTATTGATGAATTTAGTTTTAATTTTTAAAGTACAGCGACACCAGTGAATAATAGCTGCAGTTTCAATAGAAAATTGCCATTTGGCTCCGGATAGTGCTCCAATATTAAAACACAGCAAATATGTGCATATATAAATAATAATAATAATATTAATAGTAACTTGTGTGTTTTAAAAGTAGTGAAAGTGTAAAGTGAAAAGTTATTCATATTGAATAGTTGTAATAATTTGTGTGTGATGTGCTTGCAATGGCACAGAATATGTATATAACAATTTCGTTTATATGTATTTCGATACCGTTGTTGAATTCATCAAAATCTACTTAAATATAAGTCCTGTTTACTCTTCTCATTGACATATAACTATTAAAAAAAACTAACAAAGAGTGTGTTGGTTACACTAACAATGCAACGTAAATTTGTGTTAATTAAAAATGATTTATTGAGCCAATTATAACTATAATAAAGTTGGTAATGGTTTAGGGCTCGTTTTTATTTTAAATAAAATAAAACAATTTAAGGACTGAGCTTTCGATGTCTCATCGACATCATTTTCAAAGCTAATGAAAATTTTTATATAAATTTTTTAAAAACAAATATAAAAAGCCTATACAGTAAATACAATTTTTTCAAATAGCAAATACAAAGTAAATTTTACAAACAAGTATATAAAATATGAATATGATTTTAAAATTATTAAAAAAATATAAATGAAAATTGTATATATAAATTAAACAATGAAATAAATTTAGCAAAGAAATAAAGCAGACCAAAAACGAAATTAGACAAGATAATTGTAGCAATTGCCAATGTAGGCGCAATCATTATTTATATTTATAGAATTAATGCTAGATTTAATATATAGCATCTCTAAAATTGATCTTTTTCTAAAATTTCGTTCCTTTTCTAATATTTTAACATTATTTAGGCTAATTATGTGACCTGAATTCTTTAAATGTGTAGAAAGTGCACTAGTACCTTGTTCTTCATCTTTATTTACACCATTTTTATGTTGATAAATTCTTTTTTCCAAAAATTGTTTTGTTTGACCCGTATAAACAACACTACAGTCACATTTAACTTCATAAATTAAATTTGACTGCTTATTGAGTGGTATAGGATCTTTAAGTTTAGAAAAAAGACAATCATTTAAACAAGATGAAGAATTACCGACAATTTTGAAATTATAATTTTTGAACAAGTGTTTTATTTTTTCAAATAAATGTTTAACATAAGGAATTGAAAAATAATTTTTATCATTGTTAATGGGCCGAATTTCAAAACTTGTAATAAATTTTTTTTGTTTCCAAATACACTGATTTATTAATTTGGCGGGATAATGATTAGTTAACAATGTTTCTTTTAATATGTTAAAATTTTTATTGTGAAATTTTAGATCTGAAAGTTTTAAAATTTTTTGAGCCAAAATGTTTACTGTATTAATTTTATAGGAAGTAGGAAGCCAAGAATGAAACTTTAAGTATCTACCAGACCAACTATCTTTGTGGTACCAATCAAAAGAAATTTTGCCATCAGGCTCATGGATCAAAAGTAAATCTAAAAATGGAATTTTGTTGTTAACTTCCTTTTCCAAAATAAATTTTATTCGATTAAAATTTTTGTTAAAACTATTCAAAAATATATCAATTTTGTTTTCCGGAATAGCCGTTATAATATCATCAACATATCGATAGTAAAATAATGGCTGAAAATCTAAAGAATTTAATGCTAAATATTCCAAATTTTCCATTAATAACTTTGCTAATATAGGGCTTATGGGACCAAGTAACATTAGTTAGAGCAGCTAGTTGTGATGTTGCTCTATTTTAGTTCTAGTAAGTAAGGCAAACGAATAGCCAGTAGCGCTATTTCCAAAGTATTACTCTTTCTAATCTTTAGACAAAATATTATTTGCTCTATAGCTGATAATTTCAACACTCTTAGCTTTAATTCCGATTAGAGTTGATAGCTCTATTTATTAGCTCTATCAGCTGTTTAAGAGCATAAAATATAACTTTTTAGAGCAGTTAAAATTATGAAGCTAATAGTTTTTAATTAATTATATTATAGTAATAGCAGCTATAATACTGCTGTCTTAAATCAACTAGCTTTATTTAAAAAAGTTCGAATAGAGCTATAATTATTGTTCAATTAGAGCATTTTAAATAAAATATTAAATCTTATAAAGCATCCCGTTACTTATTATCTTGTTTTAGAGGCGTCACGTTTTTTATACGCCTAAAAAGCTGGCAGCTTTAAATTTTAGGCGTGCACTTGAACAATTGTATATTTATATAAATAAAAAAATTATAATGCGAGGTACTTTTTTGGTAATCAGTAGATTAAAATTTTAAAATGCACAGTTGTAAAACGTGGAAAAGATATAAGCTTAGCAGTGTTTATAGATATCATATTAGCAAAAATCAAACTAACTTTAATAGATCTAAAGTAAATAATGTTGAAAGAACTTCCACTTCCATGGAATGTATGTCACAAACTTGCGAAGATTTTGCGCAGGCGATAACCATTTTAGAGAAATTGGGCCACAGAATTTAACATTAGGCACCAGGAAACTTGACTTTATTAAGAAAAACTAAATTATCTGATGATGGACTGCCTATGGACTGTACATTATTAGAAAGCCTAATAAGGTCACATTGAGTAATATTGGTAATGGAAAATATTGCCATCGCGGATTAGAAAGTATTGCTCGTTCTCGAATTCGATTGATACTATGCCAAATGTCAAAATGTCAAAACGATGTACTGTATTCAGTGCTTATAGTGTAGCTGAATAGAGCCTGTAGCTCTAAATAAACATCAATTATGTACATACTAAAGCGACAAAACTACAACCTATACCAATAGAGCTAGTAAGTAATCTCTTAAAAAGTATTTTTATTCTTTTTTGCTGCGTATAGTAGGGTTACTAATGGTACAAAATAATCATTAATAGTGTTGATAGTTCTATAAGAGAGTGGTATGAAAATAGCAGCTCTTTATCAATGTAATTAGTGATCAGCACCATTTCCACCATTTGCAAAACAATGTACACAAGAAAGTTCGCCATAAGGGAAATCATATTTTTGAATAATATTGTTAATAAATGTTAAAGTTTTTTTTTTATTAATTCAGGTGATTTTATCAATAATGACATGCATTCCAAAATAATAAATCTTTTTTTTTTATTGTAAAAACGCTTAGAACAGTGAATGGTTTTTATATTTATGCATTTTATTTATTTGTTGATAATTTAAATATAAACAATTTTCGAGGCGCATTAAAATTTGCTTAACTATCTTGTTAAGTTTCACAGTAAAACCAAAACGGCACTTAAAATTAGATATTTTAAAACAAAATATTTCCTTTTATTAATGTTAAATTTATTTAATTTTATCAAATTAATTTGACATAAAATTACAACATCAAACATATTATATTATAAATATACCTAAATATACAAATTGTCTAAATTTTATTTTTAATAAGCGTCTAAATAACTGTACTCTTTAAAAGGCACGAGCCTTATTACAATTAATGATTATACTTTACAAAAACATAAAGCTCTATAACAAGGGCTCCAAAAGACTTTCTGATTTTTCTAAAATAACACTAATTAGCGCTAAGGAAGCTATTGCATTGATCGTTTAAAAGGAAAAATGTTGCTTTAAAAATAGCTAAAATTGCTCGATATACGTTTTAAATAAGTTCCCGAAGCGCTGCTAGAACACTATTAATTGCTAATGGGTTTAAAATATAGCTTTATAAGCGCTTCTAGAACTTATTTAGAGCCTAAATTGTTACTTGGGGACAACCCATTGGAGAACCAAAAATTTGTTTATAATTTTTATTGTCAAAAGAAAATTCCGAATTATCTAAAACAATACTTAAACCTTCAAGAAATTGGACTTTCGTCAATTTTTATTTTGCGTTCTTTTTAATGTCTCTCCAATTTTTCTTGATAATTTCCGCAACTATATGACTATCTACATTAGTAAATAACGAAATCACGTCTAAAGAAATTAACAAAAAAAATTTGGGGGTATAATGAAATTTCGAATTTTTTGTTTAAAATCTTCGGAATTTAGAACAAAAGAGTTAGTTTTTCCTACACTAAATTTAAGAATGTTACCTAAAAATGCCGATAAACCGTATGTACGAGGGCAAATCAAAAAGTCTTGCAATATCATATGAAAAAAAAGAGTGAGAGAGACAGCAATATTTTTATTTTTCGACATAATCTCCTTTAGGTTTATACATTTGTCACATCGATCAATTAACTTACCTAAACCCTCTAAAAAAAAAGATTTCTTTTGCTCCATAAAATATTCATTTACAACAGACTGTACTTCATAGTCACTGGAAAATTTCCGGCCCCTTAGTGTTTTTTTCAAATTGGGAAAGAGAAGTAGTCACTGGGTGCCAAGTCTAGACTGTACGGTGGATGCGGAATTTCCACGAAGCCGCAGTCCTTTAATGCAGCTTGAGCAATATTAGCCTTGCGCACTGGTGTATTGTCGTGAAGAAGCAAGATTTTTTTCCTAACTTTCCTTGGCCGTTTTTCCCGGATCGCTTTTTTCAATTTTCGCAAAACCTCTGCGTAATATATGCCTGTGATTGTGGTTTTCGGTGGCATATAATCGATTATCAAAATTCCTTCAGCATCCCAAAAAATTGTTGCCAAAACCTTACCAGCAGACGGTTGAGTTTTGAATTTCTTTGGTGGTGGTTCACTACGTTTAATCCATTGCATCGATTCTTGTTTGGATTCCAGATCCCAGTGATGAAGCCATGTTTCATCGCCTGTTATTATGTTACCCAAGAAATTTTCTGGATCTGCTTTGTACATATCTAAAATCGCCTTTGAAGTTTAAACACGCATTTTTTTTTGTTCAGCATTCAACAAACGGGGAACCCATCGCGCACTTACTTTCGACATGTGAAGGTGGTCATGTAATATAGTATATGTGGTACCGTATGAAAGAGAAAGTCTCCACGCTAACCGCGGAACAGAAATACGCCGGTCCTCCAATACAATAGAATCAGCCAAAATTACGTTTTCATGGCTAATAGCATCTGCTGGCCGACCCGAGCGGTTATCGTCTTATAATGACTCCCAACCACTTTTGAATAATTTTACCCACTTTGTTACTGTGGCATATGATGGTGCAGATTCGCCGTAAACTTTTGATATATAGTTGAATATATAAATTGCATTTCGTCCATCTTTATAGAAAAATTTAGTAACGGCGCGATATTCAATTTCATTCATTTTAAGAAAAATTCAAAACACATGTTACTAAATTGACAAAAACAAACGAACCGTAAAATTTACATCGAAATGTTCTTCTAGAAGTTTCATCGTGACAAAAAATGGTTTTGAAAAATATATTGTTGTCTCACTCACTCGTTTTTTTCATATGATATTGCAAGACTTTTTGATATACCCTCGTAGGACATGCGTGTGAAGTTTTTCACACTTTATTTCACACGTATACGTATACGAATCATATTGGAATTCGTAAAATTCAATTGAATTCTAATTGATTTATTATTGTATTAGTGCATGTGTACACTGTTATGAACTGAATTATTTTTTCAGGAAAAATGTCATTAAAATTAACTAGGGATTTTTAAGTAAAATTTAAATATTAATTTAGTTAGAATTTGGTAGTGTTCGATATTGTGATTATTTTAATTTAACATAATATGAATATATTTTTTATATGTGTGTTGATTAAATAAAAATTCTCGTTAATCCATATTTTCCTCACCGTTCGATTGTTGTCTTGTCAAATTTTTTTTGATTACATGTTCTTATACGCATTTTGCAGCTGCAACAACATTATTGAAAGTAGCAACGAGGAAAATTTTTCATGACCAACATAACTTTTCAAAGAAGCATTCCTGAGGTTACGCCAAAAGGTTGTTCATGGCTTTTTTAATTAGTTTATGTAAATTGATAACATTTACTAACTATGCAAATGTGATACAATTCATATCGTGACGGTTCGATAACGTTATTAGGTAAAATTTGTGTAATAACATAAAATATATGTACATTTATGTGTATATTTTCTGGTACTAAAATATTAGTACATAAACCAAAGACACAAACCTTAAAAGCCAAGTACTTTGCTTAGTACTAAAATCATTAACTCTAATTAGAATTCTAATTTGATTTAATTATCGAAATATAAGTACATATTAGTGTCTGTAGGGTAATAGTAAAATTGTAAGCAACAAATTTGATTTTCTTCGAAAAAAAATTCGTGAACACTTTGAAACCCAGATTAGAGGATCATATATAGGCGGAGGATCATATAAAGGATGAGGAATTTAAGTGGCTACTATACGCACTATAGGAACCTGAGGAACCCTCAACATCTCTGGTAAGGAGTGTAAATGGCCATTTTCACTTCCAAGACAAATTTAAATATGTTCGAAAAAAAATCGTGAACACTTTGGAACTGGGGTTGGGGGATCATATATAGGCTCATCCAATAAGGAATTTAATTATCTATCAGACGCACTATCGGAACCTGAATCAACATCTCTGGTAAGGAGTGTTAATGGCCATTTTCACTTCCAAGACATATTTGAGTTTCTTCGAAAAAAATCGTGGACACTTTGGGACCCTGGTTGGGGGATCACATATAGGCTCATCGGATGAGGAATTCAATTATCTATTAGACACACTATCGGAACCTGAATCAACATCTCTGGTAAGGAGTGTTAATGGCCATTTTCACTTCCAAGACATATTTGAGTTTCTTCGAAAAAAAATCGTGGACACTTTGGGACCCTGGTTGGGGGATCACATATAGGCTCACCAGATGAGGAATTTAATTATCTATTAGACACACTATCGGAACTTGAGTCAAGATCTCTGGTAAGGAGTGTTAATGACCATTTTCACTTCCAAGTCAAATTTGAGTTTCTTCGAAAAAAATTCGTGGACCCTTTGGGACCCTGGTTGGGGGATCACGTAAAGCCTCATCGAATGAGGAATTTAATTATCTATTAGACGCACTATTGGAACCTGAATCAACATCTCTAGTAAGGAGTGTTAATGGCCATTTTCACTTCCAAGACAAATTTGAGTTTCTTCGAAAAAAATTCGTGAACCCTTTGGGACCCTGGTTGGGGGATCACATATAGGCTCACCAGATGAGGAATTTTATTATCTATTAGACACAATATCGGAACCTGAATCAACATCTCTGGTAAGAGGTGTTAATGGCCATTTTCACTTCCAAGACAATTTTGAGTCTCTTCGAAAAAAAATCGTGGACAGTTTGGGACCCTGGTTGGGGGATCACTTACAGGCTCATCGTTTGAGAAATTCAATTATCTATTAGACACACTATCGGAACCTGAATCAACATCTCTGGTAAGGAGTGTTAATTGCCATTTTCACTTCCAAGACAAATTTGAGTTTCTTCGAGAAAAAAAATCGTGGACACTTTGGGACCCTGGTTGGGGGATCACTTATAGGCTCATCAGATGAGAAATTTAATTATCTATTAGACACACTATCGGAACCTGAATCAACATCTCTGGTAAGGAGTGTTAATGGCCATTTTCACTTCCAAGACAAATTTAAGTTTCTTCGGTGTAGCATACCTCATTTATATAGCGGCAATGACATATCATATTAGTTTAGTTTGCGTTGCTCTTTCTATACCATATAAATTGACACTTTTTAGATACTTTTATTCTATTGGTATAAACGTGATATGTATATGTTTTTTTTTTCAAAAATAATTCAGATTTAACTGAGATCCATTAAAATCCGGAATACATTACAAACCGCCAAAATATATAAAAATATATAAAATATATAAAAATATATAAAATATATAAAAATATATAAAAATTAAAAATCTCCGGCCGTAATTTTGAAATGCAGTAATTGTAGAGGCTAACGGCTTCCATAACTCTCACGGGCACGCGGGACGTCGCTGCGTCCCCCCCTCCCCCCCGCTTAGCCCTCCGAGGGGCTTTAGATTTGAATTTCGGGGGACGTAGGAGCCGGGATCTTCAAACATGTCGCACTGCGCGCCGCACGTACGAGCGGATCATATACAATCAATTAATTACACCTGCGCTCCTCACGCTTAGCCCTCCGGAGGTCTTTAGATTTCAATTTCGGGGGACGTAGGAGCCGGGATCTTCAAACATGTCGCACTGCGTGCCGCACGTAGTAGCGGATTATATAGAATCTAATAATTACACCAATATGGCGTTTTTTTTATCTTAAAAAACAAAATGTAATATTTAATATTTTTTTAAAAATCCCGACTTTTGTCTAAAAATCATCATTATTTATTATTTTTTAACTTGTCATCTACACTTTAGCCAAAATAGTTCATATGTACAAATTCAAATTTATTTTATTTATAAAAATATCTAGATGGCAGTCAATCAAATTAAAAATTTTTTAGTTAAAATTATAACCACCTAAAAAATTGTAGAAAAATTTAATCCAAAAGCGGAAGAAATTATAAATAATATATAAAAAATTGAAATTTATCTAACATGGCGTCCGATATGTTTACATTTTTAGTTAAAATTATGACCATTTAAAAAAAATGTCGCGACAGTCAATTTTGACTGCGATACTAAAGGCTAGCCGAAAATAGAATTCAGGTTGTAACAAAAGTGTTTCTATATCCCTTATCCGGCCAAAAAATTAATATTTCTTAATTAATTTCTTATTTACCTGCTAAAATTTGTAGAAGAAAACAATTTTCTATATGTAAATACCCCATTATAGTATACATTCAAAAAAATTCGGTATCGGTATGTCCCTTTTCAGGCCAGAATTTTTCTTAAGTTTAAGTCCACCACTCACAAATGTGTTTGTAAAAAATGGCGGTTTGTAATGTATTCCGGATTTTAATAGATCTCAGTTAAATCTGAATTATTTTTGAAAAAAAAAACATATACATATCACGTTTATACCAATAGAATAAAAGTATCTAAAAAGTGTCAATTTATATGGTATAGAAAGAGCAAAGCAAACTAAACTAATATGATATGTCATTGCCGCTATATAAATGAGGTATGCTACACGAGATTTTAGTTTCTGGTAGTTTCAAACTAAGTCCCAAAGTGATCACAATTTTTTTTCGAAAATATTTAAATTTGTCTTGGAACTGAAAATGGCCATTAACACTCCTTACCAGAGATGTTGATTCAGGTTCCAATAGTGCGTCTAATAGATTATTAAATTCCTCATTCGATGAGGCTATAAGTGATCCCCCAACCAGGGTCCCAAAGTGTCCACGAATTTTTTTCGAAGAAACTCAAATTTGTCTTGGAAGTGAAAATGGCCATTAACACTCCTTACCAGAGATCTTGACTCAGGTACCGATAGTGTCTCTAATAGATAATTAAATTCCCCATCTGATGAGCCTATACATGATCCCCCAACCAGGGTCCCAAACTGTCCACGAATTTTTTTCGAAGAAACTCAAATTTGTCTTGGAAGTGAAAATGGCCATTAACACTCCTTACCAGAGATGTTGATTCAGGTTCCAATAGTGTGTCTAATAGATAATTAAATTCCTCATCTGGTGAGCCTATATGTGATCCCCCAACCAGGGTCCCAAACTGTCCACGAATTTTTTTCGAAGAAACTTAAATTTGTCTTGGAAGTGAAAATGGCCATTTACACTCCTTACCAGAGATGTTGATTCAGGTTCTGATAGTGTCTCTAATAGATAATTATATTCCTCATCTGGTGAGTCTATATGTGATCCCCCAACCAGGGTCCCAAAGTGTCCACGATTTTTTTGGACGAAACTCAAATATGTCTAAGAAGTGAAAATGGCCATTAACACTCCTTACCAGAGATGTTGATTCAGGTTCCGATAGTGTCTCTAATAGATTACTAAATTTCTCATCTGATGAGCCTATAAGTGATCCCCCAACCAGGGTCCCAAACTGTCCACGATTTTTTTCTCAAAGAGACTCAAAATTGTATTGGAACTGAAAATGGCCATTAACACTCCTTACCAGAGATGTTGATTCAGGTTCCAATAGTGCGTCTAATAGATAATTAAATTCCTCATCCGATGAGGCTTATACATGATCCCCCAACCAGGGTCCCAAACTGTCCACGATTTTTTTTCGAAGAAACTCAAATTTGTCTTGGAAGTGAAAATGGCCATTAACACTCCTTACTAGAGATGTTGATTCAGGTACCAATAGTGCGTCTAATAGATAATTAAATTCCTCATTCGATGAGGCTATAAGTGATCCCCCAACCAGGGTCCCAAAGTGTCCACGAATTTTTTTCGAAGAAACTTAAATTTGTCTTGGAAGTGAAAATGGCCAATAACACTGCTTACCAGAGATCTTGACTCAGGTTCCGATAGTGTCTCTAATAGATAATTAAATTCCTCATCTGGTGAGCCTATATGTGATCCCCCAACTAGGGTCCTAAAATGTCCACGATTTTTTTTCGAAGAAACTCAAATATGTCTTGGAAGTGAAAATGGCCATTAACACTCCTTACCAGAGATCTTGACTCAGGTTCCGATAGTGTGTCTAATAGATAATTAAATTCCTCATCTGGTGTGCCTACACATGATCCCCCAACCAGGGTCCCAAACTGTCCACGATTTTTTTTCGAAGAAACTCAAATTTGTCTTGGAACTGAAAATGGCCATTAACACTCCTTACCAGAGATGTTGATTCAGGTTCCGATAGTGTGTCTAATAGATAATTAAATTCCTCATTCGATGAGGCTATACGTGATCCCCCAACCAGGGTCCCAAACTGTCCACGATTTTTTTTCGAAGAAACTCAAATTTGTCTTGGAACTGAAAATGGCCATTAACACTCCTTACCAGAGATGTTGATTCAGGTTCCGATAGTGTGTCTAATAGATAATTAAATTCCTCATCTGGTGAGTCTATATGTGATCCCCCAACCAGGGTCCCAAAGTGGCCACGATTTTTTTTCGAAGAAACTCAAATATGTCTAAGAAGTGAAAATGGCCATTAACACTCCTTACCAGAGATGTTGATTGAGGTTCCAATAGTGCGTCTAATAGATAATTATATTCCTCATCTGATGAGCCTATAAGTGATCCCCCAACCAGGGTCCCAAAGTGTCCACGATTTTTTTTCGAAGAGACTCAAAATTGTATTGGAACTGAAAATGGCCATTAACACTCCTTACCAGAGATGTTGATTCAGGTTCCGATAGTGTGTCTAATAGATAATAAAATTCCTCATCCGATGAGCCTATAAGTGATCCCCCAACCAGGGTCCCAAAGTGTCCACGAATTTTTTTCGAAGAAACTTAAATTTGTCTTGGAAGTGAAAATGGCCATTAACACTCCTTACCAGAGATGTTGACTCAGGTTCCGATAGTGTCTCTAATAAATAATTGAATTCCTCATCTGATGAGCCTATATGTGATCCCCCAACTAGGGTCCCAAAGTGTCCACGATTTTTTTTCGAAGAAACTCAAATATGTCTTGGAAGTGAAAATGGCCATTAACACTCCTTACCAGAGATCTTGATTCAGGTTCCGATAGTGTGTCTAATAGATAACTAAATTTCTCATCTGATGAGCCTATAAGTGATCCCTCAACCAGGGTCCCAAACTGTCCACGATTTTTTTTCGAAGAAACATAAATTTGTCTTGGAAGTGAAAATGGCCATTAACACTCCTTACCAGAGATGTTGATTCAGGTTCCGATAGTGTGTCTAATAGATTACTAAATTTCTCATCTGATGAGCCTATAAGTGATCCCTCAACCAGGGTCCCAAACTGTCCACGATTTTTTTTCGAAGAAACTCAAATTTGTCTTGGAAGTGAAAATGGCCATTAACACTCCTTACCAGAGATCTTGACTCAGGTTCCGATAGTGTCTCTAATAGATAATTAAATTCCTCATCTGGTGAGCCTATACATGATCCCCCAACCAGGGTCCCAAACTGTCCACGAATTTTTTTGGAAGAAACTCAAATTTGTCTTGGAAGTGAAAATGGCCATTAACACTCCTTACCAGAGATGTTGATTCAGGTTTCGATAGTGTGTCTAACAGATAACTAAATTCCTCATCTGGTGAGTCTATATGTGATCCCCCAACCAGGGTCCCAAAGTGTCCACGATTTTTTTTCGAAGAAACTCAAATATGTCTTGGAAGTGAAAATGGCCATTAACACTCCTTACCAGAGATGTTGATTCAGGTTCCAATAGTGCGTCTAATAGATAATTATATTCCTCATCTGATGAGGCTATAAGTGATCCCCCAACCAGGGTCCCAAACTGTCCACGATTTTTTTTCGAAGAGACTCAAAATTGTATTGGAACTGAAAATGGCCATTAACACTCCTTACCAGAGATGTTGATTCAGGTTCCGATAGTGTGTCTAATAGATAATTAAATTTATCATCCGATGAGCCTATAAGTGATCCCCCAACCAGGGTTCCAAAGTGTCCACGAATTTTTTTCGAAGAAACTTAAATTTGTCTTGGAAGTGAAAATGGCCATTAACACTCCTTACCAGAGATCTTGACTCAGGTTCCGGTAGTGTCTCTAATAGATAATTAAATTCCTCATATGGTGAGCCTATAAGTGATCCCCCAACCAGGGTCCCAAAGTGTCCACGATTTTTTTTCGAAGAAACTCAAATATGTCTTGGAACTGAAAATGGCCATTAACACTCCTTACCAGAGATGTTGATTCAGGTTCCGATAGTGTGTCTAATAGATAATTAAATTCCTCATCCGATGAGGCTATAAGTGATCCCCCAACCAGGGTCCCAAACTGTCCACGAATTTTTTTGGAAGAAACTCAAATTTGTCTTGGAAGTGAAAATGGCCATTAACACTCCTTACCAGAGATGTTGATTCAGGTTTTAATAGTGTGTCTAATAGATAATTAAATTCCTCATTCGATGAGCCTATAAGTGATCCCCCAACCAGGGTCCCAAAGTGTCCATGATTTTTTTTCGAAGAAACTCAAATTTGTATTGGAACTGAAAATGGCCATTAACACTCCTTACCAGAGATTTTAGGGCCTGGGTCTAACAACTTATTAAATTCCTCGAGCCTGAATTCTATTTTTTAATGATTCATATTTTTTCAATTTTTTAATGATTCATTAAGAATAAACTCTTAATAATTTTTCCTTGTCCTATTCTTAGGCAACAATAGTTAAGATCTAGCATAGTATGAAAAATTTCAGCTAGAATAAAAGCTATAAAGCATCCTTTATTTAACCTTCTACTCGACAATGGATAAATATTATTTGATCAATCAAAATATGATTTTAAATTGTTCAATAAAGGGATGAAACAATAGACAAAAATATAGTATAGTTGATTTTGCTATATTTCACTGAATCGCTATAACTTTTTTTTATTTCTATATTTTATTATATTACAATCAATTGAATAAAATTTTAGTACACACTGACGTAATTGGTTTTAGTACTAATTTTCGTATAGGAACAGTCATGTTTTCTAATTAGATTTTAATTTAACAGTGTTACACTAATACAATGATAAAAGTGTGAATTTGTGAAAAACTTCACACGCATTGTAGGACCATCTATTGAGCTCACAATAGGTCTGTAGGGTAAATTTGGTTCATGGATTTTAGGTAAACCATATAATTTAGGAACTACTGGAATATAATTAGTTAATTTTCTCTTTGTAAATTCATCAATGTTGCCAGATTTTTGCTAATTTTTTACTAAAGTGTTTATCGTAGTTTGAATTGGAGTAGAATTATTTTTTATCAATTGTCTATAAGTTGTGTCGTCATTTAATAGGCTCTTCATTTTTTCAATATAATCATTACGTGTGGTTAATACGGTTATATTGCCTTTGTCTGCTCGAGTCACCATAATATTTGGATTATTTTTCAAAAACGTTTTGCTTGTTTAATGCAAGATAAAATACGTTTTTCAACTGGTGAAAGCCTCTGCAACGATGAACTAATTTTAAAATTAGTCAAAACATTAACAAATTGATTACGAATTTGGGTACGACTATTTTCCGGAAAACTAAAAATTGCACTTTCAACACAAGATATAATTTTGAAATAAGGTACATAACTACCAACAGTTGGTGGACAAAATTTATTACCTAAACTTAAAATAAATTTAACTTTAATTGGAAGATCAATATTAGAGAGATTTACTAACCAATTTTCACTACTAGCATTAACCGAATCTTCTGTTAAAAAATTGATACTGTCTACAAAAATATTATCAAATTTCGCAATTTGCCTTACCTTAATTTCATTGAAATGGAAGTTAAAAGTAAATTCCGCGTGCTGGACAAATTCCTGGATAAGATTGGATGGAAATATATCTTCTAAACTTTGCTTAATGATTGCAAAATCGGCAAAAGTTTTGAAATTCGGCCCATTAACAATGATAAAAATTATTTTTCAATTCCTTATGTTAAACATTTATTTGAAAAAATAAAACACTTGTTCAAAAATTATAATTTCAAAATTGTCGGTAATTCTTCATCTTGTTTAAATGATTGTCTTTTTTCTAAACTTAAAGATCCTATACCACTCAATAAGCAGTCAAATTTAATTTATGAAGTTAAATGTGACTGTAGTGTTGTTTATACGGGTCAAACAAAACAATTTTTGGAAAAAAGGATTTATCAACATAAAAATGGTGTACATAAAGATGAAGAACAAGGTACTAGTGCACTTTCTACACATTTAAAGAATTCAGGTCACATAATTAGCCTAAATAATGTTAAAATATTAGAAAAGGAACGAAATTTTAGAAAAAGATCAATTTTAGAGATGCTATATATTAAATCTAGCATTAATTGTATAAATATAAATAATGATTGCGCCTACATTGGCAATTGCTACAATTATTTTGTCTAATTTCGTTTTTGGTCTGCTTTATTTCTTTGCTAAATTTATTTCATTGTTTAATTTATATATACAATTTTCATTTATATTTTTTTAATAATTTTAAAATCATATTCATATTTTATATACTTGTTTGTAAAATTTACTTTGTATTTGCTATTTGAAAAAATTGTATTTCCTGTATAGGCTTTTTATATTTGTTTTTAAAAAATTTATATAAAAATTTTCATTAGCTTTGAAAATGATGTCGATGAGACATCGAAAGCTCAGTCCTTAAATTGTTTTATTTTATTTAAAATAAAAACGAGCCCTAAACCATTACCAACTTTATTATTGTAAATTTGTGTGTAATTTTTCAATATGTATAGGACTTTTTTGATTCCAAAGGATGTTCAAGATAAGTGTTTTTCCATTTTTAACCCTATTATATGCTTACATATTAAAACATAATTTTTATAAGAAAAATTTAAATACATTTATAAACGCTAGGTAACTGTATTTTATAACACGTAAAGGTGTAAAATACTAGTATTTTCATGTAGTGGGTTATTGTGAGTATTTTTTTGGGCGAGAAAGGGTTATTTCAATTCTGTTTTGATACACTCGTTAAACATTTTTGTTGTTGTTTTTGCGAGTAAACATGTTTGATGACCGACGATTTTCGTTTTTTCTGGTTATCGTATAATTTTGAAACCTACGTTGTCTTTTATTTACATATTTACTTCTGCAAATTTAATGTAATAATGTGTTTCAATGTGTATGTCTGTGTGTAATGAACGTGCATGAATGAAGAGCATATAACAAATCAGATAACTGTTTAATCAGTGTTTGTGCATGTGTATGTGGCCGTCTTGAAATGTAGGGACTTTATTTGTACGTCTGTGGAACGTAAACACGGAGAGAAGCTTTCGTGCAAATGCTATGGATTTTTTTGGAAAGTTTTTTGGCTTTATTGGTTTGTATCTTGTAGCAAGTGCGGCGGATAAATAAATTTTCATTCTACTGGGCATTGACTTTGTTTGTATATCATATATTTGGTGAATTGGTTTTTGTTTTTGGGGTGGTTTTCGTTTGGAGATTTGCCATTTTCTGTTGTGGTGTCTTTTTTAGTCTGGTTGGAGTGTATCGTATGAAAAGTGGTAATTTCGTTCGTTTTTCGTCTTTATTGTACGGTAGTCGGATTAGGGACGTCGTAGCGGAGAATGGTGAAGTTCTGAGTGAAGATTTGCTTGAGGGTAAGGGGTACTTTATCAGAATTGGGGATGGATGGACGGAGTTTGTGCTCGGGTGACTGGGGGGTTTATTTCTCTGTCACATGTGCGAGATGTGGATGTATTTTGGCTTACTAATAATAATACTTTTTAAAGTGTTAAAATTTCTAAATATTTTAAGATTCTTAAGCCGTCTGAGATAATGAACATTAATACTACACTCATGGACATAACTATAAGAACAAGAAATCAATGAATGTATTATATAAGTTTATAATATAAAACCAATAAAAATAATTTGATTCAGTATTAAATGTATTCATAAATCATAAAATAATAAATAATAGGAACATATGATTTCAGTATCATATTTAAAGCAAAAACAAAAATAGTTCGAAGGAAATATATATAAGAACACAGATAGTTTAAAAATGAAAAATGTTTTTTTTTCCTTTAAAACGTAGTATTTCCTCCATTTTTTATTATCACCTGCTGCAATCTTCGCGGCATTGAATCAATGTATCTTTTTAAAGTAGTTTCGTCTATTTTTGACCATTCCAATTTAATTACATTCTTTAATTCTAAAACTGTGTCGAACTGACGCCCATTTGCAAATACCTGTTGTGCAAGCAGCCCCCAAACGTCTTAAATTGGATTGAGATCGGGACTGCATGCTGGCCAATCCAACATCGGTATATTTCGTTGACTCAAAATTTTTTTTGTCGTTTTGGCACTGTGGATGGACGCATTGTCCTGTTGAAAAATCCAGTCTTCAGGCCTGTAATCGTCTCCAGATGTGATTAAAACATCGTCTAACAATTTAACGTATTTATTGGACGTCATTTTTGTGGAAATTATACATATTGGTGACCTTCCCGTATAGCTGAAGGCGGCCCAAATCATCAGCAACCCTCCACCAAAATTTCGAGATTTACGAGTTTGTCTCTTTGATCGCTTATCGTCCCAATATCTCTGGCAGGCATCAGGTCCGTCTAAATTAAACTTTTTTTCGTCACTAAAGACGACTTTTTCCATTCTTCATCCCAAAATTGGTATTTTTCAGCAAATGCAAGTCTTGCTGTTTTATGCCGCAATAGAAGTCTTGGAAAGGCCATCCGTTTTGAGTATTTTATGTTTAAATCCGCATTAATAATTTGTCGAACACGACGACTGGTTACCGACAAACGAATTTCACGCACTACAGCACTCGATGAAACGGTCTTGTTCACTACAAGTCGCTTAATTTCTCTTTAGCACCGCACAGTGATGATGGGCGTTCGTCCTGAGCGTGTATTCTGTCCATAATTTGACCCCAATCTTATACAGTTGTGCACAACACAAACACTTTTATTCATAAGTTGAGCTATTTCTCGAAAAGTTTTGCCCTGCTCATGATAAACTTGTATTTTACCTTGTTCAATTCGCGTTAAAGCTTTTCCATTAGGCATATCTACATAAAAAACACGTACATATTTTTTATAACATAACAGCGTCTAACATTTAAATTTATTCATCCGAAGATGTAGATATTTTTAGTTTATTTAAAAGTAATTAATTTAATATATTTACCTTAATTTAATTTTAATTATAATTTTTTCGATATATTAAATTTTGTTCTTATAATTATTTCCCAACAAAATAAATTTTGTTCTTATAATTATTTCCAATCGCTCTTATCGAGTTTCATGAGCTACTAAAATGTAGCACAAAAAACAAAAAAATCTTTACACGAATTTTAACAAACTTGTCGAAACATGTTAAACAAAAATACAAAAATATTTTGATTACGGTAAATTCAGGAAAGAGATAGTAACAAATTTTGTTCTTATAGTAATTTCCATGAGTGTATATTTTATTTATAGTTTCCTGATTGGACTACTATCAATACTGAGTTTTATTATTAGAAATTAATAAATTATAATTTGTACATAAACGTTTTAATCCCGGGTTAAGTTGGTTTAGATATATATTTTGTAATTAAGAATTTCCTTCCTTATAAGCTCTTTCAATAGGTTTTACTGGGTATAAAGCTTCCAAATTGATCGTGTTTGTTAACCGCCATTTATGATTTCAGATCGAAGTTAGTTTGCTTCAAGAACTGCATTGAAGTGACAATTGCCGTCGCTAGGAATATAATAGATTTCCACTATTAACCAGATAACAAATATTTAATTATAGGTCGAATTGTAATTACAATTTAATTGTAATTTTTCTTATTTTAATTTAATTTAATTGTATATTTAAGATTTAATTTGTCTCACGACAATTGGTTTACTAATATTATTTTAATAGATTAAATGACTATGGTTATATGTAACATTGAAGTGGTGGAGGGAAACTTTATGGGTTGACTTATTTTTTGGCTTGGAGGCTACACAATAACATTTATAATCAGACAAATATTGATACATAGATGTTTTTTGTATTTTTGGGATCATGGCACTTCTTTAATTAGATTATTTTCTAATAGCCACTTATTACTAATTTTGTCATCTTACAGATTCCTGATTAGCTTAATAGTTTTATTTAATTCTGATTGGGAATAAATTGTAATGGGTTAATTTGTTTAGGTATTGGGGATTCTTAACCTGTAACACATTCATTATTGATATATTACCTTATAGATTCCAGATTTGCTATTTTTGAAACCAGTATATCGATTTTGTCTCAAAATGTGTGAGACGAAATGAGTGTAACCGGAAAGATATAGTAGTAGCATTTGTGTTTGTTTCGTGCGAATGATTGTTTTACTGCATATGCAAGCCACGTGTTATTCATTTTTTGTTTATCATATTAACCCTTTGAGTGCCAACATGATTTCGGCTAGTTTATTGAGGAGCACGATTGCACTTTTTGGCACTCAAAGGGTTAACCATTGTAAACGCCATATTTTTGTGTTGTTTGTGTATTTTAGATTTTTTTTATAATTAACATTTTATTTTTAAAATTTATGAAATTTAAAATAAATTTACCAGGGATCGAAATTACTCTTCGATTTACAATTATTCATCATGCTTCCTTGTGATCATATTTTTGTATGGAATTATTTTCTATTCGTCAACCGAGAATAACAAAACAAAATTTCTGTTTTTGTATTCCATTCACTGAATAGTGAGCGAATAATAAAACAGTAAAAAGATCGATCGTTTGAATAGAACAGGAGACATAAAATTTCATATTTTTGATCGCTGATAAGTGAATAGTTTAGTTGGTTAATAAAAAATTAAATTAAATTTTTGTTAGTGTATAATGTTATAGATTGTTTTTAAAGATGAAATTTTAATTTTTATAAGGAATTAGTTTTAGAAATTGTAGCGCGTTGTTGAATAGAATAATGTAGATCATACCTCAACTCACATGGAATAAGGGCTTAACTCGACATAAGCAAAATATGAGATTCTAATACATAAAATAAAAATCGTTATTTATTATTTTTATATTTTCCTCTTTCCTCCTCTCTTCCTCACCTTAAACTAGAGAAACAAATATAGGAGCAAGAAGAAAATATAAAAATAATAAACAGCGATTTTTATTTTATTAGAATCCCACATTTCACTTATGACGAGTTAAGCCTTTATTCCATGTGAGTCGAGATTACGTTTTATTTGGATAATGTAGATAAGGACGAGTAGAATAAATAGAATTTTCGATTTAATTTTTACTTCGAAGTGTAATTTCAAATTTGCTATATTATTATTTTTAATAGAAAACGCATAAATTTAGAGGTAGATTTATGATGTCTAGTTTTATGAATTTCTTCAATAGTTTAGGTTTAGCATTTCAAATTCACAATATTTCAAATGATCAATTCTTAACCGATTATGATGGGATTGAGTATGTTAGGTGGAAATTGGATTCTTAAATGATTTTTGGAAGATGTTTTGGAATTAGGCCACCTGAAATGAAAGTCAAACGGTTTTGATGGGATTTGGTACATTGGATAGAAAGGTGATCATTAAATGATTATTGGAAGAAATTTTGGAATATGACCATATGAAACAGAACTAGATCATACGGAACACGCCATACTCCAGAACTTTTCCTTAAATCGTTTAATGGGATTCTTATCCAACATATCAAATCTCATCAATATTAGTTAAGAAATGGTCGATTTCCATTCAAGGTGGCCATATTCCAGAACTTCGTCTAAAAATCATTTAAGAATCCCATTTTTATCCAACATACCCAATCCCATCATAATCGTTTAAAAAATTACTGAGTTCAACATCAGTTGGTCAAATTCTAGAACTTCTTCCAAAGTTCATTTAAGAATGCCATTTTCATTCAACATACTCAATCCCATCAATGTCGGTTAAGAAATAGCCGAGTTCCGTTCAAGATGCCCTAATTCCATAACTTCGCCCAAAAATCATTTAAGAATCCCATTTCCATCTAACATAAACAAGTCCATCATAATCAATTAAAAATTGATCGAGTTCCGTCCCAGGTGGCCATATTCCAGAAATTTTTCCAAAGACCATTTAAGAATCCCATATCCATCCAACACACCCAATCCCATCATAATCGGTTAAGAATTGATCGAGTTCCACCCCAGGTGGCCATATTCCAGAACTTTTTCCAAAGACCATTTAAAAATCCCATATCCATCCAACATACCCAATCCCATCATAATCGGTTAAGAATTGATCGAGTTCCGTCCCAGGTAGCCATATTCCAGAACTTTTTCCAAAAACTATTTAAGAATCCCATATCCACCCAACACA
Source organism: Nephrotoma appendiculata (assembly GCA_947310385.1). Taxonomy (NCBI): domain Eukaryota; kingdom Metazoa; phylum Arthropoda; class Insecta; order Diptera; family Tipulidae; genus Nephrotoma; species Nephrotoma appendiculata. The sequence goes on along the minus strand of OX371225.1, from coordinate 145,508,382 downwards.
CCCAATCCCATCATAATCGGTTAAGAATTGATCCAGTTCCGTCCCAGGTGGCCTAATTCCAGAACTTCTTCCAAAAATCATTTAAGAATCCCGTTTCCATCCAACATACCCAATCCCATCATAATCGGTTAAGAATTGATCGAGTTCTGTCCCAGGTGGCCATATTCCAGAACTTCTTCCAGAAACCATTTAAGAACCCCATTTTCATCTAACATACCCAATCGCATAATCAATCAATACCTGACGCTAGATTTTCCATAAATATCTGGGCGTAGGTTTTATAACGAACTAAAACTAAATAAATAGTTTCATGGTATCTCCGAGTTTTTTTGGGCAATCACAAGTTAATTTGATTTTGGTGCAGTTAGTTACAACTATATTAACCCTTTGTCTTAAAACAACGTATGGGAGACGTGATCGTACTGCTGTGCCTAAAATGAGAACCTCGTATCACACACGTGATGATTCTTTCTGGCCAAAAGTGAAAAGTTGGGCTACATGTTCCTGATTGTTTCGAGAAATATCACACACTGGAAAATTTTTAATTTCCTGTCATTGGTTTAAAATGTAAGTAATAAAACAATACCCCTTTAACAAAAATTTTGACTAATATTATACATTATTCACTTATAGGTTATTCACGCAATAAATTCTACAGAGAAAATATTCAAACGACTAAAAATTTTTACTTTTGTTATATAACCAAAAACACAAAAATAATATTATGTGAAATAAAAACTATAATACATTTTTTTAATAAAAATGAAATGAAATATAATTATCAAATTCTGTGGTTTTATTTGCTTCTGGTCACGACGCATTAGAAAAGGCACACACAATCGTCGCTCGATTCATAAGGCAAGGGGTTAAGTGTCATTGAAGTGCTTGATTTTTTTTTGTATGCATATAAACTGGTGTCAGCTCTGCAATTAAGATATTATAATTTTGCGATTGCGACCCGATAGCAAACAGCGTGCTGTATAGTTAAGTTAAAGGATCGGGGAGGTTAACCAAAGTGGGTGGATGTAGGTACGTATTCATGTGTGGAAATAATCGTCCTCCAGCGTAATTTTTATACAACGAGATGCAGTGCCAACCGATTAATCAGGAATACCGGTAGCCCAATTACAGTTGGTGGTGAAAGCGTGTCATCAGTCGCAGTGAATCTGGTTAAGGACGGTAGCGTTATCCCGCGGATTATTTAGTCAAGTTTTTTGCTTTCGTTTTCATTTTTTTTTCTTCATATATTTGAATTTAATTTTCCCTTGTTTTGGGGGATTTTGTTTTGTAGCATTATACTTTTGTTTCAATTTCTTTTGTGGTTCAGTTTCTTGGTATACCGTAATTAATTTTTTTCGATTAATTTTACTATTACAAGATAGGATTTTATTTTATTATTTAATTTTGCAGTTAATCAGACATTTTTTTTCTTTTGTTTCTTAATTAGCAATATTTGTTACTGGAAACCGACGCAGTACCAAGATCGTTGGGAGCGCTTTCTTCGCCGAGGATATTCCGTCAAGGTAACATTCTTTAGTTCATTTATATATACCGTAATTTTTTTTTTATGCCATTGATCACAAATACATTCCGGACCATAATGCTGATTAACTTAAAAATTATTTAATTCACTAGAGTCTTATAAATATTAAGTTTAGCCGATTTTTATTTTATTTGTTGCTTTAATTCTTTATATTTGTCTTTGGCTTATATAAAAATGTGTACTGTACAGAATTAATTACTTTTTTTTAATAAATGTAAGTATAATATTGAATTATGTTCCAAATCAAATCAAGCGTTATATTTAACATGAGTGGTTAGTTAATCGACCAGTGGCGAGTTGGACCCGTGGCGAGCTGCAGCTATCGGGGGGGTCACAGGTGGTGGATAGTGAACGGCCTATCGATAGGTAGGTTAGCGGTGAATTAAATAAGCCGTCCCCAACCGCAGCTCTGCTGGGAGGAGAGTCTCAGAGAACGGGGGAATGGTTAACCTCCGCTCACTAAATTCTGAGTGCCTAGGATACCCAGTAGGGAAAGGCGAACTGATGGCGCCTTAAAACCATCGACCACAACCACGGTGAACCGAACGTCCGTCCCCTTGTGCTCCCGAGCCTTCAGGTAGTGAATGGGGAACCCTATAAACGGGCATCTCATGAATGAAGTGGGTCCCATTGGCTTGGGATATCCATATGAATGGTGAATGAGGGAGTGAATGCGGGAGGAGGACGGGGGTGCGGGGGGGCGGGGTGCTCGGCGAACCAATGGGCTGGATTAAGGTGTTACGCGACCCGTGCTGATAATCGGCTAGACTGGGGGCCCATTTAACAAAGCCCAGTCGTGAACGGAGCCCTCTGGATACCTGGCGACCTCCAGTTGTATTTAGCCTTGCCTGCGTACACGGATCTCTGCGCAGGTCGACTTATATTTCTCCGACACTCGTGGGAACAACATGGAAAAAAGTAATCAAACACAAAATAAAGGGGCCGGCACCCTTCAAAAACCGGAGGAAGGGAGTAACTCTAACCGCGAAGGTGGAGCTACATCTGTAGGAGTAACGGTAAGCGACACTTTGGCATCGAAGCCAGGTGGAAGTGGATCCGTTAAAGGAGATAAGGGGGGAGTGAAGGAGATCCCTCCTTCGAAGCGTCGATACAGGGAGAGACGGTCGGCGTTCAGGGTTTTGGAAAGACTGGCTGCGACCCCTGAGGGGCAGCTTACAGTCGAACAACGTAAGTCTGTAGCATGGGCTAAGGAAACTGTCGGCTGTGACAGCTCGGAAAGGGCCCTTGGGTCTAAAAGACAGAGGTCCCAGGATGAGTTGGAACCGGGTGACAGTAAGCGGGCCAAGGTGCAGGCAGACAAGACGTCGGGTGCTCCTAGGGATCGGAAACTGAAGCTATTCAGTGAGATCCTAAAGGAGCACGTGCTGGTGCTAGCCGTCATTGACAGAAGTCAAGAAGATGGGAGCATCACGTCAGAGAAGTGGAGAGTAGCGCATAATGCACTAAACTCCATTTTTCTACGGATCCTGAGAGAAAATCCGGGATCCACTCCATCCTACAGAGATGCGGGATGGTACCAGGGGCGCGTGAAGTTGACTGCGTGCTCAGACCAGAGATCGGCTGACCTGTATAAGAGAGCGGTAGCCGAAGTAGGCGAGGTATGGCAGGGTGCGAGGCTTGAGGCAGTCTGCAGGGAGGAAATCCCGAGCAGGCCGAGGGCACGTGTATGGCTGCCAACCGAGCCGGAAAAGCCGGAAGAGATCCTCGAGATCATCCGGGCCAGCAATCCCGATCTTCCGACCGAAGACTGGAAGATTGTAAAGCGAGAGGAGGCTAAGGGAGGCTTTAGATTGGCAATCATGCTGATCAACAAAGAGTCCCTGGCTTCCCTCGCAAAACTAAAGGGGGTGATCAACTTCGGGTTCGGGTCGATCACCCTTAAAGTATATAAAAAAGATGAGACCGAGGCGACTACGAAAGACCAGCCTGGGAGTGACGGTGAACGAGCTCAGCAGGAGACGGTCAAGCGGGCTGAGGACAGCCGGGAAAGTGCTTCGGACGCAGGAAATGTCGTTACTGGAGGTAGCCTCCTCTCACTGGAGTCTGATGGGGACATCCTGTCGGGCTCTCGACGAGAGGAGGATAGCGGCCGGAACAACGAGTCAGATGGCACTACCCCGATGCAGGGGGTGCAGGTAGAGGTGAGTAAGGTTGACTACAATGTTTAGCATTGTACAAATAAACCTACATCACACGAAGGCTGCCTCGGCAGCTCTCGTGCTCAGACTGACTAAGTCTGATGACGACTTAGTGTTAATCCAAGAACCTTGGATTAACAATAACAGGATCTGTGGCCTCAGAATGAAAGGGTATAAATTACTATACTCAAGCAACTCTGACAAGATCAGATCCTGTATTTTAGCGAAAAATAACTTGAATATTTTTCTCCTTCCTCAATTTAGTAGCGGTGATGTTACAGCAGTGAGTGTTGAGGCTGGCTGTGAAAAATTATGGCTGGCCTCAGCCTATATGGATCGTGAAAAGGGGATTCCACCGGATAACCTGGGGGAATTAATCCGGGAAGCAAATCACAGAAGGGTAGGTGTTATACTCGGATGTGATGCAAACGCACATCACACCATATGGGGAAGCACAGACATCAACGAGAGGGGTGAGTTATTTTTTGATTATTTATTAAATACCAACCTTTTAGTTTGCAATATTGGACGAGAACCGACATTTATTGTTAAAAATCGACAGGAGGTTCTAGATGTGACCTTTGCGTCGGAAACGATTTTTCATATGATCAGAGGGTGGAGAGTGGCGAAGGAGCACTCATTCTCTGATCATCGATATGTAACGTATAACCTCGAAATTAAACCTGTAGCCCGGAAAGCCTTCAGGAATCCCAGAAGGACAAACTGGAACAAATATAGGGAAGTGTTGGGAGAACTACTGCCGCTGGAGGTCCCGGGACCTCCGGCGACGGTAGAAGAATTAGACTGCATGGTGAATATTGTCACAAGAGCGTGCAATCTTTCATTTAATGCTGCGTGCCCCCTGATAAAGCCTAGGGGCAGGCAGAAGCCGATATGGTGGACCAAAGAGCTGGGAACGTATCGGAGAGTGTGTAGGACAGCTTTTAACAAAGCTAAGAGCACAAGGGAGGTTCGGGATTGGGACTTCTATAAGGAGGACCTAAGAAGGTACAAAAAAGAGTTGAAGAAGGCACAAAGGGGGTCCTGGAGACTCTTCTGTTGTAGGATGGAGGAGGTCTCTGACACTTCTCGCCTTAGGAAAATTCTAGCTACTAACCCAACCAGTCCTAGTTATTTAATTAGACCAGACGGGTCATGGACAACTTCAAGTGCGGAATCATTGGAGCTCCTTATTGAGACCCATTTTCCGGGAAGCTTTGAAGACTCGATGGAGCCTGGAGCTCATCGAGCAACACCTTCATTAGAGATGGAGGGCATCTTGAACAGGGAGCGAATCCGGTGGACGCTGAACGGTTTTAAGCCGTATAAATCGGCGGGCCCGGATCGGATTATACCAGCAGAGATCCAAAGGAATTCGGCAGTCATCCTCCCCTGGCTGGAGGGTATTTTCAGAGGGTGTCTGAGACTAGCTTATATTCCTAGGAAATGGATGGAGGTCAGAGTGGTCTTTATCCCGAAATCGGGAAAAAGCTCACATGCCTATCCAAAGGACCTGAGACCTATAACTCTATCATCCTTTCTGTTAAAAACCTTGGAAAGGTTGGTAGATGTAGGCACTCGATCAAAAATTGAGCCCAGGAATTGGGCAACATCGCAGCATGCGTACTGTAAGGGTAAGTCGGTGGACACAGCTCTGCACGATCTAGTACGCATGATTGAGAAGTCAATTTACTCGCAAGAGTTCTGTATGGTAGCATTTCTCGACATTGAGGGCGCCTTTAATAATGTAAAAACGGAGGCGATCATGGAAGGACTGCTACCTTTGAACGTGGATTACCCCATAATAAGGCTGATAAATCAGATGCTGGTAAGCAGGATTATTACTTCGGAACTGGGGGAGGCCACCATTAGAAGGCGGGTGGTTAGAGGAACCCCTCAAGGAGGTGTAATGTCCCCCTTTCTTTGGAGTGCGGTGATGAATGGTTTGCTGTTGGAACTGGAGAGAGAGGGGATAGGGGTTGTAGCATATGCAGACGATGTAGCGTTGGCTGTCTCTGGCAAATATCTGGGTACGATTAAGGACGTTATGCAGAATGCGCTCCTGATCGTTACGAAATGGGCCAGCAAATGTGGATTAGGGATCAACCCTTCCAAGACTGAGCTGGTACTATTTACTAAGAAGTATAAAATTCCGGTAGTTAGCCCTCCTACCGTGAACGGCATTAGGCTGGCTTTTGCTGACAGAGCAAGATTTCTGGGCATAATCTTGGATAGTAAGCTCAGCTGGAAGCCTAACATTGTGGAAAGGGTGAATAAGGCTAATGTAGCCATTTACTCGTGTAGGAACGCCATAGGTAAGAAATGGGGTCTGAAACCAGAGCTGGTGCACTGGCTCTATACGGCAGTGGTAAGACCAGTGCTGACGTATGGGGTAGGCGTGTGGTGGCCAGCTCTGGAGAAGGCAACATATATAAAAATGATGGAAAAGGTGCAAAGAACGGCCTGCATGCTTATAAGCGGGGCACTTAGGTCAACACCTACACGCGCTTTGGAGGTTATGTTCCATCTTCTTCCAATCGAATTTTTTGGTAAACAGATAGCAGCCAATGTGGCTACGAGACTCTCGGCTGTCTCTCAGTGGAAGTGTCTTCACGCGGGACACTCGACGATAACTAGATCGCTAAGGGAAGAACTGGCGAATCTAGATTATATTAAGCCAACGTTGTGCTTCGATAAAGGTTTCCGGACCATCTGTCCTTCGAGAGAATCTTGGAGGGACGGATCAATACTGGAAAACGAGGCACTGCAATTTTTCACGGACGGCTCTAAGCTAGACGGTAAGGTAGGAGCCGGAGTCTTCTGTGAGAAGCTTAACGTTAATATTTCCGTTCGTCTCCCTGACTACTGCAGCGTGTACCAGGCTGAAGTGGTGGCGATAGGCGAAGTCGTGACATGGTTGAAGCATAATGTGGTATCCGTGAGGGATATCGCAATTTATGTGGACAGTCAAGCGGCAGTCAGGTCGCTGGAGGCGGTTTGTCTGAAGTCACGGGTGGCGCTGGATTGCCGATCATCTCTTAACGAGATGAGCGAGTATTTCAGCATCCAGATAATCTGGGTCCCTGGTCACTCGGACGTCACGGGAAACTGCAGGGCGGACGATCTAGCTAGGTACGGTACGACTCTCCAGATACAGCCGGGAAGGGCGGGTCTGGGGAGGCCTATAGCAGCACTCAAATTGGCGCTCAGTAAGCAGGCAAATGCCTTGACAAATGAGAGGTGGACCAACTCTCTCACGTGCAGGGTAGCGAAACAGGTTTGGCCAAAACTGGACCTGAAGCGCTCCAAGGCACTAGTATCCCTAGGAAAACGAGAGTTAGGATTGGTCGTAGGGATACTGACAGGACACTGCCTTTTTGGGGAACATGCAAGAAGGATGGGTCTACAGACTAATGACTTTTGTAGAAGTTGTTTGGACGAAGAGGAGGAGGAGACGTTGGATCACTTCCTATGCTCGTGTCCGGCACTATCATGCAGAAGGCATAAGTACTTAGGTGTGTACAGTATGGACAGCCTTTCGGAACTCGCGGGCTGTAGAGTGCGAGATATATTACGCTACATAAGTAGCTCTGGATGGTTTCAACGGGAGTAAAGGGGAGATAGGATCCTGTGGTATCACAATGGGCCACTACTGGCCTAAGTGTGCGATAGCAGCCACTCTAACCTAACCTAACCTAACCTAATCGACCAGTGGGAGTGAGTAAGAAGGTGAGTTGGATCTGAGTGAGCTTCCGTCAATTGCAGTATAATGTCATAATTGTGTTGAGTCGGCCAGAGCACAACAATTACACCCACGACCAAACTAACCTCTTCCTCTGAGCTAGCAGCGGAAATACGAGCCTTGCTCTGGCGTACACAGATTTTTTTTTTGTACATTATATATTATATTTTTTTTATAATTTCTTTTTGCTAACGGCAGCCAATTTCGAAGGCTGTCATTACAACATACGTAACACAAACATACACCGTGTTCTCAACATCGAAACAGTGGTTTCAACATCGAAACAGTGGTCTCAACATCGAAACAGTGGTCTCAACATCGAAACAGTGGTCTAAACATCGAAACAATCAATTTAAGTCCAAACCACACAAATGTGTGAGTAAAAAACCATAGTATATGTAATGGCGTTTTTGATAAAAAATTTCGCTAGATTTGAAGTACAACCAACACAATTGTGTGTATAGTTATGGTGTTTTTTTTCGTACGAAAATAAGTTTGAAAGGAATGCACAAATGTGTAAGTTGGTTCAAAAAACATACAAAAATAAATTTATGACATGGTACTTTTACCAAACCCACACAATTGTGTTACCGAGCAAAAGAGATATACTTAAATATACTGATTAAATGTAACCTACGCTAATCATGTGTAGTGAGGATTAATAGATAGTTAATGGCAAGGCATCGTATAGAAGTCTACGCTTAACGGTATATAAAATCATGGTTATTAGACAATTCTTAATGTGTTCTAGAAGCCAACATATATATGCGGTGGGGCAGTCATAGATTTTTTATATTTTTAAAACTTTGCTATAGTAAAAAGTGTAGTGGTGGTTCGATGGTTAATGACAAGGCATCGCAGAGATGTCTACGCTTAACGTCGTTTGAAATAATGTTTAGACAATTCTTTCTTTTCTAGAAGACAACATGTTTATGCGGCGGGGCAGTCATCATTTGCTTGATTATGTATTTTCCTCGGACGCCGTTATCATTGTCGTTACAGAATCTATGACTGTCCCACCACATAAATATGTTGGCTTCTAGAAAACATTAAGAATTGTCGAAATAACTAGATTTTATATACCGTTAAGCATAAAGATCTCTACGATGCCTTGTCATTGACCATCGAACTGCTACTACACTTTTTACTATAGCAAAATTTTAAAGGTAAAAAAAAATCTATGACTGCCCCACCGCATATATATGTTGGCTTCTAGAAAACATATTGAAAGATTATGGCTCATGGTTGTGGCTAATTAACTTGCTATTGTAAACTGATTTTTTTGAACAGTTTATTTCATTTTACAAAACAATTTTTTTTTTACTTTTTTGGGCTGTTGTAAAGTGTTTTATCATTTTTAGTTTGTCGGAAACTTCACTATAGTTTCAAAATTCATGAAGTGGTGACTCAGTTTTCTCTTGATTTGCCATGTATTTGCGTTAAGATGATTATCTTAAATACAATATATTTTGAGAGTCCTTACATCATCGAGCATATTGCTATGAGCAATCATCAGACACATATCTAAATATTACGTATTATGTAGTAGTAAATTGCAACACTTAGGACCTTTCAAAACGAACATTTATTTTGGAACCAAATACACACCCTTAATATTTCGATTAGGCTATGTGCCTAATCATAATATATCTATAATTATACGTTATTACAAATATAATAAAATAAAATTTAAATCATACCTTTTTTGTGTAGAAACTGATTTTATTACAAACAAAAAATATTTGTATTGATTTTATTTAATCCAATTTAAGTGAATACGCGTGCAATAAATTTAATCCTGGTAATGTTGTTATAGAAAATTATTTTTATATTTCACTTTGAGATTATTTATTTATTTTTTCTGCTTAATTAAAATAATTATAATAAAAAAACATCACACATCAATTACTTTACTAATTAATTTCTTTTTTGTAAAAATATATATTTATTGAATTAATTTTTTATTTCGATAATATTATTTTAATTAATTGTTGAAATTTTATGTTAATCCAAATTCCCCGCTCTTTTGTTGACAATCAGAATTATTCGAGTACATAAAAATAAAAAAGTAAATAAAATAATATTAAATATATAATTTTTATAAAATACGTTTTTAATTGTATATAGAATTTATTATTGAAATACAAATTTAAATATAAAAAATAATGGTTTCTGTTTTGGTGACTATGCGGCCGCCTCTTTATTTGAATACATTTTTTTTTAAATATTTAATCGATTAATCAAGGATATTATCCTTGTTCGATAGTCAATGAATTGGAATATTCATGTACGGTATAATCAAATTGAATATGTGTATTTATTTATATATTCATGCACAAAAACATATGTAAGTACGAGTATGTTGTACATATTTAAAATGAAAATTGATCGATCTGATTTAAAACGTATTGATGTTAAACAACCTTTTTTGTGAAAAGATAATTCAACAACTATATTTTTGGTACATATGAACGGGTACACCAATCGTATAATATATTTATATTTATAAAGAATTTGACATATGGAGATTGATGCCACGAGCATTATAGATAAGGAAACAAATAAGAAAGTGTATACAGAAAAACTCAATTGAATAGGTATGAGTATGTACATAGGAACTTTCGACTTTAAAATCGATAAGCATTTAAATTGAATTTTTGTATTGTAATGCAGTCGTGAAATTCAAATTATTGATAAGAATTGTTAATTTGGTTGGAATTTAGGGCGGTCTGACTTTTATCAAAATTAGACTTATCGAGTACATGCGTTTTAATATAAATGTGTTTAATATTTTTTATTAGAAATGCTATCAGACCCGCGCCTAAGTACACGGCCGCTTCTGTACAAAAAATTTATCGGCCACCCTTTGAGGTAAAGAAAACTGACATACTGGTAAATAAAAATCAAGCAATCAAGTTGTATTATTTTTATTTTTATAACTGTAATTGCCGCCGAGAAACGGAGGGATAACCGAACACCGAGAACCTAGCAAATGATGTTTTTTCCACTGACCCACTGTGCTTCAATAACCAGTTCTTAATGCAATGAGTTCACAACAAAAATGAATTTTTACCCCAGGTGGTACACCAACTGCTCAGTTGGTTAATCCACCCTCTAACGAGGCCGGCTTAGAGGATTCTGGGATGAGCCAACCATTGCTATGCCCATTCGATCGAAGTTCAAAAATTACTAGGTCACCACCTAGACAAATACAGTTCGCGACTCAGCAGGAAATCGATAATGTTGAATTACGCAGAAGACTGAGTGAAATAGAAAAAGCCGCATCGCAACTTACTGACTGACGCTGAGGTTCATACAGATGAGGAGGAACTTGCAAGAGAAACTGATTGGATACACAAATAGAAGAAAACACCAAGGAAAAAACGAAGAGCAGAATTCTCGCCAGAAGTTGAGGAGTACTCGCAAGCAAAAGTTAATGAAACTGTCAAACCAGTGCCTGTACCCCAACATCGCCAGCAACAAGAACAACGCAAGGTTGCAATGAAGACTATAAGTCAGCACCGCCAATTACTGTGATAGGCATAACTGAGTTTGCGAATATCCAGGCTCTAATGAAATCAGTGTCCACAAACGACTATAGAGTAGTTGCACTAAACAATAATGTTTGGAAGATAAACACAAGTGATCCCGATGCATACAGGGCTTTAGCCACAAAGCTCACTGAAGAATGTAAAGAGTGGTATACCTATGACGACAAAAATAACCGAGAAATTAGGGTTATGGGTAGAGCTCTTCATCCTACCTGCAAGAAGGAGGATATAATAGAAGATCTAAAAAAAAAGAACTGAAAATTGAAGACGCGGTTAATATCCTTAAACGAGAGAATGTTGAAAATAGTCAAGGAACCAAGATCGTTAAAAGAGGGCACCCGCTATTCATGCTCACATTCAACAAAAGCGGAAAAATTGAAAATATATTTAATATTAAAGCAATACTTAATATGAGGGTTAAAATAGCACCACTGAAAAAGAACACGAGATTAATACCTCAATGCCAGAAATGCCAAGGTTATAACCACACCCAAATATACTGCGGGAGAGATGTTAGGTGCGTAAAATGTCGCGGCAGATACAACGCGAAAGACTGTTCTCATATAGTCGAACCGAACGTGCAAGGTGTATAAACTGTAAAGGACAACACCCAGCCAACTATAGAGGATGCGAAGTAGCGGTACAACTGCAAAGGTTAAGAAATAAGACACGCCAATCGACTCAAAACAGTAATATTAGAAGAGAAAGGATTCCAACTATAACTAGAGTGCCGACTCAACATAGGACCAGAGAGGAGATCCTACTCTCAGATAACGCAGCAGACTACTATTAAGGAAAATGAACTAGAAAGGAGATTTCGAAATATAGAAACGATAAATGCACGCTTAGCAAAACATGAACGTGGTCTAGAAGATATATATAAGCGGCTGGATAGACAAGAAGCTACGAATGAGCTAACATCAATGCTATACTAATCTAATGAATAGATCTTAAAAGAAATAAATATATGTCTTGTCTCGGAAACTCATTCAACCGAAACTCCATTTAATAAAATACGTGACTATGAATGCTACCATGCTATTCATCCAGGAGGAAACGCTAGAGGCGAGTCTACCGTAATTATTAAAAAGAATATTAAACATTATGAAGTAGAAATTATGCAAGTTGAAGAAGAAATTTTGCTGACATACATAAAATTCCAGATCTTCTTGACTTCTTTGTAACAAAAGGAGTTTTAGAGGACTACACGTGTATTGAAAATAGTGAAGGAATAACATTAGACCACTCTCACCTGTGATCATAACTTTGAGTACAATGATAATAAAAAAAGATAATTCACCTAAGTTAACAAACAATAAAACCAATTGGGTTCTATTCAAGAAATTAGTGGAAGATCGAACAAATCTCGGCGAACCAAATAGAACGAAGGTGCAGCTGGAAAATGAACTAGAAATATTTAATAACAATATCCAAAAAGCGGCTTGGGAAAGTTCACCGATTTCTCATACCAACACTACAATGAAACATAACTATCCTCTTGAAGTCAGAGAGCTACATAAAGAGAAACAGACAGCTCGCAAAATCTGGCAGCACACTCGTACACCCCAACTCAAAACTATTCTTAATTTCTTGTGCAATAAATTAAAACAACTAATAAAGGAAATAAAGAACGAAAGCATAACTAAGCGACTTCGCGGTCTTTCTGAACTAAAGGAAGATAATTACTCGCTTTGGAAAGCAACGAAGGGACCCCAAATTCAAAATGCATGTACCGCCTATCAAAAACGATGACAGATCCTGGGCTAAAAGTGACAAATAGAAAGTCTCTCTATTTGATCCCGAGATAATCAGCAAATGAAAATACAACAGTCGTAAGCTAAGTAGATGATATTAACATAAGGCATGTGACCTTATTTGAACTTAAAACTGAAATCAATAATAACTTAAGTATCAGAAAAGCTTCAGGTTATGACTTAATTGGGCAAATTGTGAAAGCCATTAACGAGAAAGGTTTAAGTAAATTAAATCAAATAATTAATGCAGCCTTCAGATTGAAATATGTTCCACGATAATGGAAGGTGGCCCAAGTAATAATGATTTCTAAACCAGGTAAACTAGGAAACGATAAAAAATCATATAGACCGATATCACTACTTCCAGCCGCATCAGAAATATTTGAAAAACTGTTGCTTAAGAGACTCAAACCTATAATAGAAGAGATATGCTTAATTCCACCACAGCAATTTGGGTTTAGAGAAAATCACTCTACAGTAGAACAAGTTCACAGAATTACGGATGTCATTGAAGATGCACTTGAGAATAAGAAAATATGCTCCAATAATTTCTTAGATGTAGCTCAAGCTTTTGACAAAGTTTGCCACCAAGGGCTTGAATTTAAACTGCATCGAGACCTGCCTAAGCAATTTTACCAAATTCTTAAACCCTACATAGCTGATCGGCATTTTAGAGTCAAATTTGAAAATGAGTACTCTGAAATAAAAAAAATATCAGTAGGTATACCACAAGGTAGCGTACATGGATCTATTCTGTTTATTCTATATACAAGAAACTTACCGAATATTGAAGGTACTACAGTAGCAACATTTGCAGACGATACAGCTATTCTAGCAGTTGGAACGATATTTCGGAAGCAACAAGGAAACTTCCAAATGCAGTTAATACGGTGAGCAACTGGACTAAAAAATGGCGCATCTTATTAAATGAATCCAAATCAGTACACGTCAACTTAACAAATCAAAATGTAAACTGTATTCCCGTGGTTCTCAACTCAAACCAAATGCTAAAGCTAAGGTGGAAAGAACACATCAAGAAGAAAAAAGAAGAGTTATACATCAAATATAGAAAAATGTACTGACTCATGAGTAGAAATTCTGAGCTCTCAATACACAAGAAATTGCTTCTATACAGGCAAATGCTAAAACCAGTATGGACCTATGGTATCCAGCTTTGGGGTTGTGCCAAGAAGACAAATGATACATTGCTTCCAAAATAAAGTGCTACGAGAGATTGTGAATGCTCCATGGTACATTAGGAACGACAACTATCATAGAGACTTGAAGATGGAATACGTCACCGATAAAATAAAGAACCAAGCAACGAAAAATGCAGATATACGCTGTATGTTGGACACCACTAACGGAATGAGGAGACTCCAAAGGCAGAAACCGCTGGAGCTGGGCAGTTTGAATTAGAATAAGAGAGTATTATAAAATGAGTAACCAATAGGTTACTCATCTTAATCCGCGAAACTAATTTAAGATAGATAAATTACTTGATGATCTCTGAATCAGTTGTAATATTGTATAAATAAATAAATTTATTAAATTAAAAAAATCAAGTTTCGCACAACACATAAAAACTGAAATTAGGTACACTAAAATATTTACACTAAATTCAATAAAAATTTAACCATTTTGCACATAATCCAAAAAGGACCGAAATTGGACAGGTCGGAAGATATTGGTATAAATTTGACTCGTGAGTACTGTACGTATACAAATTCCTCATGAGTCAAATTACGGCCAAAATTCACACCCTGAAAATATACAAAAAAAAAAAAAAAACCCAATAATTTACTTAGCGACAAAATCAACACAAAAACCAATAAAATTTGCGACCTCCATAACTGAAAAACAAAGGAGGTACCAAAGAGCTTAGTATATAAAGAGCTTCAAAACAAATTATTTAACAGTAGTAAAAAATAAACCGAAGAAGAGATTAATCTCGAAATTGATATTTCTAAAAAAGTTAAAAATTGGCACAATAAGTAAGAACTAAACACAACAATATAAAATTAAAAATAAAAAGTTTTTCATTTAAATATATAAAATGACAAAAGAACACTGGTGATTTAAACTCAAGTGATTTTGTTATGTGTGTGGAAAATTTACAATTATGAGCAATCGCCGCAAAATAACTGATGTTGCTGATTTATATCGACTATACTTTTCACAAAATGTTATTAGTGGTGTAAATTGGACGCAGTCTTTTGTTTGTACAACATGCATTTTCCATCTGCATAGATGGCAAAGCACTGGAGCCGCAATGTTATTTGATGTCCCGATGATATGGATCGATTCACAAGGACATGCATGATGCAGTTCAATGTTATGGGTGCATGAATTATATTATCGGTACAAACGGAAAAAAGATTAGTTATTTGACCGTTTTCGCATTCAGATGAAATTCCTGTTCCGGAAAGATCAAATTCAACTAAAGAATATTTACCACCAACATTTGAATCTGATGAAACCGGAGAAATATTTGCATCAATATATCAACCATCAAATCTCACTGCGCCATACAATCACATTGACATCTCGCAAAATCGTTTGGATATTATGGTACGACGCAAAGGTTTTATAACAAGTGAACATTTTGGCTCCAAATGTTCGGATATATGGAGCAATAAATCGTCATCGTCATTTTACGATTTTTTTCAAATCAATTGCGAATAATTTACTCGCTTTTTGCACTGATATCCGAGGTTTGGTATCCACAATGCATATAATCGATTCCTCTAAAAGCAACTCTCCTTCACGTTATCAACTCAAAGAATTTCATTCCAATTGCACTCAGCATAAACACAAAGGAAACCTATGTATCAATGAAAAAAATTATTGATTTGATTAAATACAATGACTATCAATGGAAAGTTTGTGCAGATTTAAAAGTGATAGCTCTTTTAAGAGGCATGCAATTGGGTTACACTAAAACATGTGTTTAATGTGTTTATGGAATACACGTTTTAAAGGCGACTAATACAATGAACGGAACTGTGCTTTATGTGAGAATATTAGATTGCGATACGACAGCATCGTTGAGGCTCCACCTCTGCCAATTGAAAAAATATTGCTACCACCACTTCATATCAAGCTTGGAATAGTTAAAATTTTTATAAAAGCACTGAATCCAGATGGAAATGCGGTCGTCAAATTGCGACGCATTTTTCCACGGTTAAGTGGATTGAAAATAAAAGAAGGTTGGTGTTTGAATCTATTCGAATCTAAGTTTTGATCAAATGAAATTTCATCTCACATCTTGTTTTTAATGGACCAGATATTCGTCGTCTGAAGAATGACAATGCATTTGAAAATGCGTGAACGAGAGCTTATGGCATGGAAATGTGCAAAAGAAGTTAATAAGAATGTTCTCGGAATTAATCCATCCGATGATTGGCGCAGATATATTGAAAATATGCTGACCGCTTTTCATAATATAAACGTTCGAATGTCAAGGAAAACACATTTTTAGCATTGTCATGTGGAAAAATTCGCCGAACAACCACCAGCCGAATCCGATGAGCATGGCGAGCGTTTTCACCAAGTGACAGCAAGGCTCGAACATTGGTACAGCGGCAAAAAGCTAGATGCACTGTTGGGTGACACATTTTGTTAAAATTTGCAAGAGGAAGAAGATCCAGAAGACGACATTCGGTAAGAAGATGTTTCCGCCAGATCATAATCAATGAAGAAGATCAAAACTACCAAATACTCCTGTACACCAAAAGAACAAATCAAAACGTTTAAACTTAAAACAGTAACATATGGAACCACGTCAGCAACATATTTAGCCACTAAAGTCTTATGTCAACTAGCACATGATGAAATAAAAAACTACCCAATCGCGTCAAAAATAACGTTAAAAAATTTCTATGTTGATTGTCTGCTTTCAGGAGCTGATACATTAGAAGCCCAATCACAACTGATACAATTGCTAAAGGCTGGAGGTTTTAATCTAAGAAAATGGGCAAGTAACAAAAAAGAATTGACAACACATCTACCTAGAAACGCTCGCGAAGATGGGCTATTCTCCATAAACATCGATGAAACAATTTAGACGCTCGGAATAACCTAAAACCCAGTTTTCGACAATTTTGGGTTTAAAATATCATTGTCCGAAAATATAAAAGAACCAACAAAAAGGAGCATATTGGCAGAAGTAGCCAAACTATTCGATCCATTAGGATGGTTTGCACCCATCATCATCCAAGTAAAAATTATTAATACAGAAACTTTGGATAGCTGGTGACGGATGGGATGATACTCTATAAGTATTGAACTACAACTACAATGGAGTCAATTCAAAAAAGGTTTGAATGCAATTGAAAATATTACCATAAGTAGATGGATAGAACACAGGCAACAAGGCGAAAGTGAACTACATGGATTCAGCGATGCATCAGAGAAGGCATTTGCAGCAGTGGTATACTACAAGACAACAAAATCCCAAGGCACACCGGTCGTTTATCTAATAGCAGCAAAAACCAAAGTCCCTCATTAAAAAACAGAATATCGTTACCAAGGTTGGAATTATGCGGTGTCGTACTATTGGCAAATTTATTAAAAACAGTTCAAGATGCCATATTCGATGATAACGCTTGGATGGATAAAAGGCGATCCCAGTAAATACAAAACTTTTGTGGGTAACAGAATAGCTGAAATTCAGTCACTTATGCAACCAAATCATTGGCATTATGTAAAATCCAATTATAACCCCGCAGATGTAACGTCACGTGGAATGAACGCACAAAACTTGCGAAAGTATAAACTTTGATGGGAAGGACCAAGTTGGTTAAAAACTCAAATTACCCATTAGCGCTTGAACCAACTGAAGAAGCAGCCAATGAGGAACTAAAAACAAATTTCTTATTTATCAACGCACCTCCTCAACCAGAGTTCATAGACTTTTCATGATTTTAATCGGCTCTTAAAATCAAAAGAACTATAGAGTACTGCTATAGATTTATTACTATTATTAAAAATCGAATACGTCAAGTTCCTGGAGAGATACCAAGTTTTCTAACAGTAGATGAACTATGCAGATCACACAATGTAATCATAAAAACAATACAAGATTCGGAATTTGCCGCAGACATTAAACTCCTCAAATCAACGAGTAAAGCCAGAAAAAACAGCAAACTATCATCACTAAATCCATTCATGGACGAAAATGGTTTGTTGAGGGTCGGCGGTAGATTACAAAAATCTCAACTTAAGTATGATCAAAAGCATCAACTGATTATCAAAAAATCCTATTTACTCAAACCTCATCACAATTGAAGCACACCATCTTGTATTACACGGAGGCGTACAAGTAACTCTAGCACAAATACAAATACAATCTACAATTGTGTAAAATGTTTTCGATTCAGAAGAGCAGTATCAGAACAGTTAATGGGTATGTTACCGGAAGCTAGAGTCACTTCATCTGCCCCATTTTCCAATACGGGCATTGACTACGCAGGTTCATTTGAAATTCGTGGTTCCAAAGGAAGAGGAAACAAGTCCAACATAAGGGATATATCGCGTTGTTCATTTGTTTCTCTACGAAAGCAATTCACTTGGAACTGGTGAGTGAGCTAGCAACAGCAGCATTCCTGGCAGCATTTAGAAGATTTACTTCAAGAAGGGGAACGCCTTTAAACATATATACAGTGACAACGGTACCAACTTCGTTGGAGCTCGGAACGCACATAGTAATAATACATAATACAACAAGCAAACAACAACGCAGCTTAGGAAGCAGCTAACCATGGAACAAACTGGCATTTTATCCCACCCGGTAGCGGAGGTATTTGGGAATCTGGAGTTAAATCAACGAAAGGCTACTTAAAGAAAGTGATCAGTGAAACAACACTGACCTACGAGGAGTTCAGCACCGTATTATCACAAATTGAAGCATGTTTAAGTTCCAGACCGATTCTTTCACTGTCAAACGATTTAAATGATTTTGATGCTTTGACACCTGCACATGTTTTAATCGGGAGACCACTGATTTCACTCCCTGAGTCAGACAAAATCAACATAAGCCCAAAACAGAGGTGGACTCTACTTTCAAAGATGACTCAAGGATTTTGGAAAATATGGTCTAAGGATTACTTGCTTGAACAGTCTACAACAAAGGTGCAAATGGAAAGAACCAAAAGCAAACTACAGGATTGGTCAGCTAGTTCTAATAAAAGATGAACAACTTCCACCTACAAAATGGGCAATGGGGAGGATACCAGATACTCATCCAGCGTCAGATGGTCTAACCAGAGTGGTATCAATAAAAGGTCCAAAAAACACCATCTTCAAGAGACCGATTACAAAGATAAGTCTCCGTCCAACTGAGGATAATCAAGATCCAACAAGCATATCAGATGAAGATGACAACAGACGACAAGGTAGGACAACACAAGGTCTGTAGGTCTCGAGTTGCCACGCTTAACAAGAAGATCTATGCACCACTGCTCATATTACTAATTACGTTCTGTTTTTGCAATTCGAGCGCATTACCATACAATATCACAACGTTCGAAAATCAACCAGTGGCCCTATTCTGGCTTTCCCTGGGAATAGGGAATTGGGAAAAATATTTTTGTCTAAATTGTATTTTTCTGGCCTACTGAAGGAACATGATTGGCGTTAATATTTTCGAAACAAAGTTAAATGGGAAAATATTTTTCCCTATAAAAATTTTGTGGAACAAAATTTTCCCAAATCACTTTGTTTTGAATATTTTTGCACTAAACTTATTCTTTCAGTAGGCCAGAAAAGCATAAATTTAACAAAAATGCTATGAAAATATTTTTCCCAATTCCTTATTCCCAGGGAAAGCCAGAATATGGCCACAGGTATCTATTTTGAATCCATTGGAGAGCTCAAACTTACAAACAGCGATTGGAACATAATAGTGTATTATAAAAATGCCTCTCTGAGGCATTATTAAACATGTTTAAACGAAAAAAATGGTTATTGAGAAAAGCTAAATATGCTAGAAACAATCAACGTTTCCAGCAATATGTTACAGCCTATTGTCTTAAGGTTAAAAAGAAAACTATTGCTGCTCGTGTTGCTTACTATAAAAAGAGATTTGATAACTGTTCCGGAGATTCCAAACTGATGTGGCGTACTATCAATGACATATTAAGTAAAAATTCGTCAAATATTAAGCTCATTAATTCTATTAATTCTTCTAATAATGATTTATTAACTGATGCCTCTGATATTGCCAATAAGTTCAGCAATTATTTCGAAAGTATTGCTTCAAATTTGAAGTCTAGTCTTCCATTTATTTATAGGACTTCTATGGAGCGTGACGGCGATTACGTTGAGCAATCGTTTTTTCTCCACTCTATTGACGATTTTGAAGTTTCTAAAGCAATTACTTCTTTAAAATCAAGCAACTCTTACGATATGTTCGGTTTTAGCAATAACTTAATTAAAAATTCCATTAGCCTTATATGTCCTCCTTTATGTCATATCTTTAATTGTTGTTTTGAAACCGGTATTGTTCCTGAAATTTTGAAGTCAGCAATTGTACTACCTCTTCATAAAAATTGTTCCAGATGCGATTTAAATAATTACCGGCCGATCGCACTACAACCAGTTTTGTTAAAAATAATGGAAAAAATTATTAAATTTAGAATGGTGGTATATTTAGAGAAGCATGGTATTATAAGTTGTTATCAGCACGGTTTTCGTAATGGGTTTTCCACTGAGTCTGCTTTAATTGAATTTTTAAATGGCGTGCATGCATCGCTAAATAACTCCGACTCTTGCGATGGGCTTTTTGTAGACATAAAAAAAGCCTTTGACATGGTTGATCATAATCTTCTATTACATAAGCTTTCTAAAATCGGTTTCAGAGGAAACATTAATAATTGGTTTAAATCATATCTTGCAAATCGTAATCATGTTGTTAAGGTGAATGAAACTATGAGCTGTCCTTATGTTTTAAACATTGGTGTTCCTCAAGGTTCCGTCTTGGGACCCCTTTTATTTTTGATTTACATAAACTCAATTTTTAGTACAAATTTGGCAGGCACGATTGTTGCCTTTGCAGACGATATGAGCTTATGTTCTCGTGGGTTCTCACAAACTGATGTTCGCCGTAAAATTGCAGCGGACCTTTTAATTTTAAGGAAATGGTTTGATCAGCATTTCTTAATTTTAAGTGACAAAACTAAGATTATGCATTTTAGTTTGTGTAGCAGTTTTTTACATTCACCGTTAACGTATCATTCTAGTTTTTGTAATACCATTAATTGCTCCAGGTTGTGCATTTCCATTGAAGCTGTTGAGAGTTTCAAGTATCTTGGAATTATTGTTGATTGTAATCTGAGTTGGAAGCATCGTGTCGATAAATTAAAAAAGTCTCTCAGCAATGCATTACGAACCTTATATCTATTAAGACCTGTAGCTCCTAAATCGGTATTGCTAAAATTCTACTATGCCTGCATTAACTCTAGGCTCGAATATGCTTTATCGTGTTGGGGTGGTTGCTACCATTCAACTTTAAAAATTCTACTTAATCTTAATAAACACATTTTTTATTAATCACTTGTTTTTTGTTTCGCAGTTATTTTGAATAATTTTCAAAAAGTTTAAAAAATCACTCGATCGATTTCGACTTGTTAGGTCATCATCAGGAGTATCTACTGATTTGTATTAGTAAAAATTTTGTTATATAGCAGAAAAAAGCAAAATATAAATAAAAGAAGGAGGGACAGAAAATAAGCAATAAAAATTAATCTACGGATCGCGCAGGTAGGCGATGAGTCATAGGTTGAGTAACAAAGTTCAAGGTATATTATTGCGTACGTGAGAATTGCGTACAGATCCCGCCCTTTTCTATTCTCACGTACGCAATGATATACCTTGAACTTTGTTACTCAACCTATGACTCATCGCCTACCTGCGCGATCCGTAGATTAATTTTTATTGCTTATTTTCTGTCCCTCCTTCTTTTATTTATATTTTGCTTTTTTCTGCTATATAACAAAATTTTTACTAATACAAATCAGTAGATACTCCTGATGATGACCTAACAAGTCGAAATCGATCGAGTGATTTTTTAAACTTTTTGAAAATTATTCAAAATAACTGCGAAACAAAAAACAAGTGATTAATAAAAAATGTGTTTATTAAGTATAAGTGTGTTTCGCCAAGTGCCTACGGCAAATAGCGTAAAAAGTTTTAAAAATTCTCATTATTGTTCAGAAATATGCTATTCGTATCATGAGTTTTAAGTCTTCGCGGGTTTCTGCATGGCCATTATTTTTGAGTTTTAAAGTTTTACCATTACAACTATTATATGTTTATAAGGTTTTACGTTTATTTTATTTGCGAAGTGGGCACCGATTATTGAGATCAAATGTGCGATACAACATTAGGAACAATGATCAGTTCTTATTTGTTGTTCCACATTTTTTTAGTGAACATTTTAGAAAATATTTCCTGGTAACTGCTCCTTCCTTATTTAACAACTTCCACTTAGCATACGGCAACAAATAAATTCAAAATCATTTCTCCAATTACTTAAAGTTTGGCTTTTTGAGCACCCTAATATCGATTTTCTATTTAGAGTTTTAGTCTGATGCAGTTTAATTTTCGTTTCAATAGTTTATCTTTTTTATATTTTTATTGTTAAATTTTTATTTGTAATATTCATTTAAATTTTTATTTGTAATATTTATTCAACTTTTTTTCATAATTTTTCTTATTAAAGGGTAGATCAATACTGCCGTTAAATCGGTGATGATTACCCTACTCATTTATTTTCTTTTTGTATATTATTATTATTATATGTGACAAAAAATCGTATTGAAAATAAATGATAAGCCTGCGTGCTTTAAATACAAAATACAAATAAAGTAACCAACTATTATGCAGAACTGGCTGCCTATAAGCGTTCCATAGACAGACTAGCTAAATATTGTTCGTGTATCGCTAAAACATCAAGAGAAAATATATATGGACTAATACAACCATCGTTTGAGCAATCTTTACAAGAAATGGAGCACAAGGATGAATTGCTTCACTACACTAAGGTAAGTTTTGGAAGAAGCAAACGTGGACTTTTTAACTTAGGAGGAAATATAGCCTACGAGTTATTTGGGGTGCTAGATGACAGGGCCGCGGTGCGTTATGAGGAAGAAATAGAAAAACTCAAGATGAACAACAACCATTTCACGGCGTTATTATAGAATCAAACGTCAATCATAGATGCTACTATAAACGTCTTCAAAACTAGACAAGAAGGCTGGTGTTCAAGAATCAGTTATAGGAGGCGTTGGAGAGCAACGATGAAAAAAGCTACTTTCTAGCTTTATCAATACATACAATGTTACGCATGATTGCATTCAAGGAGATTCAAGATACACTGTTAGAACCAGTACTGGATACGCACAATAGAGTCATTACCACGAGGCTTTTAACGACCCAACAACTGAAAAAAGAAATAGATTTTATGACGAGAAATCTACCACCTGAACTAATGCTTCTCAATATCAATGACACAGATGATATATTGGCACTATACCAGCTCATGACAAGACTGCAAGGCAAATATTTGATATTTGAGGTGAAGCTGCCATTAGTATATAAGGAAATATACCAAATATATAAGCCCATACCGCTGCCTATCCCCAACAGTCCATCTATATTTATACGGTCACAAATGGAACTTCTTATTGTGACAGATTTGCATCGGCACACATATTCTTCAATGACAACTTCTGAACGGCAAAACTATATCAGCACCAACGACTTTAGCATATGCCAGTTAACCCAGGTTATGCATCAGAATCAAGAAGATGATGTTTTATGTGAACTGCTCCTTCTACGACAAGAAAGAGTGAATAACAAATGCGAGGAGGTCGAAAGGAAGACGAACAACATGCCCGATACTTGGATCCAACTAAGAGATTACAGATGGCTTTATTCAGTACCAGCTGAACGTACGATCAGTATCGTTTGTCAACAAGAGCCATTTTCTACAAAGATATCAAGAAGCGGAATACTAAGCTTAGGCTCTGGTTGTACACTGAAGGGAAAAGCCATAAGCATACCAGCGAAGCAATCCTACTATCACAAAGTATACTCCTCAATATTATCAACATTTAATCTCTCAATAGAAATGACCAAGCTACCACAAGGTTACTCCAATCACTTTCAAGACTTGTCAAAGGTACAAGGAATCGAAGAACTACAGCAAAGAATAAAGGCAGTAACGATGAATAAAGGAGAAAGCTTATCTCATCACCACGTGCACCACTATGCAATCACGTATGGGCTCCTTGCGCTCGTACTCATAGGCATAGTCTTCGTGGCAATCAAAAGGAGAATTAATGCAACCAAAAATAAACCAGCCAGAGTCACTCCTCTAGAGGAGTATAAAACACGATAATCTTCACATCTTGGCCGGGGAGAATGTTATAACAACAACACTTATGCTATCACATTATAACATTGAATTTATCAATTTTCCCATTTACATGTACATCCGTTAAATACTGATGACACGGAATATGTATATCGGTTTTCATATTGACTAGCGCATTTACATTTAATTTTACATTTATTTTGCATAATCAATAGTTTTATAAATGATCTTTTTTGTATATAAATCAAATAAATTATGGAATAAATATTAGTTCTTACACAACAGTCAACATGTTTCAGTCCAGCCCTGATCAACAGCAAGCGAGAAACATTTTAAGTAATTGTCAACTATCAAATTTGTGATTTGACCAAAATACGGTCAAACACGACACGAATGAATCAGAAAATTAAAATTAAAAGTTAATAAAAATGTTAAGTTTTTTAGGAAAAATTGAGAAAAATCACAATAAAATCAACTGAATCGATTTAATTTTCTTTTAAATTATTTCTATTTTAACCATATTTACCGATGCGATGTTTATTCGATCGATTTAAATTCAATAAATGGACAAAAAATGATAAATGGTGTTTTTCGTCGAAATGAAAAGTCAAAAAAAAAATAATACAAAAATTTGAATGTAGATGTCGTTTTTAGGTCTTGTTCGGCAAAGTTGTTTGTCTTGGCTTGCGCAACAACTTTGCTGAAAAAAGCAAAACGAACATCTTAATGGTTCAATAACTACTACCAATGTTAATATGAGTGCACGTTTTGACAAATTTTTGACTCAGAGCCAAAGCATGTTGAAAGCGATATCTCAAAAATGGGGACTAACTTTGAAATGGGACTAGCACCATTGAATTCAGAGTACTCGAATTAGGTTTACCCCTAAATAAAAGATAAAATAAGCTAAATTTAATTGAAATATCTAATCCTGTAGTTAATCTGGCATTGAATAACATTGATATTTTTTCGGGAATCATTGCCTTTGGCCAATAATTTTTGCAATTTTTAAGATGATTTAAATATCTATGGTTTCAGGGAATTCTGTTGTAAGTTGTGGAATTGTAGGAGGATTAAATTAATAAATGTTTATACTATTTAGGACAAAAGAAAATATTAATTTAGAGTTAAATTTCAGGAAATTTCCAAATGTACCTGAAATAATAATATTTTGAAGTGAAACTTCTTTAGTACCGGGGTGATTTTTAAAATCGATGAAACAAAACGCTAAATTTCAAGCAAAAAGTGAGATGCGATATGAAACGAAAATGCGACAGTTTTGTTGTTGTTATTTTATTTTCAGTTTTATTCTTTTCTGTTTTATTTTGTTTCTGTATACAGATAAAAGTGTGTACATGGAAATATGTATGCATGTATTGACATTTTTTATACTCGATAGAAAAAAGTCTTTCAAAGTTACTTCCTTTGTCAACTGAAGTGGCACAGCTATATAGATCACTGTTTAAATACGTTCGCGTTTTGATTATTGATGAAATCAGTATGATTGGAGCCGAGTTGTTGTCTCAAATAGATTCGAGATTAAAGCAAATCACCGGTAACTTTCAAGACAATTTTGGAGGATTAGATTTAATTTTGATTGGCGATCTACGTCAACTACCGCCGGTTCGCGCTACTCCGATTTACAAACAAATCACGAGACAAATAGCAGGTCCAACACTATGGCGAGGATTGAAACTCTTTGAACTCAGCGAAGTGATGCAACTTTGAACCCAGCGAAGTGATGCGACAAGCCAACCGAACTTTTTCAACAATATTAACAAAAATTGGGGATGGACAGCTTTTACATGAGAACGAGTTGGAATTAATTGAATCACGATTTTACTCCGAAGAAGAGGCTGATAGAGTTTGTCCACACGGTATACGATTGTTCTTCGATAACCATTCAGTTACTGAATACAATAATAAAGTTTTAAATTCTGCAGTCGAAAAAGTCATTTCACAAGCAACGGATGTGTATATTTGTTTGCCTTATGAAATTACATTGGTTATAAATAAACCATACATCATAACAACTCATATCGATGTATCAGATGGATTGGCGAATGGTGCGATTCGAAAATTGATTTATATCGAACATAACGACAAAGTTAGGTCGTTTATGGCTGGAATTCCCTGGCTCTCCCAAAACTGATGAAAAAATCCGAAGGAAGGCAGCGGCATCAATACAAAGGCACAATCTTAGTCGACTGGCAGTGCCAATCGATCGGAGAACATCCTCTATACCATTAGTGCCTAATAAAACAGTGATCTTAAAACGTAATCATTTTCCACTAGTCTCTGCGTGTGCAATAACATTTCGTAATACCTAGGGAGGTACATTTGATGAAACTGTATATGGATATGATAAAACACATGTTCAACAGCTCCTATACGGCGCACTATCACGAGTAACATCGATTCAAGGGTTACATATTGTTCCGAAGAAAATGATAAAAAAATGTATCATGGTCGAAGAGCAACAATATCCACACTGGAATTGCAAGCTGAATTTCAAAGGCTGAACCTGAATAGACTTGAGACTATTCAGAAATTATTATTTGATTTCATAAATACGAGCAAAGGATTGTCACTATTTACCTTCAACTGCCAAAGTTTACGTGTTCATGTTGATCTTCAATTAAAAGAAAATATCGTCGTCGTCGAATTTTCTGATTTTTTCGGAGACGTGGGTGGATAATGACAACATTGTAGAGATTCCAAATTTTGATATTGTCGTTCAATATAAAAGGCCAAATATAAGGGCAGCTGGCATTGCAATCTACTATAATGTAAATGATGGAACCCGTGTTGTCACCCCACAAATTGACATCAATGCACTTCAACTGGAATCCTTGTCGGTTCAGGTTTGTAAAGTGGGAGAAATATGTGCTTGCGAAAGCAGATTAGACCATGACACATAAGCATGTGAAGTTATCCCAGGTTTTCATCCCAGCATTTTTTTTTATTATTACTTACACGCAACTATTATATTCCATCCCAGTTTTTTCATTTTATACCTCTATAACGTCATATTATAATATTAAAATATTAAGGGTAACTTATAATGAGCTCCCCAGTGCCAGCCGTATGTTAGGATTGGTAAAATCTTCCAGCTTCGATATGGCCGCATATAAATTTATATGAAAATCGTCTATAACTTCCGAAACCTTCCTGGGCCGGAAATAGCGAATAATGTTTTGAGATGGTACGTAACTAAGTAATTGCTGACTAAGTGGCCAGCACCAGCCGTATGTTCAAATTTGAGAAAACGGCCAAGTTCCAAAATCTTAGGTTAAGTTAAATAAAAATTTTTATCTCTTAAGAACTTCCTAGGCCTGAAATGGTTCTTTATGTTTTAAGTTGGTAATGATAAAGGCAAACTATGGTGAGCTCCCCAGTGCCAGCCGTATGTTAGGATTGGCGCAATCTTCCAGCTTCGATATGGCCTCATATAAATTTATATGAAAATCGTCTATAACTTCCAAAACCTTCCTGGGCCGGAAATAGCGAATGATGTTTTGAGATGGTATGTAATCAAGTAATTGCTGACCAACTGGCCAGCACCAGCCGTATGTTCAAATTTGAGAAAATGGCCAAGTTCCAAAATCTTAGGTTAAGTTAAATAAAAATTTGTATCTCTTAAGAACTTCCTAGGCCTGAAATGGTTCTTTATGTTTTAAGTTGATAATGATAAAGGCAAACTATGGTGAGCTCCCCAGTGCCAGCCGTATGTTAGGATTTGCACAATCTTCCAGCTTCGATATGGCCGCATATAAATTTATATGAAAATCGTCTATAACTTCCGAAACCTTCCTGGGCCGGAAATAGCGAATAATGTTTTGAGATGGTACGTAACTAAGTAATTGCTGACCAAGTGGCCAGCACCAGCCGTATGTTCAAATTTGAGAAAACGGCCAAGTTCCAAAATCTTAGGTTAAGTTAAATAAAAATTTGTATCTCTTAAGAACTTCCTAGGCCTGAAATGGTTCTTTATGTTTTAAGTTGGTAATGATAAGGGCAAACTATGGTGAGCTCCCCAGTGCCAGCCGTATGTTAGGATTGGCACAATCTTCCAGCTTCGATATGGCCTCATATAAATTTATATGAAAATCGTCTATAACTTCCAAAACCTTCCTGGGCCGGAAATAGTGAATGATGTTTTGAGATGGTATGTAATCAAGTAATTGCTGACCAAGTGGCCAGCACCAGCCGTATGTTCAAATTTGAGAAAATGGCCAAGTTCCAAAATCTTAGGTTAAGTTAAATAAAAATTTGTATCTCTTAAGAACTTCCTAGGCCTGAAATGGTTCTTTATGTTTTAAGTTGATAATGATAAAGGCAAACTATGGTGAGCTCCCCAGTGCCAGCCGTATGTTAGGATTTGCACAATCTTCCAGCTTCGATATGGCCTCATATAAATTTATATGAAAATCGTTTATAATTTCCAAAACCTTCCTGGGCCGGAAATAGCGAATAATGTTTTGAGATGGTACGTAACTAAGTAATTGCTGACCAAGTGGCCAGCACCAGCCGTATGTTCAAATTTGAGGAAACGGCCAAGTTCCAAAATCTTAGGTTAAGTTAAATAAAAATTTGTATCTCTTAAGAACTTCCTAGGCCTGAAATGGTTCTTTATGTTTTAAGTTGATAATGATAAGGGCAAACTATGGTGAGCTCCCCAGTGCCAGCCATATGTAAGGATTTGCACAATCTTCCAGCTTCGATATGGCCCCATATAAATTTATATGAAAATCGTCTATAACTTCCAAAACCTTCCTGGGCCGGAAATAGCGAATGATGTTTTGAGATGGTACGTAATTAATGGGATAACTTCACATGCTTATGACATATTTGTAATTATTGTGACGATTTACATTTCTCCCAACCAATCGATGGAAAATAATATTCAATTTATCCACGAAAATTTGATAAAGTATACGCCAAACGTATCGCAGATTCTGAAAAAAATTATGACAAAATTCCAATGAATTTGAGTGGGAATTTCAATGTGAATTTTGTATTAGATACGGCGCTCCCTCTGATTCACTGCATTCGTCTCATTCGCTCGCTGCTTAGATTCCGGAAAGTTTCACTTCTACTGCGTGTGAACTGCACACAATTTTTTTTCTCTCACGTTGCTGATTTAGAAAAGCAATTTTTAAAGACCAATACTATCGTTATCCACTAAACCTATTAAGCCTTTATCCTTAATTTAGCAGATTAGAAGTAGATTAAAACTGTGTAGTGCCGTACGATCGCTAGGTGTCTGCAACCGGGTCGTTCCATCCAAAAAAAAACCTTTCCTATCATTCCTATTGATATGTATAACCAGGCTGTAGGAATAGGCCCGGCGTTATTCGAGACACTTGTGTAGTACTTGGTTCTACCGTCTAATCAAACAATCAATATCAAAAGTAATCAAATAAATTAGTAATTCTTAATAGCTCGGTTGATATGTTGGTCAATTGGAAATTTTGTATGAAGACACAAGTTGGTGAATTTGCCATCAACGAAATAAAATATGTGGTGGCAAAAAATTGTTAGTAAATCAATTATGTGAATGCAAAGGATGATATGATTGTTTTGCTTCAGTTTCTCTAACAATAAAAGAAAATTTATAAAATATGCAAGATTAGCATTTCTTAGAGTTTACACAATAAATGGTATAAATAATTTATTTACGAAATCTGAAATAAATTATTCCTTTTATTTGACCGCCAGTATCTTTGCTAGACGTAAAGAATCGCGAGTCGCTCACTCTAAAATAATCTTAACCCAACTAAACATAATCCGAGTACAAGAAAATCTTTTTTAGCCTAATCCGAATGTCTGCCAATTTAACACAAAAATTCAATGTTAAGCTTCTAATATGTATAATTACCAAAAACACAGCAATAATCTATAAGCCCATTTGCAATACCAAACCAAACTAAAAATAACAGCATTCTAACGATATTACCATATATTATTATAACAAAAGCACCAACAAAAAAGGCATACATAATTTATTACATCGATTAATCAATTTACTAGATTTTCTTTCATATCTAATAGAACCGTACAACAACAAAGAAGCTTGAACAGAAAAAAATCTATACCACTTTAATTTTGATTATAATCGGTATAACACACAAATTAATTGAAATTACTAAATACCATTCCAGAAATTATCAGAAGTACAAAAAAAATTGTTTTATTGTACTAACAAGTTAGACATTAGATAAATTTCTAATATAGACTTTGTGTCTTACACACACACACACACACCCAATTTATTTTTCTACTTGTCGTTTATGTACTCGAATTTATAGAAAGACGTGATGCCATTAAATATTTATAGAATTTTGTTTACTGTATTTATTTATTTATATTTTCTATTTATTTTAGTTTAACTCAATCAATCATTTATGTACATTTTAGAAATAACATGAAAATAATTACATATATAAGTACAAATTTTTATATTTTTTTAAGTGTTTTTAATCAATTATTATTACTCGACATTTATCTTTTCAACAATTTATTTTTCAATTAAAATTTTTATTTCTACTTGACTTTTTTTTATGAATAACAATGACATAGGGTGATACCCATCGGGACAATTATACATAATTCAATTTAGTATGTTTTATTATATTTGGGTCACACCTATATTAGTCACACTTTATATTATAGGTAGTTTTATTATACAAGTCAGTACATTTAATTCTTACTATCGATTTGACAAAATATGAGAATGTATTAAGGATGTACAGAGAGAAACTTTGTAACGCGTAGCGTCTGACTTCTGGCGGAACATTTCAAAACTAGAGCCAAAGGAGGTCTAATTCACAAAAAACTGCTATTTAAATTAAATGAAAAATTCCTATAAGGCTCCAGCCCGAAGCTATATTGTCTAATCAAGCGCTTTACGAAAGATATGTGATATAAGTATTTTCGATAGTTTTGTAAAAACCAAACCTAGAATTTTAACAACGTAAATCAGAAATTTTAATTCAGAGAAAAGAGGGAGGCATTTTGACCATAAGATTTTCCTTATTTGGATTTTTTTTTTTTTTTTTATTAAGAAATTTTTATTTCTGTATAATATTACAAGCGCTTTGGTCCATTGATGCGATCCAGTAGGTTCCGCAGCTCCTCGTTGTCTCGCAGTACACGACCCCTTGCAAATTTTTGTATTAACATCGCTGACGTTTTCCATGTTTAAGTTTCGATAGAGATTGTCGTTTCTAATGTACCAAGGAGCATGCACAATGCTACGTAGTACTTTATTTTGAAATGTTTGAATGATCTTCACTGTAGTTTTCCTTGCGCAGCTCCAAAGCTGAATACCATACGTCCATATAGGTTTTATGATTTGTTTATATAACAGCAGTTTGTTGTTTGTTGTCAGTTCGGAGTTTCTTCCAATAAGCCAGTGCATTTTTCTGAATTTTAAATTCAGTTCTTGCCTTTTCTTTTTAACATGCGCTTTCCACCTGAGTTTAGAGTCTAGCGTCATGCCGAGGTACTTAGCATTGTCGAATATGGTATTTGTTGTGAATTCAGTCTAATCAGAATATAATCTAATTTCCTATTTGTAAAGTTGATGTGTGTTGATTTCGATTCGTTAAATGTTATTCTCCATTGTTTTGTCCAGTTATTCACCATATCAACAGCATTTTGTAGTTTTCTTGTGGACTCAACAATACTAGCATCGGTGGTCATAACAGCTGTGTCATCAGGAAACGTTCCTATTCTAGCTTCTTCTATGTTTGGTAGATCATTTGTATACAGGAGGAATAATACGGGGCCTAGAACACTGCCTTGTATGTAGAACCCCTGCCAATATTTTCTTCAATTTAGAATATTCCCTTTCCTATCTCACCAGGAAGTAACGGTCGTTGATGTAAGACTTTAACAATTCAAAATATTGTTTTGGCAAATCTCGTTGGAGGTTAAATTCTAGACCACGGTGCCAAACATTATCAAATGCTTGGGCTACGTCTAAGAATATTGCTAAACATACTTCCTTTTTTTCCAGCGCCTCCTCAATTGTATCAGTAATCCTATGTACCTGTTCTATCGTTGAGTGCCATTTTCGAAACCCAAATTGATGTTCTGGTATAAAATTATTGCTCTCTGTAATTGGCTTTAATCTCTTGAGAAACAGTCTCTCGAAAATTTTTGATGTTGTTGTTAACAAAGAAATAGGCCTATACGATGTTTTGTCATTTAGTGATTTATTAGGCTTTGGAATCATTATGATTTCCGCTACTTTCCACTGTCTCGGAACATAACATAGTCTAAAGATAGCATTTATTATGTGCTGTAGTTTCCTTAGTGCTTTTTCTGGGAGAGCTCTGATTATTTGCCCCGTTATCACGTCGTATCCAGGGGTTTTTTATCTTTGAGATTTTTTACTTCTTGTTTGATTTCTTTCATAGTAACTGGTAGCACAGATGTCTCGTCTACTTTGCTCATAGGTGTTAGATATTCATTATCCGCTTGTCCAGTTGTTCGGCAAACAGATCAGCTTTTTGTTTTTTGCTGCGAGCCCAGGTTCCATAAACCATTCTAATAGGTGGCACTTGCATTTTAGGCCTTTTTAAATCTTTGGTGGCTTTCCACAGGGAATAGTCTGTGTCAGATTTATCTGACATTGCTTAGGAAGCTTGCAACTGACTCATTCTTAATCTCCTTTATAAGTAGTTTAAGTTTATTGCACAAGTTGTTTAGGATTAGTTTGTCTTCAGGGACTCTGGTTCTCTGCCAAGTCTTACATGCTCTTCTTTTTTCGTTAATCAACTCTCTCACTTCAACTGGATAGTATATACTTTTTTGTAATATTTCTTGCTGATCAGGTCTACTGTCCCAGGCCGCTTTTTGCACATTTTAATGAGGTTTTCTAGTTCTTCTTCTATCGTACAAGCGTTCGAGATCTGCACCTGTAGGTTGATGCTTTCTTCGACTAGCTGTCGAAAGTAATCCCAGTTGGTTTTGTTATTTGTTAGTCTTGGAGGGCTTACCTTCCTTATTACCGTGTCACTTATTGTCATTAAAACTGGAGAATGGTCTGACGATAGCCCTTCTTCATTTTCAACGTCTCAGCAGTTTTCGGAGATACCTCTTGATATATAGAAATCCAGAAGGTCAGGAATTTTATTTGGGTCCGTAGGCCAGTAGGTTGGCTTTCTACTGAAGTGAAACTCACATTTTAATGTCCTGACTGCTTCAAATAGCTCCCTTCTTTTGGGACTGGTTCTGTTTGATCCCCAGAATAGTGTTTCGCGTTAAAGTCGCCTCCAATAATAAAATTATTGCCAAGCGATTTAAGAAGTTTGCTGTAGTCTTCTTTTTTTGGGTTATATCTGGGTGGACAATAGATTGCTGATATACTATAGCTCTTGTTATTTTTGGTTTCGATAGATACAGTAGCTACTTGCATAGCTTCCTCCTCTATTTTTTATTCTTCGTGGTGTTTTATTGTATCTTTAATGGATGTAGAGCTTGATAGCACTGGTGTTCATGTATTTTAGCATACGAGGTTCTGGTAAAATGACTCTGAGATTAGGCATAAATCAATTTTTTTGTGTTTAAAAATACTTCTAATTCAGAAATGCGTTGCGCTAGCCCATTTGCATTCCAGGTAGCAATTCTTAAATAGTGTGTCATTATTTTTTCTTGTTAAGTTTGTTTTGACTAGAATTAATGTTTTTAATAGAGTTACTAGTTTTACTTGACGCATCCCTTATTCTTTTATCTTGGATCATTTGGAAAAATTGGGATGAGAAAATAAGCAACGATTGAGCAAAACAACACGAAAAACTAGATTTATTATTTTTTTATTTTTAGTAAATCAACAATTGGAGATTCACTTTTTGTTCGATTTTACTGTGGATATTCATTTTTCAATTTCTGATACTTCCTCAATCAGGATTATTAGGTACAGCCGTTTTTATTCAAATCCAGAATGTTAACTAATTTATTTTTTATCGTTAAAAAAAATTTGTATCAATAATTCACCTGGGCCATTGTGTGGATGAAATCCACTCTCTTTCTATGGATAAATGCATAATATCAGTGCCTAAGAATGGGTCCCATTTGAAACGCAATATTTTAAAACGCGAATTATCAAAAAGCGATATTTCAAAACACGATAATTCAAAACGCGAGACGGTACAAAACGCGATGGTACAAAACGCGATATTTCAAAACGCGATATTTTTAAACACGATATGATACAAAACGCGCTATGGTACAAAACGGGAGTTTAGGATCGGGTTATATCAGGCGGGTGAAGGGGAAATTTAATTTCAGTTTATAGGAATTTAAAAATCGATAGGAGCGAGAGAATATAGGTCCGGCATCAATCGGGTCACTGCGCTCCCGTCGCTTCGCAATGCACATTCCGTACCATAACGCGTTTTGTACCATATCGCATTTTGTACCATATCGCGTTTTAAAATATCGCGTTTTGAAATATCATGTTTTGTACCATATCGCGTTTTGTACCATATCGCCTTTTGAAATATCGCGTTTTGAAATATCGCATTTCGAGCGGATCCGCCTAAGAATGTATATAGCCATATATACATTCTTATTCATCCATAGCTCATATCATAATATTGGGGTAAAAATAAGTTTTGAGGTTTTTTTCATAACTTCGAAGCATTATGCAAATAAAAATTGGTACAATGTATTTTATTCAAAGTATTGTCCATCGTTAGCTACGTCTTTTTCCGGCAGCATACGGATTCCGCGTCGAAAAAATGTTCGTGTTTTGACGCGATCGGCAGTGAAGTGCTGCTCGGCCAGCTCATCATCGACCAAAACAAGTGGTAGTCGAAAGGAGCAATGTCTAGTGTATACGGCGGGTGGGTATGACATCCGAGCGTTGTCGTGCTGAAAGATCCCTTTGTCAAGTCTTTTGATATATTGTGGTGTTTGAGTTCAATGTTCGGCTTAATTGCATCAATTGTTGTTGATAACGTTCTCTAATGATGGTTTCCTAAGGCTGGAGTCGCTCATAGTAGATCATTCCGAACTGATCTCACCAGATGCACAGCATTAGCTTCTTGCCATGAATATTCGGTTTGGCGGTTGAAGTTGATGCATGACAGTGCTTACCCTACGATTTTCAGCGCTTTGTGTTGTCGTACTGGACACTTTTGCATCGAATCGCGAGAGGAGATATCTCGTCCCAAATCCATTTTGATTCAATGCAAAAACCCTTTCGATTTTGTCTTTAGAGCAGTTGTTCGCACGTGAAACAACTGCGTTCGACGTCTCTTGGCTTTAGTCCATACGGAACCCAATTTTTTTGTTTTTGTACCATACTCATGGTCTTGAGATGGTTTTGAGTCGCTTGTTAAACCACTCCTGAAGTTTCATTGAGCTCCTCTTGAGTTTGGCATGAATCTTGGGCCAATAACGCCTCCAAATCAGCGTCTTTACTCGTCTTCCTTCGCGTTATTTGACACTGGTGTCAAATTGAAACTTCTAAAACGGCGGAACCAGTACTCATGTGTTTTTATTGATGGAGCATGTTCCCCATATGCTACAAACAGCAATCGATGTCCCTCAGCTCCAATTTTCTTCAAATTAAAACACAAAAAAGTATGTTGTTTACACTTGAGCAAAATGACACATACTGATTTTTAGAGGGAAATGATGTCGCTTTAACATGAATATAGTTACAAGACGGCCCGATGCGATTTAAATCACTCAAAATTTATTTGTATTTATTTGAGAGCGTGTGTACTGGAGAGGCTTTCATACAAGTGCTATGAAAGTTCCTTTTTTTAATTTTATTTCTTTGTGTCTCGTGGGTGTGACAGGGTGGATTTTTATTCTCCTGAGCGTAAGCTTTATTCATTTGTTTTTAATTTTGATGAACGTGGACGGTTTTTGATTTTAAGGGTGGTTTTCGTTTGTAGTTTTACCGCTTTCCGCAGTGGTCTGTGATTTGACGATCGCCGTGTGAAGAATGGGGAGGGAGGGGGAGGTATGTGTATGAGGTATAGTTTTTTTTTTCATTTTATCTTCTTTAAGTCGTTTACTCTCTACATATACATGAAATGAATCTTTGATGTAAAGGGTTTTCCAATAAGAGGTTTCATTTTGAATAGCCTGCTACTTGGGCAGCTGTCAATTTGGAAGCTGTCATCTATTAAAATTTGACAAGTAAAAACTACGCCATTACTAAAAATTGTACGATACACGCTTCAATAACGGGTACGCGGTACGATACCGCTTCAATAAATTGTTAAAATGTCACCCCAAAAATGGTGAAAAATTTGCAGTCATAGTTTGCAAAACTAAAGCACTTCGCAAAACTAAAGCCGTCGTGAAGCACCTTCTCGGCCGGCAATAGTGAAACTGGTGGAAAAATTTGAGCTGTTGGGCCAAGTTAGTGATGTGAAGAAGACGAAACCGTGTGCGTCGCTCAAGAACAACTGAGAATATTGCTGTAGCCCGTAGTGTTGACGAAAACCTAGGTTTGTCGATTCCTCGTCGATCTTTGGAATTAGAACAAACGACATTACACGTGGAACTGGAAGACGATTGATGTGGACGATGTTTATTTTCAGCAAGACGGTGCTACGTGCCACACAAGCAACGAAACAATCTTAATTTCGCAAGAAAAGTTTCCTGACGGATACTTGTCATCACCACTTCGAGAAATAACACTTCCTGTGTTATTTCTCGAAGAGATGATCACAATTGGCCACCGAGATCTGGTGATTTAACACCTTTAGATTTTTTTCTTTGGGGCCACGTGAAAGATAAGATCTATTTCAATGTTCCACAATCGATTCAAAACCTTAAAGATGGAATTCGTGAAGTTATACAGAAGTTAAAATGATATGGTCTTGCAAGTGTAGCCGTGGCGGCCATTTGACCGACATCGATTACAAATGTTAATGGTACACCTTCCTCTTTACAATGAAATAAACAACCTCTTATTGGAAAACCCTTTATATTATGCAATAGTCGTCAGGTTGCGGACGCAAAATGGTGGAATTCTAGATAGAAACTGCCTTGGAAATGGAAAGTAGTTTATTACGGTTAAAGATAGGGAGGGGTAGGCGGGGTTTACACTCGGCAGAATGAGAGTTTATTTTTCTGCTTTATTTGCGAAAGATTTTTTTCGTGTTTACGTTTTTCGCGCTGCATACATGCAAACCACATTTTTTTATTTGCCTTCGAATTGGCCGTGATACGGATGGTAACATATAAACTCAGAAAAGTTCTTTTATTTTTTATTTTTATTATATATTATCTTGGGCGCTAATTTATTGTTAAACTGAAGGAGTCCGAAATCGCTCTTTAAAAATTAAATTTACAAAATTATCACTATAAGAAAGTGAATAAACATATTAACTTAAAAAAAAAACAAGTTTACTTTTTACAAACTAAAGGGTCACGAGATCCATTTGTAATCGGAGTAAACACAGTTAAGGGTTAAATTATAAAAAGGCTCACAATTTCACAGATACTTGGATTAAATTAGAATCCTATAATCAAGTTCATCAGTTAAAACTTGATAAGCGATAACAAAATAAAAAGCATATTTTAGGACATTTTACAAATAATTAAAATAAAAGGAGTCGTTAGTTACATTCTATGTTTGCCTATAAAAATAGAGGGTCATTATTGACGGGTGTCAAAGCAATGTGCTTTGATATTAGATTCAATTACTAGATTAGATCTCAAACCAATTATTGCCGCACGATTTTCGTCCATGGTGTTTAAAAACCGATCTAGCATTGCGTCCATACTATTCCATCTGGTTTTGCAATCCAAGAGCAAAATTCTACTCTTTTCCATGTTTCTGTTTTACATGATGTTGCAAAATAGTGTTTCGCACTGGTAAAAATTTAAAAAGTTTTACAATGTTTCGAATCATTTCAATTGCCGCACTCAAGTCACTTTGAATGCGCTTTTTGACGTGATGTGGTTGTTCAACAATGATATCATTCGGATTCATCTCATCGTCATCGGTTTCAGAGCAATCTTCATTGAGATATTCCTCTTCGTGATCACTATCACTAATATCCTCTGGTTCTAGTTTCTCTGTTGTTTTGCTACGTTTCTTGTAAATGACATCCACATTTGCCAGCTGAATGCCATGATTATAGTAGAGTTGTTGATATTGTGAATCTCTTCCAAATGTTATCATCACTGCTGCTCCGCCTTTGGTTGTTACTATGACATCTGTTGAAGTAATCCCAAAATCATCATCTGGGCATCAAAAAATTCAGTAGTTTTTGCACCTGTACAGCTTACAAGCATTCTGATTAATTAACTTTATAAGTTGATGCTGGTTAAAATGTAGATGCATATTTAGGTAACGTTGACTTCTTACCCTCGTCTATTCGTCTAAAGTAAGACGGCACTTTCCATTCATTTTTTGAGAGAATTTACGGATTCAATTTTTTTCTTTTTTTCAAAATCATAAAACTCATATATAAAATTCATCACACAATGCTTGCCCTCCGGTTGAGTATAGTGTCGATCACTTAATGATTGACGAATAAATTCTCTTTTACACTTGCCGTGAATCTAAAAACCCATCAGCAGCACCAAGTCTCGCAACAATTTCCGCTATGGATTAGCGTTTGATAAAACATATGATAGTCCCAGACGGCTGCTCAACTTTACCAAATTTTGCTACACTACTGCCATGATTTGGGGATTCCAAAAATACACTTTCTAGATGTCGTATCAAACCACTTGTAGAAGATCCTTTGCAACTTAAAACTTTATCTAGGCATAGCAGGCGTTTAGCATTTTCTCCATTTCCATCTTTTAAGAATTGTTTTCAGACTTCGGCAGACATGGTTCTTCTTGTGATGGGGGTCGCTTTTTAGTTAAATATTTCAATTAAAAATCAATCAAGGTTATTATTATTAGGTAATTTTATTATTACTTACAGTAACAATTAAATAACGATAATTTTTCACAATCGCAGACTCGCAGAGTGTCATTCCAGGAAAACGATGTTCAACACATGTAAATATGAACAAGTGAACGGTAAAAAATATGTTATATGACAATTCTCAATTAATTTAAATATTTACCAATTCACAATTGATATGCTAAAAGATTCATTGTTTTTAAAGAATTTGGGTCAACTTCAACTCGAAATAATTCCAATATATATTTAAAATGTTTAGTTTTTGGTTTTTGGCATTACAACTACTAGTTGTTCAAATGAAACTTTCCTTTAAAATATATCCCGGAAAATACAAATAAAAAATCCCGGGAAACGGGAAATAGAAAACCAACCAAATTCCCGGTAATTCTCAGGCGGGAATACCCGAGAGTGACCCTCTAGAACTAGAGCTTTAGAACTAATGAAAGTGAGCGGCCAGTTTAAGAATGAATGAAATGTAAATTGGCGGAATTCACCAATAATAAAAAAGTGACAGTGTAGTTTAACTTCCACTCTTTCTTTCGGTACATGAAAGATGCAAGAATTTGTATTATATTAAGAACATATTTCGCACCATCAGTCGGATAATCCGAATTAGGCGAAACATAAATAAATCTTAGCGTGTAAACGCAGATTGAAAAAAAAACACGTAATTTACACTTTTATTATCTTGAGTTGGTTGGAAACTTCATCAAACCTAGTTTTAAAGCGGCTGAAGGGAATCAGTTTTGGCAACTATTCAGGTCTAGTGATTTTTCCTTTCAAAAAATTGCTTGTTAAAACCAAAAAGTAGAAAAAATCAAAAATATTCATTCCTGCCCGCTTCATTGAGATTTACAAATTTTCAACGAAAATGGATTTCGATCCATTAACAATTTCCTTATGGGTATTCCCTTTTCATATTATATTTTTGTATTCTGCCATATTATTGGAAACGGCGTGATTAAAGAAACGATAGAAAATTTCAGAGTGATCATTAAATTTAAAAACAATTACATATTAGTATTAAACATAAAATTTAAACAATACAAATAAATAATAAAGTTGGTCCCAGAACGAAACCTTGTGGTAATCCTGCTAATATTTTCTTTATTTCTGAGTATTCGCTATCTAATTTAACACGAAAGTGCCGTTTGGATATGTACGATTTTAGAATAGAACTGCTTTGGTAACCCTCCTTGTAATTTATATTACAATTTATGCCATACTCTGTCAAAGGCCGTAGCACAGGAGAAGAAGCATCCAAGAAGATAATTGAACATACTTTTTATTTTCAAATTCATCTTCAATCATGTTTGTTGTACTACGATGTACTTGTTCTATTGTTGAATGGTTATCTCTGAAGCAAAATTGATGTGGAGGAATAAGATCTCTTTCTTCTATTATTGGTTTGAGTCTCTTTACGAGTAGTTTCCCGAATATTTTTGAAATTATTATAGAAGCAAGGAAGGTATCATGATTACTTCTGCGACTTTCCATCGATTTAAAGCTTTTTAAGTCTGAATACTGCGCTAGTTATTTGGAGGAGTTTACTTAGACCTTTTTCAGGAAGAGCTTTTATTATTTGTCCTGTAATTAGGTAAGTCATGGCTTAGAGATTTCTTTGCATTTAGGTTAAGATTGATTTTGTCTTTTAATTCTTGTAACGTGACACTAGATACATTGTAGTTACCCACCATATTTACCGGTGGTATATATTTTCCTCTGTTGTTTATCTAAGTAGAGGCTGGAACGTATTTTGTTATAGCCCATATTCCATCTTCATTTTTAACAGGTGAAATTTCCAGTTAAGATTGTTTTAAACTTTGTATAATGCCGGTATACTATACACGAAAACCGGTTCAAAGCTTTATTGTATACCTCAATTCTAATACTTTATTTGATGAGAAGAAGATTTGACCCCTATTTCTACGGTGCAATTAAATCATTACGTTTACATTAGACCACCCCTCGTTCTGCAGACGTTTTTTTGGTATCTATAATACGCCTGGAGATCAGAATAGAGCTAATTGAGCCGATTGACATTTTTGTCCGGTAAGCAATACCCACCTTAATTCAAGATATGTTTAAAATGACCTCTAATAATTTGAAATTATGAATAACACAAACAATTACAATTTTATGTAATTATATTTATTTTACGTGAAATGAATATAAAAATAAATTATTTTTTAGCACATAAATTGATTATGTGTAACTTGTGACAGCACAGTACAACAAAGTAAAGAACAAATTTTTAAAGACAATGGTATAATTGTTCGGGGCTTTCGTCGTCGTAATGGAATGCAATAAAAATATGCAAAAATTTTACGAATGATAAATCACCTCTTGAAATAATTCTAATTTGTTTAAAACGTTGTCTAACAAAATTGTACGTGTAGATTCTTAGAAACAAAAAAAATGTATGTTTTCTTGTTTCTTTTCTTTTTCATGTCATGATTTATTGAATTTAAATCCGATTGTTAAAG
The DNA here is from genome assembly GCA_947310385.1 of Nephrotoma appendiculata. NCBI lineage: Eukaryota > Metazoa > Arthropoda > Insecta > Diptera > Tipulidae > Nephrotoma > Nephrotoma appendiculata. The sequence continues at coordinate 145,466,868 of OX371225.1, read as the reverse complement.
ACATAAATTTAAATACGTCTAAACTTAATTTTTGTATCACTATTACACATTGATGGAGGTCTTAAATTTTTTATAGATTTTGTTATATAAAAAAAATCCTTTTGTGAAGTGATTTATGTAATTGGCGTGTTTATTATTTTATTGGACAATGTCAAAGAGCGAAATCAAAGTTTTATAAAAGCCAAAATTAAAGGAAATTTAGGAATATTACTTTTGTATTGCGACTAATACCGCTCAGCAACCGCCTTATAACCATAAATCGGATCCAAACGAAACGAAATAAATAGTTCGAACTAATAATTTATAGGTAATGCACAAGGTTTTACACACAAGATTTGTCAGTATGTTCAATTTTCTAGGTTGGGGGGGGGGGGGGGGGGGGTTATGTAATACATGTAAAACAGCGAAATGTAATTTTTAATTGTTAATTAAAAACTTCTTACTTAGGTGTTATCAAAAGCAAACTAGTGTCGATTGTAACAATAGAATAAGCAACACTTGCGGAGTTAAATAAAAGTAATGTTAAATCTTAAACAATGGAATAACAAGGCATCCAATTTTAAAGTTCGTGTCTATCCGTGATCGAAGGGGCCGAATGGGTCAAAGGGCCGAATGGGTCGCATGGCCAATTTTCTTTTGTTTCTAAAAATATATTTCTTTTATTTTTATTATTTAATTTAATTATTTTTTTTATTTTTTGTACCATATACCTATTATCAGAAGGCTGACATAGAGCCGAATGTCTCAGGTAGCGCATGACAAAATTTTCCTTCACCAAAATGAATCGCTGACTGAATACGTAAAATTTCATGAATATCTAAAGATGAAAAATAGTAAAATACATAAATTCATAAGAAATTCATTTATGTTTAATAAAAAATAAATTACAAAATATTCCATAAAACAACAAATTTAAAAAATTATATTTCTAAAAACAAAAAAAAAATTCAGCCCTGCGACATTCGGCCCTTCGACATTCGATCCTTCGGCATTCGGCCCTTTGAAATTCGGCCCTTTGTACCCATTTCTTTAACAGTTGTACATTTTAGCGTACACATGGGGCTATGGATGACTGGTTTTGGATGACATTTGTCAGTTCGCATTTGACAGTCGTAGAGAGTGGTTGATACAAATTGGTTATGGAACATCTAACGCTGAAACATTGAGTGTTGAGAATATTAAAACATTTTATCGAAATAATTGCTCAATTGTTAATAAGCGGAGAAAATTGCGGGAATTGATTGGTGTTAATCATGTGCCGAGCAAGTAAGCCAATCAGCATCTAATGAATAGTTTTGAAAATCTGCATACACTAGGAGATAAAGAAAGACTGGGCGACAATTAAGCCAATGTACACCAGTCAAGATTGATGTAGTGAGACAGAGTGTTGCTGAATGTCCATGTACCCCTTATCGACGCCGTGCACAAGAATTGGGAATATCTCCATCTTGTTTGTTAAAAATTATCAAAAAAGATTTGTATTTTTACCCATATACAATTCAATTAACACAAGAGCTGCAGGAGCATGACCATGAACGGTGGCGAGATTGGTGTGCTCGAGTTTTACAGTTCAGTTTAGACGACCGCCTTTTTTGGCAAAAATTATCATGAGCGACGAAGCACATTTTGACTTGGTTGGCTTTGTTAATAAACAGAAAAGCGGCTATTGGGGGCACGGAAAACCTCAAAAGACAACATTTCGTCATATTTCTTTTAGGATGCAATGCTGTGTATAACAGTTTCTAGTGACCGGTATCGACACATATTGAAAATCTTTCGTCTGAATTGGATCAATTAGGCCTACAGCACACGTCTCTCGCAATATCAAAAAGTGGTAATATCGACTGGCCTACACGATCCCCTGATTTGACCTCCGCCCCCCCCCCCCTCCCCCAATTTCTTCCTATGAGGGCACTTGAAGGGATAGGTGTGCACTAATAAACTTACCACAACCTCGATGCTTAAGGAAACATTAGAAACGAAATTGCCGAAATAACACCAGAAGTTCGCGACAATGTTATGAAAAATGTGCTTAAAAGAACTCATCTTTGCGCCACGGTCAAAGACGACCACTTGACCAAGATTATATTCCATACATTATGTTAAAGACCACATAATCATTGAATAAAATATAAATTATAAAATTGTATTGTATTTAATAGTTAATAAGAAAATATCGACCTGGAACATAAACAGCACTTAAAACACTTAAAACTTCACTTAGAACACTTGATCGTACTATGCGCGATACGCGCAAAAATAATCGAACCATTGGTCTGACATAACCGACCAATGCTCTTATACTGCTAGCGAGTGATTTTCGTCCAACTTTACAGTCATTCCACGGCCAGCATCCACTGATGATCCAAAAAAATGCGTGTGAATTTACAATTCAGGTCGTTGAAATGAAAGATTTCCCAAAAATTACAAACAACTTCAAAACTCATGATTGGCTTTACAAACGTGGAATGTTAGCTTCCAAAAATGACTTTGAAGGGTTCACCAATAATACTTTTCCGTAATTTGGATCTACCGAAATTGTTGTGCAACGGCTTTGTGTGAGGTGAGGAAACTAATGCCAAATGTGATTGAAGCAACGATTATTAATGGTAAAAGTAAAGGAGAACAGGGCTTCTTGGCATTTGCCTTTCGAATTCAAGAATAAAATTACTGCGCCTTGCTTTTGCAATCACAATCAGCGGAAATCATTGAAAATTGCTGGTGTGAAAATGGAAAATTCATGGCTTTTCACATGGTCAACCACATGGTCAACCACAAATTCTTTACAATAAAAAATTATGACTAACAAAAATATTTTATTTATTATTCACATCGGTCATGAAACAAATTGATTATATACGAAAACGTACGTCACCATGAGTATTAAAAATGTGAAAAATTACTGTAAATAAAAATTACGGTAGGTTAGGTTAGGTTTAGGTTTCAGTGGTTGGTATCGCACACTTAGGTCAATTTTGGCCTATTGTGATACCTCTCATTCATGCCACATCATTTAACCCATTCCCTACTCATACAACTAACTGCAGTATACCACCAGCACATTGCAAGCTCCATGTCAACTTGTACACAAACGTGGACCGTCGGCGCTGAATTCTGCCCTCGATCAGAGGGTCTTAGTTGTATTTATTAACATCATCGATCGGAATCGATGGCGAAAATTCGATTTGCATCTAACCTCTGATGAGATTCGAACCCAGTACCTTCCGGTCCAAGTGCCGAAGCTTTAACCACTGCGCCACTTGTCCGGTAAAAATTACGGTAAAAAGAAAGGAAATATTATAAAAAAAATTAATAATGAAGGTTTAATGAAAAACCAAAAGTAATAAATCTATCCCCAGAATTAGGATGTGAAACAATAATTCCATAATCTCCTATAATATTCCAGTGATCGTGTGTATTACACTAAAATACCTTCCAAAAAATTTCAATATATGGCCACCTATATGCAATAATGGGAAGATGATGTTTCCGTGGCTGAATTCGGTGGCTGATGAATCCCTGTCAAATATGAATAAAACTAGAGATATCCTGCAAAATATCCGACGGTCAAAATAATTTTTGTGTATTGCCGAGTGATGCCGGTTGTCTCTATTTTACTTTCATTTACGTAGTAAACTAAAATATAGTAAGTAATGATGAACAATTTTGACATCGAATTTTTGCATATCTATCATTCGCTATATCGCCGAAGCCAGAAACTGAAGCCTTACCATCGACTCTGCCGGCGTTCGTTGCTGGTTCGATTTTACTTTTTTTGTACCACAAAATCGCTAAGCGCAAATTTGATCGCTTCAGGCTTAAATTTAAACAATTTGGTTACTATTAGCAACGAGCGACCTCATTTTCGATGACAAGCGATGTTTCAACGCGTAGTATTTTATGGGGAACAGAGCGAAAGTATTTTCTCTCAATATTTCCTCCAACAAATATTTAAACAGTTCTTTTGACACTCGAAATAACTATCTGAAACTTAAATATTATGTATTTGCACGAAACATGTAAAATATATGTAAATGTTATTTTACTAACGTTGTTTCTGGAAGATTAAGAGAAGAATTAGCTCTAATTTTCCGATCAAATTCTTCTTCGCTGGAGTTTTCCAAAATATAATGAGCAATTTAATCCGTGAAATAAATAAAATCTTTATATTGGTATAATTTAACCACAAACACTACATACTTGATAGATAAATTGCACGAGAGCATTGCGTTTTTTGTGGTATGATTTCACTCATGAAAAAAAAAAGCGAAAACCAACGAACGCTGCCGGAGCCAGTGGTAACGCTCATGGTTTAAAAAAAACGCTGTACGTGCGTATGTGGTTATGTGCAGACTAAATGTCTCTTGGTTGTCTACAGCACAGGCGGTTTGACTGATCCGGGTGAAACTTCAAACTTAAGCTTTTCTCATAATTTGAGTTTTTGGTTAGGCTTTTCCGTTTTTTGTAAAATTTTGAACAGTATAACATTTACGAGAAAAACGATTATGAACTGAAAGATTCTAATTTAAATTTACAACAATACCCGCCAGGATCGTGTTTTCCAAATTTAAGCGGAAATGACGTTTTTTGACAAAAAAAACTTTTAGTAGTAAAATAATAGTAAACATGAACGCCGAAGTAAAAAAAAATATTTTTTAAAAATCTGTTTGTGTGTGTGTGTCGGCGTGTGGTGCGTGCAAACTAAGTCCTTGGTTCTGTACAGCCCAGGCGGATTGAGTGATTGGGGAAAAACCTAAAACTCAAGCTTTTCCTATAAATTGGAATTCCAGTGATTTTTGGCCGAAATCGGTGCTTCTTTATTAACTTTATCGTTTTCTGCAAATATTTTGAAAAGTACATATATGATTTACGAGCAAACGATTATGAACTAAAAGATATTAAATTAAATTTACAACGATATCGGTTCGAATCATTTTTCCAAAATTTAAGCGGAAATGATGTTTTTTACAAAAAACTGATTTTTTTGTACAGTAATGACTAAATATTGTGCAGACTAAATATTGTTGGTTTCCTGCATCCAGATGAATCGACTCTCTCTCTCTCTTTGGCACTATATCTCATCAAGGGACTTGGCCGCCTCCAATGAGGTTTCATAATCATATTTTCATTTCGGATAATGATTGATTATTTCACTGATCCTAAACCAGCCGTGCAATTTTTTCCTTAACCTCCGGTCGCTGGAGCAAGCATGTTGACCACTTTGCCACCGGGGCGGCGAATCGGATGAATTGACTGATCGGGTGAAATTTCATAGTTCGCTTTTCTCACAAATTGGAAGATCCCAGTGATTTGCAAATTAATATTTTGAAAAGTATTTTAGTATTTACGAAAAATACGATTAAAACAAAAAAATTAGATTAAGTATCAAACAAAAATTTATTCAGAAATCACGAGTTTTAATAAAGAAAAAACTTTATTTTACCAAAATTGGGCATATCTACAGTCCAAGTGGAGTGACTATTCGGAATCAAACTTCATAACTAAAGCTTTTTCCATAAATTGGGAATCCATGTAAAATGTGTTGGACATCTGTGTATCGGAAGTGCAGCTTCCGAAGGAGAATTTTCAAATTTTGCAGTGAAGACTAAATTTTCAACGAAGATTGTCCTTGTTGGTTTTCTGAAATTTAAGCAGGAATAATAATTTTTTATTATACAAGACAGTTTTTATGAAAAATCGGGTAGGTTGAACTTTTCGATTTAGAAATTAAGTGTGGTGTATTTGAGATCTATGCATATTTGTCGTAAAAGAAAGTCGACTACAACATATTCGCCTCTTTATTTTAAAGGCCGTCTTTCATCCATTTCTGTCACTGTCCGTATCAATCTTTTATCCAAATACGAAATACAACTTGGTTTTAACGAAATTTCATATGCATACAAAAATGTTATTATTGTGTATTAGTTAACCAGCTAATAACTCAACTGTTTGTGCAACTGGCCTTATGAAACTGAATATACACAAATAGTTTTATTTATAGAACCAATACATAGTTAATTAGAACACTCCTGCATGTAAAATAAGTATAGCGTATTTTGATAATATTGAATTTCTAAATTTCATTTTATAGTTTCTTAAACAAATTTGAATAAGTAAGTAAGTAAATATTTTCCAAAAATTTGAGTATTGTATGGCTTGCAAAGATATAAAAATTGAACACAAAGTGAGATATTATTTTGCTTTGTGGTTTTTATTCAAGGATCTTTCTGATATTATATCATTATTTAATCTATATATATATTGACTATACATCATCAACCTAAAATTTGTTCACATTCAATAAATTGTAAACAAATTTTGAGTGATAAACTACTGTCGAAACCGGAATAGATTAAAATCTGTACACAATCTGTACACGATATAAAAATTAAAATGTTTATTAAGTGTCCATTGATAATCAAAATACAATAATTATGTAAAGATTACAATAGATATTTCCCAATTTCAAAGCAATAAAACACAATTCAATATATAAATTTATTTTATAGCGTACACTCGAGCTAATCAATTGATAATTAAGTGACACATATACGTATGTACTAGATGTAGAGATTTTACAATAACATAAATTTTCCAGTTCGGTACTCTTTGTCTACATTCAATTGAAATTTTAAACACTATAAAATGCAATAACAACAAACAAATCAAATATGTACAAAAAAAAAATTATCTATTTATACAAAATTCAAAATTGTATGCCATTCATTCAGTCAAATACACCTTGTATATTTTTCATCCAGCTATGGCTATGTCTATATTGAACAATACCATTAGCATATCATTCACAGCATTTATAAAATCATTAAATAAACTGAATAGAAAAAAAATATATTAAAAATCTATTTAGGTTTGACTATAAATACCTAGATTCAAAGGTGTACATTTATAGATTAATTTATTATTCTTTGAGTTAATTGTGTGTAATAATCGTGAGAAAATTTTTCTTCAATTCATGCAAATTGGTCAAATCTAATTATATATAACAATAAAATATAAGATATTTTCATTTTGTATGTTGGTTCGCGTTTTGTATTAAAAGTCAAAAAATTTTCATTTTTTGTTCGCTACATTCAATCCGTTCGAAAAAGGTGTAAATTAATTTATTATATTTTAAGCACATTAGATTAATGGCATATTTTATTTTAGGTGTGTGCAGAGCTTAGCTGGTTCTTTAATAAATTATCGATTGTATTGCTGATGGTGTAATGGAACTACCACTTCCACACCACAAAAAAAAAAAAAAAAATGAAAATTTGAATGCCATACATTTAATTAAAAAACAAACAATAATAATTAGGATTATCCTGCCGATGATGTGTAATGATGAAATTGTTCTATGGAATGTTGAAAAATTATTATTCAATTTGTGCTTTTTTGGTCATTATTTATATTTATGATTTTTATTATTCACGTAGTGATTAATGAATCATTTATCATTGTTGGTTTTGTAGGTAAGGTTATCATGTATCGCATTTTTATTTTTTGCCGCTTGATATTTTATCTAGATAGTTGCCCGGATTTCAAAATGTAACAATATAATACTTAATTTTAAACTCAATGGAATGTGCGAGGATCTGTGAGGTGTATTTTTGAGATAAGTTAATTTTGTATTATTATTTGTACGCGTAATTACCATTAGGCGCAATTATCGTTAGTTTTTTCTAGTATGACTGAAATATTATTATTTTAATAGCTTCTAACAAGCCAGTAATGCTATTGACTTAATTATACCTATTAACAAATAGGTAAGTATACATGTAATTAACATAATTATAATTATGACAGTTTAATGATTAGCGCCAATGTTATTATAGAATTTCTGAGGTATATCAAGCAACCCACGTAAAATGTAATCCATTGTTAGAGGAGAAGTATACATCAATATCCTCTATTTTAGACATTAACATAAACTTAGATTATCCCTATGATTAGCGATCAAATTATTAATTATAAAAAAAAAACATTTTTTACCAGCAATAGGTTGGCAATATTGTTTAGGATGTCTCTCCTAATCTTTACGGGGATGTTTCTCCTAATCTTTATCGTTTATTCTCTACCTTGAGCAGGCTATAAACTTGACTAAAAAGGTGTTACCCGTTTAAGCCTTCTTGTCATTTCTCGTTAGTCAAGCAGTTGCCTGGCATCAACGTTTGAATGATTGTGGAATCTTCCTTCATGCTTCCGTGCTCCTTTGATGACCTTGTTAGCGAATATTTCAACTGCAAGGCCTCTATGGAGGTCGCTAGGTACATACCAAGGAACAAGAGCAATCTTCCTCAGTACTTTGTTTTGAACTCTTTGGATGATGTTCATGTTACTAGGTTTACTTCAACCACCCCACAGCTGAATATCATACATCCATATTGGTTTTATTATCTGCGTATATAGCATCAGTTTAGCTCATAACTTAGCATGTAATGAGTTATTATTAGGGTATGACTTTTTCGGGTTTAACAGAAAAAAAATTGATAAAAAATGGATCGATGTGCTTGCCATATCAATGGCAATACGAGTAAAATACGAGCTGGTGAAAATAAAACCAATCTATTACACATCACAGATGTCCCTCGTCTAATTCATGCTGCGGTTGATAAAGCTTTAAATACGATAGAATTAACTTCAACAAGAAAGTTTATGATAAATTTAGGATACCATAATGGAAACATTATTAGATATCTTTCGTGCATTGGTTCAAAACTGCATAGAAAACTTTTCAGAATGCTCATCAACGTGAAAATGAGTTTATATTTTGTCAAATTTTTGACTCAGAGCTAAAACATGTCGAAAGCGATATCTCAAAAATGGGGACTAACTTTGAATTCGGACCAGCTCCATTGAATTCAGCGTACTCGAATTAGGTTTATCTCCAGGGTGCCTATCTTGACATTTTTTCAACTAGCACAGTGTTATTATGTGATATAGCGCCTCTTTCTCTTGCATTGTTATCTGAGTGTATTGTGTGATTGATTGTTATCTTGAAAATTTTATTTGTGATTGTTTTGTCAAGTGTGTTTTAGATATGAGAAAAACATAAATTTTTTGGATGTCCAAGAGCATTTGTTAATCCTGTTGAAGTTGCAATCGGCCATTGCGAGATTCCATGTTAATATTCTAATGTCATTCATTTTTAGGTTGCTATTGCAGGAACTATCCTGACGCTGTTTTCTAGTTCTGTGAGTCTTTGGTTAATTTATCTAATAGATTTGTATTGTTTTTGCTATTGTTCATCCATTGTCAAAATTTTTTTGTATAACATTTGACTATACAATGATCAGAGCCGTTATTTATTTGTGTTCCAGTTTCAACAACTTTGGAATATTGTTATCCTGTACTTTGGATGAGTTTGGTGTGTAGGTTTGATTTCCGCTTCCTTTGGGTTTCTTGGCTCTATATATTATGTTTTACTATTTCCTTCTCATTTCACACCTTTTGAAGTTATATCTAGGGAGGATTTATCTAGTGTATTGACTTTCCATCCTTTATTTTGTTTAAGTAGCTACATTAAAAATGATTGCTACATTTTGATACTCTTTGTGTGAACTAAAAAAGTTCTGGTTAAGAACCACAGCTACGGTTTGTGTATTATTACGATATGTACTTTTTGTGAAATTCAGAAACACACAGGCCATTGTCATTAAAACACTGGTAGATTTTCCCTTACTGTTTTTAAGACACCTTTTAACTAGATACTTTCAACTCTATGGATTGTATTTCACTAATTAGAACTTTTTAATTAGTTGTTCGCTAAAACTCGCTTTTACAACTCATTCTCATTTTAGTCTTTGAAGGGAAGTTCGTACCCAGATTTGATTATAAAATGGCTATTGGAACTAGTATCCAATTTATAAACTTAGTTTGCCAGTAAAAAGCTCTATTTTTTTACAATCAATTTATAATCATCCCTTGCAACAATTAATATTGAGAATTTAAAAAAAATTGGAAGTATTTCGATTCGGAACCACCGGTTACCGCAAATCAAAAATCTCGGATATCATAATCCCGGAAATCGAAATGTTGTATCCAATGAAACTGGGATTCCAACATGAGTTTCGAATGCGGATTTGGATTTGCGGATTTTCCCCAAGGAAATTTGAATGTAATCTATGCCCAAGATGTTGCGAAGCCTCAAGGTTTCTTTCTTGGAGTATGGTACTCGGTGGCTATCATATGCAAGCTTCTATACATTTAAACCAGGCTTTTCCGCAGGCAGTTTATGTCTGTTCGAACGGTTAGTCTGACAAGATAAACCTAATCGGGCCTACTTTGGTTGGAGCAGACAATAAGATCAGTTACGTACGAGTAATTCTAATTTTTGATTAGAACATATTGTTATGTTTTACTGTCCTTACCCAGAATTCGTGACCAAAGGAAACAACTTGTATTATATAGCGACCTGTAGGAATTTTTTAGGTCGCGTGAAATGTGTGAAACATAGTTTTATTGTTCACGAATGCTGTATTTTCACATGCAATTATGAATGCTATATGTGTAGAACCGAATTCAGCTAGTGTGATTCATCTTAAGATCAATTTCTTTAGACGATCATTCCCAGCTGTTATGCACTGAACTATGTTCGGTTAGCGAAAAAGTTACTTCAGAGAACAATTAAGGAGGGGATTTCCGTAAGACACATGAATGTCGACTTATATCTATCGACTTATTCTGTTACTGCAGTATCGACTTATTCTGTTACTGCAGCTCGGGCGTTGCCATTAGAAACACCATAAATGAAATGTATTTCTGCATATTCGGCGTGGGGATAAGCCATAATTATGGTTTATTGAAGTTTTAATTATGAACGGTTGAGCGTAGCTGTATTTTGTTGCGAAATGAAATATTAAAGGCCAATTTTGGAATTGGCATTGTTGATTTTTGGATTATTTATCAAAACAGAACTGTTCATCAGAGTTGGCTTACTTATCAGCAGTAATTATCATTCAAATTCGATTTATATAAATCTTGAGTTGTTTTGATTTATATAAACCATATTCAAATTAAATTGAACTGATAAATATGCCAACTATGATGATGATGAATTTTATTTTGGTACTGTTTTGTTATTGGTTTACTTAAAGATCAACTAACATTTTTAGGAAACAAACAGACTTAAGCCCATTTTTTTTATTTGACGGAAGATACTTAATAGAGTTTATAAAAATTATTTTATTGGAAAGATACACTCTTCAAGATCGTATTAAAAAAGAAAGATGAACAAAATAACTGTAGATTTTTTTAAATTAATTTTAACAATTCGACAATTAATGTCAAATTTGGTACGTAGAATTGGATTGAGATTAACTATTACATGAATTTTGGGTGAATCTCCGGAACTTGGTCATGCTGGATGGACTGGAACGGAATATGTGGTTTCTAGATCAGGATTGAGTTTTTACCCATGTTGGTTGGAACTTGGAAATTCTTTAACCAATTATGATTTCATTTGGAATATAGGTCTTGGTTTTGATTCTAACATGAATTTTGGACAAATTTCAGGAACTTATGACAATACTTAATGGAACTAGGCCATTTGTTACGCTTACTAAATGGAATTTCATCATTTTTAGCCACTTCAATACATGATCAAATTTATTATGTGGAACTGGATTAGATACTAACCTCAATTCTTGACGAACTTATGTAATTCGGCCATGATGATACAACTAGGCCGTACCTTAATATAATAATGTAAATTTTGGTGTTAATGTAAAGCTAGATTGGGATTCAATCATTAATTTCGAATAAAGTTTTACAATTTGGCATTATATTCCAAAATGAATTTTAGATAAAAATCAGAAATTTTGCAATACTAAATGGAACTGGGACATTATTTAAACCAATGTTATTATAGTTTTGTATGCAGAGAGAGGGAGAGAACTTTAAAAATAAAACAAGACAAAATGATTAATTTTCTTCAAAAAAAAATCGGGTCTTATCTCTGTTGTTGCTGGTTTGTTAGCGTACACCAATGGCTTAACCTACCCATAAAAAAAAATCCGGCGGTGTCATAAATCCTAGTTGTTTTGAACGACGTTTATTCGACAACTCTGTACCTTCATTGTCCCATGCCACACGAGCATTTTTTGTATTTTGGCATTTTTTTTCTACGAATGTTTTGTTCTGCTCTTTCTTAAATAAAATTTTAACTAAAATGAGTCAAAAATGTCCTTGAAATATTTTTTATTTCATTTATGTTTGAGTTGTGTGGTTGAACAGAAAATTTGTTTAAGTCGCAATTAAAACTTGTATCATAGGTAAACGGGGAAAGAAACGAAGAAAAATGCCGCATTTTTTTTTACGTGTGGCATGGGCCATTTACACGTTCACTTACTTACAGCGGAAATTGTTTCTTCAGTATGAATACAGTAAAACCTGGTTATAAAATCCTCGAATATAACGAACACCTCTTTATAACGCTCAATTCTCTTTCTCCCGGTCCCAATTTTTTCCTATGTAACATAAAAAAATTACCCTCAATATAACGAACCTCGTTATAACGATATAATGAACAATTTCTGTTCAAATTAATAAAACACTTGTATTTTGTATTGATTATAACGAACGAACTTTTTTGTTATTTATTTTATCTAGTCTCCTTTACTCGAGTGTATTACATTTTTGTTTTGTAATTTATTAAGCCTTTTTGTATTACATTGGGTCTATTTTTTAATTCAACCCGAGCAAGCAGGCTTACCCCGGGTAGTGTACACCGAGCAAAGGTTGTACTGGGTAAAATTATCCGGTGCGCATATAGAGTAAAAAATTGTTTTTTACTTTACACACTCTTCGTACACTGACATTAATTTCAGAGTAAAATTTGAAGAACGGAGTAAGCTCGGTGTAAGCACAGTTCACAAATAAAAACGCAGTGTGCAGAGTAAAATTACTCAGGTTGAATTAAAAAATAGGCCCATTGTATTATAAATTGATACCGGATTAAACCATGGCTTTTAAAAACGATAGTTGTTTTAGAGGTAAGCGGAACAAAAATCGACTTATTGAGCTCTTAGGGGCAAATATTACTGGAAAGGAGAAGCTACCGGTACTAGTTATTGGTAAATATAAAAACCCAAGATGTATCAAAAATATTTGAACTCTATCGGTTTAATATAAATCAAATTTGAAAGCTTGGATGACTTTTCTGGAGTAGGAATTTTATCTTTGTCATATTGATAAGCCATTCTTTGCTCAAAAACGCAAAATTTTGTAGTGGAAAACAGTTAAAAACTTATCTCCAAATAAGTACTTATCTCCAAATTCTACAAGTTTAATACAACCAATGGACCAGAGTATTATACAAAACTTCAAAGTTTTCTACAGAAAACTTTTGATCAAAAAAGTTACACAGCGATGATAACAGTATCCTGTCTCATTTTAATGTATTCGATGGTTGTGTGATGATAAACTTTGCATGGGATTTAGTACAGTCAAACACTATTTCTAACTCCTTTAAAAAGCCTTTGACTAGCGATGATGAGACGTCTGAGAGATCAAAAAATTTTGATCGTAATACCGTGGCACGTTCTTTCCAAGTAAAAAAATTGATTTTTTTTTGATCGCAATCTATTTTAAAAAATCTCAATATTTACAAACACATAAATATGTTTATGTCAAAAATATAAACATAAACACTTCAAAAAATATAAACATAAACATTATAACTTTTTGACTAGTTGGCCGTGAGAATTTGACATAGGAAATAATTTTATTTTTCGCATTAAAATTATTGTCTCGTTTTCACCGTGTTAAAATACTTGTGTTGACAAAAAATTGTGTTCATAATTTGTTGACAATAAACTGTGAAATTTTTGAAAACCGAATGTCAATTTTTCACACTACCAAAAAAATCAATCGTGTATCGTGTTCTTTGACATACAAAAAAATCTATTTTTTTATGTTTGGAAAGAACTTGCTATAAATTACCATCGCATGTTCTTTTCCATAGAAAAATTGATTTATTTTTTGGTTGAAATCATTTTTAAATAATCTTTAAAATCATTTTTCGTAGATTTTTTCGATACATATAAAATGTTGTCAAAGTAGACCAAAACATAAACAAACATCATAGTTTTCATTAACTCGCCAATCAGCTCGTTTTTGAAAAATATTAATGCTGTTTGTCATATTCTTTACCGCACAATAAATTGCTTTTTTTTGGAAATTGAAAAGATTTTGCCATATAATTTATATTTTGTGCACCCAGATATCAGCTACTTTGTTGAAAATCGCGATATCAAATTATTTTTTATCGAGTCGAAAATGCATCATAGATCTTATGCCGTGATGCGTCTTACTATTCACCTACTGAATCAACAAATAATTACATTCGAAGCAAGTAATATATATGAAGCATTGCTTGCAGCACAAACTGGCCAAACGAAGCTTGAGTCATGGTTTCAGCTCAACTTCAACGATCAAAACGCACGTCATATACTGACATTTCCCACCATTACGTTTACGTACGCGATAAATGGCAACTACGTCAAAGAGGTGAAGAGAAGGTTGTTTCACGAATGTATACAGTAAGCTTGAGAGGAGCGTTTCTTCCTGCGGCTGCTTTTGCTACATATTCGAGTTTCCACCAGCTTTCAATTTGTACGAACATTCAATGGTTTTATTTACAAAACCATCAAAGAAGCTACAGCTACACGGGAATGGTAAACGATGATGAATGGGATCACTGCTTAACAGAAACAGCAGTCTTTCAAATGCCAAGACAGATTCGAGAGACTTTCGTTTATATTTGTTGCTTTTGTCAACCTTCAAAACCTCTTGATATCTGGATGAAGTATGCAAATGATATGACTCTTGATTATAGCCGACACCATATTGAAATTGCAACATAAAATTTGGCTCTCCACGATATCAACATAATTCTAATATTATAGTTTGAATATTCTCCATTTTTAATTTTTCTGCACTTACCACAAAATTTAATCTCAAAAAAATTATTTATTTACTAAAATTTTTTTATTAAACATTAACTTTTACATTAAATTAATTTGTTAAAGTTCTTTCTTATTGTGATATAAAATCTTTTTATATCACAATAAAAGATTTTATATCACAATAAGAAAGAATTTTAACAAATTAATTTAATGTAAAAGTTAATGTTTAATAAAAAAAATTTTATCAATAATTTTTTTAAAATTAAATGATTCTATTACAGCACGGACTTTCTTGCGCTATGATTGACTTACCAACTCCATCGAGAAGTCCCGTAGAAGTGCAAGTCTTCGATACAGTTCGAGAAGCTGAATTACAAATTCAACTGCTAAACGAAAAACAGCTGGATGCATTTAGTAAAACAACTGCTGCAGTGGATAATGAAAATGTCTCCAGCCGAAGTTGAGATTTGAATATTTGGTTTGGTTTGGTAGTGGTCATGTGATTCCGAGCGCGCGCTTCCCTTTTGAGATATAAATATTTGACTTTGCACGTAAGTCATTATGTCTGCATTTGAGCGCGTGCTTGCCGTTTAAGATTTAAAAATTAACCGCGTATATGAATTTACTTTATTTTTGATAAAATTGCATCAAATTTACATCTTAA
The DNA here is from genome assembly GCA_947310385.1 of Nephrotoma appendiculata. Lineage (NCBI taxonomy): Eukaryota > Metazoa > Arthropoda > Insecta > Diptera > Tipulidae > Nephrotoma > Nephrotoma appendiculata. The sequence goes on along the minus strand of OX371225.1, from coordinate 145,451,298 downwards.
AAAATCTTCTTGATCATTTCTTAACCAAAAATTAACCAGTCACAGGTCAGCTAGCTTAGTTTAAAACAAAAATTACATTAAAAAAAATTCAAACAAAAAACATTAAAACAAAAAAAAAATATAAATCAAATTTTGATTAACATTTAAAAACTTTTAAAATAATTCTTCAGTTTGTCTTTCAATTTCTTAAGTATTTTATGCATTGCATGCATTACTGGAATATAAAAAATGGGATTTTATAAAATAAGATTTTGAATAGCGGAATTTTGAAAGGCGGGATTTTGAGGAATCAAGAACTGTAAAATCATTTTGAGCATGGTCATCTTATTTTATAAAATTCTCGCAGGCCTGTTGGTGGAATGAACGGAAAGTAAAAGCACGATTAAATGAATAAGTATGGGACAAGTGGTGGTCAGCGTGAGATGGACGAGTTGGCTTGTTGTGTAACTAAAATATAGGGCACGTCATCCGAGGTGAAGAAAAATAAGAGGTTGGACTGGTTGACGTTATACGAACCAACAGAGGTGGGAGTGTGGTTCCTGTTCGAAGCGAACAGGGTTTGATATGAATAATATTACGATTTGGCCTTTCGAAAAAATAGGACTCGCAAAATTTGGTCACTTGGGCTAAATCTTAATTGTACTTGTTTGTCATGTTTAATTGTCATTGTCGATTCATTAGAGTCTGGACGTCTTTTATCACATATGTTTGTTTAAGTGGCTTAAGTAGATTAATTTTATTAATAAATCAAATTATTTAATATTTTATAGTGCAATAATAGATAGACCATTATATTCAATCGCAATGTAAAAATAATTTGTTAAACTGTCTAGATAACATTTTTATAGGTACACTACAAAATTTTTGTATAAAATTTTACCCTTATCATTAATAATTAGTTTAATAGATCATATTACTTACATTTAATTTATCCAAAAATTAAAACCTGAAATATCCAAAAATCATCAAAGCAGCCGAAAGCCGAATCCTATAAAAGCAAAATTCAATTTGTCGGGTTATACTGTATTCCAGTAAGAGAAAAATCCATAATGGCGCTTGTTAATTTTTTGTCTTTTTTTATTATTATGTCGACATTTCATTTTTACTTTGCAATTATATTAAATGATTAATGTGAACACGTAAAACATTATTTCGAACAGAAAAAAAATATAAATATTTCTTTCAACAGAAATAAAATGTGTAGTTAATAATAACTTGACAAATTAAAGAAATTTTAAAAATAAATTAAAACACCAAAATAGAAACCATTTTTTTTAAATATTGAGATAAATATAAATTTTGAATACGTTAAAAAGAGATAATTATATATAAAAAAAGGTTATTTTTTTTTTGATACAAAATAATTACACACACACACTTTAATATATACATTTAAACATTGCATTTTTTTTAAAAAACTTTAATTTACACTAATTAATTTTTATTGATTTTAACCGAAATAAATAAATAATAATAAAATAAAACTGGTTACACTTAATGACACTTAATTTATTAAATCATTTATCAACATTACATTATTAATCTTTTCTCATTTTTATCACAAAAATTAAAATCATTTGTGTTGTTGTATTTGTATGTATTTATATTTACAAAGAAAAATTGACAATATAAAATTGAATTAAACTTCTTTTAATCCACATACATGAATACAAATACAATATGTATTCAAATAGAATATAAAAATAAAAATCAATATTATAAAGTTAACAATTGATTTACACGAAAAACTATAAAATCATTTTAAATCAATTGCATTGTAATTTAGGTTTGGTTTAAAATGCCAAAAACAAAAGTATTAACTTTTTGACAGGTACACCAAGGGACTTGACTTTTAAGCGCAATGGCCGATCCGGTGATGAAAAATTGTTTTGTATAAACACAAACACACATACAAAAACACACACGATTCTGTACACATTTGGTATTGTCAGATTAAATGTAATTGACTATACGTAGTTGACTTTGTTATTTTTAATATTTAAATCACAATTTAAAAAACTACACATGTATGTACAAACAAACATACGTAGACAAACTTTAATTACTTTTAATTAAGAGGTTTTCTTACGAAAAATCAAAATCAAATCTTAATTTTTCACCAAATACAGACGAATCGCGATTTATTTATATAACGTTATACATACAAACACAAACGAAAATAACAAGAGACTACTTAGAAATTAAAACAACAAAAAAAAACGTAAACATTCAATTTTATTTTTCTTAATTCTAAATTTATCACAAAACAAAAAATAATAATAATAATTTATTATATAATATTTTTATTATTCTAATTTTTATTTTACTTGTTTTAATAAATTACAAATCATGTAACCCTAAAAAAATGTTGTGCTTTTCGTTTTGTTGTTGTTTTTGATAAAAATATATTTTCGTTGTGTATGTGTTTCGTATAGAAATCGGATTCTACTTCGAATTTTGTACAGTAAATTTATGAATGAGAAACTATATGCGATTAGAAGTTAAGTGATTTTTTTGTGCAATCTATATTTACATCTCTTTCGTGTTGCGCTTGGTAATTGCGGATACAGGAATGAGACACTAAATTCATCGATTTTTTGTTTTATCTATAGTAGTTTTAGTTTTGAGAAAGTTATATATGATTTTTTTTTGTAACAAAGCTTTAAGTACAGAAATTAGTACATTTTATCAATTCATTTAGGATTAAAGTTACATTTGATATAAAATCAGTACACAAAATAGGCAGTTACATTCACTTGCGGGTTCATAATTTTTTTTTTATAACTGATACATTTGACGGTATAACTGTTGAAACTTTGCCGATAGATATGAAATTGTGTCTTCCTAAATTAAAATACGTTTTTTCTATATTAGATGATAGATGGAAGTAAGAAAACCTTTTTATTAAAACAAAATCAATATAAAAAGCTGCCTACTTATAAAACAATATAATTCTCATTTCAATACCCCCACTAGAATTCTATTTCTTCATAGTGCAAAGCCCCATTGCATTGATGAACTTCTGGTGCTTGGCAGTATTGAGTCCCTTTGTCAATACATCTGCTAACATATCATTGGTCGAAACATACAAAAGTTCGATACGTTTGTCATTTATCATGTCACGAATAAAGTGATGTCTTACATTAATGTATTTGGTTCGTGGATGGTAACTGGTAGTTGTAGCTAGATTAATAGCACTCCTGTTGTCGCAAAAAATCTTCACACACTTTGAAGTTTCGACAAATAACTCTGCAGCAATCCGTTTAACCAAATCGCCTCCTGTGTAGCCAAAGTTAATGCCATATATTCGGCCTCAGTTATTGACAGTGCTACTGTGGGTTGTTTTCTGGAATTTCAGGATATCGGGCCGTTTTGATATGTAAAAACATATCCTGTAGTTGATCGTCTCTGGTCCAAATCGCTCGCCCAATCAGCAACAGAAAAACAGATAAACCGCTGTTATCATTTTTTCTAAATTCCAATTTAGCCGTTGCGCTTCCCTTCAAATAACGTAGAATACGTTTAACAGCTGTCCAATGAGCCTGTCCAGGGTTAGTGTTGAATCGACTAACTAAATTCACGGCATAACACACATCTGGCCTGGACACTTGAACTGCAAACAAAATACTTCCAACAGCTGACTGATACGGCACTTCAGCCATTTCATCCAATTCCTTTTTTGTGTTTGGGCAAAACTCCACTGACAGTTTTTGATTGATGTCTATGGGCGTCGATACCGGATTACAATTCATCATATTATAACGAGAGAGCATCTCGTTGATATATTGTTCTTGGTCAATTCAAACCAGACCATTCTTGCTATCGCGTGTTATTTGTAGACCTAATACATACCGCGCTTCACCCAAATCTTTCATCTTAAATGTTGACATCAGGTCTTTATCGTTCGTGAATATTATTAGGTCATCCACATAAACAGCAACAAATATCATCTTATTTCTACTAACTTGGTAATAGATACACGGATCGACTTTGAACTTGGCTAAGCCAGATTTTATATTCCAAATGCGGCTTGCCTATTTTAAGCCATACAATGATTTATTGAGACGACACACTTTGCTGCCTTTTGCATAACCTTCCGGTGGCGTCATGTAGATCTCCTCATCGAGATCTCCTTGTAAAAACGCCATCGCTGCATCCAATTGATCTATATCAAGATCAAATTTCACGGCAATTGCAATTAGCGTCCTAATCGAGCTATACCTGACCACTGGGAATAAGTTTCTGCGTACTCAATGCCCTTCTCTTGACAATAACCTTTGATTACCAGTCCCCCTTATACCTTATGATCTTTCCAGTTGCGTCCCTCTTGGTTTTGAATACCCATTTACAGCTGATCGGCTTTTGATTTGGTGGAAGATCCACTAAATTCCAAGTGTTGTTTTCTTGCAAAGAACTATATTCATTACGTATAGCCTCTTTCCATTTCTCACTATCCGCTCGATTCAATGCTTGGCTGACAGTGACTGGATCTTCCATTTCGATTGAATGCACATTGTAAGTCATATAGTCATCCCAATTTACTGGCTTAGGTTGTCTGGAGGAACGTCTAAATACGCCTTCATCCATATTAATGTGGGATGTTTTAGGAGGTACATAGTCATCAGTTGTTACTTGATCAGTTTCATCGTCATATTCCTGTTCACTAGTCGTGTAAAATGTATCATCATTAGTCACTTCAGCGGATGATCCTGTACTGTCATTCTGATCTGAATCATTCGTTGTGGTCTGCGACAAATCTGCGGTGTTTTCATCAATTATTGACGCATCCGGGAAAATCTCTAAATAAGTACTGACTGATTCTGACAGTATGCATTCCCTAACACGTTGATTTTCGTGAAACACCACATCACGACTAACTATAATCCGCTTAGTATCGAGCTCATACACACTGTAGGCCTTCGATACTTCACTGTAACCGACAAAGATTCCCATCTTCGACTTTTGGGTCTAGTTTTTGCCGTTTTTGTTTTGTGATATGCACCCAACACTCGCAACCAAACACTCGAAACCGTGACAAATCCGGTTTTCTCCCTGACCACGCTTATCCTGACACTGCTTCTGCCCAAAATTGTTTATCTAGGTGGGCATCAAATATCATGCATCGCGCACGTTCTATTATAGTTCGGTTCTTGCGTTCTGCAACTCCATTCTGTTCCGGCGTATACGGTGCGGTTAGTTGATGCTGAATACCTGACGTGCGTATGATCTTCAAAAATGGCTCGTTGCAATATTCAGAACCATTATCGGTACGTAAAATTTGTATGGTCCTCCCACTCTGGTTCTCGACAAGCCTTTTAAATTCCACAAAAGTATTGACTACATCTGTTTTTGACATAAGTATGTAGGCAAAAACGCGCCTTGTGGAATCGTCTACGAACACCATAAAATATCTTGCACCTCCAAGAAAAGCACATTCGATTAGACCACATAAATCAAAATGTATTAAATCGAGCCTTTGATTGGCCCGAACTGCAACTTCTTTAAAGGGAAGACATGTTTGTTTACCCTTCAAACAAATTGAACATCCATCGTGGTTTATTTGGCTAAAATTAACACCTACTGCTCGTTCTGATTTCAACTTCATTAAACTGTTGAAATTTAGGTGTCCCATTCGCCAATGCCTATCATCTGATCTAGACGTCTCAACACTGGATATGGCCAAACTATCACTCGGTATGTTTAAATATAAACATACCATTTTTATGTTTTGCTGTGATAACTACTTAGTGCGATTGATCATAAACGCTACACCCACTGTTGTTAAATACCACCTTTTTACCGCTTTTTTACTATTTGGCTGACGGATAAAAGGTTTGCACACAAATCTGGAACAAACATCACTCCTTCCACATTGACAACACCTCCATCACTTGCCTCCAGCTAAATGTCTCCAACACTTCTGACGGTCAGACGAGAGTCATTCGCAGTCACGACCTCATTATTAGGTGGCTCTGTGGTTCTTTTGAACCAATTCCCGTGTGCGGTCCTGAATCAATATACCACTGAATCTCCTGAATAAATATACCACTCTGGTGATTTCAAGGTTGGGAGGTTTGGTAGACCGTTTCTCTGGACAATTAGGCGCATAATGGCCTAATTTGTTACAATTGTAACATCGAATGAACTTCTTGTCCTTACTTTTGGGCTTAACGTTCTTGGCAACTAATGCTGCATTATTTGTCATACATTCATTCTTGACATCTTGCAATATTTTATTTTTAATTATATCAGCAGAAATCTTAATTCCGGAAGCCTCAATTCCCATAATCATCGGTCTGTATTCATCCGATAGACCCGATAATAGCAACGTTCCAGTCCATTCATCCGTCACGGCCAATCCGACCCCATATTTAACTTATATGCGTATACGTGACAACTTTATTCACGTAATCCTCTACGGAACTGCAATCAGTCATTTTCGTTGATATTAAACTCCTGAGTAAATCTACTAGCCTGGTCCAACGTCTTGGAAAGCTTTCTCCAATTCATCCCTTGCTTCTTTAGGAGTTTTTGTATTCTGCACATGTGGGTAAACTATTTTGTCAATCAACAAAATCAATTTTGCTCGTGCTTTCTAATTTTTTTTTTCGTTTTCTTCTTCACCAATGACTGCATTCCATATAGGTCTAGGTCCTCAAAATATGCTTATACAGCGAACCTCCACGAATCATAATTATCACGCCTTTTATAGTTTTTCTATTGAAGAAGATGCCATTTCCGACATTTTAAATGTATTTTATTTATCGCCCTTCTCTAATGCACAACTAATCGTAATCTGGGTACATAACCTGTTGAAACTTTGCCGATAGATATGAATTTCTGTCTTACTAAATTAAAATACGTCTTTTCTATATTAGATGATAGACGGAATTAAGAAAACCTTTTTACTAAAACAAAATCAATATAAAAAGCTGCCTACTTATAAAACAATATAATTCTCATTTCAATAATAATCAGTTATTTTCCTTTCGTCTTATCACCAAATTAACTTTCGGCCGTTAAAATAATTAAAAGATTGTGGTTGAAACTAAATTATGAAAGCTAATTAAAAAGCCTGAAGATTGGACATATAGTAGCACGGTAACTGAATAAGCAATGATATCTTTCATCTTAGATAGAAGATAATGTACCTATTATTTATTGCGCCAATCACGGCAGAAATCCAATTTTGGGTATTTATTATAAATCACACGATTTTCTTACTTTTTGAGTACCTAGTATTGAACTGCACAATCTTGGGCTTTCCACGATTTTAAATTTTGTAATGCTTCGACGGAAGTGTACTAGAACAATTTTGAGCCGAAGCACTCGTAACTCATTAGCGGTTCAATGTTCACGTCCTTTGTTACGACATTGCATAGCACCTTGTCAGCTTATGTATATAGTATCATAGAAGATGAGTCACCCCTTACTCTCTGGCTACTCTTCCAGAATCTTAATAAACACATTTTTTTTTAATATAAGTTGACACTTATAAGTTGACACCGAATACATTGACACTATGTTGAACATTCCAAAAGTTCAACTAAACTCAGCCAAGAATATTAATAAAATTCGCGGAACACTGAAGAAATTTATAGAAGTTTTAAGAAACTTGGGCTACAATATGGACGAGTGGAACGTCATCTTCATTCACATTAACGTCAACAATTTGGATTACTACGGCCGAAACCACTACGGGGACTTCCTTTAAAGTAGTCGTAATCAGTAAACCATGGGACAATTTGTACATCTAATGTTAATGGAGAGAATGAATATGCTTGAAGCACCTCAGAGTGCAAACGTCATCTTAAGTAAGCAATTCATGGTTAATTCACATTGAAAATTTTTGATCAATCAAGAAAACCAGTACATAATTCTAATTTGTGTTTATTTTAAGCAAATCCCTTCAAGTCAGAGAATAGATTTCATCAATAGAGGCACATAAAATCGCACATTAAATCGCACATTAATCAAAATGTATCGACACATTGAAGTGGCAATGGATCATCAAATGCTATCAAAGAATAGTATGGAGGGAGAATCATAACCAATCCGTTCTTGGCAATAACAACATTACGTCAGCTAGAAACGGATGAAAGTGAAGACTATCCAACGGCTCGAAGGTCTTAATAGAGGAATTTTATGTCGATGACGTTCTAATTGGTGCTGATAATCGACACGATGCGCTACTTTTGCAAGAACCTTACTTCAAAATGGTTAATTTCAACTGAGGAAGTGGTCGAGCAATAACCCAAAATTGTTGCAGTCTGTACAAGGGTCAAATAATTTAATTGGAAACTTGGAGTTGGCAGAAGATAAAACTAAAACAACTTTAGGAACCCATTGGAATCTGATCTCTGACTGTTTCAGATTCAAGGTAAACCAATTTCTTCAGGAACTGAACTTACAAAAAGAGAACTAGTCTTGGGAATTGCAAGAATATTTTGATCCATTGAGATAGGTGTCGCCAATTATCCATCACATCAATTTTATATTACAAGAGTTGTGGAGCACAGAAATAAAATGGGACGACAAAGTTCTAGCGGATTGCAGCGGTTATCTATAGCCAAATTGAATTGTCAGATGGAACAGTCATCACACGGCTACTGACGGCCGAAACCATAGTAACACCTACCCGAGTTAAGAAACGTTTACTACGACTAGAACTTTATCCAAGCATCTAAAAAATATAATCCACCTATTTAATCATTAACAGCTGACAGAATTGTATTACAAAGATGGTTGCGTTGTTGATTCATTTTTTGTAAATCTTTTTGTTTACATGTTATCCCAAATCCGTGGTTGATTTCAAAAAATCAATCGACGTCCACATTTGATTTCTTTGCGCATTTATTTTTTATGTATGTGCGTAAAATTATGTTTTTTGATTTGTTCGTGTAGTAAAAAATATTTATTATTTGCTGCGAAAACTGCTTCCGTGGTTGATAAAATATATTAATTGCACTCGAACTAAACATTAAACTAAAATTAACCCAAAAATGAAAAATAAATAAGGTGTCCTTGAAATATTTATCTACGTACTAGCACGAGAATCAGTTGAATCAAAAAAAATATTACTGAAAAAAGAATCATAAATTTTCCGCCAAAAAATTAGTTTGTTGGTGAAGGGGAAAGAAACGAGAAAAGAATCACGAGGAAAGAATCACGACGAAAGAATTAAAGTGTGGAACCGCGGGATGGGATGAAATAAAACAAAAAAGATTTCAAGGTCAAACATATACAGATCGAAATAACATTACAGCAATTGTCTTTAAACAGAAACTCAAGTCATTGATGGATTTAAAAACTAAACATGAAATTTTTGGAGAAACACGTTGCCGGATGTATTTCATCGAATACCAGAAAAGAGGATTGCAACATGCCCACATTCCTATTTGCTTATTATCAAAAATAACACCAATTTATAATATATAAAGGATGTTCACATTTGAGGTATCTTTTAAAATTTTAAATAAAGGACATAAATTGTGTGAAATCTTTATTTATTTATATTGGAAATTAAAATAAGGCCTGTCAATCTTTTACCAAAACCTTGAATCACTTTTTCGTATTATGATGGTTAAATTAGTGGTATTTGCTGGATAATGTTTCCTTTGAGATGTTGAACAGTTTGAGGACTATCCGCATAAACTTACTCTTCAACAAACGCCATAAGAAGAACTTCATTGGCCTTAAATCGCATAATATTGATGGCCAATTCACTTCTGTTCTTCGAGAAATTATTCGATTATTAAACCTGTCTTTTAAAAGATCGATTGAATTCGTTGCTGTGTTACATGTTGCACCGTCCTGTTGAAACGAGATATTCTGCACATTCTGCACATTCTGCACACATATTCCAATTGACTCTATTTTGTTAACTCTATTTTTCTACTAGTTAACTCTATTTTGTAAGCCTTTAGGATCTTTGTGTGAAATATTGAACAAAGTTGTTGGTTTGAGGTATAATTGCTGTGGAACGTCGACGTATTGATGTCCTTGACTCTTCTGCAACACTACTGGTACTGCTAACAGCTGCAATATTTTCAGTTAAACGACCACTACGATAACAAATTCTGCTTCTCTGATCTTGAACTGAATCAGTTTATTCAAATTTTTCAATGAACATCACGGTTTGTCGGAGCATTTTCTTTACCGTATCCTGAACGAAATTTTCTTCCAACTTCTGAATTACTTTCACCATATTTAAAATAAGTTTTAATAATGGAAACGCGTCGTTCAATTATATATCTCGCAATTTTAACTAACAGGAAGGTGTGTACTTGCCATCTGTCAAATAACATATGTACAAAAAATATAAATGGCGGAATATTTAAAAAGAGACCTCAAATTTGAACACCCTTAACTTCTGCAGAAATTCCGCATTTAACAAAAGCTCCAGGATTATTTGAAATTATTAAGCAAAATATGATTCATGGTCCATGCGGTGTATATAACACCATTTCTGCTTGCATGGTTGACGGTAAATGTTCAAAACGGTACCCAAAAGCATTAATGGCCAATCTTTCATTTTAAAAATTAAAAATTATTAAATAATAATATAACCCATCTATTATCCCGGATTCACCACTGCTATGTAAAGCATACAAAGTATCAACGCCGAATATTGCAATTCTGTGAAGTCAATAAAATATATTTATAAATACTTAAACAATATCCAACCGTTGTTCAATTAGAGTTTATCTTCAAAATGGACAAAGAGTTTATTTCATTACACAAAATAGATTATAAAGAGCAGAACAACCACCACTAACAGCATTGACTAAAAATATTCAAACGTATAAAAAACGACACCACCCTCACATCTCGATTTGCGAAAAACAAAACCCAGTAACGTAATCAGAACCCCGAAAATGACATCCATGTCATCATTATAGGCGTAGATAGTAGGTAGCTGAAAAAATTGACGCCGCCTCCCTCTATCACACCTTGAGAAAAACAAAAGTGAGTAATGTAATCAGTACCACTGAAAATGACACCCACATTGGCGTTGATAGTATAGGTGGAGACCAAAATCTACACCGCACTCCAATTCGAGTTCTGAAAAACAAAAGTCGGTAACGTAATCAACACCGCGAAAACCCCAAAAATGACACTCATATCGGCGTAGGTAGTAGTTAGGTACCAAAACAATACCTTCGCCCCTTCCTTTCATCACGACTTGCGAGAAACAAAAAACAGTAACTTACTCAGTACTCCGGAAACCTCAAAAATAATACACATATCGGCATTATAGGCGTAGATATTAGTAAGTACCAAAAATGACACCGCCCGCATCTCCCCTTACATAAAACAAAATGTGTCCATCTCGGATCTTAAACCAGATGCCTTATTGCTAGTTAGCGCTCCCAAAAATCACGAAAATGACATCATTGGAGAAAACCAAAATCACGGCCAGATTTTTTGTTGAAAAACAGTTTCTTGTCAAAAACCAACATTTCGTTAGACCGGTATCGTTACAAAATTAATTTAGAATCTTTTGTTCTTAGTAATTTCTCTTGTAAATGATATGCTTTTCAATATACTTGCAAAAATCTAAAAAAAAACTCTGGAAGCTGCCACTTCCGGCAGACCGTTTTCAGCCAAAAATTACAGAATCACTCCTCACGGTGCATAGAACATTATATGTATAAACATTTTTATCAAAATCGGTGCTTGAGTTTACCAATCGAAAATGCTTTTATGCAAGATACAACTTCCGGTGGACCATTTTCAGCTCAAAACACTTCTCATGGCCCATAGACCGTATAAACTAATTTTTATCAAAATAGGTGCAGCAGCTGTCTCAAAAAAATGCACCAACACTTCGAATGACGAGAAAAACTTTATTTATGACATTGGAGAGAAGTTGAAAGGCTTCAACTACAGAAGACGAATGTAATTGTACAATCATGTTCGCAAACGGATTCGCAAACGTCACGAAACAGGTCATTTCGCGTCACGAAACAGGTCGTCGCGAATATCGCGACGTTGCCTTTCAATTTCCAGTTTCAATGCATCAACTGTTCTTGGATTGGTGTCATAAACTGTGTCCCCACAAAAAGAAGTACAGTGGTAAGAAGTACTTCTGGTAATTTCCCGGGAATAGGAAACTGGGCAAAGGCCATTAATATGTAATTTCTATTCAAATATTTTTTTCCAGCCTAGTGAGATGAAAAGTTTGATGTAAATATTTATAAATTGGGAGTAATTTTTCCATGCCTAAATTGACAGGAAAAATTATTCCCGAATTAATTTGTTTTCAAAAAAAATTAACACTAACTTTTACCTCAGTATGCCAGACATTTTTTTTTTAAATAAAAATTATAAATAAATTCTTTCCCCAATTCTCTATTCCCGGGGAATCACCAGAATGCAGGGTATTCAATGCTAACCCTTCGTCCAATCTATGTGTCTCGAAAATCTCCATACACCTTCAGCTCGTACATCGCGATGGTAGTGGGGATGTGCTCTATCTTGCTGAAAGTAAATATCGTCGTCATCACCAAACATCTCTGTAATGTGTGGACCGACAAACAGCTGCAGCAAGGTGAGGCTACTCTCACCAGTGACAGTTCCGTTCAAAGAAATTATCCTATAATGCCCAATGTGGATATTCCACACCACATTGTTACTCCTGGTAAGTTTAAGTGGTGATTAAATGATGGCCTCATTGCTGCATACAATTTTGTGTGGACACTCTGCATTTTCTGCATTTTTCCAGATACCATTCCCAGAATTTAACTCTCCGGTCAGGATCGTCCTCATTGAGAGCATGGATTAGTGTTGCATTTACGTGGTCGTCCAGAATGTTTCTTCTTGACGTTGTGAACGGTTCCATCTGCTTAAAAATTTATCTCTGATGCGAGCAATGGTCCGGTGTGTTGGTTGCAGTTTCTCGGATTCCGTCCCTTCTGAACCGTATTTGAACTTCCGTGCCGTTTTCAGTTTTCCAGTAACATTTCAGGACAAACTTCTTCTCTCCAAAGCTAAGTTGATTTCTTACCAGCCTGTAACATTGGATCATTCAGTAGCAAGTGGAGATCAAGAATTAAACTGGCAGATACAGTTATTGGTTCATCCTTGTCACTGCTGTCGTTTACGATGATCGTTTCTTGTGCATTTCTAGCAACTCGAGATTGCAAAATTCCTTCACCGCCAACTGCTTGTACCAGGTTGATTATTTCGATGTACAATTCATCGGCCACATTTGATGGAGCAGTGCCTACAATTTTATCGCTATCGGCGCTTATTTCAGACACGACAAAACAGACATATTCTATACAGTCCAGGATTACATTTTTTTTCCACACATCAACAACATTTAGCGATTCATCCTCATTCATTTTATTTATTTCATTTTATTTCAAATGATTGTACATAATATAAGACATAATATACTTTAAAAGTGTCAATTATTCCCTGGTCGAGTGGCTGCAGTAAAGAAGTTGTATTAGGATGTTTCGAAAAGAGTTTGTTGCCTGAGGCGTTGTCGATCAACAACAGAACTTTAAAAGAAATGCCTTTATCCTACAAAATACTGTTTGATCTCCGGAATAAAATATTTTTCGAATCACTCATTGAATTCTGGCGTCGTAATCCAGGCTCTTATTTCCCATCCGATGAACTGGAAGTTTGATTACATTGATACCTTTTAATGCTCGTACTTGGAGTGATTGATTAATTATGAGAGGTTTTTAAGATCCGGCGATCTTTTACCACTTTGAATCCACTAGTATTCTTTTCCTTTCTAAACAGGCTCTGGCTTCGTCAGTGTTAAAAATTTGATCAGACGTAAATTCACCGTCTTCAATTATGTTGGCAAGTGTAGAAGGATATTCTGTAGTAGCTGCAGCATTCGTCGATGCTGCTTCATATTTAATTTAAACATCAACAATGCCATTTCTTCGTAAAAGCAGTATATTTTTGTTTGTGTAGTTGAGATGACGTTGATGGTTCCAGTTGTTTCAGTTTCTCATAAATGCTTGCTTAGGCCTTCTACTTAATAGTAATACCGTTCAGAGGTATTCGTTTTTAATGTGAATCCCTAATTATGTATTAAAATATAACTCGAAAAGGATTTATTTTTTCTATTTCTATATGCATTGTTTCGTGTAAATAATCGTGTAAAAACAGGACTATTTTATTTTTGTTGCCCGTGTTATTTCGGTAAAAAAACATGGTGGAGGAACAGGTTTGGCTGTGTGTGTAAATATTTCTATTTTCGAACCTATTTTTGGATAAATAATTTTCCATAAATTTGCTTTGAGTGAACTATGCGAGGACATTATTTCAAAAATGATTTGATTATTGATGAGTCCGGACTCATGAGGCTTGTGTGTGGATGGGAATGGTATTTTGAGACCAGAAACGACCTCGTGTGGGTTCATCCAATGCAATTCAAATTCATGTATGTATTGTAAATGTATAATATGTACATACATTGATAGGGGGTGTTATTATTTATTATTAACTACTTTTAATGTTTATTTAATTAGTTTATAATTTATTTAATTAAATTAATTTTCTCTCTAATTATTATTAACGCACGGTGAAAATATGGACTTAATTTCCAATTTCAAATAATATAAATGATACATATTTTTTATAGACTGGTTTTTAAAGGGGTGTGACCTCATTTGCGTTACGGCATGGCAAAGGGAAAATGGTTATTAATTTTTATTTTCGTTTGTAAGGACAAGTAAATCTTTGTTGTAATATCCCTCGGCCTTTTAATGTTGAAATTTTTTTAGATTGCTTACTATTGGCGCTATTTGCTATGATAATATTTATCTTGCTCAACATTGTTTCTCGAAATAGGTTCGCTATTGCATAGGAATGCCAGACACGACTTTCAATTGATTTACCCATGTACCAATTATGTAAGAAGCCTTCTGCCTGGTACTATCTTCCGTTCGTGCCGTCACTTCACGTAAACCTTGATTTTTTGATTGATTGCGGTGTGAGGAATACTCTCAATCCGTTATAGACAGTATGCTGTGGAAGGTGCATAAAATAATTTTTGAGTATGAATTGGCCTGAATTAGAGTTTTAACAAATTTTAGTTTTGTGGAAGTTGAATTTGACTGGGTCATGTCTTAGTGGGTTAAGGCCAAGTTTGGTTCAGCTTGGTGAATGGAGGAACTGGATAATATCCTGGCCGATTATTTTCAGATTTATTTTGTAGAAAAATCCATAACTTCAACCAGGATTTATGTTGGAATCTCGATTCAGCTCAAAATTCCAGATTCGAACATAATTAGTTAAGAAATTGCGTAGCACTGCCGAATCCCAGAGTTTCTCTAAAATCCTTTTTTAAATCCCCACCCTAATCGAATTGTAGAACTTCATCAAAATGACACGTTAAAATCCCAATACAAGTTGATATTTTTTTTTTATTAGTATCTTGACCCAGCTCTACAAACTTAGTTGGAAAGTTATCAGTTGGGAAACGGCTTTGTTCCATTCATTATAGCTGAATCTCACTGAAATTCGGCTTTGCATACCGAATTTGACCTTCATTTGTTGAGAGGTCGAGTGAGCATTATGTTAGAGTGCCAATAGAAATTTTGCCCGGTCCTATCCGGGACACTTGTGAAGTACTTGGTCTTACAGTCCAATCAATCAATCAATTTTCTATATCGACTTGATCATGTTCTCCGATGCATGATCAGATAGTGATGGTCTAGCGGTAGCTGATATGGACACTACTGATACTTAACCTAATTTATCATATAATTGGAAGGTAAACCATTTTCTTTTGAACTGAAATTAGTTGGTTATTAGAGCACCTGCCTATATGGTAGTGAAATCGGCTTGCCCTTCAGCAGATGTCAAGCAGATACCCGCTATGCATGACATAAGATAGGAAAAGTTGAATTTATCAAACAAGTTTTCCGGAATAGTGCGCATAGTTCCTAACAAAATTTGTATTTAAAAACTATTATTGAGCATATCCATTCACATGCAACCAACTAATAAAAAAAAATCTATTACGTTTATATTTAGTTTAATTAGTTTCCAACCTTAAGTAAACATTATATTCGTGACATTAATCACTCCATGGGGTTTTTATATGTTTAACAAACCAACAAAAGTATAATTTTATTATGAACAACAACCACCTAACACCTTGGTACTCATCTTTGTGCACCCACCCGCCTCCCGCTGTCGAAAAGGAAATCGTATAAATAAAAATAACAAATAAGTTTATGTATCAATATTTATATACAATATTATTATATCGCTTCTATTAAATTAAGAATTATATAATACACTTAAATCATGATACATTATACCTTATACGATATATATGGGGTTATGTATTTATTACTTACCCGCACATATTATCCATATATGTACGAGTATATAGGCGAGTGTAATACACTATTTTCCTTTACATCCTTTATATATTTATTATGAGTATTACACACCCCTAAACGGAATTTTCATTATTTCCGTTTAACTTTTTCGTTTTTCCGTTCTTGCACGTCATAATTTTTGCCATTTAGTATGCGAGTATGTACATATATTTACATACACAGACATGCTCTATATGCTTATGTACGTTGTATATACCAACATATGTATACATATTACTCGTATATTTATTTATTTTTGATTTATATATTTATAATTTTTATGGTTTGTTATTTATTTATTAATTTTGTGAAAAATTTCAACAAATTTATTATTTTTACTGATTTTCATTTGATTACGATCAAAGTAAAAATATTTATACAGTATTTTAGTTAATGTTGCTTTATGTGTTCGTGTGTATACAAAAAGAAAATTATTTTATTTATTCAAACATTTTCAAAAGGGTGTTGTAATTTTTGCATGAAGAATTAAACATAAAAATCAGAATAAATATTTTATATTAATTGATTCTATAAACTCGTGTAGATGCTAATTTTTGAAAAACTCTTAATTTTCTGAGGTCTAGTTGGTTTTGTGGCAAGTGAATGAGCATAGTGGAAAATTTCATTTTTATTTCGATTACATGGTTTGAAATTGCAAAAGAGGATTTAAAGGCCAAAGCCATGTTACCCCTACCAAACTTGAACAAAACCATTCTGTAGTCATCTGACGGTAAATACAAAATCTTGCAAAGAACCACTAGATTGTCTGGTTTTACGGATTCCAGTTAAAATTCAGTAACATTTTATGAAAATTTTGTTTTCTATAATTAAATTTTAAAATGAAGTACTAGATTTCCAGGCAAAATAAAATCAAAACCACTATTTTAATAAGTTCTAGTTCTAGTGTTTATTTTACTGGGACTCTAGTGGTTATCTGGTAAAATAAATACTACAACATTACCAGATCATTTTTGTTTGGTTTTAAAATCGAGTGCCTATAGTTAATTTCAACAGAAATCACGTTAATTTTGTTTCCAGAATTCCATTAAAAGTTTAATTTGCATGAAATCTTGCAAAATTCTAGTAAAATCTAATTCCGCCATATTATTTTGAATGAAATATGATTTCTATTAAATGTTACGGGGATTCTATTAAATGTATACCCATAGTTAAAATGAAAAAATCGTAATAATACTTTACATTAGTAGAATTCTAGTAAAAATTTAGTGAAATTCGAAATTTAGTGGAATATTCTCAGAATTCCTATAAGTTTGTAACTCAAAATGTTCTTACTTTATAATTAAGCATCTCATACTACCTCTCTCACTTCCCTTATAACAATAATATTTAAAACAAACTTTTTTAAATATTATTTAATATATAATATTATGTAATCGGGTTTTATCTTTTTTATTTCAATTTTATTTATTCTACCTGAAATCTAGCATAATTTTGGTAAAGTTAACTTATTGAACTATTGCTGGATTCTGGTAAAATTAGCAGTTATTCGAGTTTTTTGCCGTTTATTCGATATATATTTTCAAATGATCGAAGGCACTGTTCAGTATTAAGCAAAATTTCAATAAGTGACATCGAAATAAAAAAAAATGGTGGTTCAAAAAAGATACTCGCGCATAGTTCAAAATAATTAAAGTAACTTTAAGTAAAAAATAAATATATGATTTAGTATTCCATAAAGCTATACATAATTTGTACGTGGATTTTTTAAAGTTATTATTATTATTAAAATTTAATGTGACTATATATAATGAAACTGTGTTTCAGATTTTATTCAAAGACGAGAAAACAGGGAGGGAAATGTTGAAATCATGAGAAGAGGTTCGAAAATATATATAATATTAAGGCTATCCTAAACCCCAGAGTTAAACTAGACACACCGCGACACTCGACTAATACCTCAATGTGAAAACTGCCAAAATTATAATCATACAAAAGTACTGCCATCGTACGATCTAATCGATTGATCGATCTAATGTCGAACAATTTTCTTTGAAATTTCAAGGGAGCCACGACGTTCACTTGCCAACCCACACGTCCAACTAGAATATACGTAAACTTCACCGAGACTAAGAAAAATAAAATTACTTTACCGTATTACTGATCCATACTAAAACGTTTTGAAATTTGTGTCCGTTCAATTTATCATGTTTATCGAAAATTGTAAATTGGTAAACACCCGATATTCTGATAAGTTGACCACTTGTTTTTATCTTAATAACCATCGTATAAATTGGCCCTACGCCACCGACATTTTGTGAACTTTGGCTATACAAATGTTCAGGTTATTAAAGAAATTTGGAATGTCTTCTATTTATTCCTTATATTTAATTAAATCATTGGCATGAAATTTTCCTACGGCTTTTCCATTTAATTCCTCCAGCTCGTAAGTATTCGATCCAATCTTTTTTTAATGATGCACTTCCCAAAAATGTGATCTAGCTTAGCGTTATACTGCTCAATCGCCTTTGACTGTTTGAAATTCCGCTTTAACACTACGTCTCCAAAGCCAAATGTTCTAACCTGCGACCTAAGGTTATACGTATGGAAAAACCTCCGATATGCCTTATTCAAATTTTCCTGTACCTTCGTGAAAATTCGTTTCATGAGTGTGTCATGACTTTTCCCTTCGACCTCGCCGCCATCTCTACTAAGGGTATCATTAAAATGCATGTCGCGACCAAAATTTACATAAGATGGGGTGAACCGTGATGAGTCATGGACCGCAGTTCGCACAGCGAATAAAACAACATATTTATTACTTTAACATCATTTATTAAATAAATCTGCAACTACAGAATTGAATGGTTTAGCCGGTTACATCAGCACATCAACAACCTACAATTAAATAAAACATTAATAACACAGAACATTATTTCACATACTTACCACTTTATTAAATTAATCCAAATATTATGTATCTGAAATTAAGAAACTAATTAATAATTTATATTGTCAAACATTTATTTTATAACAATAACTTATACTTATCTTTGGACAATCCTGTAAAATTCATCTAGTAAACACAACTTGTCAACTTAACTGTCATTATTTTCGTTATGTAGTACTAGAGTAGTAGCACGATGGGTGCGTTTTATAATGTATAATTAGTTACATAGTATATCGTAATAGTAGTTTATTTAATTTTATTATTAGTAGTACATTTTTATATTAAAGTTAGCTACAATCTACATTAATTATAAATTCAAACATGACAGTTATAGCTTAACGTATAATATGTAAAATATATATTGTAAAAGTTCTTTTATTCATTCAATTCGAAGCTGGCGAACAAACAAGTTGTTAATTATTAAAATTATAAATAATAAACTCTTTTGGTTAATTAATAAAATAGTATAGTGTTCAAGCAGTGCTTAAGTTTATTCAAAATTGTCTACGTATAATTAAGCTCATCATCAGCTTTTGTTAAACATCAGCATTCTTTCACCATATCATCTGTAGCATCCATCTTTAACTTCCATCCATACATTTCTCAAGTTCAACAATTGCATCTGGTTAAATCTCCATCAACATTACACATACAGTCATCCCAGTGTCTTTAATCATCCCCCAAATAACTCCGAACTGCGGAAAGAATGCTTCGGTTAACCCGCTCGGCCGGGTTATTCTGAGGATGGTAAAATGCATTAGTCTAATGCTTAACTCCATATTGTTCCAAAAATGATTTAAAGTTTCGTGAAGTAAATTGCATGCCGTTGTCTGTTATCACAATTTCAGGAACTCCAAAGACAAGCAACACTTTACCTTTCATGTAATCTATTAGAGAGCCTGATTCAGCACGCCATACCGGCTGTAACATGACAAACTTCGAGAATATATCAATCACCACGAGTAAATGCTGGTTCCCTCGTTTTGATCTTGGAAAAGGTCACATGTAGTCAATGGCGACCATTTTCCACAGACGCGTTGATACAATCGCCATACACTCTCATATGTTCCAAACCCCGTTTTCACTTGCACGTATTTCCACAATCTATCCTTTTTGAATTGGAAATCGGGGTATTTTCGGGGTGTTCCTTTACTTCTTTGACTAGTTTATTATAAGCGGGATTATCTTGTTCCACACAATTACTATCCAACGTTTCTACAGCTCTTGACAACGCATCCGGAACAATGTTTAATTTGCCTTTTCGATGTACTAATTCGAAATCAAACAGTTGAAGCCTCGTTGCCCATCTAGTCAAATGGGATGCCGGATTCTGTAGGTTCCTTAACCATATTAGGGAGGCGCAATCTGTTATAACCTTAAATGCGACCCCTTCAATATACGGCCTTAACTTTTCATTCGCCATAACCACTGCCAAACATTCCTTTTCGGTAGCGGGGTATTTACGTTGTGTGGTGAGTAGTTTCTGGCTCATAAACGCTATCACTCTTTCCTGATCCCCTTCTCTTTGTGTGAGCACTGCTCCTAAACCAACATCGGAAGCGTCCGTTTCAATAGTAAAGGGTTTACCAAAGTCGAGATTTATTAACACGGGTGCTGCAACCAATCTCGATTTCAATAGGATAAACGCTGCCTGCGCCTCTGCTGTCCAGTTGAGTTTCTTATTTCCGTTTTTCTTCAGTAAATCTGTAATTGGAACCGTCACTGTCGAGAAGTCCGGTATGAAGCGCCTGTACCACCCTGCAAGTTCAACTAGTCGTCTTACGTCCTTAATCGTTGTCGGAGTTTTGAATGTCATTATACCACTAATTTTCTCTGGATCAACTCACAGACCGTACTCATCAAGAATATAGCCAAGGTACTTGATTTCTTTTATAAGCAGAACTGAGACTTCTCAAGACTAACCGTTAAGTTTGCATGCCGCAGTCATCGAGCTTCTTCGCTTAGTGAATGTATATGCTCATCAAAGGTTTGTGACATAATTATTATGTCATCCAAATACACACACTTTGGGTTCCAGATCGCGTCTGTGCAGCGTTGCATAACCCGAATGGCATTCGTCGATATTGGTACGCCCCGTCCCGGTACGATGAACGCAGTCTTCGGTTTAGAGTCGGCGTGAAGTTCAACCTGCCAAAAGGCGTTACTCAACTTTATACTCGAAAGATACTTTGTACCGTTCAGTCGTTCAAGTATTCTGTTGATGTAAGGTAGAGGATAAGTGGCATTTTCCGTCACTTGATTCAGTCTACGTGCGTCTAGGCAAAATCTGAGCTTCCCAGAGGGTTTTCTCACACATACAATAGGGTGAGCCCACTCCGTTGGCTGGGTCTTTCCTATAACCCCGAGTATTAACATTCTGTCAATTTCTTTATCCATTTCATCTTGTACGTAGGGTGAAACAGGTCTAGCTCTCGTTTTTGTCCCTGCGGAATCGCCGGTGTTTACCCTATGTTGTATAAGGTTGGTACCTCCCAATGTATTGGACTTCGTAACAAGAAATTGCGTCTTAACCGCTTCGAGCTGCTCGAGTTGTACTGTGGACAATGTATGTTTAACTAACCCATTTTCTACCGATTCAGGAAACTCATTATCTGTTTCGTCGATCAGCATGCAGTCATGACTGTTGTCAGTACATGCATGTACTGATAAATTATCAACCAATAGCCTTACGTTAAAAGCTTCCCAAAAATTCATTCCAAAAATTAGATCTCTTGGAAACGAAGGTGCCACCAGGGCCTGCAGTACATGCACTTGATTATTGAACAAGAACGGTAAACCCACAACGTGAGTGATTGGATGCGATTTTCCATCAGCCGTTTTCATCGGTGTTGTGACCGGTTGTAAAATGAGTCCCAGGCTTTCTATCATAGAACAAACAGTCTCTCCATCTAGTAGGGTACACGCCGCTCCTGAGTCTAATAATCCTGTGTTTTTGAATCCGAGTACATATACTTCAATATAAGTTCTTTTATCCCCTTCTAGCGTTATAACTGACTCGACGACAGGTGGTAAAAATTCGTTACTCCGAAGTCCAGATATAAATGATTTATGGTTCGATATAATTAGATGGGGTGGCTCTTTAATCCGTTTTTTCGACTCTATGCTTATTTGAGTCTCTCTACTCGTAACGGGCGACCGTAGACTCAGACGGCTCCTGTTTTGGGGTTTCCCGAATTCGAAGGCCTTTCTTTCGATTCGTTGGTGACTTCCATAAAAGCGGCTCTATGTTTACCGGGACATTTGTCTGCCTTAACACCTGGCCGCCCACAGCACCAACAAAATATCTTTTCTCGGGGTTGAGCGCAATCAAAATATTTATGTCCCTGTCGATTACAATTCCAACATAGTAATCCACGTTACCTTGGTCGTTGTTCAAAAACGTTTTCCCGCCGGAATCTAGGTGCATCTCTTGTCTTACGCATGTCCTCTTCAACACTGAATCGTTGGTCCACTTTATTGACTTCATAGACCTTCTTATGTTTGGTGCGTGGCATTCCATACGAAGGTTCAAAAGGATTTGGAACTTGGTGTGTAGATGCTCTACGTGCCTCCATCACTTTGGATTCGTCAACCTGTTTGCACAATCTTTTCAGTTGTTCTATTGATACAATATTGACTATAGCCAAGGATGCGGTATAATGAGGAAGCATGTTTCGTCGATCGATGTACATCTTCTCATGTATTGTCATGGGTGGGTACACGCATTGAAATAGCATCTCCATGTTGATGATATATGACGTGAATAACTCTTCTAGGCCTTGTAATCGTGTGTGTGTTTCCTCCCGTATTAAATAGTTATAGTTTATCGGAAGGAATTCTTGCCTCATGGCCATTATTAACTCATCGTAGTTGCTATAATATAGGTAATTTGCTTTGTACCATGTTAACGCACTGCCCGTTAGCAAATGGAATATTGAATGATATAATTGTTCGTTGGTCACACCTTCGGCTCGCGAGTATAACTGAAGTTGCGACAAGAAATCGTTAAGGGAAGTGCCTCCTTCACCGGTAAATGAAATCTTCCACTTATTAACAGACACCGTTTTGTGGCCGGTCGTAAAACTGTGCTTGCTGCAGTTAGCTTCGTTGCTACTGATGTTTGCCTGACTAGGCACCCGAGGCTCCGTCGCGTTAGTTATTCCACCACGCCACGAATCGTCATTATCATCATTAATATTGCCAACGTTCAATAGGTCGAAACTTTTTTCAATTGCAGCTCTATTATCGTCATTAGCTTGAGCACGACTTGTTTTTTTCTGCTTGCCACTAGGCCCTGAAGTAGTTACAGCTTCTTCCATTTTCTTCAGCCTTGCGAACTTTAAAAGCTGACGTAATTGAGTGATCCTCAATAAGCATAAATCATAATCACCTTCGTCCACCAGAACAATTTTAGGCTTTTGTATTTTACTTGTTTTTTCGTCTCGAAATCGTTGACGCATCAATTCCGTTTTCTGTCTTGCCTCTTTTGGTTGACTCATGTTCCGAATACTGTACTCATGCAGATTCCTCATCTTCCAAATGCTCTGGTCATATCATGTTTGTCGCACTCGGCTTGTGCCATAATGACCCGTTTCTTTATTATTATTCCCTTCTATCTCTTTTTAATTTATTTTGAACCGTGAACAACCTCAATAGCTATTTGTCGTAGCGACGCGCACACAGTAAATATCTACGATGTTAACCAAATTAACTCGCGAAATTTAACTACGCAAACAGTAACAAAAATACTTTAAACCAGCTAAAAATACTAATTCGAATGGCTGTATCTTCCACTAGAAATAAATTCTAAAAAAAATTTAAATTAACTTATAAAAAATTTCCACGACCACCTGAAAACAACAATAATTACGGAACAAAATCAAAATTTTTTTTTTAAATATAATTATCAGATCATCAATACAGTAAAATAACGATCGCATAATAAACGGGTTAAATTCATTTTTTAATGTTCAAGGACATTAATGATAACCGTTTATCAATTTCAATAATAATAAAAAAACGAAATAACTGCCAACACACCGTTACAACTCTTTTTAAACACGCGGTCAAATCTCTAGAACCTTCTAGATCACCAAAACCAATATTCAACTAACCAAAAGGCCCCACATTTGGTGCCAAATGTAACGCGCTAACAGATCTACCCTGAACAGGACAGACTTGTATATATAAAAACATTAAATTCCGGCCATATGGCCTATTACAAATATCATTCTTTATTCGTAACAAAACTTAACTCATACAATTTTTCTTATTTCGTCCTTGGTTTTGTTGAATTGGTTGTAGTTCCTATTGTTTGTTGTTTCGTTATGTTATAACCGTGTGTTTGGCGATGACTAGGTAGAAAAATGAGGAAACAAAAGAAATTTGGTAAGTGCAATAATTATAAATGGATAGCGTTAGGCGTAGGCGGCCTCGAGATTCCCTCCCTCCAGGCTAAATACAATTAAATGCTGTTGGGCGCCACTCTGGTAAGCCAGAGAGCCTGCTAGCGCGTATGTGGATGCCCTATGCTTGCTCAGTCGAGCAGTACGCTCCGACGTGGATGTTCAGGGGAGAAAAGCCAGTAGCAAGCCACGTGTGGAAAATAAGCTAGGAATAAAAAGAAAACAAAGGAACGTACTTACCTACTGTTGTTAGTACCTGTACGCCACTCGAATGTTGACGGTCCTTCACTGCACCTCCTCATATATGAAAACAAACCAAACGCACTTACAAATAGGTAAATAACAAATATTTATTTTTATGATGGCGGTCATCAGTTTTGGTGAGCGGGCGACACTATCTTTTATCTTTTTAACCAAAAAAAACAACTGGTCTATCTCGGTTGTACGTGTATTCAAGTTGTCCCCACGATCGCCCGGTTATTTTTTTATTTTTCTCTGGTAATTCCCAGGTATTTTGCATCGAAAAGCAAATATTACTTTTCGCATGGCACCATATATATCACCAACTCACAACACAAATAAAACAAAACTGACGTCTTCTTTCAAAAATATAACAAAACACCTTCACAATTCATCTCGTCATTCACTTATATACATTCCCGTTTTGTTCGTGTGTGTATTGTACGTTGCTATCTCTTTTCAATTTTTATTTTGTTATTTGTTTACTCACATCAATTAATATTGTGAACCAACAAAAACCATGGCTGGAGTATTGGGAAATGGGTTTTGGAACTGGATAAACGGGAATTTTGGATTGGAACGTACCATCGAGCAATAAATATATAAGAGAAATCAAGTAGTGCAAATTTTATAAGCAGGTTTTTCCGAGGTTAATAATATTTTACAGTTTTAATATATTTATATACACAAATTAAATTTTTTTCTATATTTAATCCATATATACGAATCTTATAAACATGTCGGCATAGTTATTTTATAGTTCATTGTTCTTGTTAGTCTTATATAGATTGCTAATTGTAAAATAGACTAACCTCGGAAAGCCTACATGAGTCCTCTTATGTATATTTTGCTTTATGAACGTACCTAACCAACAGGCCTTTCTCCCCAGTACTTACCAAGCCATTCTGAAACCGATGCGGACACAATCCATAAGTATGACAACCTGGATGAAGCTGGTTCAACTCAAAACCCCAGTTTACAAATGGTCTAAGTGTCAACCACTGAAACCTGTACATAACGAAGAAATTAAAGTCGATAAGCTTTTCATGCAAGTCACATCAATCAAAATACAATTAAACAATATTAAAACTTGTAGTATCTCAGCAATATACTGCCCTCCATGATACAATCTCAAAAAAGTATATTATATTTACTAATCTTCTCAAAATACTAGGTAGTGTCTTGTTAATTGGAGGGGACTATAATGCGAACAATTGGGGATCACGGTTATCGACTGCTAAACGGAAAGAACTGTTCGCAGCAGGCAAATAACTAAAATACGAGTTTTACTCAGGCGGTACACTAACCTGTTGCCCTACGGATATCAGTAAGACTCCAGATCTTATAGACTTCTTCTCAGAAGCGTAATGCTAGCTATCCAGAGGAAGTGAGAGAACTTCTTAAAAATAAAAGAAAAGCACGGAATAATTGGCAAAAACATCGAAACCCGGAAAATAAGAACCATTTGTGTAACAAATTAAAATACCTAATAAAAGACATTAAAAATCAGTCAGTTAATAAATACCTCAGCACTTTAATTGGGCAAAAAGACACTGATTATTCATTATGGAAAGCAACTAAGAATCTTAAAAGACCCAAACTTCAGCTTCGTCCAATTAAAAATAAAGAAAATTGGGCTCGAAATGCTAAACAAAAAGCAGATTTGTTTGCAAATCACCTTGAAGAAACATTCCAACCTTACCCCAAACCAACGGAACAGGAAAATATCACCCCGATAAATAAACAGAATTAAATAAAAATTATACCTCTAACATTGAGAAAACTAAAATGAGAAATCAAGATTAATCTGAATGCGTATAATTCTCCCGGGTATGATCTTATAACGGATCAGATAATAAAAGTGTTACCGGAGAAAGCGTTGAGGAAACTAGTGCATATAATTAATGCAGCATTCCGACTAAGATATGTACCAAGACAATGCAAGCTGAAGTAATTATGATACTTATGCCGAAGAAACCTCCGAATGACAAAGCTACATATAGGCCAATTTCTCTGCTACCAAAATTATCGAAACTATTTGAAAAGGTTCTTCTTAAAAGACTAAAACCATTTATCGAAGAAAGGAACCTTATCCCCTCACATCATTTTAGATTTAGGGAAAAACATTCTACGATAGAACAAGTACATCAAAATACTGATGCGAGAAATAACTGGAAAGCAAACAAATATGCTCAACTATATCCCTTGATGTAGCGTAAGCATTCGACAAAGACTGGCAACAGGGGTTAGAACTCAAATTTCATCGAGATCTTCCGGAACAATTTTTTCAAATTTTAAAATCATACATATCAGAGAGGCACTTCCGAGTAAAGTATGAGAATGAATACTCCCAACTAAAAAGAATAACAGCAGGAGTACCACAAGAACATCAATGATTCCACTAGTAAATTACAGAAGGCTACTAACCAGATATGTAATTGGACAAAAAATGGCGAATTAAATTAAATGTAGCAAAATCAAACCAAGTGAACTTTACAAATCTAAAAGTTAATCATATATCAATAATGATAAACTCGGTAGTAGTACCGCATGCAAACATTGCCTAATATCTCGGCATGGCGTTAGATGCTAAACTTAGATGGAAGGAACAAATAAAAAAGAAGAGAGAAGAACGATCCACAACAAACTGCTGCTATACACACAAATCCTGAAATATGTATGGACATACGGTAGCCAACTCTGGGATTATGCCAGGAAGACAAATATAAAAATCATACAAACAGTTCAAAATAAAATCCTGCGATGTATTGTTATTGCACCGTGGTCCATTCGAAACGACAAACACTTATAACGTGTGCACCAGCACGAAAATCTGGACATTCGCTGTATGGTGACTACCACACCTACAAGAAGACTGCAAAGAACCAAACCACTGGACTTATCGCGACCCCAACCAAACCACTGGACTTATCGGTCAGTAGACTTACTGTGGCGAAAAATCTAAGGAGGAGTACTTAATGGGTACAAGACTCGGTCGTAATCTAAATAAAAAAATTTATTTATTATTTCAAATAATACATGAAAAAATGGGTGCCGGCCCAAAATTGTTCTCCCAAATTTTTAGTGTAAGTCACGTCCGTACTGCTTCAACTAGTGTACGCATTTCTCTTTCCGGAGCTCCGTTTTGTTCAGGTGTGTATGCAACGGTAAACTGCTGCTTAATTCCACATCCTTTTAATATATACATTTTCGCCAGTTTTGTTTTTAAATTCTAGACCGTTGTCTGACCTGATTATTTTAATTTTCTGCCCAGTTTCCAACTGAAACATTTGTTCACTATACTCTATCAAATTATCACATACTTCAGATTTATGTTTTAAGAAATATACTGATTTTTAATGAGTAAAATGATCCTTTAATAAGAAAAAATATTTTAAACCACCAATTGATGATTTGTCCATTGGTCCACAGACGTCAACATGCATTGTTTTACCTAGTTTTGATGACATCGTATTCGATGATCTAAATGGTTGTCTACACTGCTTTGCACCTTCTAATTTTACTCCATTATCTACCAATATATTTTTGTAATATTGCACTATTTCGATGTACCAAAAGTTGATGTCATTGCTCCAATGACGTTCCTTGTTTCTTTTGCGTATAATATGCAACTTCTAGCTTTCGTAATCTTAGCTTTAGCTTGAATAAATTTCCAATTATGACACAGTATACTATTATACTATCATTTTGTTTTGTCTGAACCGGAAAATCTGAACCGGAATCACTCCTATTCCAATTGCTTCGAGTTTTGTTCCACCACCGATGGTTACGTATTTTGGCTTTTTAAGGATTTCGTATTCATGTGGTAGCTTGCTCTAGAATCCAAGAAACGATCAAACTTCATATCATTTCCTCCATTTATCATTAATGCATATTCCTCTGATTTACTTTTACTACTACATATTAGGTTTATTTAACTTAAATCAACAATCATCAACTTCCATGTCAGTACTATAGGTTGGCATGGAGCAATGCAATGAGCAGTTGGTTCTACGTAAATCGGACCTATAGACGTACCTCCTCGATTTGGCAAGCAATGCGTAAAGTAGGACGGTAAAAGTGACCTGCAGTTGGGAATGCTTCGGCCCCAGAACAGATTACATTGATTAAAAAAGAAAAAAAAAATCTAGTTCCCAATGCCCTTTCTTTTTACAATAGTGACAAATATCGTGTTGTTTAAAATTCGTTTTACTACGATAACGATTTTTTATTATTCCATTTCCGTGCTGTTAGTGCACCATCTACTTCTCGACACTGCCTTCGATTATTTATACGCGCTTCTTCCATAATCAATTTCGATGTTACTGCATTTAAGGTTTTTATATTCGAGCTATTCCACACAGAATAAAAATGTTTGAATTCCTCTGGATGGGTCATTAAAATTTTGTTGATTAGCTTATTTTCACTAATTTCCTCCCCACTCGTTTTCAGTTCATGACTAAATTTTCTAAATCAGCCACATGCCGAGACACTGATGTAATTAAAATTTTCTGAGTTTTTATGTCATCATCATTTGCAGTTCCTTTTTCACGTGTTTTCTCCACTACATCAAATATCCCACTTACTTTCAGCTTGGTGCTTACTTGAAATTTCCACTCTTGGTAATTTATTCCATTCCTATCTAAAATTATTAATCGTATGTATTTAATAATCAATACGTTTTCAATTATCTATCTATATAAATGTTAAGGTTATAGTGTATAATTCAGTAATTTTATATAATTACCGGTCATCATATTATAATTCCCAGTGCGTTTGGTAAATTTGTGAAATATCAATAATTTTCATGTAATTTATCATTTTAACCGGTTATTATATAGTATATTGTAGCGATAATATATTTAAAATAAAACCAAATGAATTAACGATTAATTATTATTATTTATTCGTAAAATAATTAGCGTCTTGTTTCGTTCACGTTCATCGTTCAGCTATTTTTTCGGAACCCATTTTCTTTTCTTTTTCGATAATTATTATAGAGAACTGTTTGTAGATCTTACGGCAAAAAAATAAGCTGATTGGCCCATGCCACACGTAACAAAAAATGCCGCATTTTTCTTCGTTTCTTTCTCCGTTTACCTATGATACAAGTTTTAATTGCGACTTAAACAAATTTTCTGTTCAACCACACAACTCAAACATAAATGAAATAAAAAATATTTCAAGGACATTTTTGACTCATTTTAGTTAAAATTTTATTTAAGAGAGAGCAGAACAAAACATTGGTAGAAAAAAAATGCCAAAATAGAAAAAATGCTCGTGTGGCATGGGCCATTGGGTCTATTTGTGTATGGTAATTTTTATTTTCATAAAGTATGCCGTGCTAAAATTTCACGTAAAAAAAGACTCAATGAGCTTATTTTTAATGTTGTAGATGTCACTACCCCGGACATTTATAGTTTTCAATAGACGACTGTTAAAGTTGGCAATGTGACATCTAGCGCATTAAAAATAAGCTCATTGCAGTTTTTTTCTAGGAAATTTTAGCACGGCATACTTTATGAAAATAAAAATTAACATGCAAAAATATCCGGAAAAAGCTTATTTTTTTGCCGTCAGATCCACTTACAGTTGTGTATACTTACTGAGTTTTATCATCGAGCAATAAATATATAAGAGAAATCAAATAGTGCAAATTTTATAAGCAGATTTTTCCGAGGTTAATCTTATTTTATAGTTTTAATATATTTATATACACAAATTTAATTGTTTTCTATATTTATTCATATATACGAATGTTATAAACATATCGGCATAGTCATTTTATAGTTCATTGTTCTTGTTAGTCTTATACAGATCGCCAATAGTAAAATAGATTAACCTCGGAATCTCTACATGAGTCCTCTTATGTATATTTTGCTTTATGGTTTTATACAACTTAAGTAACAAGTCCATCTATTGTATAAGTAAATTACTAAATTAAATTTTATAAAGTAAATAATTCGGAAAATAAATTGAGTACACTACATTGGGCCATCCTGACCTTCACAATCGTCTCGATTGTCTAACTGATCCGACATGTACGGTTTCATATTGAACGCGGCGTAAACACTTTTAAATGGTCTATTATTATTATCACATCCAGGTATGTTTTCTATGATATAACGGTCGCCAGGCAATATTTGTGTTACTCTGTAAGGACCTTTAAAACTGGCAAGCAGTTTTTGATTAACGCCAGCCGTAGTTACAACATTTTTAATATATACTAAACCACCCGTATGATATTGATGTGCCCGGACACGTCTTCGATCGAAACTCACCTTATTCTTGAACGATGTGTTACATTATTCTTCTACAATTGCAGATCTCAAATCTCTAGTATCGCGTTCATTAGAATCATTATTTGATGATACTAGTTCCTCTATCTGGTCGTTTGTTAACCATTGGTTTAGACCGAAAAGAGCATGAGCAGGAGTGACGTTAATTGATCGATTTATTTTGTTATTAATAACAAATTGGGTTTCATTTAAGACTTTGTACCATGCTTTGAATTAGCTACCAATTGCGAAAAAAAACAATGTTTACCTCACGGTTAAGTCGCTCGGCTTGCATTACTTTGGGGCGAATAAGCATAATATAATACTACGATCCTTTAAGAATTCAACAAATTTGAATGATGTAAAACATGATGCTCTATCAGTATGAATTCGTTTTGAAACACTCAACTGTCCAAAATATTGTAATAAGTGTTTAATTACTTCGTCTTGTTTAGTAGTTTTAATAGGAAATAACCCAATGAACTTGGTGAAACCATCCACTCAATATGAATCTTGTGAAACGGTTCGTCATGCTTCTCATACAAGTTCAAGAAGCCTTCTTTTTTTTCCGACTTGGGCTGGTATTCGATACACGTAATACAAATTTTAATAAAATTTCCTATCTTAGCGGTCATATTGTGAAAGAAAAAACTACGTCTCACGAGCTCACAAGTTTTCGCAATACCTACATGACCTAATTCGTGATATTTTCGAATTAATTAGTTCTCTAAAACAGCGGGAACAAAGAAAACCATCTTTTGTCTGGATTTACTGTATAAAATATCGTTACGAATCTCATATCTATTATGCTCCTGTCCATTGAAAGTTAACGAATTCTTTATTGAAACTACAAACTCGTCATTATGTTGCAGAGCAATTAGCCGTTTGGTTAACGAACCTACTGTCATTTACAATATTTAATATTCGGTTATTATCTCCTTTTTTGTTAGTGTTTGTTTTACTGCTTGACAATCGGTGACAATAACAAAGTCGACACCATGCAGGTAAATGTGATACCTTTGGAGAGCATATACTTTAGCAAAAGTTTCTAAATCATATGAGTGACATTTACTTTCCGCTAATGTAGTCCTGCGACTAAAAAATGAAATCGGATGTAATGCATTGTGAACCTGACGTTGGAGCAACACAGCGCCAAAACCAACTTGGCATGCGTCTGTGTGTAATTCTGTATAAGCATTAGGGTTATATATTGCAAGAACTGGACTTGATGAAAGTATCTGTTTGATCATTTCGAACAATTTTAGTTCACGTTCACCAAAATTATATTCAATGTCATTCTTCAACAACGAATACAAAGGTGCGACAATAATTGAAAAATTCTTTACGAAACGTCTAAAGAAACTAGCTAAACCTACAAATCGATGCAAATCATGAATGTCTTTCGGAATTGAATATTGCTGGATAGCACTTACTTGGCTATCGCTTGGGCGGATACCTTCCTCACTAATATTGTATCCCAAATATTCAATGGATCGTTTAAAGAATTTGCATTTAGAAGTTTGGATTTCTTTGCAATTATCATGAATGAAAGTAAGCACCTTTTGTAGCGAGTCGAAATGTCGAGCTACAACGTCTCCAGTTAAAATCATGTCTCTAAAAATTGTGTTCACGAATCTTTGAAATACACTCGGTGCGTTACAACATACGGCGTTTTAACATACTCATACTGTCCGCCTGCGATAATAAAACTTGTAAATTTATTAGATTCTGTCGCCACTGGAATATGGTTAAACCCATTTTTCAAATCGATAAGTGTAAAAATACTTTTATCTCGCATTCTATCAAGAAAATCGTCTATTAACGGTAGAGGATACCTATCTTTCAAAGCTATTTTATTTAAGTTTCGATAGTCCACACATAGACGAGGAGAACCGTTCTTTTGACTTACGAGTACTATTCTACTTGTGTAGTCACTATTGCTACAACGTATGACTCCTTTCTTTAAGAGATCGTCTACGAACTGATTGACAATTTGACGGTCACGAATAGATAAACGTTGCGGAGTCGAGTATACGGGTTTGTTTGAACTCAATTCGATTTTTAATTCGTGTATTACATTTGAAATAGAAGGTCTTTCCTAATTTCTGAACTTCTCAAACAACTCACAAAGTTCTGTTCGAATTAAATAATCGCGCGCAATATCGTCCTCACACGGTCCAATATCGTAACTACTAGCGAAATTCTTTTAGTCCGGCAAAAAATCGACATTTAAAATTTGATCAAAAAGGTTTACAATACCTTGTTCTTTAACTTCCGGTGATTATTCAAAACAGAAAACATTCCCAGTGTGTTGCGTATTCACTTTGAATCTAACTGAAAGATCGGTTATAAAATCATGTCCAATTAGACAATCGTAACGTAATGAATAATCAGGGTCACTAAAAATGAAATTAGAAAATTATTGGAATCAACAAAAATATTACAATTTATCTTCCCTAATATTTCAAGATGCGCATCATTAACACCTCGAAGTGTACTTCCATGATATGGTTTAAACTTAATGTTTTCTGGAAGAGATTTCTTAAGAATAATGCTCACTAGACTCCCTGTATCGATCAATGCATTCAAATGTTTCTATTCATTCCCGAAATTTACAACGACGGGTCGACAGAAGTTTTTAAAAATGTAGTGCAGTCCTTCATTAGTACTTGCAGCACAAGTGCTAACTCCTCTCAAATGAACTTTATTACATTTAGAACAGCGGGGCTTGCATGGTGATTGAGGACAATTGATGGAAATATGTCCGGCTTCAAAACAATTGTAGCATGTTACCGTTTTATCCGCCATTTGTTTCGATGTTGGTACCGTTTCGTTATTTGAATTAATAAACGTTGTCTTTGTTGGTTGTAGCTTTTGTCGATCATCACTCAGTTTACTACTACTTTCTCGACGCACATTTTCAAATCCTAGGGGCTTTGTATTATCAAACCATTGTAATTTATCGAAGAGATCTGATGTTTTTTCACTAATAGTTGATCAACAATTCAACATTCTACTCAAGTTATGATCGTTTACATTTTGTATAATGTAGCGAATCATAGCGGCTTCCGATATAGCTGCATGTGCACTTATGTATTGTAATCATTTCATAATAAAATGACAAAACATCTTGGTTCTTAGATCTAATATTGTTCCGCAATCGTTCATGTACGTCCACTTCGTTATAAATTGCACCAAAATTTCGCAAGAATTCATTTTCTAAGTCGTCTATGTTCTGCAATTTCCCTTGTGCGCTTCGATACCAAAGTAACGCAGCACCTTGTAATCGTCATGCCAATGATAATAGTATCATTCTATCACTTATCTCATACATATTTTGTATTTCTTTAACGATTTTGATGAATTTTTCGGAGAAAGAGTTGTGACATTTGTAGGGTTAAATATTGGTAACAATTCTTCAATATCTTTTACATTATAACGGTGATCATTACATGTCTTCGCCGATACGACAGTATGTTGAATGTCTTGTACTTCATACTTATCTTGATTTTCTTTATCAAAATTAATTTCTCGCTACTTTGTTGAAAATTTGAACAGAGCTCTTCATTAGCATTGTTGTCACCGAACCCCAACAAAACGTGTGATGTCTGTGCAACACCCGACGCACCTGGTGTTTCGATTAAATCTTTTTTTCTACTCTGCTCCTCCAAAATAGCGGCCGGCAATCGTTCGGTTAAAGCTTGTTTTTTTCCATCCGCGTTTAGTTTCCTTTTTTTCAATTCATCTTTGAGTTGTCTAACATCCATTCTAACGACCAACCAAATTTACACGCGTACGATTAAAATGATTATTTTATTAAATATCCGAGCAATTTTTATTAAATATTCGAGCGATGTTTAGATTAGTATCCCACTTCTGATTTTGTAGCGATAATATATTTACATAAAATAAAACCAAATGTATTAACGATTTATTATTTTTATTTATTCGTAAAATAATTAGCGTCTTGTTTCGTTCACGTTCATCATTCAGCTATTTTTTCGGAACCCTTTCTCTTTTCTTTTTCGATACATATTATACCTACTGAGTTTTATACAACGTAAGTAACAATTCCATCTATTGTATAAGTAAATTACTAAATTAAATTATATAAAGTAAATAATTCGGAAAATAAATTGAGTTAACTACAATATAATTACCAAACCCCTTCGGTTAAAGCGCAAAATATGAAAGTTTTTTTACTTAGTTTAAAATTATAAATAAAAT
Organism: Nephrotoma appendiculata; assembly: GCA_947310385.1. Classification (NCBI taxonomy): domain Eukaryota; kingdom Metazoa; phylum Arthropoda; class Insecta; order Diptera; family Tipulidae; genus Nephrotoma; species Nephrotoma appendiculata. The sequence continues at coordinate 145,415,876 of OX371225.1, read as the reverse complement.
TTGACGCTTGAAGAATTGTATAAATTCTGGAAAACCGGGGGTTTCGGGCCCCCTTCCGCTAAGGTCTACAACGAATTAAAATTACATTAAAAATAAATTATATTTACAAAAGTTGATTTTTTTTAACATTTGTAGCACTATCAGAAGAAGCGATAAGAGCGATAAAAACTCTTTGATCTGTGTCTGCAAGGTTGACGAAGCAATTATTATTAATAAAAATAAAAAAAATAAAAAGTGGTTTGTTAATTCAAAATTTCAATTTTAATTTATTCAAAATCGAATTTATCGTCAATATGATCTTCATCTTCATTATCATTTTATTAAGGTTGTATTAATGTAGCTTCCCCCTCCTAAAAACTATTAATAAACAATCCTACATTTAAAAATTTCTAAATTTAAGTAAAATAACGCCATTATTATAGTTTTAAACTTTCATATTTACCATAGTTAAATCGGATTTATTTTTGAAAAAAACATTATAATTTGATAACATATAAATTATATAACATTTTAATTATTTGTGTTTGATAACATATTAATTATTTTATTATTATTATATTTATAGTGTTACGATTTAACTGGAATGCACAAATGTGTATGTTGTCCCAAAATATATACAATAGAATGATTGAATATTATCATGATTCTTTTTCGTTATCGTCACAATTGTGATGGCTGGCAGGAAAAGGGATATACAGACACATTGTAGTCGTATTGTATCTATAAATACCGACAAATTTTGACCAATATATTTTCTCAATTTTCCTTCACCATGCAAACACATACACACACTAAGGTTGACTCAATAGCGCATCAGTATTTTTCTATTTATTTTGGATCGACAGAAACCAAAAACACTATAAAAAATAAATGGAAACTGAATTTTCTTTGGTGGTATGGTAGAAGGGGCACATAAATTCTTTTGTTGGTTCGTTCGAGCTTTATACGAGTATGTTTATGTATCAGGTACACAAACTAACCAATAAAGTTATCATTTTATTGTAATATTCTAAAAAAGAAAAAGGAAAGAATTGAAAATGGAGACATTTAAATAAATTACAATACTCGAATACTCACATCCAGAAAAACAAATATCGGCGAAATGCGGAAACTAAAGCATAAAAAGCATACACAAAAATATAAAAAACATAAGTGTATATAAAACATAAGTATGCATGTATACTTACATGCAACATCTATTACGATATGTTGATTTGTAATTTTCCCACAAACGAAATCAGATGGGATAAGTATCGTTATCGCGGAAAAATTGGCACGGTAATAACATACTCAAATAAATAGCAATCTTGTTGTGTTCAAAATAACACGCATTAGGCTCTCTCAAGCCAACCAATAGTTGACAACATATTCAGTAAAATTACAGCCAACGTAATGGATATTTTGAATTTTATGAAAATTTTCAAATCAAATTGGTGATAATTTCACTAATCATGACACCAGCAGATGGCGGTCCCGCATTGTCCTTTATGATCCTTTCTGTGACGATTGTGCTGTTTTTAACAAAAAAATAACAACAATATGTATTCGAATCCAATGGCCCGTTCCACACTGTGGTTCTTTGAAGCACTGCTTCTTGCTTAAAAATAGGTCATCATAGATTTTTTAGATTTAGATAGCCTCAAAACCAATATCAAATCAGCGTCGGTTCTCCAGGTTAGGTGCGGCTGAAGCGGGCGTCTGTCTTGTATCAAGCGGCTCGCTATATAAATGTATTTCAAGGTAGGACTGGATGCCTTAAGATTTTCACCAGTACGTGACCCACACACGTAACAAGCGGGCTGAGCGGCAGGCCAACAACCTTCCCTCATAAAAACCATTCAAGTTATGAACCCTAATCAAAGGCCTTGGATCACCATATCGGATTCATTACAAAATCGACCTCGGAAATTGTACACACGGACAACGCTTTAAAAATAGGAACATGGAACGTGCTTAGCCTCTTAAGACCTGGAGATCTCCGGAACCTTTCGAACCAAGCAAATAGTTACACATTAGAAGTACTTGTACTAAAAGAGCTTAGATGGTCTGGGAGTGGGATCCATGACACCACCAATGGTTACACTCTTCATTACAGCGGCCATCAGAACGGAGGAGAATTTGGAGTTGGCTTCCTTATCAATCGGCGCGTGAAGCACTATATCATCGATTTCCGCCCTATCAACATGCGGATGTGCACGGTCAGACTTCGTACTAATAAATTTAACATCACGATCGTTAATTTACATGCACCCACCGAAGATAAATCTGATGACATCAAAGATCTATTCTTTGTCGAGCTGGAGGAAGTTATCAATAACATACCGCACCACGACATGAAAATCATCGTGGGCGACTTTAATGCAAAAATCGGTAGAAGTGCAGAAAATACATCGCAAATTGGTCCCAACAGCCTGCATCTAACTAGTAACAACAACGGCCAACGCATCACCGACCTGGCAATAATGTACAACTTAGTTGTATCAAGTACGTTTTTTCCACATAAGAGAATTCACAAAGTAACGTGGAGATCGAATGATGAAAGAACGGAAAACCAAATCGATCACGTAATGGTATCCAAGAGACACTCCACCAGTATATCTGATGTTAGATCTTACAGAGGTGCAGATATGGACAGCGATCACGTGCTTGTCATATTTAAATATAAGTACAAACTGTCATCTACGTTCAATAGACAAGCACAAAAAACCGTTCGATGGAATGTCGATGCTCTAAAAGACCAAGCGTCACTGCAGAGTTACCAATCAGCTGTCACTAACTATTTAGAGCGGCACAATGACAACAAAGAAGCTCCTTCTAATATCCAGGAGCAGTGGCACGCTATACAGTCAGCCATAACCACCGCGGCGCAAAACACCATCGGGAGAAGACCGCCGAGATCCCGCAATGATTGGTTCGATAATTAATGCCGCCTGGTCATCGAAAATAAACGAAAGCTTCGTGAAAAATGGTTGGCTCGCAACACTAGAAGCACTCAAACAGAATACCTACGCGCAAGGAAAGCCACGATTAAATACCTTCGACAAAAGAAGCGCGAACAAATGAGATTATGCATTGAAAACATCAGCTTCCAAGCGGAAGTAGGAAATTCAAGGGACTGTTTTGCTAATGCCAGGAATCTCACTAAAGACTTCCACCCAAGAAGTACAGCCATCAAAGACGGGAATGGAGAATTGAGAACAAACGTGGCTGATGTTCTCTCAGTATGGCAAACCTACTTTCAAAGTTTGCTAAATCGGAATGACGAAGTAACTCCCATTAGAGCAATAGCTCCGCCAGGTGAAGAGGTCTTTGTCGAATATCTCACAGTAGAGGAAGTAGACGCAGCTATTAGTCGATTGAAGAACGATAAGGCACTCGGTCTCGATGGAATCCTTGCAGAATTGATTAAACTCGGAGGCGCTACACTTCCAACAAGTCTATACGACATCATCCTATGTATTTGGGACCAAGAAGAGTTGCCGGCGAGTTAAGGCGACCGTCTTAAATGTGAAAACTTTCGCGGCATAGCTCTATTGAACACTGATTACAAAGTGTTGGCTAATGTTGTACTTGCCAGACTCATCCCTCTTGCCGAAAACATCATTGGCGACTATCAATGTGGCTTTCGTACCAAACGATCGACCACTGATCAGTGTTTCACCATGTGGATGATCTTGGAAAAATGTTGGGCGTACAACATAACTATTCATCAACTATATATAGACTTCCGGCAGGCATATGACAGTATAAACCGCGACAACCTTTGGGCCGCGCTCATATGCCTACGTATTCCAGAGAAACTTGTTCCTCTGTGTAAATTAACAACGTCTGGATCTGCATGTAGAATTGTAATTGAAGGAACTGTATCAGATTCTTTTCAAATAACATCTGGTGTTCGACAGGGAGATGCACTCGCGCCTGTGCTGTTCAATTTGGCGCTTGAGTACGTAGTGAGGAAAAGCAACATTGAAATTTCGCGCTGTATATTCAATAAATCAGGCCAAATTCTTGGATATGCAGATGATATTGTGCTTCTTGGCCGAAGACCTAGCGACATCAAGGACAGTTTCATACCGCTCAATCGTTGCGCAAGAAGACTTGGTTTGGAGGTGAACAGTACCAAAACGAAATTCTTAACAACACCCAGGAACATCTCTATGGCAAATCTCGAAATTGGCGACCATAACTTTGATAGCGTTGAAAACTTCAAATACCTCGGGTCAGTTATAACATCATCAAATGACATGCTGGCAGATATAAAAGCCCGAATTGCTGCCGCATTCAAGCTGGCACTTTATAAAGCACTCAATGGACCTGTGCTGACTTTCGGAAGCGAGAGCTGGACCATGACCACTAACGACTGTAGATTATTATCTACCTTTGAAAGGAAGGTCATCCGTTCAATTTTTGGTCCTATTAAAGTTGCGAACAAGGAATATCGGATTCGCATGAACCACGAGATAAAGCAACTTCTCGGAAGTAGTGATATTATCGGCTTCATCAAATCTAATCGAGTGAGATGGCTCGGCCACGTTGCAATGTCTCCACAACAACGAATGGTTTACAAAGTGTTCCATCAACAACCAGCCGGTGTGCGTCGTAGAGGAAGACCCCGACTGCGCTGGCGTGACGACGTTGAATAAGACCTATTCGTATTAGGATATCGAAATTGGAGGACGAGAACGATGGACCGAGAGGGATGGTGGACCATAGTGCGGGCGGCAAAATCCCTTCATGGGATGTAAATGAGAGAGAGAGAGAGAGAGGGAGGACATAAAAATTTTCGGCAGCCATATTATGGTTTCCATTTTCAATAATTAATTCTAATTATTTTCATTTTTTTTATCATAATTATTTATATTATATACAATTATAGTTACTTAGACTTACTTGCCGCTTAGTTAAATTAATTTAAGCTAGTTGGTGTGACGTCATTTAGTTAAGTAGGGTGATAGGGTAGTACATATACAATTTTCTTTTTGTTCATTTATATGAATTGCTTATATCATTTTCACATACTTTTACAATTAAAATTTTATTGTAATTTAAATTTTCTATTTTTTTTTTTTGCTTTTATATGAATTTTGCTTTCTTTTTCATTTCACTCGATTAGTTTTTATTATGAAAAAGTAAGACGTTTTATGAGAACGAGTAGGTAAGTTCGATCATAGTTTATATCATGGTAAGTTGATCCACGCCTACATCCGCAGTTCCTTTCCTGTTTCTTTCTTCCCTTCTTGTGGTCCACTAGCATCTATTTATATTTGGCAAAGCCCACCCCAACCCTGAAAGCTAGCCGGAAAAAACTTCACCACGCTAATGATCTAAATAGATGAAAACATTTTTCAGTAAAGAACGGTACTATTTTGGAAACGATTCCTTTCGATATACCGAGGTTCCCAAACAATGAATTTTCGGATCCGTTACGGTTCATTACAACATCAACACTTCAAACAAATACAAACATTTACATTTCAATTAATTGTGGGAAAAGTATCGTCTCAGGAATCGGATAGGTCACAATTTTTTATATTAATGTTTTCTTTTAGTTTACAACATCAAAGCTTTTAAGGTAAAAATGTAACGTCAATTTTCTTTCGAACAGGGTGATGATTGATACGTGTAGTAAATATTGTACATAACACACACGATTATGTATTAAAAATGTTACCGCACTAATAAATTAATCACCCTGTATATTAGTATATAATTTTATCGTATATATTCTATCCAATTACATCACCATAAAGGAAAATAGAAAATTAGGAAAATAAGAAAATAACAAACTGTACATGTGTGTGTGTTGTTTATATGATGAGTGTATACCAATATACAAAGAAAACGAAAATCAATCAAATTAATTTTGTATCAATTTTAGCAGAAAAAACAAAAATTCTAACACAATTTGCTGTAAGCAATTCTCTGAAGCATAACAGAAAAACAACCAAGTAAAATTTCCATTTTTATTTAGAAGTAGATTTTTGGTTGTTGTTGTTGCTGCTGCTGCTATATATTTGTTTTGTGTGTTCGAGGAAAATAGAAAGGAAAACTAAATGAAAATTGATTTTTATATTTTTTCTTCTTTATTTATTTTATTGTTAAAAAAGTTTTATATTGTTATTTACGGTTTTATATAGTATACATGGATACACCAGATATACACACACACACGCATACCCATGATATACATGATTGGTAGTTTTCCAATATACATATATACGTCATTCGTATCTAGTTGTTAAGGTTTAGTTTTGGTGGAGCTCAGGAATGGATTATTGATTATGGAAAAAAGTATATTGATTTTATCATTCTGTGGTATTTCATTTAAATCTTGATTTGATGGTTTTTTTCCTATCTCGATTGTAAACGGTTGTCGTTGTTGTTGGATTTTGGCAGAGTATAAAATACATTTGTATTTTTTAACGTTATATCCAATTTTTCACATCATTAGATTAGAGACATGAAAATTTAGTTAAAAGGGTGGAAGTATACAATAATTTTCATTGAAAATGTGATATAGAGGCTGAATATGTAACGAAATAATAATATTATACGGATCTATGTAATCGTATGTAGATATATATGTATTTATATGTGGAGCTAAATCGATATGGTTTTAACAACAATATTATTATGTTTTATGTACATGATTTTGGTATTTTATTATTGCTGAAAGGACTCAATTACATTGATAGTTATATCATTTATATTCTTTTGTATGCACTTGAATATTGAATTGGCAATATATTGGTATTTGAAGCTGACTGAAAATGTTATTTTTATGGGTTTGATGCAGACGCCTATGACATTCACAGTCACTAATTAAAGAAACTAAATTTAATAACTTATACGCCACTTAACTTATTTTTCATTAAGTTTGAGACAACAAAATGGTTGCATTTTGAGTTAGAATCGTAGGAGGAACTTCCAGGTGTTACTGTGGTTCCAAACGCCATTCGTGGTTGTTTACTCAGATCAGGTTTTTCAGATTTTTTCTCTATACATACATACAAAATTAATAAACACCAAGCTTTACCAATCAAACACAACAAACTGCGCAAGTCGAAAGGGTTATCGTATTACATCATTCTGTCAGTTCTGCCGTTCAAAGATGTCGCCAGCTGTAGGCGAGATGAATGACAACGCAAACCTATAACTATACACTGACATAACAAACGCAATATAAAATGGAATCACAACATTACTCTCCTTCCAAAAACATTGACGATTTTTGATGATCTTATAAGGGACTTAATACGGAAACGTTAGCCCAACGTGAACTGCATGCAACATAGACTAGATATATACTAGACATGACATGCTTGAATTTTTCAATGAACGACGTTATTTGTGTTCATTGGACCACCAACTAACATTTGATTTGGTATTCTAGTTGTTTGACCACAAACTAAATCAGCGGCTGTACAACCTAGATCAGACTTTATAGATGTTCGGATTTAAATTATCGCTCGTCTGCCCAATGTGTGTTCAGTTTTTTGATGCCGAAACACGAGATAGCAGATACTCAGCTAAGTACAACTTTTTATATATGTGTCATCTGAATGGAATGGCCGTGACGAGATGTGCCCTTGCAGTGGTGTCTGCAAATCAATTTTTCACCTCAAATGTGCCGGGATAAATACTACTACGTACAACTAGTTAATGAAATCAAAGCAACTGCGTTAGTTCCGTGCAGCGTGTAGTGAAATTACCATATTTGCTGTAATACAAAAGCTTGATGAGTTGAAATGCCATATGGTTAAAATGTTTGAATCATTCACTGTGACGAATGATTTTATGAAAGCATCAATTGACGCGCAGCGATTGTCAGCCCAATCGCTGCAAATGCAGATTCCTGCCAACACCTCAAACACAACATACAACTGCATAACCAATCCGACCATATTAATGCTACACCAGATGTCATTGGGATTGGAGCCGTGTCCAGTTCATGGCAATCCGTTGAAGTCCCAGATAACGATATCTTATATGTGAGGAGGCTGAATCCACACACAGAGGAGGCTGTATTAGTTGATTATTTAAAATCCAATCTGGAAAATCTGCTCGTGGTTCATTGTCATCTACTAAGAGCCGGGATAAAACTAATCTCACATTTGTTTCGTTTAAGCTTACTCTAGAGAAGAGTTTCGCAGCACAAGTTTTGTCGCCTAATTTTTGGCCAAAGGGTGTCTTAGTTCGACGTTTTGTGCGTAAAACTGGAGGTTCAAAAAACGGCAGAGGAATTTTCCTACCATAAATGGGGATCGACAACCTTATCCAGTGATAATAGACTCGTACTGTATTGTATTCAAAATAACTTCATCACACCAGCAGAGATGAATGATAATGAAATCATGATACTTCGTAACGTACAAAAACTTGTATGTAAGACAGAATTACAAATTCTAAGTAAAGGGTCTCCATTGCCAGCAAATCATCTACTATATTCTTTTAATCTGTTTACAGACTGAAATGGCATATTGAGAGTTGGCGGACTATTAAACAAATCATCAGGGGAGTGATGATTTGTTTAATAGTCCGCCAACTCTCAATATGCCATTTCAGTCTGTAAACAGATTAAAAGAATATAGTAGATGATTTGCTGGCAATGGAGACCCTTTACTTAGAATTTGTAATTCTGTCTTAAATAAAAGTTTTTCGAATAGGGATTCGACTAAGCATCCAGTGATTTTGCCTAAGGATCATATAATTTGCGAATTACAGTTGGTGATTCTCTATCCGTCATATGCATGCATGCAACTCGTTAACATTATCTATTCTAAGCAATAATGATAGGATAATATAGGAGCGAGGTACTTTGTTAAGCGGTGTATGAGGGCATGCACTGTATGTATCAGATATCGATATGACAGAAACGAACAAAAGAAATAAGAAATAATAATTGTGTTGATTCAATGTGAATCTTCTATTTTTATTTTCTTCTATGCTGCTATTTTTACTAGGAAAACTCGAAGCATTTATGCACTCAAGCTATAAATTTAAATAAAAATTTTGAAATTAATATCAAGTAGCTTTGAAATAATAGAAGAATAGAAGAAAAGATAAATAGATGATGTACAAGGAATCGACACTAATATTTTTTAAGAATTTTTAAAAAATGATTAAAGTAGCCGGCAAAAAATCGAATAACAAAGAGAATTTCGAAGCAAATTGTATTCCGGTTGGGAAAATTTCCACTGATTTCAAGAATGGGCCCTCAACGCATCAATATGTGAACTACTTAAATATATTAGGGTATTACAGTAATTTCGAACTGTTTACCTCGGCATGTACGTGAAGCTGGCACGAAAAACCAGCCCGAAAACACCTTTTCAATTTTCGTGTGTTTCTTTGCTAAATTAAATGCTATCCCGAAAAATTTATTGAAAATGCAAGAAAAACGAGAATTTCATCCCGAAATATTTTTGAAGTTGTATTAAATAAATATAATAATTAATATTCGTGAAAAGGAGTAAATATCACGATTTTATTTGGTCTATTTAGACTACACATTAAGGTAAAGTATGTGACAACAAACCATCTTATCTGGCAAACTAACGTATGTGAAGTTATCCCCGGATTCTATTTCTAACTCTTATGTGAAGTTAGCCCCGCCCCGTTTTATATTATTTTTTATTCTAAATACACTTGATATGTGAAGTTAGCCCCGAACTTTATTATATGAGAAATAAAAATTCGCAAAAACAGGCCAATTAATACTAACATATGCAATGAAAGATGGATAAACATTATATCTCACAGATAGGGAAAAACGAAAAAATCATATCGTTACAACCTAGCGAAATTGATATTTTAATTTGACATGTAAAAAGTATTAATCTTCCATTGCATATGTTAGTAATAATTGGCCTGTGTTTTGCGAATTAAAATAATTTTATTTAACATTTGTATTTCTCATATAATAAAATTCGGGGCTAACTTCATATATCAAGTGTATTTAGAATAAAAAATAATATAAAACGGGGCGGGGCTAACTTCACATAAGAGTTAGAGGGATATAAGTATGTTAGTGTTGCCTGATTAATTTTTTTTAATTTCGGGGATAGAATCCGAAGTAATCAGTAATCATCAGATGCAAACACTGTGTCGAGATTGCCCACAAAGATTTTAAAATTTAAAAATACTTCAGAATAAACCTCTGGGAAGTTAGCGCGAAAACTTATCCCGAAAAACCATTATAGTTAAATATGGCAAGACTTTTATATTTTTATAGAATATTTTAATACTATCCTGATAGTCAAGTATATATAATTAATATTTCTGCATATAAAATAAATATATCACGAGATTAGCTATAATGTATAGTAAATTTTTATATAGTTTTGTAATATTAAATTAGTATCACGAAATTTTCAATTAAAATTATATGTACAAAATATACTATTAGTAGCATTTCGTGATAAATTTTTATATCACCTATAGAAAAAAATTACACTAAAATAATATACATAGACATAATCAGAATTAATAAAATATAAAAAAAAAATTATTTTAATATAAAATATTAGAAAAAAAAATATTCTCTGAACTAAAATAGAACTATTTAATTTTTGTAAAATGGCAAGAAGATATAACAAATCAAATTTAAGATATACATAGTCGTGTGAAGTCGTAGTAGATATTAATTAACAGAGCAAGGTTGGTATGGAATTTGTAGAGGGAGGATCCACCTTTCAAACGCCAAAATTGTAAATCGAGTCTATGTGTTAAATATTAGATATAGCTGTGTGAAGTCGTAGTAGATATTAATTAACAGAGCAAGGTTGGTATGGAATTTGTAGAGGAAGGATACACCTTTCAATCGCCAAAATTGTGAATCGAGTCTATGAGTCAAATTTTAGATATAGCCGTGTGAAGTCGTAGTAGATATTAATTAACAGAGCAAGGTTGGTATGGAATTTGAAGGTGAAGGATCCACCTTTCAAACGCCAAAATTGTGAATCGAGTCTATGAGTCAAATTTTAGATATAGTCGTGTGAAGTCGTAGTAAATATTAATTAACAGAGCAAGGTTGGTATGGAATTTGTAGAGGGAGGATCCACCTTTCAAACGCCAAAATTGTGAATCGAGTCTATGAGCAGGGATGGGCGAGTAGATTACGTAAAGTAATCTACGTAGTTGTCGACACGTAATCTAACACGTAGATTACATACCGATTTTTAGTTTTTCAGACGTCGACAACGTAGACAACGTCAACAACCTAGAAAATGATATTATGAACTAATCTTTATAATTATTTTACGTTAACCGCACTATTAAAATTCGTAAATAATTACTTAAATATAACTCTAACTTTTACAAACAATTTATAAATTAAAAATAATATCAAAATCTCTAAGCTAGAGACATCAAGGTATCTAAAACTATTGAATATTTTATATATTTCAATAGATTATTCAATAGCGCGCCATCTTTTATCAAAAAGATGTATATCGCGATGCAAGATTTTCACCATGACATTGTAACGACGCCACCTTAAGCGGTGCCAAAATTTCCCCATTTCTATTTTTGACATTTTTTTTTTTTGATGACTAGTACTTTTCATTTAATAAATAATCTTTTCCCTCAATCTGGCTATTTATTCATCATCCATCGGGTCATAAAAGAGAAAAAAAATATAAATAGCGAAAATTTTGACCGAGAGGAGATCAGTAGTATATCGTTTTTGTTGGGTTGATTGTCAACCACCATAAAACACGGTCGACACATTTACCAACTTGTAAGTGCGCTCGAAGCTAAAAACAAAATTTGAACACAAGTATTTTTGCGGAAGAATCCCTGTAACTACGAAAAAATAGAATAAATTGAATGAGAAAAGTCGCGTGGGGATCGCGGATCGCATAATCGGGCGCGAGAATTTTAAATCAGTTGTGTAGTGACTTAGGTATTACTGCCTGACGATTTGTGTGCCGAAGCGCTGATAATCCATTATTACAATCGAATGTCCGACAAATAAAATAACAAGGTGAACGATTGAAGCGAACCGTATTTTGGTCATAACATTTAAAAATAAAATTAAAATATATATAACGAAAACACGACCATTGTTTTACCCTAAAAATAAATTGTGCGCCAATTAATTATAAAAAAAAAAAAAAAGTTTAGCAATTAGTTAGTAGTTATATGGGACTTAAGATTAAGAACTTATTCTAATAGTCTAAGGTGTCTACTACTTAAAAGTGCCGTGGGTGTATAATAATAACTAAGAACGAATATTATTACTAATGTGGACTATATAATAACAGAACACAATAGGGTTAAGATATAAAGGTGGCGTCGTCCTGTGTAATACCTATAAATGAACTCCGAAAAAAAGAAAAAAAGTAATAATAAACGATATATAATAAAAGGTCATAATTTGTGCGGCCATTACAAAATAATATACAACAACAAACAAAAATAACAATTTAATTACAAAAATTTAAGTACCAATATTTAACTTCATATGCCGACATAATTTTATAATAAACTACCTAACTTAACGGATGTTAAGTCGAGCAGCTGATGTGGATACGGCCGACACCTTGCAGTAATTCTACTTCACGGTAAATTTTCTAATATTTATAATTTTTTAGTTTTATATTTAAGCCTTATCATAAGTAACCCTAATTTTACTATATAAAGCTCTCACTAACAATTAATCAAGAGAAAACAATAAACAGTCCGGACTTCCCCTCCCTAAGATTTTCTTTATTGGTTAAGTTTAGTTAAGATTCATTTCGAAGTTTTGTTCTGTAAAGCTTCCAGTTATGTAAAGTAGATTAGTAAAACTGTCGCCCGCTATTCCAGAAATATAAAACATGTTACTCAAAAGTGGTAGCAACAGTTTAATTTTGGGATTTGTGTTATTATTCTGCCTTTCTATTTGATTTAACTTCTAATTTTATTCACCTTTCGGTTTATAATTTATTTTTCTTTATGTTTTGGCGATCTAATTATTGGAACAAAATGAATAAGTGAAAAAAAAATTATTAAAATACGGGTGATGTTGGGGAAAAGATAAGATACATGTAAATATGGTGATCCGTTATACTTCCCGCGGTATATTCAAGATTGGTGCATACTTCTGGAACCCCCACGACCCTCCGCGAGCTCTAGCCGGCTAACAAATACCGCGCAGAAGCCCCTGCATCGTTAATCTGTTAACGGTTCGTCGAAATTCGCGATAGTAAGGTTGTTACAGGCTGGCTACTGCCAACCTGCAGATTTCACTAAGCGCATGCAGAGGCCTCCACGGTGATTTTTGCCGGCTACGTTCTCAGGGAGAAGTGCTAAGGTCGTGGGGTTTGAGGCTTGCATGACGCTCCTGGCTTACACCGTGATCATACAGAAAGTTAAGGGGAACGCAAATAATAATAATAACCGAGTTCCGCCGAAATTCGTCGGCCGGAACCTGAGGAACGAACAACACAATAAATAAAATAAAATGATAAAGAAAAATAATAATAACGGAAGAGGTGCCTTGGTGCGCGCATCCATCCGAATTCAAACGGGGTCGAGCCCTGGTTACGGAATTGGATGCGGGCACCAAGGGACCGCAAACACTAAACCGACACAGAGGGAGTCTCCGCTCCCATCATACCGATCAAAAAATTTAATAATTCATTTTATATATAAAAAAATAAACAAAACAAAAGGAAACAACTTCCCACGAGGAAAAACAAGAAAGGGAGAGAACGAGAGAGAGAGAGAGAAATGCAATGCGTACCGAGCGCGCGACACGCAACCGCTGTGCGGCGCTCGATTACAAAATATAAAAATTGAATTTAATAAAAAATTTAAGGAAAAAAAATATAAATTAAAAATTAAAAAAAAATAAAAAAAAAAATCGTACCTTAATTATATAGAAAATAAAAAAATGTTGCGGCCTTGAGCGGCCGTCATGCCACAGGTGGCCTTGCCCCACCCGGACCGTTGTGGTGCCTTTCACCGATACCAATAATAAAATAATAATAACGAATAGCTGGTTGGCTACGCGTTAGTTGCGACCTTGTGCGGTCGGGCGTTGCGGCAGACCACCGATAACCAGGGATAAACAATAGCCGGTTGGCTACCGTTACCGTTGCGGGGCCTCTCCCCGATACCACAATAAAAATGTACAACTGGCGGACTGGCCACCTGCACGTTGCGGGGCCTTTCCCCGATACCAAATAAATACACACAATAGTTGGTTGGCTACCGTAATGTTGCGGCAGACCACCGATAACAATTAAAAATGGCCTCGCCTGGCCATCCCAAAATAGGTTGGGCGTTGTCTTGCCAACCGTAAATAAATGGCCTCAATTGCCACTAGTTCAAACAAAGATTGATGCTGCACCCGCTGATACGATGTACCGTTCGTAATACTGTACCTGTCGATTAATAGCGGCACCTTTGACACGAATATTCGTCACAGCCACCGTTATACCGGAACCCCACCAAATACTTCAAATAAATATCCTAATGATAATTTCGATGACTTTTGGTGGTACAAAAAAAAACTCGATGACACTCGACTTTTCTTTTATCCACAATATTGCAAAATATCAAATAGCAAGTTAATGAGAATATATACCAAAACACTATATTTTACTGTATTCTCAATATCATACGATATATTTATTTATTCGGTATTATTTTAAATTATTTTTTTATGGGTTAACAAAATTTTAAATTATATCAATACGATATATAAACAAAAGTTCATTATAAACGTAACACCAATATTTTATTATAAATCAAAATGGTGGTAATTTGACTTGCTTAACCAAAAACTGACTTTTTCTTTACAAAATCCAAAACGAGACTGTCATTGTCTAAAAATCAACACTCGAATGAATAATCAAAAAAAAAAAAAATTCGAGCGCCGCACAAACGACGCGCAAAACATTCCAGAAGAATATCTCTTCTTCTCTGTTTCTCCTTTGCATCAATTCAATTGATGCAAAAGAGACGCATATAAGATAAACATTCTCATGGAATGTTTTGCTTTACACACCACACTCGATACACATTGCTCTCTCTCTCCCGTCGTTCTTCTCACCTCTGCGCCACCACACGATGAGGTACAAAACAAAACGTCGCGAGTGCGTTCAGCACACATTTAACAGACGAAAGCGAAGACAACAACCGAGGTGAATAAAATAACACAAAAATCGTAGTTGCGACCACACAGTCGTAACAAGGTAAACAACGTATGACGATCCGTTACAACATCTAAGTCATTTCAGAAAAAATAATAACGAATGCCATAATGTAATGTAAGTATGAACACGCCATAAATTTTATTTTTAATTTATTTTAGTTGTTTGAATTTAGTTAAGTTGATGAATTGTCACGCAGAGATGTTAACGTTTTCCCAGAATATGTATTACCTGCAATAGCGCCTCTAGCATTGGACGCTTCGACAATTGTAAAAACACCATACGCTAAAAATATTGCAACGCTGGATGAAACTGCCTCGAAAGATATTCGGTAATCATAATGTAACTCGTTTTTCCGAAATTGGACCCTTTATTAAGGCGCTGGAGGATCGTAACAAGCGGGTACGAGAGAAAGTATCCAAAGGAATCTTACCACAGTATATATTACTTCATGTATTCGAGGATTGCATCTCTGTAGCTCGAACTTGTGTAATTTATAAATTTTATTGCAGTTGGCTGAATTCCCAACCGCTGATATAATTCTGTATCGAATCCCTCCGAGCCGTACATTGTAAGTGCCTTTGTTAAAATGTTCACTTCGAAATTAATTAGTTTTTTTTTTTAGTTATTGCTAGCCAAAGATGGCTGGGCCACGTTGATAAATATGACAAGAAATCAGGCGTTCATTACTATATCAAATTTGATAATTTGATTAGTTTCAAGTATTTGGCGATCTTATGGTACTAAATATGGATAACAGAAACTAATAAAAAAATTATTATCAGCCTGATCAGAAAATTTGCGATATATTTCACAACAACAAATTTTATTGACATCGTGATTAATTTAAAATAAACATAAACATTTTAAAAATTAATCATATATGTAGTAATCAACCACTGGCATTAATTGTATCCCACTTTAAATACTGAACTTTTAAACTGTTTCCTTGTGCGCAACTAACTGGCAATCGGGCAATGAATGATCATTGCAACAATTTCACCCGGACTCTGTTGTTAACTTAGCCAACATTTGCGCCAAAAACAATCTGGGTTCTTGAATCCGAGCATGTGGATTATTCTGTTTTGGTTGTGCAAAATTTGGTTGTGAACACGCTGCTCGATATCCCGGAACATCCTCAATTTCAATAAAATGATCCCATCGATTATGCTTTCATGGTTTGGTAATTCAAACCCTTGAATTAATCCTTGCAATCAGCTTGGCCAAAATATGGCATAGTTGGAAGTAAACATTAACAGCGAATCGCAAAAAATTTGTGTCAGCCATTCCAACAGCTACATAACCTTTATAAAAATGTTCTAAAATCTTTCCCACATTTGTTTTCAAACCAGTTACGTCATCCAACAACTTCACAACCTAAACAGTCAAAACAGCACTTACAATATACGGCTACGGAGTGATTCGATATAGAATTATATCAGCGATCGGGAATTCCGCCAACTGCAATAAAATTTATAAACTAGACAACTTCGAGGTACAAAAATGCAAGAGTTTGCTGATCACATGCACTAATAGTATAATTTATACACATCACCCAGAACTTTTATTTAAACCTTTTTCTGAGGCTTTGATGTAATATAAATTTTTAATCTGACAATATTTTGACATTACTTGCACTGTTAAATTTTTTTTAAATATCTTGAAATTTATAGCAAGTTCTTTCCAAAAATCAAAAATAAATTGATTTTTTTGTGTGGCAAAGAACACGATAAGCGATTGATTTTTTTTGTTGTTAATGAATCTGTAAAAAATTGACATTCGATTTTCAAAAATTTTATATTGGCAGTTTATTGTCAACAAATTATCAACACAATTTTTTGTCAACACAATTATTTTAAGACCTGTGACAGACTAGGGATTAACAAAACGAGATTAGTTAAACTCGTTTAGCTAATCGATCATAAATCCTCTTGCGTTGACATACCACAGTTTAGCTAATCGCGGTGCAAACTTAAAATACTATAGTGGCGCCGCGATTGCACGGTATCAATATTATAACAAATGGCATATCATCTGAATTTATTAGTTATTTATTTCATTAAATAAATATTTCAATTAATAATTTACTAATAAACATCGTAAATGTCCATTTACAATTAATTGTTATGTAATAATTAAATAACGAATGAACTCATCATTTTCAGTTTTAGAATAAACAGAGGTTAAACTTTCAATTCTCATTTATATTTTTTGTTTGTTTAATTTTACTACTATTCAAACGCACACAACAATGAAATGTCATAAGAGTTAAAATTTCCAACGTGTAATGGCGCTACTTGTAGTCCCTCCCACTATAATCTCATAAATATGATAAATCTTCAAAAATTTTGGAGATTAGTTGACTAAACCAGTTTAATCACTAAACCTCAAACCAAATCGAGATTAGCTAATCTTCTACTTGACACACTAGCGCTGAACTCGAAAAAATCACTAATCGCGTTTTATTAATCCATAGTCTGTCCCAGGTATAACACAGTGAAAACGAAAACTAAAATTATTTCCTATGTCAAATGCTCACGGCCAACTAGTCGAAAAGTTATAATGTTTATGTTTATATTTTTTGAAGTGTTTATGTTTATATTTTTCACGTAAACATATTTATGTGTTTGTAAATTTCAAAAAAAATCTAAAGAAATATTGAGATTTTTCAAAATTGATTGCGATCAAAACAAAAATCAATTTTTTTACTTGGAAAGAAATTGCTATTAATAATAGATGTCACTAAAATGAAATTTTATAACAATTGTCTTTTATTTATTAATTTATATGTAAACGAATAATTAATCTCGAAGTTACTACAACAAAGCAAAATTATAAATATTAAATAAAACGCCATCATAAATCATAAGTTAACTATTCATTCGCCGCGTAGCAGAATAGCAGAAGCTTGAAAATTGCATATGAGCGAAATCACGCCTGAATGATATACTCAAATTTTATTCAAATTCGCAAATTTAATTTGTCTTTTTTCGATTGGCAAACTATTTTATATCGATAATGGATAATTATAAATTTATTACGCAACTTATGACACAAATATTATTCACAGCAAAGTTTCGATAGATGGCGTAAATTAATTTATTATATAGTTATCGACGTAGTCGACGGAGTTGTCGACGAGTTGTCGACGTTGTCGACGAGTTATCGACGTTGTCGACGAGTTGTCGACGTTGTCGACGAGTTGTCGACGAAATCATGTAAAAACTAGTAGTCGACGCGTAATCGCCCATCCCTGTCTATGAGTCAAATATTAGATATAGCCGTGTGAAGTCGTAGTAGATATTAATTAACAGAGCAAGGTTGGTATGGAATTTGTAGAGGGAGGATCCACCTTTCAAACGCCAAAATTGTGAATCGAGTCTATTAGTCAAATTTAAGATATAGCCGTGTGAATTCAAAGTAGATATTAATTAACAGAGCAAAGCTAGTATGGAATTTGTAGAGGAAGGATCCACCTTTCAAACGCCAAAATTGTGAATCGAGTCTATGAGTCAAATTTTAGATATAGTCGTGTGAAGTCGTAGTAGATATTGATTAACAGTGCAAGGTTGGTATGGAATTTGTAGATTAAGGATCCACCTTTCAAACGCCAAAATTGTGAATCGAGTCTATAAGTCAAATTTTAGATATAGTCGTGTGAAGTCGTAGTAGATATTGATTAACAGTGCAAGGTTGGTATGGAATTTGAAGATGCAGGATCTACCTTTCAAATGCCAAAATTGTGAATCGAGTCTATGAGTCAAATTTTAGATAAAGCTGTGTGAAGTCGTAGTAGATATTAAATAACAGAGCAAGGTTGGTATGGAATTTGTAGATGAAGGATCCACTTTTCAAACGCCAAAATTGTGGATCGAGCCTATGAGTCAAATTTTAGATATAGCCGTGTGTAGCCGTAGTAGATATTAATTAACAAAGCAAGGTTGGTATGGAATTTGTAGAGGAAGGATCCACTTTTCAAACGCCAAAATTGTGGATCGCGTCTATAAGTCAAATTTTAGATATAGTCGTGTAATCTGATAGTAAAAAAGTCATGATAATAAAAAAAATTCGGGATGACATTCAAAACTAGCGTGATATAGGAAATTTTTCGGGATGACACTGAAAAATGTCGTGATATTCGTTTTATAGTGTTGCCATCGCATTTCTTCGGGATATTTTTCGGGCTAACTTCACAGACATTAAGAATAAGCAAATCAAGCAATTTGTCCTTAAGGATTGATATGCAAAATCGATTAAATTAATTAACTATTTATGGAAATCCTGAAGGTAACCCCATTGGGAAATTAAGTTTAAAAGTCAGGTCCACCTGACTCCGTCAGAAGTCAGGTCCACCGTGATATTTACTCCTTTTCACCGATATTAATTATTATTTATTTAATACAACTTCAAAAATATTTCGGGATGAAATTCTCGTTTTGCTTGCATTTTCCATAATTTTTTCGGGATAGCATTTAATTTAGCAAAGAAACACTCGAAAATTGAAAAGGTGTTTTCGGGCTGGTTTTTCGTGCCAGCTTCACATAACCTCGTCATAATCATAAACCAATAAAATCTCTATAAATATTAAAACTTAATATTTTTAATTATGGACGATAGTTGTTATTTATTAATTCATCAAATTTAAATACCAAATGAAAGTTTGAGAAATCAACTGCAAAAGTGAAAATTTGACGCAACACGTCATAAAAAGACATTAAAAATAATTAAGCATGAGAAAAAACAAAACCATCTTTAATAATTAATTAAAGTTTATTGTACTAAATCTAATTTTAATCGAAAACCTGTGGAAAATTACATATATATTTACGCTCATTCGCCTTATTTAGCTTTTTGTAAAAAACCAATTATCGATTTTTCCTCAAAGCTCTTACGAAGCTTATATTCACACACATACACATACATTTTATATTATTCATATAAAAAATGGTTATGTAAAGGGAACAAAATCATTTTTTTTATTTGACATAAAATAAATTGTTATCTTAAAAACAAATTTTCCACTTAAGCTTTTATTCATACGTAAACAAAAAGTAAAAAAAAACAGACGCGAACGAATGTACTGAAACGAACAAGAAAAAAGCTTTCTATAAAAATGAAAAATCAACACAAGTACGAGTATGTTGGGTAGGTAGATGTAGAGCTAGATGTACACAAAAACATATTATGTATCAAGATATATAGTATATTATGTATTATGTTATTTTAGATGCAAAAAAATATTATTAATAATAATAACATAAATAAATAAAAACAGTAAATAAGGAACGAAAAACGAAATAAATAAGGAAGTATACAAAACAAAAGTAAAAAAAAGTTTATGATAAACATTTTCAATTTAACTTTATATTTTGTTTTCTTTTTTTATTCATTTTCTTATTTTAGATTTTTATTATTTGCTTTCTTATTTCATTTAACTTTTTATTTTTATATTTTAAGGAAATTTCATGTAATAAAATTTCAAAATAACAAAAGCTTCAAAAAAGTTGTGAACTAAATTGTAAAACGTTTCGTTCAATTTTTCTTTTTCGCCAAACAAAACCGTTGGTATAATAGGATTTGGTGGAGTGGCAATAGATGTCTAATGGTTGGTATAGGTGTATTATGTACGGGAACATGTTAGTATTTTAATAATAAAGTCAAGTAGGTATGTTCGAACATGTGCTCAACCGTTTTATTTTTAAATGGTTAAAGAATTGAATAATGGCAAATATTTTTATGTGATTTGTATCGAATATTGTATTAATGAGGTACACTGTACTAATTACAAAGTTATTTTGTATGATATTGAAAAAAATCTGTTAAGCTGCTGTTCTACATGTTTGTTTATGTTGAAATAGAATGTTAAGATCTATGTTATTAAGTTTATTTGTGTTAAGTTTATTATGTAAAGTTCATACGGCATTACATACTATAACACATTTGAGGTGAATTAAAATGTATGTTAAAATTATACCAAATTTGCTTGTGGAGAAAGAAGTAAAAGATACTTTGTGTAATTTAAAAAAAAAAGATAACAAAACAGCAAAACAAAAGGTTATGGACCCAGCAGTATAAAACAAAAATTAACAACGAATAAAAATTCAGAAAAAACACATGGTTGTTTGAGACTAAGTAAAAATAAAAACTCAACCATTATAATTAATTATAATACACTAGCTGACCCGGCGAATCTCGTTCCGTCCCAAATTACTTCGTTCCGAGCAAATACTTTTGTCCGTCACGAAAATTGATTTTGATGAGAGAAAAAATCAAACAACTTGGCCACTCAACCATTCCATTCACTTTTTCATCGAATTCAACACTAAAGGCAGGTTTATGGTTCGTCCTGTCATTTTTTCGACCAATCATCTCTTGTAAAAAAATCCAGAAGAAAAAAATCGTCATTTTTGAGCAATATGATTGGTCGAAAAAATTGTCAGAACGAACGAATGCATCCATAAAGGTGGCATAATGTATTGAAAAGTGAATGAAATGTCGATTCAAACTCAGGCATCTATGGAAAATTGAGTTGGTTTTTTTATTCGAGTGAAATTAAATCGAATACAGACCCAAATCAATATAATGCATTGTGATAAACAATATTTTTTGATTTGTTCTCCGGCGCGTAAATGCGCAACGATGTAAACAACGATGATGGTTCGTGACGTACAACTGACCATGTGAAAAACACTAAAATTCAAGATTTATTCCGCACACTTCCAACGATTGACTTTGCGATTTGTTAATGGTCTCAAAAATTTCGAACTTTTGGCCTCTTTAGTACTTCATTGCCTCGACTATAATCATTTCATTCAATTTTCTTTGAATCGAGGACGTAGTATCTTCAGGAATTAGTTGGCATGTGCTACTTTGTTACCTCCTACAAAGACGAGATCTTATTGATGTAGTCATCTCATGATGTAGTCTCTTAAATTTAAAGTACCTATAAAATACTTTTATAGCAATAAAACAGGTATTATAGGTATTTTATAGGTGGTTTAAAGGACCCCGCACAAATCTTATGGAAATTGGGTCCCGGTCAAATTCGCTGAATACTTGATATGTAATAGAGTTCATCATACTGGCCAATTGTTTCAATGGCTACAAAGCTTAAAAATGTATAGTTTGTCCGGTACAGAGCTTTAAAGCTCCGAGTATCCTCCATGGATTTATGTATATGCGCAGTGTGTATAGACTTTTGAAATAGCCTATTTCATTTTTTTATTATCTAGGTTTATATTTTTGAGGTTGCTGAATTCAGTTCTGTTGCTAGATTTTCAAAATTGACAGTTGGCAGCTGTCAAATCAAATAGCTGTCAATGTGCTATAATACAGCCAAAAACTTGTTTTTTATGTTTTATCTTTCTTTTTTTTACTTCGATAAGTTCAAAGATGATATAAACCTAGATAATAAAAAAAATATAAATAATAATAAAAAAAAACCTAAATATAAACCTAGATAATAAAACCAGTATGATGAACTCTATCACATATCAAAAATTCAGCGAATTTGACCGGGACCCAATTTCCATAAGATTTGTGCGGGGTCCTTTAAAAATCATGATAAACAAAAACATGTAAAATATCCAAAGGCATGTGTTACATTATGGCCTACAACCTACCCCTACACTTTCTTATTAAATATCGCAAGTCGAGCGGTATTCTAAAATCGGTGAGACCTCGAGGGTCGCGCTAATATTTTGGTACTGAAGATTGATCCATAAGAGTACATACAATCCGAGGGTTTAACAGATCTGAATAGACCAGTGATCAAAAAACAAAATTAGTTCGTTCTTCTACCGCAATACGAAGTACGATAGAAAATAAAAAATAAAAATATTCTTTCTGTACGGAACGAACACAGTAAAACTAAACGTATTCTTCCCAAGTACAAGCATGGTTTTTTATCGTTTTGCAGTTTTGTGCTCAAGCACAAGAACGATTTTTTTGGTTTTTAAATTTTGTTCTTCTTCGATTTTAAAAATGCGTACATTAAACCTTTTTTTAGCGCGATGACAAAAAAAATTATTTTTGTTATCTGCTTTGACATACGAGGAGAAAATTATTTTTGCTTCGATGGTGTGATGTATGTACTACTTACGAAGTAGTTCTTATGTAGATTTTCCGTAAAGGGTTTTATCTAAGCATGATAATATCATATTAAAATGACTGATAAATATTATTGTAAATTATGATTGTAATTCTATAAGTTAGCTGAAAATTTAATTGATTTAAGATAATGGAGGCTTTTAATTTATATAAAATTTAAATTATTAAAAAGTTTAAAACCAGAATAAACTTCGTGCTGAGGTTCAGGATTTACCTATCGAATTAGTTATTTTCTATATCAAACCTTATGAAGTTTAAAGTTGCGTAAGAAATGGTAACCAAATGATTTCATTTACCGATATAGACATTACAGTAAAACCTCGATTTAACTGACTAATTGGCGGTGCGTTAAATCCGAATGTTTTTAAATTTAATCGAATCGATCGAATTTAATCTGGGACGGAACTCAAGCATTTCTTAGCCGATTATGTTGGGATTCGGTATGTTGGATGGAAATGGGTTTATCAAATTATTATTGAAAGAATTTCTGGAATATGGCCACCTCGGACGGAACTCGATCAGTTCTTAACCGATTATGATAGGATTAGGTACGCTGGATGGAAATGGGATTTTTAAATGATTTTTGGAAGAAATTCTGGAATATGGCCACCAGGGAAGGAACTCTATTAATTCTTAACCGAGTATGATAGGATTAGGTACGCTGAATGGAAATGGGATTTTAAATGATTTTGGAAAGATATTCTGGAATATGGCCATTGGGAAAGGAACTCGACCAATTCTTAACCGATTATGATGGAATTGAATATGCTGGATGGCTGGGGTGGAACCGGCCCATTTTTAATCGATTATCATGGGATTGGATATGTCGGATTGATCTCATTTTCATCAAACATACCCAATCGCAACATAACCGGTTAAGAAATGGCCTCCCATGTAGCAATACTTAACCGAGGTTAGAATAAGTAACATTTGAGTTTTTATCAAACCCGGATTCTCAAACCTTAAAATACTAGTGGAAAAACCTCCATATTTTACTTATTCGTTCAACGCAAACCATTTTTAAACTTTTCATAACCTAAGGTAAATTTAAGTTAATGTTTTTCTTTAGTATTTTCTTTATTTAGGTTGAAATTAACCTCTAGTAAACCCCATACGTTCGGAAGTTGCATTTGAGTTAATTTGGAGTTAGTAATTTAATTTTTTGTTTGTTTTCAACCTTCATTTACTCGTTTAGTAACGAAAATTGTAATTTGGTTCCATGCGAGAAATTCTATTGGTTTGAAATACACCTTTACTTAATCCCTTTCAACCATAGTTAATTTGAAATCCATAATTTACTTTTAAGTTTGATTTCAACTCCAGTGAGACCTTATGTCAACTGTAGTTGGATTTTGAATACAACCGTACGTGGGTGCCTGTTGGTTTAAAATATACCTTTCTTGAACCAGTAGATCCAAACTTATTAGTTGATTTGATGTACATCCCTAACTCGAGAAGTGAATAACTTCAATGTTGATTATGGGTTTAGGAAAACCCACGAATTATTTCCAACCCTACTATGCTTCTGCGGTTAACGGTTAAACAATAACCTTTTTGAAATTAGTACGTTACACCCAAATTGGTTATATATGGTTGTTCAACCATAGCGATGCAACTAAGGTTAATAATTACCTATCCAAACGCCTGTCGATCAACGGTTAGTGAAACTTTAGATTAATGGAATATAAACCATTTTTAAACTTCTGCATTATTTCAAGTTAAGTTAAATTACGGTTTATAAACCGTTCTCGAACTCCAAATTGCTACATGGGCTGAGTTCCGCCCAGGTGGTCTTATTTCAGAACTTCTTCCAAAAATCATTTAAGAATTCCATTTCCATTCAATATACCAAATCCCATCACAATCGGTTAAGAATTGATCGAGTTCCGTTCCAGGTGGCCATATTCCTGAATTTCCCCCAAAAATCATTTAAGAATCCCATTTTCATTCAGCGTACCTAATCCTATCATAATCGGTTAAGAAATGGACGAGTTCTGTCCCAAGCGGCCAAATTCCAGAACTTCTTTCAATAATAATTTAAGAATCCCATTTTCACCCAACACACCCAATCCCAACATAGTCGGCTAAGAAGTGCCTGAGTTTCGTCCCAGATGGCCATATTCATGAACTTCTTCCAAAAACTGTTTATGAATCTCATTTCCATCCATCATACTCAATCCCATCATAATTGGTTACGAAATTACCGAGTTCTGTCCTAGGTGGCCGTAATACAGAACTTCTTCCAAAATTCATTTAAGAATCCTATTTCCATCCAACATATCCAATCCCAGCATAATCGGTTAAGAGTTGGGAGCACTGAATTTGTTTTGCAAAAAGTTGATTTTGAATTGTAAAAATGTGCGAACTTGAAATCACGTCGATTATAGAACTCGCGAGAGCGAATCGATTACAGATTGGAAAACACATAAATATAAAATGTAAAACAATTGCTATTAATCAAAATAGCCAAGAAAATGTGTACTGATTTCCATCTAAATCGTTTTTTATGACTCCGCAATACGCGATAAAGTGCAAACGCAATAAAATAGTTGCAGATCTAAAACAAATTTTAGTTTACTAATTGTACGGAAATCCATAGGAATTTCTATGATACTACGATTTAGAATTTCGATCGACTCGCTCCCGCGAGTTCTATAATCGACGTGAATAAAACTTGAATTTGTTTTAAAAAGATTTGAATTTACTTAACATTTAATGGAAATTTCTTTGAAAAACACGAATTTGCTTTGCAAAAAATTGAGGTTGATTAAGGGAAAATTGACAATGAAGTATAAAAAATTATGGTTGATTTGAAGAGTTGTGAATAAAATAAAAAAAATTGAATATCATTTGCAAAAACGTGAATTTGAAGTGCAAAACCTATAGTATCTGTATTTCATTTTAAATTAATAATCTATATTAATGGATAATTGTTCATAAATTTATGCCTCGTTTTCAACATTTTAAATTTATTCGTAAAATTTTGTTGCTGTTTATCAATTTTTAGGTTTATTGCTTCTATTCTTAACCATTTACTTCAAAATAACATTCTCACATAATCGTAAATGGTGTAGCCGCTCGCATTAGCTTTGAGCGGACTAACAGAATATCACTGTTCCAGAACTGGTGCGGTTGCATAATTCCGGCTACGGACTCAGGAGCGATGGGGGGGTATGGTAGTCCAGGTGGAACAATGATTTTAAGTAAACCGCATTTATCTTAAGAGAAAAAAATTTTAGCATCATACCACGAAAGAAAAAAAAATTTAACACTTTGCAGCGACCACCGGTTCCAATTCCCGTCAATACCCTGTTTATAGAGACATGATTACCGTTATACTAAAGGGTGTAAAATAAAAAAAAATAACGACGACCAGGGAACTTTGCTTAACTTCATACGGGACCATGAACCATGAATAACTTAGCGGAACGGACTTGCCAGTTATTACCCATAAAAATTATATGGCATACATTATATGATAATTATATGATATACAAGAGAACACAGAGAACTAAATATAACAAATAACATGAACTTATAGACTTAGCTGTAACGGTCCAATTGCGGGACCCCGGTTGATTCACGTGCTGCGATTTCTTTCACATACGATTACACCTAGTTCTATAGACATTCGTGTATTCCGTTTTACTCTGTACACTTTATATCGTAGCACTACAAACACTTCGCACTCAATTTTTTCTGTGTTTTTTTTTATTGTTAGTTATCCGCCCAACCGCCCCTCCTCCACTTAGTACTGTAATAGTACGAGCGCGCGATATGGAGGCCTAAAACGACGCGGATCTGCGATCACGAGAACCAAAACTTCAAAAAGAAAATGTCCCGAATGTCTTTAGGGTGATCTCGAATAATCGTTTAACGGAGTGATCCCCATTATATTTTGTTTTTTTTGTTTTTTTGTTTTACGATTTAACACTGGGTTCACAGACTGAATAATTATGCACTGAGTTTAATAGTCACTGTACACTATACACGAAATATTATTAACCGAAAAAAAACTATTATAGTTACAGGAATTATGAATATACTAAACAAGTCTTAATGGCGATCGCTTGGCTGATCACCTCCTGCACAAAAAAACAATAATAATTAATTATAACTGAACTAGCAGTCTTCACCAAAATCAAATAACAACTGAATTCGTTTTTCTTGAACCACCGCCTCGATTCCATCACCAAAATATGTACCATATAATTTTATGGGCAAAAAAATAAGTCATAAACCTATTTGCGTCAGGTTATTTAATACAGGGTAAACATACAGGTCCGGGATTTGCAACGCATCCAACGCATAGGTACATACAAATCAGATACGTTACACATCGTGGGGACGACCCACCTGAGAAGTGGTCTCATGCGATGCCGGGCAATAGAGAAGTTACGTCAACCCACCCTCAGGTTATAGGGGACATTCTAGCGTATATATCACCTTATGGGAACAAGGGGTTTCGCCCGTATTTGTAGTTGACCATTGCGGACAAGGACTGTACAGCCCTGTTGGACGTTATACCGCGCCGATTCGGTTTCTGCTTCATCGATGACTACCGTAAGGCGATATTACCTAGGTTCTAATATCTTTTAAATGGAATAAACATAGCAACTTACCATTAAGATCCTTTACTCTATATGCCACCTTACCAACTTTTTCATGAATTATCGCGGGGATAAATTTATGGTGTAATTTTGACGAAAACTTCGCCACAGCATCACTCTGTGCGAACGAACGTACAAATACCTTTTGTCCAATTGTCAGATCCCGATGACGTAAACGCAGGTTGTACGAATGGGTACTTTTTTCATACGCAGATTTTAGGTACATGAGTACCTTTTCTCGCACGGCGTTCAAGCGATCTGGTTTCGATGACACGTATACATGGTTATCTTCGATTTCGGTACACATTCGCCGTAATCGGTAGTCGGATCCATGTAGAATCATGTGCTGACCGAACACTAGGAAATGTGGAGAGTAATTCGTAGAACTGTGTACACAAGTTCAAACGGCGGCTGCGATTTCCTGTAGGTATTTATCCCAATTTGTGTGAGAATTATCCGCTAAGTATTGTCGTATTGCACTGATTATAGTCCGATTCACCCTCTCCGAGGCGTTACACTGTGGGGAATGTATAGGCGTTCGAATATGGTTCACACCATATTTATGTAACAATTCCTCTAATTGCTTCGATACGAACTGTTTCCCATTATCCGTGGTTATCCTTTATGGTACAGAGAACAAATTAAATACGTTATCTTCAAGAAAAGAACATACAAGTGAGGAAGTTGCCTCTCGTAATGGTTTTATTAATATGAATTTTGAATATTGATCCAAAATGATTAAAATGTAGCTGTTTCCATTCTTAGACCTTGGATAGGGACCTAAGAAGTCCGCATATAAATGTTGAAACGGTCGCGTAGATTCCTGACGTTGGCTCAAAGGCGGCCTAATTGATCGGTTAACAGGTTTATTCATCTTACAGTAATCGCAGGTTAATACAAAGTTTCGAACATCCTTAGTCATGTTTACCCAATAAAACTGACGCTGTAATCTTTCTACAGTTTTATCGACCCCTAAGTGTGCTGCTGTTGGACTACTATGAGCTCGTTTTAATAAGTCATGACGTAACTCATCGGGCCCTACCAATTTCCACTCTGGTATATCAGTGTAGGCGTATCTCGTTCCGTAGAGAAGATTTATGAAGAGCTTACCGTCATGAACACGATAATTGGTATGTTGGGTCTTTTTGGAATCCAGCATATTCTGTGTATGTTCGAAATATTCGCTCGTAAAGAATGCTGGGGAATCTAAATCGATATATAACGGGGGTAAATCATTATGCAATACGGTGTCATTTACTTTTGCTGCCTGGTCCACTAAGTTAATCGAGCAGATAAAAGATGCATCATTGGGAACCATCGCTACCACGTATTGTTGCATCCACCCTAATCCAGAATTTCCATTCAAGGTTTCGCAAAAAGCACGAGACAACGAGTCTGCTACCATATTGTCACTCCCTTTACGATACTCTATTTTAAAATCGAAAGGCTGGAGTTTAAGGCTCCACCTTGCTAATCGTCCGGAGAGGTCCCTTTGTGACATTAACCATTTCAAGGAGGCGTGGTCCGTATATATCGTAAAGGGGTAGCCCTCTATATAGCATCGAAATCTTTTCACGCTCACAACGGCAGCTAGACATTCCAGCTCCGTAATGGAGTAATTTTTTTGAGCGGAGTTTAATTTTTGAGAGATAAATGCGATCGGTCGTTCGTGGTTGTCATTGTCTCGCTGGAATAACACACTTCCGATACCGTCCTTGCAAGCATCACATTGTATAAAAAATGGTTGGTTGAAATCGGGGTTCGCCAAGACCGGGGCGGAGGAGAGTGCTTCTTTCAGTCGTTTAAACGAGGTATCCGTGGTTACTGTCCAAATGAATTTTTTTCCTTTCTTTAGCAAGTCACTAATAGGCGAAGCGATGATGGCAAAGTTCTTAATGAAGCGCCTGTACCATCCACAGAGTCCTAGAAAGCGACGAACCTGCTTAACCGTCGTGGGTCTAGGATAATCTAGGATCCCCTGGATCTTTGCAGGATTAGTTCGAGGCAGCTATCACCGACTATATATCCAAGGTATAGTACTTCCTTCATCACAAATTTACATTTATCGACGTTCACTGTCAATCCAGCAGACTTTAACCGAAGTGCAACTAGTTTCAACAAATCAAAATGTTGTTCTAAACTGGCCGAA
Organism: Nephrotoma appendiculata; assembly: GCA_947310385.1. Taxonomy (NCBI): domain Eukaryota; kingdom Metazoa; phylum Arthropoda; class Insecta; order Diptera; family Tipulidae; genus Nephrotoma; species Nephrotoma appendiculata. The sequence goes on along the minus strand of OX371225.1, from coordinate 145,385,865 downwards.
GTTATGAGTAAGTCATCCAAATACGGGAAGATGTTTTGCTGTAACTCTGACGGGATAACTCGATGCATTAGCCGACACATGGTTTGTGGCGCGTTGCACAACCCGAAAGGCATGACCGCGAACTGATATAAAGGCCTTCCTGGTACTGTGAACGCCGTCTTATCGCGAGATTGCTGAGCCAGTGGTATTTGCCAAAAGGCGTCTTTCAAATCGATGGCTGAAATAAATTTCGTTTGTTCCAACCGACCCAACAATACCTCAATAAGCGGCAGCGGGTAGGCATCCTTTACAGTAACCTTATTCAGCTCGCGGGCAGCCAAGCACAACCGTACTTTACCATTCGACTTCTGCACCAGCGTCACCGGAGACGACCATGAGCTTTGACTTAACTCAATAACTCCTAGTGATAGCATCCGATCCAGTTCCTGATACATTAGTTTCTGCTTGATAGGGGAAATGGCATAAAATCGCTGCTTTATTGGCTCAACTCCTGTACCGACTTTAATTGAATGCTCTATCAGGGAAGTTTTCCCAAGGCCTAATTTGGATGACGATGGAAAGTTTTCAATGATTGCCTCTAATCTACGCGTTTCTTCGGAGGTTAGGCTATGCTGATTCGGATCTTGGCGAGAAGCGGTGTGATTTTGTATAGAATTTATAGAAGGCGTAATTTGAAATAAATTCCAGAAATCTATACCGAGGTATAGTGTCTGTTCTAAGCTGGGGACAATATATAACTTCATCTGGTGTTTTTGGTTATTAAATACAACGTCTGCAAGAATAAATCCGAACACTCTCTGCTTTTCACCGCTAGCTGTATTAACTTGTGAGGGTGCATTATAAAATTTTACGCTTGAATTGTTTATGTATATTTCTGAACCTAATCCAAGTATGCTAATTGAAGCTCCGCTGTCCAGTAGTCCGGTGTGCTGCACGCCATTTATGGTAACTAATGCGTATGGTCTAGCATCCAGATTGGTTGTGGAGATAATGTTTGACAAGATACAAGCCTTTTGAGCCCTTTTATGATTCCAATAATTCTTCATCCGTTTCCGTTGTTTTAGATTGTACCGTCGTTTATGACTATTAATTTCTCCATGATTATTACTTTCTGTAGACGCCCTTATATAGTCATTGGCCCGATTCGGTGGTAATACTGAAGACAAGGGTTTTATTCTTAGTTCGAAGGTGGATTCTCCCCACGGGGTATGTCTCGTTGAAGTAACGTTACGTTGGTGCGTTGTGGTGTCGAGTTTTGTATTGAAGTTTGTGGACTGGCAATTGGCCTGGGAATAGTTTGAGTTGTTGGGGCAGGGTTCCCAGTTCTCCACTGTCCCATCGATAGGTTTCCCAAACATCTGGGACACTTATACGAGATTGTATTTCGATAGCCACAACGATGACAAAATATCCCTTGAGGTAACGGGCAATCGCGAAAGGTATGACCCAAGTCACAACAGTTAAAGCATATGGGTTCTTTATCGGTTGTTTTTGGATAAAATCGTCGTCCTTCTGATGCTGGCGCGTTAACGCGTTCAAGGTTTAACTTGGAAAATGGACTATGTGCATGTTTAAGTTCAGCTATATTTGATTTTTCGACATCTGAGGATTCGACTGCGTTGAGCTCGTCTGGGTAGGAATCAAATGTATGCAACTCACTAATCGCTGGGCGATGATGAGATGAATAATTCTGGTAGCTTTTCAATCGCGACCAGGTGTTTTCCCAAGCGGTACAACTTTTAATGAGGTCATTCACATTCGTGAAATATCGATCAGTTAAATGAAATTGTAGTTGCGGATTCATATTTCTCATTAGTACTTCTATCAAACGATTTTCGGGGTACGGATCATGGCATTGTAATGTTAAGCTCCAAACGTGTTGATAGAATTGAGCGAAGCTTTCTCGTGGCAATTGCCGGCGACATTCGATTATTTGTCGGATTTCAATGTCGTTACGACGGTCCTGGAATTTTTCCAAAAATGTAGCCTTTAATTGATTCCACTGAAGATTTGGATTATTCCGACGGAAATTCCAATACCAATGAAGCAGAATTCCTTTGAGAACAAAACTTAATTCGTTCAACAGGTCCTGTTGACTGAGTTTCATAGAATTGGCCAACGTTTCAAGTTGTAGGATAAACAAATCGGCGGGCAATCCTCCTGGCGAACCATCGAACGTTACACCCGAACGAGCAAAACTTCGAGCGTGTCCGACCGTTGACTGGTTTTGAACTCCTTGACTTCCAGTATCCGAATATCTAAACTCCTGAGCAACTGTAGTTGGTATGTAGGGTATAGTGAAAGGCTTGTTCATTGAACCTGGATGACCGATTTCATAATTTGGAATATTAAAGGAACTTACTGGTTGGAAATTATTTTTAGCCAGAGAACCAGCTTCCGTAAAATTATTAGAGAACGTAATGGGATGGTTTGTAGGCACTTGACCAAAAGATTGAAATGAAACCCCCGGTGGCAAAGTATTTGCTGCATGAACCATATTAATCTCTGGTGGTTTAGATTGATATGATGAATAATCCGGGATCTGAGGTTTCAGGGGTGATGAAGCCGGTCGTTGACTTAGAACCGCGACTTGTTGCGTTAATATTTGTATTTGATCCATCAAAGTTTGCAACGTAGTAGTCATTTGAGGTTCTGCCAAAGGCTGACGAATATGATCCGAAACAACAGCGAGGTTTCCATGGTATTGATTAGGACTTGACATCGTAGATTGAGGTACCATTTTTAGCTGGTTCGTTACAGAGCAACCCAGGGTGCCTTCTGTCGGAGTTGCCTTTTCTTCTGGTTTAGCATTGCTGGTAGATATGCTTGAATCATCAATACTAACAGACTTTACGATTTCCATTGAAGTATTTAAGGATTCAGGTTTCGTTCTATACTCCTGTAAAATTCTTAACAACTCATCACAAGCGATCCATGTTTTATTATTATGTAGATCAGGTGTCTTCGACGCTATTAGTATCCGTTCTAGGCGGTCACGATAATGTAACATCCGGGAATGAATTCGGTTGGTAATGTTAGGCCAACTACTCGAGTCGATATTTTCTAAATTCAAAATGTCGTTTTTTAATTCACTAACTTTCAAACGACAATTAGTGATTTCCTGATCCGGATATTTACTAATACTTGGTAAAATTTTAGTAGGCTTAGGGAGTGCTCCATTATATTCCGATTGCAATACTTCTCGTAACTTGTTTAAGGTTTCAATGTTATCTCCTAATATTCCTCGAACTTGAAGTTCATGACGAACTTCATCTGGAGTTAGTACGTCAATATCCATTATAAACAAAAACTCTTATATACGATAAGGTAACAACAGTAAAAAAAATCTTAAATGGTAAATAAAGGGACCACAAAGAGGTGATATTTGTATATTAATTATTAATAGGAAATACGAAAAATAATAATAATTAACTAAGGGTATTGGGGTTATAATTAACTTACGCTAGAATATAGTAATAATATAATATCTACACTAATATTAGGTAAATAGGTAATTAGGTATATATAGTATATAAAGTGCATGAACAAATGGCAGGAATTGGAACAAAATGTCGACGATGTACAATACTGGCATGACTGGACTTAAATGCTAACAACTTATAAAACAAAACGAAATGCTAACAAAAAAAAATAATTCCGAAGTATCATTACATCAATATGAGTGAGGTCACAGAATATAAATTTACTTTTAGAATCTGCTATATACATGAATCTCTTGGTCCATCCTAATCAAATATACATTAATATAAGTACAGTGCAGGGAGTCGAAGATGATACGTGTATTATAAACTTTTATTAATTCCGGCGAAAATATTCAATCAAATATGTTGAACACAGAAAAATATTTAACGCGAAAAAATTGTATTATTAAAACATAGCGGCATGTCTGTTATCAATACTAATGCAGAGAACAGTATAAGTCACGATGTTTTAAGCAGTATAAGTCACGATGTTTAAAAAAAAATTACATTATTAAATTGATTTGTCCTTATGTTTGGGCGCCACTGTAGCCGCTCGCATTAGCTTTGAGCGGACTAACAGAATATCACTGTTCCAGAACTGGTGCGGTTGCATAATTCCGGCTACGGACTCAGGAGCGATGGGGGGGTATGGTAGTCCAGGTGGAACAATGATTTAAAGTAAACCGCATTTATCTTAAGAGAAAAAAATTTTAGCATCATACCACGAAAGAAAAAAAAAATTTAACACTTTGCAGCGACCACCGGTTCCAATTCCCGTCAATACCCTGTTTATAGAGACATGATTACCGTTATACTATAGGGTGTAAAATAAAAAAAAATAACGACGACCAGGGAACTTTGCTTAACTTCATACGGGACCATGAACCATGAATAACTTAGCGGAACGGACTTGCCAGTTATTACCCATAAAAATTATATGGCATACATTATATGATAATTATATGATATACAAGAGAACACAGAGAACTAAATATAACAAATAACATGAACTTATAGACTTAGCTGTAACGGTCCAATTGCGGGACCCCGGTTGATTCACGTGCTGCGATTTCTTTCACATACGATTACACCTAGTTCTATAGGCATTCGTGTATTCCGTTTTACTCTGTACACTTTATATCGTAGCACTACAAACACTTCGCACTCAATTTTTTCTGTGTTTTTTTTTATTGTTAGTTATCCGCCCAACCGCCCCTCCTCCACTTAGTACTGTAATAGTACGAGCGCGCGATATGGAGGCCTAAAACGACGCGGATCTACGATCACGAGAACCAAAACTTCAAAAAGAAAATGTCCCGAATGTCTTTAGGGTGATCTCGAATAATCGTTTAACGGAGTGATCCCCGTTATATTTTCTTTTTTTTCTTTTTTTCTTTTACGATTTAACACTGGGTTCACAGACTGAATAATTATGCACTGAGTTTAATAGTCACTGTACACTATACACGAAATATTATTAACCGAAAAAAAACTATTATAGTTACAGGAATTATGAATATACTAAACAAGTCTTAATGGCGATCGCTTGGCTGATCACCTCCTGCACAAAAAAACAATAATAATTAATTATAACTGAACTAGCAGTCTTCACCAAAATCAAATAACAACTGAATTCGTTTTTCTTGAACCACCGCCTCGATTCCATCACCAAAATATGTACCATATAATTTTATGGGCAAAAAAATAAGTCATAAACTTACGAGGGCAAATCAAAAAGTCTTGCAATATCATATGAAAAAAAAGAGTGAGTGAGACAGCCATATTTTTATTTTTCGACATCATCTCCTTTAAGGTTTATACATTTGTCATATCGATCAATTAACTTGCCTAAACCCTCTAAAAAAAAAGATTTCTTTTGCTCCATAAAATATTAATTTACAACAGACTGTACTTCATAGTCACTGGAAAATTTCCGGCCCCCTAGTATTTTTTTCAAATTGGGAAACAGAAACTAGTCACTGGGTGCCAAGTCTAGATTGTACGGTGGATGCGGAATTTCCACGAAGCCGCAGTCTTTTAATGCAGCTTGAGCAATATTAACCTTGTGCACTGGTGCATTGTCGTGAAGAAGCAAGATTTTTTTCCTAACTTTCCTTGGCCGTTTTTCCCGGATCGCTTTTTTCAATTTTCGGAAAACCTCTGCGTAATATATGCCTATGATTGTGGTTTTCGGTGGCATATAATCGATTATCAAAATTCCTTCAGAATCCCAAAAAATTGTTGCCAAAACCTTAACAGCAGACGGTTGAGTTCTGAATTTCTTTGGTGGTGGTTCACTACGTTTAATCCATTGCATCGATTCTTGTTTGGATTCCGGATCCCAGTGATGAAGCCATGTTTCATCGCCTGTTATTATGTTATCCAAGAAATTTTCTGGATCTTCTTTGTACATATCTAAAATCGCCTTTGAAGTTTGAACACGCATTTTTTTTTGTTCTGCATTCAACAAACGGGGAACCCATCGCGCACTTACTTTCGACATGTGAAGGTGGTCATGTAATATAGTATATGTGGTACCGTATGAAAGAGAAAGTCTCCACGCTAACCGCGGAATAGAAATACGCCGGTCTTCCAATACAATAGATTCGGCCAAAATTACGTTTTCATGGCTAATAGCATCAGCTGGCCGACCCGAGGGGTTGTCGTCTACTAATGACTCCCGACCACTTTTGAATAATTTTACCCACCTTGTTACTGTGGCATATGATGGTGCAGATTCGCCGTAAACTTTTGATATATAGTTGAATATATAAATTGCATTTCGTCCATCTTTACAGAAAAATTTAATAATGGCGCGATATTCAATTTCATTCATTTTAAGAAAAATTCAAAACACGTGTTACTAAATTGACAAAAACAAACGAACTGTAAAATTTACATCGAAATGTTCTTCTAGAAGTTTCATCGCGACAAAAAATGGTTTTGAAAAATATATTGTTGTCTCACTCACTCTTTTTTTTCATATGATATTGCAAGACTTTTTGATATACCCTCGTATTTGCGTCAGGTTATTTAATACAGGGTAAACATACAGGTCCGGGATTTGCAACGCATCCAACGCATAGGTACATACAAATCAGATACGTTACAATGGACAATATGGAAAACTTAATAAATAAATGAAGATTTTAACAAGCAAATTTTATCCTATTTAATCAATTTTGTTGTCGCATTTAAACCGTACTTCAAGTTATACAAACACAAAGTTATACAACAAAGTTATACAAAATTAAAATGAAGCTGGTGTTATAGTGAAATATCATTTAACTTGATATCTTTGCTAAACCATTACAAAAATCATCAACTTTTACACCATCCTTTAATCAAACGTTATAAATATTATTTCCTAATTCATAATTGCATATAAACTCATTAATTAATAAAAATAAATAACAAATTATCGAAGTAAAAGTATTTTAGTATTTAGACTAAACGAAACAAAAAGGGACAAATTTTTTTTATTTTTCAATGCACACAAAATGTATTATGTATTATTAAATCGTCTATTTTTTGATGAACGCGAAATAGATTTAGAAAATAAAAACATTTGGTTTGTAAACGAAAAATGAGAAAAATAACAACAAAAGAACGACAATTTCGATCTCTGGAATAGACACCTTTAGAATTAATTGGTTAGGTCTTTAAAGAACCCCTACAGTTTTATATTAAATATCGCACGTAGAGCGGTTTTCTAAGATCGGTTAACGATTTTCCGAGTGTAACGTTAATCCGGTGATTAACAACATTAATCATCAACTCTCATTAAGAGTACACACAATCGAATGAGACTCACATATTACAATATTCATCTACCTCTACAAGGCGGAATTCCATTACTGCGGCTTTTTTGTGTGCAGAAAACCAGAAAGAGCTGATAATATCAAAAATCCCTGTGTGTGACAGGCGCAACAGTAAATAAAAAATACAAAACGAAGTATTTTTTATGTCAACCAAAATGAAAAACACCCCCCCTCTCAGCAAATTTTTAGTATTTTACTATTTTCATGGTGAGAACGACTCAAACATTTTAAATTTATTGTGGTTTGAAAATAAATTGTACGTAACAAAAATTTGTAATAAATTTTGTAATACATTCGAGTTAGTGACTGATTAGATTTAATTGTGTATTTTTTATTGTATTTGAAATATGGATAAATATGGTAAGTTGGATTGGTGGCAATTTTTAATAAAATTGAATAATGTAAACAATAAAAGTGTTTAAATTTTTGTTAAATTGTTAAATTTTTGATATAATTTGTGTCTTTTAAACGCGGTTAACTTTCATTTCTTGTAAAATATTGATGTTTAGTCGTTAGTTTTAAATTGTGTAAGAAATCGGAAATACATAACCGCCAGTATTCGCTAATTCGCGAATTTAAATCAAATTTCAATTCAGTTTCATTTGTAAATACAATTTTTCTAATTGTCGGTGATAAGAAGATAGTTATTCTACAGGATGTCAGGGTAGAACAATTGGACGAAGGCTATGACCTCCAAAACAACGAGACTGTGCAACACTATTACACACAGTTTAATGAATCGGACGAATACGGACGCTACACAACAGTTCAAGGTATTCAGTAATATAATAATCCAAATTATATATGTAACTAATTTTTTATATTAACGTTTTTTCAAATAGAAACATATGATTTAAATTATGACACGCAATCGCATACCCCGGCACCTGTCGTAAAGGAATATGGCGTTAATGGTAAATAAAATAGCTATATCTTAAAAAATTGTGTTATAAAATGTTTAATAAACTTTTAATTTCTTTACCAGAATTTATTATTGATGTAGTACAGTAATACCAGTGCTCTGGAATATACGAGACAAGCTACATAAAAATCGGGTACTCCGTATTAGAATGTGGGAGGAAGTAGCTGCTGATTCAAGTAAGTAATTATTTTATGTTTGGTTTCAATTTTTCATTTTTATTTTGATTCAAATGTAAAAATCAAATATCTAGCGAATACTCGAACCAATTGTTGCTGGAAAGGCCTAGATAGACGCAAACCATGCCTAACTAATTCCATTTTTCCATGTTCAATTTAACGTGGCAAACTATACGCAAATAGTGCAATAGACGTAATAGTGCATAGTTAGTTTGTTTTAATAGCCACTTTCCATTGGCGTTAGTAAAGTACTCGCAGGTACTTCTACACTGAGAAAAAAAAAACCAGTAAAAATGAAAAAATATACATATAAAATCAAAAAAATATACATATATTTTTTAGGCAAAAAAACTCGTTTTTAAAATCAAAAGGATAATCTTTTTATTTTTAAAATAAATTTTTTCGCCAAATTTGTTTATAAAAATAAAAAAATTGTTTTTATTTTCAAAAATACTTTCCTTACTTATGTCAAATAGTTTTCTTAAATTTTAAGAGATTGTTTTTAAGAATAAAAAAACTATTGGTTAGTTTTAAAAGATTTATTTTAATTTTTAAATAATTATTTTTTAACAAATGTGACGTATTTTTAAATTAATGTTTGCGACTGTTCAAGTCAGCAAAACCAAAGGGTCATCTACTCATAAGAACATAACATTTCTACCACGAAAAGTATAAAATTAACTCCCCCTCCCCAATTTTTAACCCCCAGGGCCATTGTGTAAAAATACACACAACCCTTACAAAAATATAATGAGAACATCCTCCAAAAGTTGTTTTACCCAACCAGTACTCATTTGGTTCGAATGACCAAGCTGCAAAAATTCAAACCTTCATACCGAATTATATAAATAGCCGAAAAAACTTTAAAATAATAAATAAAATATAGATGAATTGAAAAATAATACAACGGGATTCCTGACAAAACAATAAATATAAAATTTTTCATAAGTTGTCATTATTATTACAAAAATTGTTTTTAAATGCTAGAAAACTTCTTTTGAAATAAATTATTAAGTTTAAATAAATAAACTTTTTAAATTTAAGAAGTATTTTATAAATTATTTTACAAAATATGTTTTTAAAATAAAAAAGCTTTTTATTAGTTTGCAAAAATTTCATTTAATTTCAAAAAAATACTTTTGAAATTCAAAAAAATTCTTAACTTTGAGAAATTAAAAACTTTGTTTCTTAATTTTACAAACCAAAATTTTTCTCAGTGTAGCTACTCATAACTACTCAATCAAAATGTTTGTTTCTTATGTTATACTTCTAACTAGCAAATTTGCGTTCCATTGAACATCTACTCACAAGTACTTGCAAGTACTTTGCTAACGTCAATGGAACGTGGCCAATAATGAACATGGATCAAATCCACACTATTCCGATTTATAAAACTTATTTTCAAATGATATTTATTCATTTTATAGATTTTGCCGAGGTTGGAGAGAATGGACCGAAGGCACATAAAATGTGAGACTGCCGCAAAGCGAATTATCTTCGGTGGAAAAAAAGCCCCAAGTGGTTCTGCGGGTGGGAAGAAAAAAGAGTACAAGTACGCGAGGCAGATGTCATTTTTAGATGATACTGCAGAGCCTAGAAGGTAACTTAAGTTAATTTTGAGATAGATTGATTATTTAAAAAATTCACTTTCTTCCACGATTAGATCCTCCGACGTTTGTGGGGCGATTTTGCAGGAAGCCGGCGACAGCAGCAAATTTCAGGAGGACAGAGACAGGAAAACTCCAAGACCGAGCAGTAGCAGTAGAAAAAGTAAATATATATAAGTATATGTATGTTTACGGAAATGAATACAAATTTCTTTCATTTTTGTTCAGGAAATTACAACCAAGAAGATTTGGATTTACAGCGCGAGTACGCCGACATCCAGTCCAAAAAATTAAAACTAAAGTCAAGTAACAGGTGTTCCTGTCCAAGTGCTCCTGCCCCTGATCTATATGATGTAGAAATTGATAGTTTCTGCACAACATTAAAATGCCATTTTAAAAGGTTAAATATAAAGGCCCGGCTCGATGTGCAGGTACAATTTTTACAAACTCTGGTTTCTCTTTAGTTATTGTTGTTTTTTCTTACAGGAAAACCAAAAACCATCACAGGGTTCAGCAGCCACGGATTAATGACATTATCAGATAAGTATCGTTCCAAATTGTTTTGTTTATTTGAAATTTACTTTTTTTTTGTTTTTCCAGCGCGACTTTTTACCTGGATTCTGATTGTGATATAGTTTTTTAACTTGTGATACAGTATTTTATTTTTTATTTATATTTGTGAATTATTATTTTTCGTTTTATAGTTTAGTTTATTTATCTTTTATATATTATTTTTTATTATATAATTATTTTATTCTTTTAATAAATATTATATTTTAATTTTGAAAGGCTTTTATGCCTAATGGAAGCAACTTTTTATTTTGTTTTTGCTTCCATAAGGCTTTTCCTCCATAAATATTTTTTTAGATTTTTTTAATTTTGAACTAAATAATAAAGTTTAATAAAAATAATGTTTTATTTTGATTCATGCATTCCGCTAACACCTATTTTTATCCTACTGCAAAGTCGAGAATATAATGGCCGATCAGTCATAATATTATCCTCGATGGAATGTACAGGCATCAATTACTTACCACACTAGACCACATTATATAATTGAAAAAGCTATAGTCATCACCTAGGCTTAGTTAAACAATAAACGTTGTTTTAAAATTTCATTTAACGTATTTATTAATATTCGGCAATAGCCATGCTTTGAGTTGTTCACTTTCTCACAGTAATATTTTAAAAGTTTTCAAATAGAAATGGTTTCCAGTTTTAAAAACTTACTTATTATTTTGGATGCCCTCAGCACATTCTTAAATCCATTTACTTTGCATTATTTAATTCGAAAATCGAGTATGCATTAACTGCTTGGGGTGGTATTTATCTTCATAATATGAATCCTGTCATAACTTTACAGAAATGTACCATTCCCTTAAAACAATTTTCGTCCATTGCGACGTTTCCGTCTCTAGAAGAGACAAAATATCGGGTTAGAGGCGGAAATGCCCAAATCTTAAATTTAAAAAAAATAAATTCGTACTAAAATAATTGAAATTATCATATTATTGGTAATCAGAATTAAAATAAAAGTCAATTAGTAAATTAAAAATGAAATTTGAGATAAATTAGGAACCAAAATTAAATAAAAGACGAAAACGGCTATCAATTGAAATACTAAGTACAAAATAGAGACGAAACAGACCGTCAATCGAAATTTTAAATATAAAAGAGAGACGAAACAGAGTTATGCAATTCAAATGAGATGAATTCGACCGTAGTTTGGAATACGGCTTGCAAATTAGGGACATTTTCGACTTAAAATTGTCCAACGCCACGTTTTAATTTTTTTTTCTTCAATTACAAAGTATTCATCGCGCGCAAGATGAATATTGTGGTCGAGAAAAACTATAGTTAAAATAAATGTATAATTTAACATTTTATAGAGTTAAAGGGTATGGTAGTAAGGTAATAATTAGTTAGTTGTAATAATTTTTACAATTTAAATTAATATTGCTAATTAATATAAACATTGTGTCTTAATAAATATAGGTTAGTAAATTTATATACTAATTTTTTATTGAAACGCGTTTTTAGATTTTTTTTTATTTTATTTTCAATTTACTTTATCTTCAATTTTTACTCAATAAAGTCGTAATATTTTGTGTTTATAGATCGTTCACGCAGCAAGCGTTAAAATTTTATAAAGGTTGCTTGTTGGCAGGAAATATTTTTTAAATCTTGGCTACCGTAGTTTCAAAAAATTGCTTTTTATTTTAATAGGGAATAGTTGTAGAGAACTTTATAACTAAACCACCCGGATATTCAGTGCTCTAATTTTTGTAATACTTTTTCTATTAGGTGTAGAGATCTTAAACTGTTCCACAAGCATAATTAAAATGCCTGGATATAGAAAATCAAAATGTATACTCGAACTAAAACGCAATTCATTTAAGCGCCGCTTAATTAAAGGCAAAAGTCGTCCCATTATTTACCATAAACCACTCCCACAACAGATGAATTAATCTACAGCAAATATTCGCATCAGTGACTGTGAAGCAAACGCGCTATATATCAATGAAAATTCCCAATTAAACAAAGAACCCGTTTTTGAAAGTGAAGATGGTGCGGATTATTTGTTGGATGACTTTGACGAGGATTATAACAGCTGATTTAATTTAAATAATGATAGCACAATCTTTATCGATGAACGCGAATCGTCCTCAACAAAAACAAAAATGTATTATTATGTAAGTGATAATTCAGAATAAATAAAATTAAAATAAATGATATGTTTTGAATTTTTTATGTAATAATTTATTTTATAAAATCATAAACCGAAAACTATTAAAAAACTGGCTTACCAATGTCTCCCAAAACAGTCTAACAAATGTTAGTCAATTTCGTCTCTCTATTGTTGTAATAAATGACCATCAAAAGACCTACCCGTTTTAATGCTTTTTGGCTGTCAATTTTGACTTACAAAATTCGGTCTGATTTTACCAAGCCTTATTCGTCCGTAATTTGTTAGTCAATTGTATTGGTCAAATGTTGGTCGAATCAGCAGCGGCAGAAATGTCTTTAAATGTTCGGCTCTTTTTTGGCAAGGATTAGACGCATAAATGACTGAACAATTGACCGACAATTGACTTATTTCGTCTCTTAGGGACGGATAGTCAATTTTCGGTGTTTTTATGGTCATAAATCCAAAAATTGTTTTACGGGATTCGCGTCATGTTTTTTTAAAAATTCAACGGTTACATTATTTCCATTATTCAAGTCAGCTCAAATTCTACCGTTACGTAAAAGTAAAATCTATTGATCAGTATTAGAAAGTTAAAAATCTATGTGTTATTAATTTTACTCGGAAGAAATACTGTCGTAGATTTTATAGTATTATGGCACTCTATCTATATAACTTACTACCCAGTCAAGTAAAGTCAGAAAGTACAATGGCAAATTTTTAAAAGAATTGAAGTGTTGGCTTTTTGGTTTTGATCACATCAATGATTTAGAAAAGTATTTTTAAATTTTAAATTTTATTATTATTAGTTTTCATTCTGCTTACATTTATTTTACATTTATTTTATTTTTTTTGTAAGGGATGCTATATTTTTATATTTTTATTCTGTTATGATTTATTGATTGTCATAGTTATTTCTGTTTTCGAGTTTCTAAATACATATGTGCCACCTTTCTCATCAACTCATTTCATATAATTTATATAACTTCTTCCATTTTTCCATGTGAATCTTTTCTGTGTTACTTTTTGTTACATTTTCATTTATCTTTTTATTTTTTTAACTGAGCACCTCACGCTTGTTATGTTTTCAGGATATCGACCCCAACGTTGATTACAAATTCCTTAAAAACACAAAAAATCATAACAAGAGTATTCTAAGCAAAATCACGAAATATTCGATCACCAAGCATATTTTCTTAGACATAAAAATATCATCACTTCTTTTCTTAGACATAAAAATATCATCACTTCCCAAAAATAAAATATTTTTCGAAGATAAATTAAATATAAAATTGTTAGTCATAAAACAATTGACTATGAACATTTAAAAAAGATAAGATAATCGAACCGCTTAAATTACAAGAAACAAAATTCCTAAGTACCAAAATAAAATCATTTCCTAAAATATCATAAAAGATGAAATTATTTTCGAAGATAAATAAAATATAAAATTGTGAGTCGTAAAAAATTGATCATGAATAATTTGTTAATGATAAGAAAATCGAATCCCTTAAATTACAAAGGACTAAACCCGAACATACTTCTCTAAAACATAAAAATATCATCACCTACCAAACATCATAAAAATATAGAAACATAATTTCCCTAACATAAGAACATCAAAAAATTCAAACTCGATATTTAACATCTTCAAATAATCCAAAATATCAAAGGACATAAAAATGAAATATATTTAACTATAAAGAGCATTTCTAGTAGAACATGAAAATCATAGATAGCAAAATTAGAAGATTTTTCAAAATCTCATAAATTACAAATCGGGAACATTTTTAAATAAAAAGAGACTAAACATTTAAGTACAAATATTTTTATGATCATATGTAAGTAAATATAACCAAACAAAAAATTAAATATACCGATAACGCGAGCCGCGATCAATGTACTCGTAAACCAATGAAATCAAAGGAATGAGCGGGTACAAAAATTGTATATAAACCGCGAGATTTTTAGTAATAAGTTAGTTGATATCCAGAGTTGTTAGTTGATATCCAGAGTTGTTAGTTGTTACTCAGAGCTGTTAGTTGATATCTAGAGTTGTTAGTTATTCGATTAAATAAATAAAAAATAAAAAAAATAAATAAAATTTTTTTAAAGTGAAGAAGATTCCAACATTGGTAAGTATAAAAATATCATATACACGTCTGTACTCACCGGACTAGACCTTTAAGTCCGTCTACCCAAGCCAAGGGTAGTGAGTTGAAACAGGCATAACCAGCTGAAAATTTAACTTACTAACAAAGGTGTTCAATCACCATAAGCTCAACCGAAAACGGACAAATACTCAAATAACAAATAATAACAAAAATAATTTATAATAAGCTCCCGCAACATTATCCCGTTAATCTAGCCTAACTTAATAGAGGTGCATAGCCGATACCTGACCTGATACGCAGTGGTTATTGGGTTAAGGAAAGATTAACGTAAATTATAATTAATTGAGTCAGATCAATTAATTATATAAGGATAATATAATAATTAAACGTCTTTACTAACATACGAAATACGTAATATCAAATCCGTATTCAGAAAAATTTCCCATTTATAAGGAAACATTTTTCATATAAAACATTTCATAAAATATCATAAAACAATTATTCTCAAATTAGGAAATACACTTTGAGCATTCATCTCAATTCAATCATATAATTCGTTCCCTTAAAATTTAAATCATTCTTTCGTTTACATATAATCACACATATAGAAACACATATATAAAAATATATATAAACATAAAATATATATTAATCATATATATTAAATATAAAACATTTTGATACACATACATATCATACAATATATTACAATAATTATATAAAACAAAATAATTATATAAAACAAATAATTATATACAACACGATCCACACGCATATATAAAATAAAATATATAAAACACGCTCTAATATCTTATAAATTAGCTTCTGACTGTTCCTATTAGTTTTTTAATTATTTTTTTGATTTTAATTTATAATGTCGTATATGCTTAAGCGTAAATTTAAATGTCTGCTTTGTAAACTAATTTAAATATCTGTAACTTTTCAAATAAAAAATAAATAAATAAATCGTGCTGAAAATTGAAATTTCTCTTTCTAAATCAAAAATTCGATCAGCCAAATAAATGACACACCGAAAAGTCAATTTTTTGTGTTAAAGAATAAACATCCATTTTTGAGTAAGCCTTTCGTGTTTAACCGCAACACTTAATAAAGGTTGCTTTACAACGGGGATATTCCTGAAAAAAGGCATTTTATTTCGTTGAAATATTCCAAACAGAATTTATTATTTTCTCTCATTTTGAAACCGAATACCTTCGCAACCTGCAAAGCTTTCCTATCTGCTGTATTTATTATTTATCATATTGCAAATAAATAATACCTTTAATTCAAGATTCATTTAGCTCCAAAATCCCCGAACGTAACAATTATTCAATCCCGCTCTATTATTATCAAAATTATTTTTCTACCCCTAAGCACTGAAATATAAAATTACAATTTTTAATTTTGTTATTATTGTATTATATTTTTGCTACTGTTGAATTGGAGTGTATTTAGAAGTTTGTAATTGTACCCTAAAGCCGAACAAATAAATTTCAAATAATAAGTTAAATAATATTTTTAAATTGGATATCCTTTCATATATATTATTAAAATACCGCTCTTGAATTTTGATATAAATCGTATAAATATTGAAAAATAAATAAATACTTGAAATGGTTCAACGCAGAACATATATCAAAATTCAATTGTAAGGAATCCTGTGCATAAGTAAATAAAATTTATATACGAGTACGTAAGATGAGAACTTTATCACCATATCTTCACTAATACATATGTTTTATTTGTTTTTTATTACTATTGTAAATCTGTTAAAGAGCGATTTAATAGTTTTAAAAAAATAAAATATTTTTCGTATCTGTTAAAAATAAAAAAGTGGAAAAAATACCTTTTCCCATTAATTTTCCTTTTTTCATCTTCGTCTTCTTCATTTCAATCGCTTTTCCACTTCTGCACTATATAGAGTATACTTCTTTTTATTATCGTGATTCAACCCCAAACATCCGATATAATATATAAAATAAAAAATTGAAAAATGAAAGAAAATGGAAAAACCATTTTTCTCGATAAAATAAACTTAAATTAAAATCATTTCAGAGAATACATTTTCCGTTTTTGTTGGTTTTTTGAATTTTTCTCTATCCATTCAAACATTTCCCAACTAAAAATGACTAGAATTGTTTATTTTTTTTTGCTTCCTTCATTCTGGTATACGAGTAGTACTCGGATGGTAGTTTTGTGTTATTTCAGCAAAATGGTTGTAGTACATGATTTGAAAAAACAAATCGTAAAACACTGTACGTAGTAGTAGTACTAGTGCATATATACGAGTACAAAAGTTAAAAACGAACAGAAAAATATAAAATTAAGCTGCTGGATACATAAAATAGATGGGGTACGAGTATGAGACTGAAGAATCAAAATTAAAGTTGATAACAAATTTTCGACGAGTAACAGAAAATCCGAAAATGTATATTATATATTACATCGCCTGAAAAGTTCCGGGTCTGACACATGATGGTGCAACAAATTTAAAACCCATGTGATTTTTAAATTCTACCAACCCCTTCAAATGATACCTGTTAAAATTTTATGACATATCGATCATTAAGTTTACAAGTTATACAGTTGTTTTAGTGTCGCTACTCTTGTTAATTCCATAACAATGAAAAAAAAGGAATTTCGTGTGTACAACCACCGATGATGCACCCCGCACTGGATGCCCAAATGAGGCTATGAATCCGGAAAACATAAAAAAAACACGAAATTGTTTTGAAAGACCGTAAAGTGAAGTTGCGTGAGATAGCTGACATTGTAAAGAATTTTTCTTTGTTGAACCGGAAACTTTTCAGGCGATGTGTTACGTTCTTCTCATAAGAATATGTGCTTGGATTAAGTAAAATAAAAAATTTAAGTACAAATTTTGGAATTGTGCTTGGGGATTTTGTATCGATTTCGAGGAGTACAAGTACATATTTACTTTTAATGGGTGTCATGCATTTGAATACAAAATTAGTTTTGGTAAAATTAACATCGTATATAGAAAACTTTGTTGTACTTGAACGACATACACAATATCTGCACAGCTATCATAATTGAAATTGGTAAAAGTTTTACTTGTGTCATCTAGCAATGCAAATGCTAATTTTTAGAATTTTAATCAATTTATTTTAAAACATGTTTCATTGTCTTTAATGTTCATATACTCGTACATACGAGTATAACAACACATAATAAAATAAAATATTTAAATTTTAATTAAGCAAATAAATGTTATGGATCTGCTAATTGGGATTAGCCTTATGTTTTACTAGGAGTTTGATATAATTTAAGAATTTTTTTATTGGTATTTTTTATCCACATATGGTTACACTTCAAAACGATATTTTTATTATTACGACTTTTAATTGTATTCCTCTGTTCATAGGTCTGTATAACGATAAAGATAATAGCCAATGTAAATAAGAAACGATTTTAATTAGATTTACTTCAATTTATCTTGTTACATCTGAAACTGAAGTACTTTGTTGGTGTGTAATGTAAGTCTCACTTCCTTTGAGTTTTTTTATATTTCAAGCAAAATTATGGCTGCTGTTGCATTTTCTTACCATCTCTTTAGTGACGTCTTCATTGTAAGGCTTCATGTTTTCGACGCTGCTTAGGGCAACATAGGCCTGGCCTGCGTGGTAAATGACAGCTCGGTCCACCGTGCTTCCTTCCATCTTATGGACAGTACAGGCTCAACAGAAAAATCATTTATACAGCATTCTCTATTCGATCGTTTTGCCAAGTTGCAATGAGCAATTCCTCGGTTTGATGACATGTGCACTAATCGCTCTGTTGACGAGTTTCCTCTCAACATTTTTGTTGGACTGCACTATGGCCTTTGCATCGGCCAACATCTCCAACTCCTTTGTAATACCTCTTGTTTTGTTGCCGTCATTCGGGGCGATGATATTAATGTCATTGTTATCGATATTATGACTCGCATCCAAAATTTAATCTCACGCTTTTATCTTGTAGATGCGTACGCCTTGGACTCTACATTGCTCGAAGGCAGCACTGATGTGCCTTCAACATTCACCCTCAGCAAACGAGATTGATCTGATTCTTTCTTCTGATCAAGCCATTAAAAAATAATGTCATTCCGACTCCTGCCCCCTCCCCCCCCCCCACCCGGCTACGAACAATCAGTTGTTATTTGCGCTACCATTCAACCATGCGCTGTTCTCACTGTTGCGAAGAGTTTCGTAACTTAATTTTCATTGCTGCACAAGCTGACTAGAATTGCTCATCAGTCAAGCCGTAATCGCACACGACGACCTCTACGACCTCTCTGAAATCCTGTAGTTGTGCGAGAATCTTGAATGCATGAGCTTGAGGGAAGGGATCTCAAGCTGTTATTCTATTGCTTAGCTGGTCTCCATGTAATTGTTCTTCTCATTCAGTTGAGCTTCATGACCGAGGAAAACCTCTATAACACTGTTGTATTTCTATATATGAGTTAGCTTTTCTTCTCATCTGTTTAGATTCTCGTTTTCCTTCTCGTATGTGCGAAATAATTTTCCGGATCTTTTTGGTAAGGCACTTTCACTTCTGCCGAAGCATTGCAGATCATCATTATTGTCCGTGAGCGTGATACATTTTCTCCTATTGCTCTAACTCATCAGCATCAACGCTCTCTGGAGTGTTGCCCTGCTGCTTTCCGTAGAAAAGCTCGAAAAATATCGCGAATTCCATCAGACATATCTCCTTGTAGTTGTAGTCCGGATGATCCTTTGGTCTCTTCTCATAGCGATCAAAGAAGCTAGAACAAACACCCGTTACACAATTCCTCCAAACATTAGAAGATGAGAGCGCTGTCTTGTATATAAGAACACACACTTTCGCGAGCTTTATCAAAATGGAAGATGGCACAACCATGCTGTGAGATGTCAGTTTCCTCTCGACATAAATTTGTCTTCACTTCAGTTGATGCCGACTAGAAAATGCAGCTTGCAATGTAGTAGGCGATCGTCTCATTCTGTCCTCATAGCTGGATGTCTTTATTTTTATCTCATTTCTCCAGAAATGGGCGTCAATAGTTGTTGGCCGATTTATCTGCAGGTCATGCGAGTCGTTCTTGTAGCAAATGCGCGTGTATCGATGCATTTGGTTTCGCTTCACCAATGCGCATACTTCCGAATCATCCTGTTCTTCGGGAAAATGGAATGAGACTGTATTAAATGGAGCAGCATTCTCAATCCAAACAACAATGTGGATATGAGGGCCCTTATGGATTTCAACTCGCAGTTCAATCAAACGATGCTGATGCTGCTGTGATTCATTTTAGCTCGGCCATCGGCAATGAGCAGCGCCTTGTTAATATCGTTGCAACTATACAAATAAATGTAATGTAATGGTGGTTCGAGATAATAAATTTGAGCAACCTCATCACATCATTTTGGCTTCTTTCTTATCGTTATTTAAAGTGACGTGCTTTGGTCCAAGGGATTGTGAATCAATGTAATAAAATTTACCATCATAATGACTTTAATCAACATCTCTCTCTCTCTCTCTCTCTCTCTCTCTCTCTCTCTCTCTCTCTGCTCTGGCACTATATCGTATCAAGGGATTTTAACCGCCTCAAATGAAGTTTAATAATCATATTTGCATTTCGGATATTGAGTGATTAATTCATTGATCCTAAGCCAGCCGTGAAATTTTTCGGAAATCGAACCCGAGACCTCCAGTTGCTGGAGCAAGCATGTGAACCACTTTGCCACCGGGGTGGTGGCTTTGATCAACTGACAATAATTAATGTTTCACTCCACTCAACAAGGTCTTTCCAAAGACTCCATTGTTGATGCTGTTCATTAAGCTTCCTAGCTAAAGGCAGTTGTGGTTATACTCGATGGCGAACAAATTTTCAAAAAGGAGGATGTAGTCCTTGATTACAACGAGATTTCTTAAAGTTAAGTAGCTATGCTGATTAATAGATTAGCCTCAACGAATTGAATTTTTCTGGATCCGCTCGAAACGCGATATTTCAAAACGAGATTTCGATACAAAATAAGCATTCTGAGGCGATGGGAGATTTTTAAATTTCTATAAACTGAAATTAAATTTCGCCTTCATCAGCCTGATATAACCCGATCCTAAACTCCTGTTTTGTACCATATCGCGTTTTGTACCGTATCGCATTTTGAAATATCACGTATTGAAAAATCGCATTTTGCTAATTCGCGTTTTAAAATATCGCGTTTCAAATGGGACCCGAATTTTTCATACTCAAGGAAGCATCTATTTATCCTTTCTAAAGACAATCATCAATGTAGATTTTCCCAAGCATATCGTACAACGCTGCACAGTGGTTTACAGTTGATCTTTCTTAAATGACTTGTGTTCTTTCACCCGCCCTGTAATGCAAAACCAACATCCATCAAACTACACAATGCCGTGGTGCTGCATTTAAAAAGGATTACATCTGTGTTTTCGTCTGAAAGCACTACATTTGGTCTTGTTGTCCGAGCCTTAGACAAATTCATTCAATTCATCGTTCAAAAGTTTCAACGCGCGTAGAGCAAAGTTCAAAGCCGATATAACAATTAAGCAACTTTGGCGGATCTAATCGTCAACTGGCCTTCCTGCATCAGCAGAGCATTAGAGATGTAAATCCTGAGATTGCTGCATTATTGGTTCAAGATGGTACCACCTAGCGGGTTGTGCGAGGTCGTTTCTCTGTTCACGTTTGAGGAATTGATGAGACTGCTATGTTAGATCGAAGCGTGTTTAAACTCAAATCTATTGTGTCCGAAGTCGAATGACCTAGATCACTGCATAATCCGCCCATCAGGGCTTTTTTTAATTGGAGAGGCACCAATAATGAAACCTGAACTAACATTACTAGATGTAAAAACGGACCGGAATACTTTTCTCGCCTACAGCTGCGACCAAAGTGGTTGAGAATGTTCATCAACGAGTAAACCCCCTTCGAAATGGTTACGCCGTAGGATTATCGATACGCATCCAGGATTTGATAGACGAGTTTGAATCGTCACACTGAGATGTCAGGATAATATATACAAGCCTGCGGTGACAAAGTTGTGTCTGCTGCCTATCCCAGTCAACCAAAACAACCACTAAAATATTAAAATATGTTAGGTGGCCGGCAATGTTGGAGACAACGCCTAACGTCTCCACGTCAATCGGAGGTGACCACTTTCCGGTAGGAATCTTATAACGAACATCAATTTATTTATTTCATTCCTCTTCTAGGATAACACACAGTATAAATACTTTTTAATGGTTATCACAACAACAAGGTTTAACAAAACGCAATAATTAATTTATATACTAGATTAATAAACTTAGATATATGTAATAATAATAACATATAAATTACAATTTTCAATTTATATAGACTCTAATAATAATTATAACAATAATAAATTCACAACACCTTTCATATTGAAATAAATTAATCGTAATACTAGATTGGCATGAAGACTAACATTTCAAACCCACTGTCAACCTAGTGAGATTGCAAATAAGCAAATATAAAGTTATAGTATTTTAAAGATTACAATAAGTAACAACTATTGTAGTAAAACCCGACAATTATGCTTAAATACTAAGTAAGAATTGCAAAATAGATCAATGCTCTTAAAAATACTATCATGGTTGTATTGCATTCTAAAACATGGAGAAGAGAACCCAAGATTTGTGCACGGGATGGAATTATAAAATAGTCTGGTTGGTCTTGTGAAATAGGCTGGTGCATAAAAATTAATTTTAGAACCAATAACTGAATCAATCATGTTATTGATTATTTTAAAAAGTAAGTACTCATCTAAAAGCAGCTTTCTATTTCCCAACGATTCTATATCAAATGCACCAAGTCTAACATTATAGTTCAACTTCGAGGTAAACGGTACGAACTTGAAACATGAAAACCTAGTAAACTTTTTTGGATTAGTTCAATTTTTGTAGAATAAACTTCATAATAAGGATTCCAACTTTGACAACCATACTCTAACGTACTACGCACTAAGTTATTAAATAGTAAAATAAATACTGCGGGTGACCTAAATTCTCTACCTCTTCTAAGTATAAAACCTAAAATTTGAAATGATTTTCTACATATTGTATCAACATGAACGTCAAATTTCAATTTTTCATCAAAAATTATGCCAAGATCTTTTACATTAATGTCCCTGTAGAGTAACACACCATCAACATTATAACCAAAATTAATTTTGTTAATCTTTCTGGTATAAGATATAGTCTTGCATTTATTAATATTTAAAGTTAAGTCATTAATCAAACACCATTGAAAAACCCGATGAAGGTCACTTTGCAACATTAATGAGTCTGATAAATTTCTTACTTCTTTAAATATCTTTAAGTCATCTGCATACAGTAAGCAATCAGTTTCAATCACATTAATCAAATCATTAATGAAAATTAGAAATAGCAGAGGTCCCAATATTGATCCCTGTGGAACTCCAGATGTAGGAGTAAAAGACTGGGATTTATGTCCATTGAACAATACATATTGACTCCTACCTAACAAATATGACTGGAAAAATACTACATCTGATTGAGATAATCCCGCAGATACAAGTTTCGAGCACAATTTGGAATGATTGACCTTATCGAATGCTTTGCTAAAATCCGTATAAATACAATCAACCCGCCGGTTATTGTCAACGGAACCGAAAACAAAATCAGTAAATTCTAATAAATTCGTAATTGTAGATCTATGTGGATAAAAACCATGCTGCTTGTGAGAAATTATATTTCTAACCAAGTAGAACAATTTGCAGTGCAAAATCTTTTCGAATAATTTAGCGAAAGAATTTAAAATAGAAATTGGCCTATAGTTCGAAATATCAGAGTGATCCCCACTTTTATAAATTGGGATTATATAAGACTGCTTCAATCTATCAGGAAAACAGGATTGTTTGATGGAAAAATTGAAAATTTTCGTAAGAGGTTTGCATAGGATATCCTTTAGGTTTTTTATAAAGTAATTAGGGATTGAATCAGGTCCAGCACCTTTTGTTTATTTTTAAGTCATTAATTACATTAATACATCTGATTCAGAACAAAGTAAATCTGAGAAAGTTTTCATTAATGTCACGCTCGATGTTCCTGCACTATAGACACTTCTAAAATTGTCTGCAAATAAATTAGCAATTACAGATCCGTCAGAAGAACTACGTTGGACGAGAAATATAGAAGATGGAAAATTTGTACCATTTATTAACGAATTTGTGTAATTCCAAAACTTTTTTGGATCAGATTTGATTTCTTCTTCCAGACAATATAAATGATTTTGAAAACAACTTTTCAATTCAATGTCCACTTTAATTCTAAATTGTGAAAAGAGTATGCGATCACAACAATTATTGTAAGCACGCAGCCTTTTTCTAATTTTGTTCTTTTCTATGATCAGAGCAATCAGACAACTAGAAAACCAAGTTGGAAACCGATTTTGTTTTACTTTAGTTTTATAGGCACTATGGTTTAATACCGCTGCTAATAACACATTGTAGAACGAATCAACCATTTCATTGATATTCTTATTATGAAATAAATTGTCCCAATCAATAATTCCTTTTCAATCAAACTATACCTTAGGTGGCGAAAATTATTCGATGGTAGAAGATTAACTGATTGAAATTTTAATCTATTTAATCGAACAACAACTTGAAGTGGAGGATGAAATGGATCAATTTTTGATAGAGCATGCAAGCTATTAGTGATATGAATATGCTTGGGAGGTATGTTACTCAAGGCTAAGTCCAACAACTTATTTTGATGATTCATCACAAGATTATGTTGTGACAGTCCAGTAATTCCTAACGTATTAATTAAATAATCTGCTGTTCTACCTTCATAACACTTTGCTGCAATAACATTAGAAGTGTCTTAATGCCACTCAATACACGACAAATTAAAATCACCGATTATTAAAAATTTTAAATTAGAAGGAGCTGAAACAACTAAGTCCGTCAACGAATCGCAAAAACGTTTGTAATCATCGAATTTAACACATATGTTAAAATACACAACACCCAAAACTAAATAATCAGTCATGTTAAGACGAATCTTAACAAAGATACTGTCCCATGTTATTGGGAGTCAGTAACAAAATCCATTTTACAAGCAGATAAACTACTTCTCAAAGGCAACAAAACTCCCCCACCATCACTTTTTTCGTGCACATTAAAATTACGGTCACTTCTTTAAACAGTGTATCGGTCATCAAAAATTTCATTGGCATTTATAGATGGATTAAGCCAAGTCTCGGTTAAACACAATATATCAGAATTGGATGACAAAATTTGTAATCTAATTTCATTAAGTTTAGTCCTCATACCCCTAATATTCTGATAATAAATCTCAATACTCATGATGTTTGTTGTAATAAGTAATAACTAAAAAGAAAAATATAATTAATTTGAAACAAAAATATAATCAAAAGTATATAACAATTTATTTAGAATTATGTAATTACTAGTTTATCCAAATCAAACTCAGACGATATTTTTATTAATTCATCATCATCAGTCTTTCGGCAATATATATTTCCATGATTCCCCCAAACGTACTTATATTTGTTGTTGTTATTTTCCGATCGGAGAAGCTTATTTTTCGCCTTAGCAAGTAATGTTTTTTTCCATCCTGGTAAATAATCTTTAATAGAAATATTGTTTGCGCTATTAAAGTTCATATCCCGTGCTGTGATTTTATTTTTGGCTTTATAAAGCTGCAAAATAGAGTCCTTATAATATTTATTGGACAATTCTACAGTAATTGGTTTCGGAGAATTTTTCGAATATGTTCTGTGAATATGTTTAATGTAATTTTTGTCTGTTACAGTAAATCCAATAGTATTAAAAATTTCATTAGCAATGATCACCAAGTTTTCATTTTTATCAAACGGCACACCGAATATTTGTAAGGTTGACAAGTTGCAAAATTTCTCCAACATCTCAATACGAGTATTACACAACTGCAGTTGTGTATTTAAATTAGAATTTGTTGTTTTTAGAGTTGAAATTTCATTAACATGAAGGGTAACTGTTTCTTCAAGCTTGACCAGTTGATCAATTTTACTGTTCAATTTACTAAATGATTCATTAAACGATCGTTGTTGATCCTTTAACAACTGTAAAAATCTAGATTGCTCATGTTGAATTTTGTCTACATCATTTTTTATAGCCGAACTTAAAGAATTTGTTTCAGTTGATGATAAATTAGCGTTAGGTAACAAATTATTGATTGACATGTTTGTAGTACACATTTTACATACAAACATTTTGCTTTGCACGACACCTTTGGTCTGTCGTTGAACAGACTGTTTGCATGATTGGCAGCTGGACATGGTCGAATTATTTACACAAGTACAACAAGACAGATTATTATAAGTTCTTGAAATCAATCAATGATGACAATTGTTTATTTAATTCACAGATTTAGACAAACTAGCAATTGATTTAAATTATATGCACATTACACAAATTAACAGTTATCGAGTATTAAATTTTTTATCATTTACATAACTGTTCATACACAACACTAATATGTCTATTTAACTCAGTATATCTATTATCAATTAACAATGAATTGTAAAAGTTACAAAATAAAAATTAAACACTATAAAATCACAGTCAATACTGAATATTTTATTTATTTTTAAGATTTAAGTTTAAAATTTATTTAAATTATTTTATATAGATTAACTAGCATTCAATAAAAGTGTTATGGTTTTGTATTACTTCTCAATTTATGATCTTATCGCATCGAAAAACAAAACTGGAATGAATGAATGAATTTGAAGTAACATCGAACAACTCTAACTTATTCTTACTCTAACCTCCATTCGAGCAGCACGCCATGGATATCTCAAATAAAAGCCAATAAAGTCAGTCAATCACTCCAACATGAGGAACAAATATCAATAGTAGAATTATCTTGAACCTCTACAAAACAGACCTTACTAACATCAACCAACAGACGATAGCCTTTTTTGGAATATAAGTTAACGAAGTTAACCAATTCTAAAAAAAATCTAGTTTCGTAGGCGGATAAACTCGAGATGACAGAACTTATTTATTTATTTATTTAAAGAAATCTATTTTGTAATATACATGTATGATTTCACATTATTCACATTTATAGTTTGAACAGAAATTATATTAAAACAACAAAAAACTTTAAAACAACAAATATATATATATATATATATATATATATATATATATATATATATATATATATATATATATATATATATATATATATATATATATATATATATATATATAAACCAAATTTTGGTTTAAACAATTAAAAATTTAAAAAATACTCTAAGGATATTTTTAAAGTTGTCCTTAGATAAATTGAAGTCAAATATGTCGACGATTAAGTTGAAAGATTTAGACATCCTATTAATGGGGTTGTTTTCTCCATAGTTGGTGGAATGGTGTTCAAGTACTAAAAATTCATTGTTTCGAAATGTTCTGCATGGCACGTGAATTGATATGTTTTCCAAGATGTAAGCTGAATCAACGTGACCAAGCAAAACGTTACCAATAAAAGCTGCGCCCAAGAGAAGTCGTCTATTTTAAAGCGTGCATATTTTGTAATCCGTGTATCTTGTTGTGTATGGAGGTAAGCGAGCCACATTTCATGGAATGGTAAGTTGTGGTCGTAATCCCAATCACTTTTCTTTAACAAAAAAATCAGGAACTTCTTGTGAATGCTTTCAATTCTTTTTATGTGCACAGCATAGTATGGATTCCAGACCATTACAGCGTATTCTAGTTGAGATCGGACATAAGCGAAATAGAGTGAACATAAGGTTTGAATATCTTTAAATTCACCTGTCCATCTTTTAACAAATCCGAACATGGCATTCGCTTTCGCAATACAATTTTCAATATGCCTATTGAAACTGGCGTTTTCAACAAATGTAACACCTAAGTCTATAATCTCATTGACTCTTTGCAGTACTTCGTTGTTGACTTTGTATGAAGTAATTTCTGGATTTCTTTTACGATGAAAGGACATGATTTTGCATTTCTTAATATTTAAGTATAGTATTAAATATCCGTATCTAACAATCCATTAATAGTATGAAAAATTTTCACATCATCTGCAACTCGTATGAGCACGTCTGAGTTTTTGATTATCTCGGTTATTCGGTCTATGAAAACAATAAAATCCAAGGCCCGAGGTGTGATCGGGGAACACCAGATGTAACTTTAATAACATTTGATTCCTCATTTCCCATTACTACAAATTGTCGCCGGTTTGATAGATATGACTTAAACCAATTTATGTAATCGAGAGAGAACCCAAAATTGAATAAACTCTGGAGTGCTTTATGATGACAGATAGAATCAAATGCTTTACTAAAATCCGTGAACGCTACATCAACTTGATGGTGTTTTTCTATCTCGTTACTGGCGAATTCAACCAGATTAGTCGATGTGGATCGGCCAGGCATAAACCCATGCTGGTTTATTGATATATGACGTGCAATTGTGGATTTAAAACTGTTGCATAAAACTAACTCAAATAATTTCGGAACTGATGATGTAGTTGATATTCCTCTGTAGCATGAGATATCATCACGTTTACCCGATTTAAAAATTGGAGTAATTTTTGAAATTTTCCATTTTTCGGGAAACACGCCGGTGCTTAAGGAATGATTGAATAGATAACATAATGGAATTGTTAAAATTTCAGCGTACTCCTTCAGAATAGAAGAGGGTATATCGTCAAGACCGCAACCATCTCCAAACCTCCTTAAAGCCGATAAAATGTTGTCCTCAAAAATAATAGGAGGAGTTATTGATGTGTTGTTGTTGCTGGGTTGTTCGTACAATCATCCTATTAAAGTTAGCCGAAAGTTTCCAGCCGAAATATGGTAATGCAGATAGCGTCTTTGCTATCCCAGCAGAAAAAATAAATTGTAGCCGAAAGTTACATTGCTTGAAATACCTAGTTCTACATATGGTATTAATACTATGTTTATTGGTTAGGTCATAATCCAAATCCCCGAAACTTGGGCCAAGTCTTAAAAGGATGAGGGAATGTAATTTAGTATAATGTAACAGAAAGTTCGAAATTTTCGAAACTAAATTCGTTAATTAATAATTCATTTCAGACTTGCCTCAAACTTTACCTGGCATTAATTAGGATTATAGTTTTACCTCCAAATTTTTCTACATTTAATTGAGACCACATCATCGTAAACATTTAACTAAATGGTCATATCATCGTATGAACATTTAATCGTAAAACCAGTTAATAGTTTTAGGTCAATTAAATAATTATTACCAAAGTAATTAAAAAATAGTGCGTGGTATTTATTTTAGACATTCTGGTACATTATACCAAATTACAGCCCCGATCTATCCCCCGATCCCCTTCATGCAAATATCGAGTGGGCTTACCTAGGAAAAAAATTAGGATTATGACTTAACCAATAAACATAGTATACATAATATAGGACTAGGTATAACCAAGTAATGTATCTTTCGGCCATAATTTATTTTTTTCGGCTGGGATAGTAAAGACATTATCTGCATTACCATCTTTCGGCTGGGATAGGAAAGACACTATCTGTATTATCTTTCGGCTGGAAACTTTCGACTAACTTTAACAGTATCGTACAATCCACTAGTAACGCTTGGTCTATAGACTGATTGAAAAAATGACGCGAACATGTTAGCTATATCTTTGGCGTTTGAAGAGCAGTTATTGTTGTACGTACCTTGTTAAAGTTAGCCGAAAAATGCCAGCCGAAAGATAATGCAGGTAGTAACTTGACTATTTCAACAGAAATTTAAACTCTCTTTATACTCTCGCTCCTATCGATTTTTAAATTCCTATAAACTGAAATAATTTCCCCTTCACCCGAAGGATATAACCCGATCCTAAATTCATCCTAAATTCGAGTTTATGACTGATTTTTGCTGTATTCAAGACACTATCTGCATTATCTTTCGGCTGGAAACTTTCGGCTAACTTTAACAGTATGTTGTACGTCATATTAGCAGGGTATCCTTCAATTTCGCGTTTATTCCTAAAGTATTTCCAAAATTGTTTTGGATTTACTTTGATTTTGTCTTGAATTTGATTTAGATACGACCTGTATTTTGATTTGAAGTAAATTTCAAATTCATTACTATGTTGTAGAAACGTAGTTTTGTCTTCTTCTAACCCGCTTTTCAGCATTTTGGCATACGCTTTCGATTTCCGATTTTTTAAGTTAACTAGTCTATCATCAAACCAATGAGGGTGAGCATTTTGTGGTATACAGCACAAAGGCACATACAGTTCGAAGCCTTGAAGCATGATGTCATTAAATTAGTCCACATTTTCGTTTATATCATTGGAATTGAGAGTTATGTGCCAGTTGATGGATTCAAGGTAACTTTGTAGCCCCACACGGTTAGTTTTTTTAAAAGTTATATTTCATTGGTTGTAGGTGTTCGGATCTCGCCATTTTAGTTAAGTCAAATACAATATCCAAAGATTTGTGATTGACATCATTTATGACAAAAGGTAATAGGGATTCAGAAATTTTAAAGGTGTCAATGTCGTTGCTGAAGAAAAGATCCAATAATCTATCACGGTTATTAGCAATTGTGTTTATTTGGTTCAAATTATAACCAAGCATGGCGTCCACAAATAAAGATTCCGCATCTGTTGTTATATTGCATAGTAAAATACAGTTTAGTTCTGGGTCAAAGTTCCAACTTATATTTGGAAGATTAAAATTAACAAGCACAAGAACTAAATCTGACGAGTTTGTTGTATTAATAACTTCATCATTCGCATCAATTCAAGTTGCATAATGATCACTATTTGATTGAGGTGGTATACATGCTGCGTAGATGATTAGATTGGTTTGGTTGATTTTGATTTTTACACCGATCTGTTCGACTTTCGCTGGGGCTAAACCTACTGGAGCATTCCAGAGTTTAGAATGTACTGCTATTAGTACGCCACCACCCGATTTCTTTGAACTAGTTTCAGGAGACCGGTCGCATCTATAAACAACGTAATGTCGGGTTTTAATGAAGTTTCGCAAATTACATAAATAAGGTAATTTGATTTTAAAACGAAGTTGTAGAATTTAGATGCTTTTGATGCCATTTTGTTTACGTTTTGATAGTATATTGCACATTTCTCATATACCAATCTTTTCTTGTACTTTATGGGCTGATTTACCTTTTGAGTAATAGTATAAGTTCGAGCTGTTATTAAAAGTGAGTGTTGTCTATCATTGGCCACCGGAGAAAAATATTTAAATGTTTTTGTGTGTCTAGAGATTGCAACTATGGCATGCGGTACACTATCAAACAGCCCAAGAGGTTGAGAATTGATTCTTATACATATTACATTAGGTGAGGTTAAACCTTGTGCTTCATGGATCGTCAAGTCTTTACTGATTTCTGGTATCTTAAGCTGAGAGATTAATTGTTTATCAGCTCTGGTAAAAGTTAGATATTGTTTTCTAACACTTTCTCAATGATGATAACGTTGGTGGCAGGTTTATAAATTCGGCCGAAGTTTCCACTGTGTTCATACTAGTGATGTTAGGGTAGTATTCTTTGAGAGCAGAAGTAGCATCAGCTGGACATCTGTACGTAACATTCAAGTATTCAGTCTTTGTTACGAAAGCACTTGCATCGAAAAACTTCATATTGACATGATGTAATCTGTCAATATATGGTATTTGGTTTTTTTCACCCAGAAGATATACTTTAGAACATTTACTTTTGATAACCACAAGTCCTATAACTATAACTCTAAACACGGTGGAATGAAATTCCCAAACCACTTTGATCAGTTCTTTGATCAGAAAACACTCACAAAGAATTATTAAAAATCTTTATTGACACTCATCAATGCAAAATCAACCTGGTAATTCTACAAACAAAACAAGAACGTTAGCAATGTAGGGAATTACGGCAGACACCGAAATCGGCAATGTCTTTAAATTTGCGGCCAAATCTAGAGTAACTAGTACGAACCTAATTATTGAAATAAAAAATCCACCTATTAAAGACCAAAGATATCCAGCATAAGCTGGATTAAGGCTTCGGTAGAATTTTGGTCATTGCCAACCAGAAGGATAGGTTCTATTCAATGCCCCAATCTGAATGCAACAGGTGTGGACAACAACATACGATATATTCAGCACAATGCGAGACATACACATGCGAATTACGTGTTTTGGATCACAACACAGATCAAGTAACTGCAATGACCAAATTTAAGTTGCGTTATTAAAAATAAGTCCAAGAGCTTTTAATTTAGATCCTTATAAGTGCCAATTTGATAAGTCAGAATTTCTACATCGCGTTGTTTAATACACGCGCCAAGCGTTTAATAACAAGACTAAAATATTTTTAATATATTTAACTATTACCAAGAAATATTTTAAAAATAAGCAATAATTCTGAGAAATGAAAATTGGAAAAACAACAAAAAATATTGAAAGGAATGATATTGTTATTGGATTTTGTATCCGTTGGCATAGAATGAAAACAAAAATAAAGTGAAATGGAAAATCACGTTTTATAAATTTTTATTTTGCTTCATTTTATTATAAAATGTCATAAAATTTTTCCGGCACTTTGCTATTTTTAATACTTACAGACTAGTTCCGATTATAGTAATGGCATAGTAAACATTATATACTGTACTATTCCATACATATGTAAGTAGCATATAAACGATTACGTATATGGTCTTAAACATGCTATGCTGGTAGTATACAGTGGTGGCAAAACGAAATATAAAAAATTGAAATAAATTGTAGAAAAATAAATTCGGTTATTATTATAAAAAATTCAATAATTGAAACAAAAAAAAAGTAATTACATGAATATAATCTCTCTGAAAATGGCAAAAAATACGTGAAATCACAAATTTGGTATATGGAACCGGAAGTCGGGTTTAAATTTTTTACTTGTTATGTTTTGAATGTGTAGTAATTGTTAAAAAAAAACTGTAGAACAAATACTTTTTTGTAATTGTTGCTGTTAAAGTTACAGAGTGTCAAATTTTGATAAAAATGACGTACATGATGTTGTATATATGGCTATAAAACAAAAACTAATTATCCGATACCTATAAACGAGGGCTCATTTTAAAGATAAATGAATAGGGATTCTAAAAAAATTATAAAATTTGTATCATGTTTCAACACTTCTTATTCAAAATGGCCGCCAAAACAGTATTTTAGAATTTTTTCAAAAACCTATTTTTTTTTTTTTTAACTTTTCCTTCCTCATTTAATTCTATTGAACCGGATCCGCTCGAAACGCGATATTTCAAAATGCGATATTTCAAAACGCGATATGGTACAAAACACGATATGGTACAAAATGCGATATTTCAAAACGGTACAGAATGACCATTGCGAAGTGACGGGAGCGCAGCGACCCGATTGATACCGGTCCTATATACTCTCGCCCCTATCGATTTTTAAATTCCTATAAACTGAAATTAAATTTCCCCTTCACCCGCCTGATATAACCCGATCTTAAACTCCCTTTTTGTACCATATCGCGTTTTGTACCATATCGTGTTTTGAAATATCGTGTTTTGAAATATCGCGTTTTGTACCGTATCGCGTTTTGTACTGTATCGCATTTTGAAATGTCACGTTTTGAAATATCGCGTTTTGTACCATATCGCGTTTTGTAATGTCGCGTTTTGTTCCATATCGCGTTTTATACCGTATCGCGTTTTGTCATATCTCGTTTTAAAATATCGCGTTTCAAATGGGACCCCTATTGAACACACCAAACAATTGTACTAGTGTTATTTTTTGTTTTCTTGCAATACACGTTTGAGTATGAAGATCTACTCATTTTTTGTATATAAAACAAAGTCAATGTGGTATTTTTCATTTTCAACTATTTTTACGATCAACTTGATAAAGTCACTGTTTAGAATTATTCAGTTCACTTATTCAGATTCAGTTCAATTATTCAGATTCTCTAAAATCTTGTTCTTCTGATTGCAAATTGTTATATTGAATGTTTATCCTATCAAAGTGACTGCAAAAATTATAATTAGACACGTTGTTACAGGTTGGCTACTGCCAACCTGCAGATTTTCACTAAGCACCTGCAGAGGCCTCCACGGTGATTTTTGCCGGCTACGTTCTCAGGGAGAAGTGCGAAGGGTCGTGGGGTTTGAGGCTTGCATGTGCTCCTGGCTTACACCGTGAGTAAAACAGAAATTTAAATAAAAATAAAACGCAAATAATAATAATAAAATATACCCGGATGTTCCGCCGAAATTCGTCGGCCGGAACTTGAGGAACGAACAACTCAAAAATTATAAATGGGAGAGAGGTGCCTTGGTGCGCGCATCCATTCGAATTCAAACAGGGCAAAGCCCCGGTTACGAAATTGGATGCGGGCACCAAGGGACCGCAAACACTAAACCGACACAGAGGGAGTCTCCGCTCCCATCATACACACCGAAAAAATTAATATTTCATTTTATTTAATAAGAGGAAAAACAGATAGCAGGAAAACAACTTCCCCCTCCACCGCCCCACGATGAGAGAAAACGAGAGAGAGAGAGAAAGATCAATGCGCACCGAGCGCGCACCCGCTGTGCGGCGCTCGATTACAAAATCCAGAAAATTATATTTAAATAATTTAAGAAAAAAATAAAATTATAAAAATACAAAATAAAATAAACAAAAATCAAAAAAAAAAATCGTACCTTAAATAACTATCAAATAAATTGTTGCGGCCTTGCGCAGCCGTCATGCCTCAGGGTCGCCGCCCCGGACCGTTGCGGCTTTGGTGCCGTTAAGTATTTTGGCCTTGACTGGCCACCAAAATAAATTAGGCGTTGCGGGGCCTCTCCCCGATACCACGGTATAAAACTATCAATAACTATCAGACCACCGATACCAAAATAAAATAACAATGACCGGTTGGCCACTCAAACCGTTGCGGGGTCCCTTGTTGACTACCCCGTTGCCGGATTCTTCTGCTGGTAAACTCTAATAACCATACGGCTGACCTCAACTGGCCGCCGGATCCGTTGATAGCAGAGTGGCCTCAACTGGCCACCCGTAAATAACAGTACGCACGACACCCGTTATAGCCGCGGTGTACGTTCGCCCAAAACGTGCCCAAAATTTATTAGGCGTTGGCACGTCGAAAACCGTAAACAATTTTTATTATCGAGCGTTGCCTCGCCTTAAAAATCAAAAAAAACGTTGCGAATGGCCTCACCTGGCCACCCGTTGTAAAACAGCACTCTCAAAAATACGGTACTTGTCGGCACCCGTAAGAATATTGTGGTACCCGTCGAATAATTCGGTACTCGTGGAAAAATTTGTATCCGATATGTAATGTGCACGTACCTCGGTCGTCCGCCCACACACTCAATAATTAGTCTCGATATAGCCGCAGAACAAAAAAATTTAATTTATAGCGTTTTCCTTTTCCGAAAACCTTGAGACGGGATTTCCTCGTTTACCCTCCAAACTGTACCGCGGACTAACCGTGAATTTTATTCTCGGTACACAAAACTGGTCACACAAAAAATAATCACCAAATCTCAAATTTGTTTTAATTTTTTATATTTTTTCTTTTATTAAATTAATTGTACTACCCATAATAGGGCCACAGGAACAACTTTTCCTTTTAATATCACGTCTTATTATCACTAATTACAATTTCACGTTTGGTTTATTTAATTTATTTATTTAATTTTAGAAAAATAAAGTAGGCAGCCGAATACATTCCACTCGACCCCTAGTCAAAAACCAAAAAAAAACTTTTCCAAAACAAACCAAAACTTAACTTTTTTAAAAAAAAAAATCAAAACTCTAAACTCAAAAATCACCACTTGAATGACAACACAAGAAAAATTCGAGCGCCGCACAACTCGTAAAACGTTCTAGAAGAAATTAATCTCTCTTCTCTGTCTCTCCTTTATATCAAATTTTCGTTGATAAAAAAGAGAGACATATAAGAAAAAACATTTTTTCCAAAACGTTTTACTTTGCACACACCCGATGCACACTGTTCTCTCTCCCATCATCTTTCTCACCCTCGCGCCATCACCACGACGTGTACAAACATTAAACAACTCCGAAAGTGAGGACACAAACCGAGGGGAATAAAATACAAACAGCGCTTTTTACGATCATGTAATCGTAACAACGTTGTCACGTGACGTCACGTCACAATCTGTCATTTTATAAAACTCTTCCTCCTCCAGCGACACACGTCGCAACAATCGATACTCCTTCTCCCATGAAAATGTGAGATAGTTTATGGATAGTCCCTAAAGGAATTAGTAGAACAATAAAATTTTGCCATGGATCATTTATTTTGTTACATTTAATCTGTACCTGAATATAACCTTTTGGATCGAATTTTTAAAAATTTATTTGTGTTCCTGAAATGTTTTTTTTTTGAGATTCTATAGAAGGGGGAGTAGGCCTGTAAAATAACATAAGCAGTGGCTTTTGTTAACATTTTTGTATAAATTAGAGTTTAAAATAATATTTCAGATAGTTTAACTTGTGAAGTTCTATTTGAAGCATTTGCTTGTTTAAATAACAAAAAATTAATTTAAAGTAGTTCAATTAATGTTCAAAATGTTCGAAAAATTTAAGAAACGTTTCTGATTATATTAAAAGTCATTTGCCGCGCTCGACTGAGGTAAATGAAGATTCATCGATTTGTACAACGTGTTGCCTGGTATCTTCTAAATGTCAGAAAATTGAAAGCGAAGTGTCACCCGTTACTGATTCATCAAATTCACCTGTTACCCCGGAGACATTATCAACACGCAGTGACGAGGATATTTCGAGTAGGAGTGAAAGTGAGGAGTCTCTATCTTGACGCCGTAGCAGTTTACGTGTTCATAGAAAAATTATTGCAGCTTTTGAAAACAAAAATTCCGAATTTATCTAAAGTTTATTATGTTACTGATGGTGCAGTAACACATTATAAAAACAAAAAAAAAAATTATGAATATATCTAAACACAAAGAGGATTTTGGAGTCGATTGTGAGTGGCATTTTCATGCAACTGCTCATGGAAAGGGACCATGCGATGGACTAGGAGGTACTATTAAGAGAATGGCGTCCAGAGCCAGTCTCACCAAAGAATATGATGATACCATAACTAATGCTGAAGAATTTTTCAAATGGGCTCAAACTTTGAAAACTGATATGATTTTTGAATTTTGCTCAGATGCTGAATATAAGTTAAAACAAATTCAACTGGAAACTAGACTAGAGAATTTGAAAACAATAAAAGGAATCCGCGATTTCCACGCAATTATACCTTCAGGAGAAGGCAAGTTAAAATGTAAAAAATATTCAAAAAGTGAACATTATGTAACATGTAAATTTTGATTGTGTAAATACTTTTAAATTTCTTTATTTATTTTGTAATACATTTAATAAAATAATAGTCATAAAAATAATAATAATAAAAATATATATACTAAAAAATTGGACTTGCGATATTTTGTTTCCTTGCAAAAAAAAAAATAAATACCACATTAAAATTTGATTTTAAATACAAAAATAGGTAGATCTCTTTACTTAAATGCCTTTTGCAAGAAAACAAAAAATAACACAAGTACAATTTTTTGGTGTGTTCAATAGAATTAAATGAGGAAAAATTAAAGAAAAAAAAAAAAAATTGATTTTTGAGAAAATTCTAAAATACTATTTTGGCGGCCATTTTGAATAGGAAGAGTTGAAACATGATACCAATTTTATAACTTTTTTAGAATCCCTATTCATTTATCTTTAAAATGAGCCCTCGTTTATAAGTATCGGATAATTAGTTTTCGTTTTATAGCCATACATACAACATCATGTTCATCATTTTTATCAAGATTTGACACCCTGTATCTTTAACAACAACAACAACAACAAAAATTTTCCACAAACTTTTTTTTTTAATCAAGACTATACATTGAAAATATAAAAAACATGAAATTCAAACATGACTTCCAAAAATTTGTGATTTCAGGAATTTTTCGCCCTATACATATAAAAATGAATGTTTGTATATTTATATATAAATATATATGTTACCGTTTCACTCCAACACCGTCCAACCGATCGCCATGAAATTTTTACCATGTACAAATTGCATATCCAGAACCAATCTTACGATATTTTGGAAGGGGCTGGACCCCGGGGTCTAGAGGCTGCGGTACAAATTTTTTCGCAAATTTTAATTTTCTTTAAATTTTTCCACGAAAATGAGTTTATGGGCTGGTTATATTATGAAATTACTGACATGTTCGAATCCGAGGGGCCCAGCCCTGGATCAAAAATTAATTTTTACATGTAAAGATACAAATATTTGATTATTCCAAAATGATTTCTCAGCCGCTCAACCGAACGCCATGAAATTTTTACCATGTACAAGTTGCATGTTCAGGACCAATCTTACGATATTGTGAAAGAAGTTGGACCCCGGGGTCTAGGAGCTGCGGTACAATTTTTTCCGAAAATATAATTTTCTTTAAATTTTTCCACGAAAATGTGTTTATATGAAATTACTGACATGTTTGAATCCGAGGGGCCCAGCCTTGGATCAAAAATTAATTTTTACATGTATTGATACAAATATTCGATTATTCCAAAATGACTTCTCAGTCGCTCAACCGATCTTACGATATTGTGAAAGGGGCTGGACCCCGGAGTCTAGGGGCCATGGTACAAATTTTTTCAAAAATTTAATTTTTTTTACGAGAATGAGTTTTGGAAAGGGGTTATATGAAATAAGGGACATGTTCGAATTCGGGGGGTCCGCCTCTGGATCAAAAATTCATTTTTACCTGTAAAGATACAACTATTTGATTGTTCTGAAATAACGCCTTAGCCGCTTTACCGCTCGCCATGAAATTTGTACCATGTACATGTTGCATGTTCAAGACCAAGAACACGATACTTTTAAAGCGGCTGGACCCCGGGGTCTAGGGACTGTGGTACAAATTTTTTCTCAAATTTCAATTTTTTTAACATTTTTTGACGGGAATGACTTTAGGAAAGAGGTTATATGAAATTAGTGACATGCTCCAATCCGGAAGTCTACCCTGGATCAAGAATTCATTTTTAAATGTATAGATACAATTATTTAAATGTTCCGAAATAGCGCCGTAGCTGCAAATTTAGACACCAAAAAGGATATTTAACGTGCGATTGTTATACACAAATCATACCTCTACTATAATTGATTTAATTATTCAAATTAATTTTATTAATTTAAATTTAAGACAATCTTTCATCACTTTAACTGAAGACAAATCTCTGAACACTTATATTATCCATACTAATAATCCATTTTTACTGGTTTGACATGTACTGTTTAGTGATATCCTATTTATCATATCCTGTTTTGCAATGTACCATAGTCAGCGAGTTCTAATTTCCACATAACCTCAGAAATAATTAACATTCTATTTTAATCTACTATTGCAACCGGCGGCTTTTAATGAAAATATTAGTGTCATACTAAACGCCAATACTTTATTACTTTATTTAGTTTATTACTTTAATAATCAATGATTGTTTCATAAAATCAATTCTAGGAAAGGTACTAAAAATATTGTACGTATAAACTAATTTACTTTGAAAAGTACTAGCGTTTTATATTTGAAAATAGCATCTTCTACAAGAAATATCCTTCGATTCAAATTATTGTACGTGTAAAATTGCCTTAGTTTAAAAAAACTTTTTTTGTTTTTCGAAATGTCATTTTCAACCACAGTTCGCGGTAAAACGTATCGAAGTGGACGTAGTTTTAATCGTTTTGAATAAATTAATATTAATTTGTGTTTAGGATGCCGTTGTTCTCGATTAGTTAGCTATATTGCAATAAAATAATAGTTGGTGATTATTTTCCAGGTATTAAATATTATTTCAAGTGAATATACATTCTTATTAGATTTAAGTTTTCAGTTTATAAACGTGTTAATCTATGATTACTTTTTGATTGTAGATAACATTTGGTTTTGCTTAAAAAAATTCCGTAAAGACATTTTCAAACACAGTTCACGGTGAAACGTATCGAAGGGAACATTAAAATCGTTTTGATAAATTAATACTAATTTCTGTTTTGAATGCCCGTCATTCCTGATGAATTAGCTACTTACTAGCTTAGTTTTTGCTTAAAAATGCCATCGAAAAAAAGATCAATTGGGCAGGTAACTGCAAAGTCTAAGAAGATTAGAGCTGCAAGGGTGGCTGAATCAAGCAAACAGTGTGAAACACGACTTGCAAACTTTCGAAGCAGTACATCTTCTAGAGCTAATGAAACAACTAAACAGCGCGAAACACGACTTGCAAACGTTCGAAGCAGGATGTCTTCTTCTAGAGCTGATGAAACAACTGAACAGCGTGAGGCCCGGCTGGAAGTCGATCGGTTTCGATATGGACGATTAATAGAAACTTTTAGAGGTGATTTAAAGTTAGCAGCCTTCAATTACGAGAAAGACTATGATTACAATGTTTCAATTGGGCAAATGGAAAACGTTTGTTTGTATTGTCATGCTTTAAAGTTTCACAATGAATCGCCTGGAATGTGTTGTTCAAATGGAAAAGTGAATTTGCCTCCTCTGAATGATCCACCTGAACCTCTTGTAGCTTACGTCTCCGACAAAACTACTGAGTTATCCAGACATTTTCCACAAAATCAAATTTTTAATTTTACCGTTTAATTTTATATAGGGTGATAATGTGTAAATTTCTGTGCGAAAATAACAAAAAGTGTTAATGACAAAATTATTAGATTTTCCAAGACTTTTCAAATGATAAGCTTCCCAAGTAACAATTTTGATCTAACTTAGCTTTAAGAGCAGTCTTAGAGCTACTTTATAGAGCTCCATGCACTAATTTTAGCTCTAGAAGCGCTTTTAGAACTATTATAAAGTTTATAAAGAGCGAAAAGGAGCAGTCTTAGAGCAACAATTTTTATTTTATAAGCCCCATAACCATGGATTTTGCAGCTTTTATGAAGTACCTTGCTCTATATAGTACTTAAATAAGTGCATCTGCATTTTTTAATATAGAGCACTCAGTTCTACAGTATCTTAAATTCTTGAAGCTAAAATACAGTAACTTTAAATTTGGAAAAAAGTTATCACAAATTCTTTATATAGAGAAAGCAAAATGAACAATTTCGGAGGAAATGAATTATGCCGAGTTTACACATTTCATTTCTTTGTAATATTTTTTTTAATAAAAGAAACTACATTTGATCCAGGTAATAAGTTCCCCTGATAGGGGCCATCTAAAATTTTAACTTTGGCACCCGTGGATTTTCGGACTCGTGATAATGCTACGTTTAATTGACCATGGCTAAACACAGGTTCTGGTCAGAATAAACCCACTTTTTCTTATGTTTGTCCCTGAGAACTGTTGATAGTCATTGCAAATGCCAATTTAATTCGAAATTGTCTTCGTCATAAAATAAACGGTAAGTCTGCGTTGATCGGGGCCACCTCAATTCTGTTAATGAATACAGTTTCCTTTTCTGCACTATTTGTTAAAACGTCGGCAGTTATTAAATTTGGTTTCAGCTGTCGAACAAGGAATCGAGTTCCATTACAAAGACCTCGCTTTGTATTTATTAAGATTTCTTAATGGTGTCATAACTTCCAACTATTAAGTTTAATATTTATGAAGCGGCATCCCAGATGGCGTTAAATCATAGACGAATTCTGTCGGGTAGTTCTGAATGTCTTCATCATTTGCATCATCAATCGCTGTAATGCTATAATATGTGACGGAGCTTTCCACAAAACGTGTCAACACTTCTTCGTTGATTAAGTCCACATTTGCATTTTTTGAACATAAAATTGTCATTTTTGAAAAGCTTTTAGCATCAACTGGCGCAGCGTTTCACCAAAGATTTCTGTTATTACAGAGCCTTTGCAAATAAGGTTGCTCGGAATTCAATTAAGTCGGCGGCAAGATCATGATTGTTGGTTAAAGTTCCCTCGCCTAATTTAAGTAACCAATTACTATATTGTGGGTCTACTGAACGTACGTTATTCCGAAGCCTGAGAACATTAACCTTTTCCCAAAGACCATGCAATTTTAAGCTAGCTTCAATAATTGCAGGCTGACTACCATGTACAATTACAGGTAAAGTTTGTCTAAAATCTCCACCAAGTAGTATTGTTTTACCGCCAAATGGTTTCTGGTTTTTCGTTATTTCTTTACAAAGCTTATCGACAGCATTCATAGCAACACCAGGGGCCATTGTAGTAGCTTCATCCCATAGAATTAATAATAATATTGTATCGGCTCTCCTAAATTAGTAGAGGAATTGATAGCCCAAAGTCAGTACATTGTTTCCCATGTAATTTTAGAGTGCCCTGAATGAAAGCAACCATCTCACAAA
Source organism: Nephrotoma appendiculata (assembly GCA_947310385.1). Classification (NCBI taxonomy): domain Eukaryota; kingdom Metazoa; phylum Arthropoda; class Insecta; order Diptera; family Tipulidae; genus Nephrotoma; species Nephrotoma appendiculata. The sequence goes on along the minus strand of OX371225.1, from coordinate 145,343,665 downwards.
TTGTGTATTCATCAGTAAGATCTCTATGGTGGTGAACGTAATCATCACATAGCTCCTTTCTAAACTTTTTAAACAAATCTAAAGCATTTAATGGGGATGCAAAAACACAAATACTTGTATATAGAGCTCGCAACTGATGTGGCATGCTTGTTGATATAGCGTCTGACAATGTATTTTCCCATGTAGTGTCATCATTAAGTAAACCACGTTTTTGAGCCGCTTCTTTAATGCTTGGTTCACGTTTGCGATCAAAAAATGATTCCCGAATCAAAGGAAAATTAAATCATTGAAAACATATACAAATTTCCCCGCCCGAAATGAAATAAGTTTAACTTTGGGAAAATTTTGATCGGAAGCATTCAACATAATAAAAAAAAATAACAAATTATGAGTAATAATGCGAAATAATTACGCTCAAAGATTGGCGTGATTCGCGAATCATTTTTTGATCGCATACGTGAACCAAGCATAAATGATACGCTTGTGTAGCCATTGAATGTTCTCAAGTCTTCAACAGATAAGATTCCAGGAACGTGAAGAACAAGTAAGCATAAACAAAATCTTTCAATATCTGTCATATTAACCGAAAACATTCTACCAATGGTCATATTTCCACATCTTTGTCTTGGTTTCCATGCACCATTCATTTTATCAAATACATAATGGTTCGAGATGTCTGGATATAAATATCGTCGAGCATTTTCGTCCGCTTGGTTTAGTTTAAAAAATCCTGTAAGCATTGTCTTTTTGTTGGCAACTCGATTAACACTTTCTTCAATGTTTTGTTCGATAAATAAGACAGTTTGATCATCTGGAAGGTGCATTGGCAGTCTCACAATGACGGGTGAATGTTCGTGCATGTTGAAACTAAACAGGCGCCAAGCTGCCTCAGGCACACTTACATACCTCGAGTCTCGTTTGAACTACATTTTTTTGAACGAATCGGATACTACTTTTCTCTATTTCTCCTTAAAACTAATATAAATTTGATCTTTTTGAATTAAATTTTTATGAACTAAAATTCACTTCACACGACACCTCATAAGTTTTGGCTACTCTAATCTTAAACATTTAATAATAAAATAAATATTTATGGAAAATGCAAATTTTGCAAATTTTCATGAAAAATTAAATTCAAAAAATTTCTTAAGTAGGTTTAACATAATTTTATAGAAATTGCTTGATTTTTCACATGTGCGTCATGAATATTTAACCATATTTTATTATTGTATTTTTTATTGTTATTAAATAGTATTTTAGAGCATTCTGCATCTCTCAGGGAATGAGAAAAATTGCAACTGCTTGCAGCGGTGCAAAGGTTGTTTTGAACACTACTAGTACCAAAACGGAGGATTTGTAAACTAAAGCACTGATTACAAAATTGTTACTTTTTACAAGACTTTTGAAATCGTATTCTACAATTATATGGGAAAAATAAAAGTTATATGTGCTTCCTGCGCCACAACGGTAGTTTGTGTATTAAGGTGTTTGCAAAAGACCTTTCCAACAATATGCGACAAGCATATATTCTATGGGCAACGAAAAATTAGCTACTAGAGCCGAGACGGTGGATTTATGAACTAAAGTTACATCGAAATTGTTGTTTGACCAAAGTTCTTTCAAACGATATAATACACGAGTATATGGGGAAAAAGTAAAGAAATATCTTGGTATTTAGTAAATTTTTGGGTGATTTCCAATCTCCCATAGGAACCCGACCCCCTTGAAGTAGAGATCCCAAAATCTTTTCCATTCTCCGTATTAAAAATAAAAGAAACTAAGGAATCAGGAAGCTACAAAAGACGGACAAAAGTGGTTTTGGGCCAGGATCATTTTTCATCTTTTTTTATCAAGATTTCAATAACTTGGTTAATAATCGATTTGGCGGTTTACAAAACGAGTTACTTTTTACGTCGCTTCCAGAATACTTCCCAAAGTACTACTGTGTTAGATGTAGTAAAATAAAGTACAGGTAACCCTCCAAGAACACGTTATTCGAAGAACACGGTTTCGAAGAACACGGATACCAATTTCCTCAAATTACACGGTTTCAAACAACACGGTATTCGTTATTCCTTTTTAGTTTGTTTTTTGTTTATCATAACAAAATATAAAACGTAACGTTTTTTAATTTTATTTTTTGTAGTTTCGAACAACATGGTTTTAAAGAACACGGAACAAATTAATCGTGTTCTTGGAGGGTTTGCTGTATAGTAATCGTGTACATTTTTGATCTCGAGATTTTTGCAAATTTGTTTGTTTGTTTTTAATTTTCGCAGTCTATTGTGAGGCCGAAGCACAACCAATTCTTTCGCTGTTCACTTCTCAAGTTCTAGATTAAGGAGTAGCCAAATCTAGGACGTACGGCTATAGGTCTGATTTATGTAGAAACGTCTGTGCATTGCAAATCACAGATGGGTTGGCCCATGAAATCTGCACGCAGATAGAGGGTTATAATTGTGTTCGATTTCATCACCGATCATAATTAGATGATGGAACATCCCTTTTGCATTCCGCTCATATCGGGATTCGAACCCGGTACCTTCTGATTACAACGCATACCTTCGTTAAATAGTTTTACCGCATTTCTATCAGCTAAACGCACCTCCTTTCCATCAATCTTCCCAAAAACAACCTAAATGTAATACGAGACGTCGTAACTCTATCATCGTATCTGATGCGAAACTACAAACGGCAGACGGCCTTACAATGTCTAGTTTTTCTCGTTCATGCTCAGTACATAATCCAATTGCACAAATGTTTGTCCACATGGATTGTCCAAAAGGACCGCATTTGTAGTCCAAATCATCTACGCAAGAGGAATTGTTGTTATCAGCTTGTGGCTATTTAAAAAATGACACAGAAGGCAATGATCCATTTTATTTTAAGGCTCGGACGTGGGCAAATAAATTTAAAAATTTGTTTCGCATACCACAACTGCGAGTCGAGTAAAAACTAATGATAAAATTTACAAAACTGAAATGGAATATATTTCTCGTGGGGCAAGCCGATCGGCCGAACCTACACATATGTCTACGATGAAAGATAATTCCTTACTAGAAAATATTTATCCTGGATCCAGTCGAAAGACATTTACCGAATACGATTCAAATTCATTTACTTCGTTTCCGATAGGTAAGATAGTACCTCCACATCAAACGCTGTTAATATATTATCAAGTTTTGAAGCTTCCGACACTAAATAACTTTCGAAATTATTTAAATAGTTTCAGTAAATATAAATTTTCATAAATAATTTTTATTTATTCTTTGAATTTTTATAAATAAGTAGCTGAATTACCCAGCGTTTCACGGGAGAAATCACAATTACTTTGAATTACGGATATTTTGCAGGCAACTTCTCGACATCACTGTAGTTGCAATTGTATATGACAAGAATTCATCAGGTACTGAATTCAGTATCGGAAGCATCACCGGAAGCTTCAAAAGTTGAAATTTTAAGAAAAACTTTTTACCGATGCCTCTAGACCCAGATCCCAGCCCTAAATTTACCAACTAAGAAACCGTCGCGAGCATGCACGCAACCCATCAACGTTTCATCGAAATCAGATGAATGGTACAGGAACGCAAAAGAATGGGTCCCTTGATTCAGAGGACTCATCCCTCGGTTACGAACATGTCACTAATTTCATGTAATCCCTTTCCTAAACTCAGTCCCAGGAAAAAATAACCAAAATGTAAATTTTACAAAAACTTTTACTGAGCCCCTAGACACCGTGCCCCTAGGGCGTGCACACATAAAAGAATTTTCTGCAAATTTTGTGATAAATGATTTTGATTTAGAATTACCAAAGAGCATTTCATTTGCCAGATTATATTATTTACTTTATTATTTTTTTAAATCAATAACTGTAATTAATCCGCAAAGCATCTATTGTTGCTGGTTTATCAGCATAATCCAGTAACTTTTAATAACCCTTCTGAAAGCAATCGAGAGTTGTCAAATTTCACGACCTCGGCAGCCTATTAATGCGTTCATTGTAACGCTTGGTAATGAACGATATTTTGGCCTTTCTGTCCGGGAAGAAGACGAATAGCGCTGATGGTTTACCTATTCTCGAGCATGCCACGTACAACTGCCAATGGGAAAAACACGTCAATGCAACACGAACCGGAAACTGAACACGCTTAAATTGAAACGGCAAGTAGTCGGTTGGAATCAATGGTATTCTTAGAATAAGAACATCCTCGCCTTTGAACTTTCCTATATGATTATCGTTGATTCAATGACTTTGTTCATCAGCCTCTTAACAGGGAGTCTTGTTCCATTGTATAGTTTTGGTTGGCTCAGGTTGCGTAACATGATTATCACCGATCCGACCTTGAACTTTCCTATATGATTATCGTTGAACGCCTTTGAACTTTCCTATATGATTATCGTTGATTCAATCACTTTGTTCATCAGCCTCTTAACAGTGAGTCTTGTTCCATTGTATAGTTTTGGTTGGCTCAGGTTGCGTAACATGATTATCACCGATCCGACCTTGAGCTGTAAATTGTGCAGCGGCATTCCTGGCAAATCCGATGAATTCAGGAATTCAATTGGATAATTAACGACTTCATTTGGATCTGTAATGGAATCGATCGACTTAAATGAATGCAATTGGCGAGCTATTTGACTTTGAATTTTTATAATCAAATCGTCTACGCCCTTATTTCTTGCTTCCAAAATGGCTCGTCCGCTCAACCAAACCTGCTTTTTGTGATTTACACCAATACTCTGGAACACTTTCGTGATCAATTCTTTTTTAGAGGGCTCGTCCGCTCAACCAAACCTACTTTTTGTGATTTACACCAATACTCTGGAACACTTTCGTGATCAATTCTTTTTTAGAGGTAATTGTCAAAAAATGTGGTATCGAAATGAGGCCTGTCGAAATGTTAACCTGAATTTTTCCGTTGCCAATGTCTACTAATTGTTTTGAAAATACGTCCGCCGATTCGTCATTTTTTGTATAAATTCGATGTCTTAATCAGCAGCTGTTGATCTTGAAATGACTGGCAGCGTTTGGCGAAAATCGCCGGCCAGCAGAATCATCGTACTTTCAAAGAGATCCTGTCATCCTGATTATTGCGCAAATCGTTCAACGTTCGAACGAGCGCATCTAATGCTCGTTTATGCACCGTAGACTCCACCCAAATGATTATTTTGCAAGTTTGTAGTTCTTTCACCATAGAAGATTGAAAACTAATCATTTCAGAAAATTTTGTTGCCGAGGCACATGGCCGCTTGTGTTAAAATAATCACAATAATATCACGAAATATTTTGGCGGTTTCATAAGTATTGTGACATTTACCATTCCGTAACGGAATTACCCTATGTATACCATATCATTTTCTGTTTCTATTTTCCTTGTTATCAATGCTGCTTTTTGAGGATTTACTCGTGTTGGTTTTTGAAAAATTTGAAACCGCGAAGCTAGTATACCGACCGCATTTTCAAATACTCGTAGCGCGACTGAAATTATAGTTGAAATTTCGTTTTTCGTTACTAAGGTTTTTATCACTTTAACATTCTAATAAATGTTCGAACATATTGAAAACATCATCTTCCACAAACACAAATGGAAAATTGGGGTCTGTCTGTGGCAATGCTGATGCATTCTTGATGGTTCTTGTGGTATACATAGAGAATTGTTTGTTACCATAATAGCCATAATAAACTCATAATTAGTATTAACGACAACCATCTATTATATTAATACGCTTAATTTTTTCAAACTTAACCCTAAAATGATCCCTAAACATGATCCGATCCGTTTAAATTTTTCAGGGTAGGTCGACATAAATATAGCGGTGTGCTTTTGCTAGAAAAATCGGAAAAAATCAACCGGGATGTAAATGAAACGAGTATATCAGGTGTTTTCAGCAAAATTTTGTCACGACGCCAGAATGACATGACAAAATATGTTTATATTGAATCTATGATCATGCGCATTACACCGTGACAATGACAAAATTTATTAAAATTGCCGATGTTTTTGTGATGACACACTGTGATGACAAAATGAGTAGAAAATTTGTAATTGAATCTCAATTAAACAAAACAGAGAACATAAAATGATTTTACATACATTTTGGTGTTAATATAGCTGTGAGTGTAAAAATACCATTTTGTCATGACACTCTGATTTAAAAATTAACCGCGTAGGGGGAAGTGGGGCTATTTTAAGCGCGGGGTAAAAATTAACAGACAAATATCCCTCGATCTAACCGTATGAGAGGAGAGAGAGTCAAAACAAGGAATAACGGTAATAATAATATTATCTTTATGCTAAAAAAAATGATTTCGATATTCAGTTTCAGTTTGGATTTACAGGTGTAAAGGCTGAACCAGTCAGTCCGTAAGAGCTTAAGTTGACAACTATGTATTTGGACCCTTTCCATTACGATTTCTTGCCAACTAACTTTTGAAATCATCTTGTCAACACTCAATAAACTAATTCTGAACTCTCGCTGTTTCGTTACTGTTATGCAAATGGTCAAAACTAAGTACCACTTAAGCTCTTACGGACTGACTGGTTCAGCCTGAAATATGTTTTTGACAAACAAAAGTATTTTTTTTGGTGTTTCAAAAATTTTTATTTGTCGATTTATATCTGTTACAGGTATTTAATTGTTTATGGCATTATTATCTATATGAAATTTACTATTTTGTTACGAATTATAGTTGTAATTATGATATGCATTACACATATTTTTTGACTGCAATTAAAAAAAATGACACGGGGCTAAATTAAGCATTTAGCATGGGGTAAAAATAAACATGCTTATTTTAATCCCCAGACATTATAATTAAATTGTATATACAAACACTATAATTTATGTGAATAACTAAACTTGAATTAAACATCTTTGAGAGATTTTTTAATAAGGAAACAGTCGATTCGGGGAACTTCTTTAAAATATTTAATTAATCATAACGCTCTGCGGGTAACATAACAAAGTGGATAAAGCTGGCCAAAAAATTATCCACTGATGCAACAAGAGGATTCGGGAAATGAAAGTGAAGATAATTTAACGAATTAAAAGTCGGCCCATCACAAACAGGTAAAAAGAAATAAATAAACAGGTTCTGGAGAATTTCGTAAATCAAATTTTCGGGCCCTTTAAAAGCGCTCTTAAGGTTGCACTTGCATTCAACGATTATTTGCTAACAGATCCAGGAAAATTAATAACGATCTACGATATTCCTCAACTCCTCAGACCTTTTAGTCGATAATGACGGTATTGAACTTGAAGATTTTGTATTAGTAAATTCTGAGCAGCCTAAAGAAAGCCAGTTTTTATATTGCTAAAATGGAACGTGTATTCAATATTTACGATTTTGTTGATAAATTTTTAAGAAAGCATAATAATTATTATGTTTTTCCAATAATTTATGACATATCACAGATCAATAGAAGTGATATTGTCGCAAAATTACCCGTGCCCACTCAAATACCTGAGACTCTACGAACTAAGGGATACTACAACTTTAATATCAATCTTAATGAATACAGCATTAGATTAATACGCTAATTTATAAGATTAGGTAGCATAACCAATGGAATATTAGATTTTTTTTTAAATTTTGTATACTGAAACTATTGTATTTTTTATTTGTGACATTAATTTTATGAATAAATTGGTTTGCATTAAGAAAAACTGCAATTTTTTAACCTGTTTATTTTTACCCCATAGACAAAATGCTTATGCTTAGACTTATCCCACTATAGGGGTAAAAGTAAGCGGACAACATGTTTTTTTGATAATCAGTTCTTTGAGTACATCAAAAGCATTTTGTTTGCGACTATTGGCTTATTCCATAGGCAAAACTGTAACAAATAGTATGTATATTGCAATATACATAATATTGAATCTGCAAGCCGTTGTTATGGAAATGATGAAAAATGCTTACTCTAGCCCCACCTCCCCCTATATGAATGTACTTTATTTTTGATAAAAGTGCATCAAATTTATATCTTAAAAAATCTTCTTAATTATTTCTTAACCAAAAATTCAATAAAATGTATTCACGTGACTGATTATTCAGTCGAAGGTCAGCTTCTATCTATCTTCTATCTATCTATTATATTAATATTCTTAATTTTTTCATACTCAACCCTAAAATGACCCCTAAACATGATCCGATCCGTTAGATTTTTTCAGGGTAGGTCGACATAAATATTGCGCTGTGCGTGAGCTAGAAAAATCGGAAAAATTCCACCGTAAAGTACCCGAAATGAGTACCTCAGGTGGTTTCAGAAAATTTCCAAGTTTTTGTGCGCGTAAAATCTTGCAACATTTGAGAATTTTATGGGACGACCAAAAAGCAAATTTTTTTGTTCTAATTAGTGGCACGCGATTCAAATTAAAAGTTGTAAAACAGTTGGTACGCGATTCAGATTCGAAGTTGCAACACTGTCGGCGCGCGAATCAATTTCAAAGTCGCTTAATGGTTGACGCGCTATTTAAATTCAAAGTTAATCATGCCATGAGCAGAGCTCACAATCATAAACGGGTAGTGGGTGTTAAATTAGCTGGGAAAATCTTCCTCATGTGTGGTGACTACCTGAAGGCGGGACGCGCGCGAACTTGCGAATCGACCATCAAGTTGAACCCGCTTTGGAAATTGATAAATAAGTTTACACGCACCAAGAACATAGAATGTGAGGTGCTGACTGGCTTTTCAAAAGGCGAGCGTGTTCTCATCCCACGTATTAAGCTCTCACCCTCGGCATCTTCTCATTTAAAATATCTCGACTTCAATTTCCGGTTCAGCTCGCGTTCGCCATAACCATCAACAAGAGTCAGGGTTAAAGCTTGAAGAAGGTAGGAGTGTACTTGCCGGCCCCCGTATTTACGCATGATCAGATGTATGTGGCCTTTTCACGATGCCGCTCATTTGACGAACTCCAGGTTTTTATCGTTGAGACAAGCGATCAATCAGCTGATCGGGATGGGCACATCACAATAAAGAATGTATTTTGTTATCTACCTTCTACTACTATTTTATTATCCTTTTGTACATTTCTTATGAAATATTTAGATTAAAGTTTGCCTCAGCAATTGTGTGCTTTTCCCTTTTGAGATTTTAATATTTAGTTTGGGTGCGTAAGTGATCATGTGATCCCAAGCGCGCGCTTCCTGTTTGAGATACTTTGACTTGACACGTAAGTCATAATGCTGTGTAAATTTGAGCGAGTGCTTGCCGTTTAAGATTTAAAAATTAACCACGTATATGAATTTACTTTATTTTTGATAAGTGCATCAAATGTACATCTTGAAAAATTTTGAAGTGACTGATTATTCAGTCACAGGTCAGCTAGTTAACCCAATGCTAGAAAATTTATTCAAGTAAAACATGCATACAACACTATAGCTTGACAGGTTTCAATTACTTCCCAATTGTAGATTCACCCAAAATTGCAGTATACTTCAAATCCGCAAATATTCTTCCTATTGCTAAATATCGGAGTGTTATCGCTAACTATTCGTTAGGAGTAATGGCACTTCTGAATTGCGCACTGTGAACCCTATTTTGTACTAAATTATGGGCTATGTTCCAAATACTAAAATTAACACAAAAAAATTGTGGTGCATAATTAAAATAAAGTGTTTTTCAGTGACCAATATAAACTTAAATATAAAGTTAAACATAAACAGAAAAAAATATGAAATATATGCTACATTACTTTGAGAAATTTACAACAACAATCCCATATATCTAAATCCATTTGGAATAGTTTTCAACCAACTTTTTTGCTGGTATAGAATAATTTTATTCTGCCTATAGTATTAATGTTCACCACCAGGACAGTTTTATTGAATACTTTTATTTTTAAATGTTGGCAATAAAAATATAAAAGTGACATTTGTTTCGTTGACAGCTAGTTTTTATAAACACGGAAAAAATTACTTACGATTTCGTAGTATTCAATAATTATTTTAATATATTTTGTTTCGTGTGCACGATATTTTTAATAAAATGGCTTCTCGAAGAGAACGTTTAATACAGGTAAATATTTATGATTGTTTAAACTAGAAATACATAAATATAACCATGTACATTTAACTCGCAGCGCATCATCGAAAAAAAATACGATATTATATCAGGGACCCGATACTTGGGTGACGGAGGAGTATCCGGCTGGGATTTTAAACGTAAACTGATTTCACGTGGTGCTAATTTTCTATCCCAAATTTTATTACGTCCGGGAGCTTCTGATTTTACTGGATCATTTCGGTTGTACAAAAAAGGGGTTCTACAGAATCTTTTAAATAATTGTGTTTCCAAAGGATACGTATTTCAAATGGAAATGTTAGTAAGAGCACGACAATTTAATTATACAATCGGGGAAGTTCCCATTTCGTTTGTGGATGGAGTTTATGGGCAATCAAAACTTGGTGGCACCGAAATTATTCAGTTTGCACAGAATCTACTATTCTTGTTTGCCACAACATAATACTCGATTATACATACAAACTAAATAATAAAACGGCTTGTTTTTCATAAATTTAAATATTTTTATTATGTAGTAATGTTCTTAACAGTTATTTAGTCCTCGTCATCTTCATCACCAAACTCAAGTTTCCGATCAATGGACACCAAATGCATAATGTCCCTTAACAGACGACCTTCTTCCCCCACCCAACATATCGGTGATGGTTTGCACAATTTCTTCTGCAGCAGTAAGTTTAATCCATCACGAAGATCTTTAATCAAATTAATAGTGGCCTCGCTGCATTCGAAATATAGTTTTGCCACCGATATATAAGACTTCCCATTTTCAACACCAGTCTTAAGCATATCATTAAAAAACAGCAATGACCATGGAGTAACCATTGTAGTATCATATAAATATATTCCTGAAGTCTTTTGTTTACGCTACTATCTATTATGTTTGCGTTCGGAACATCAATCAGAGTTGATAGGAATTCAGAAGTATTTCCTAGGCATAACATTTTTATGCTTAAAATAGTGTTTCCTAAACGAATACGTAGAATTTCCGGTACTGGCTACTCTTCAAGAAAACGTAATCGACCTTTTGAGTATAAATGGTAACAAACACCTGGTTGAACGCGGCCAGCACGACCTCGTCGTTGAGCTAAATTTGCAACTGACACCCACAGTTCCTTTAATGTTTGTATATTGTTTTCGTTAATTTGCGCTTTCCCGAATCGATGACATACACTACATCATTAATCGTGATCGAAGTCTCAGCAATATTAGTCGCAATAATAATTTTTCGTTTGCCTTCTGCAGCTGGATAAAATACTTGCTTTTCATCAACACTGGGCATCATCGAATGCAACGCGAATATTAGATATCTGGTACTTGGATACCGATTAGAATTCTGCATTTGTTTATGAAGCTTAGATATTCTATCGTAGCCTGGCAAGAAAACCAATATTGCACCAGGTGGCTTATCCTGGCTAATATTAAATACTAGCTGACCCGGCGAACTTCGTACCGCCTTAAAATCAATAAATGTTTTTTAAAGTTATTAGCTTAATAAAATTGAGTTTTTTATTAAGATTAAATAAATTAAATGAATACTCCAAATTAATTAAATTCAATGAAATTACAAAAATCAAAATGAAATATATTTTAATTACATTGAAATGAATGTAATTCACGTGGCAGCAAGGCTTTCGTTTTATTGAATTGAATAGAAATGGTTCGCGTAGCATTATTGCACTACTTTCTTTTAAACTATTTGCTGGGTGAGTTGCAATGGAGTCGAGTCCCTTCATTGTAGCACCTTGTGATATACGACATTTTTTGTTTTATTGTTAGGTGCGAGAACGAATAAAGCGGATGGTTTACCGACACGTGAACATGCTACGTACAATTGGCCGTGAGAGAAACATTCATTTTCTAGATTCAGGCCACAAACATTCAAGGATTGGCCTTGTGATTTGTTGATCGTCATGGCGAATGCAAGACGAATCGGAAATTGAATTCGTTTAAACTCGAATGGCATATCGGTTGGGATCATCGGAATTCTCGGAATGAGAACTTCCTCACCTTTGAACTTCCCTTGAAGTATCGTCGCGTGAATTACATTGCCCATGAGTTTTCTCACCACCAAACGCGTTCCGTTACATAGTTTTGGTTGATTCAGGTTTCGTAGCATGATGATTATCGAGCCAACTTTTAGTTGTAAATTGTGCGGTGGCAAGCCAGGTAGATCCAATGAGTTTAAAAATTCAGTTGGATAGTTGGTTGCTTCGTCTTCGTTTGTCACACAGTCAATAGATTTGAAGGAATGAAGTGGACCGACGATTAGATTTTGAATTGTAAAATTTAAGTGATCCACATCTTTGTTCTTTGCCGCAAGAATTACTCGTTCACTCACCCAATTGTGATTTTTGTGGTTAGTAATGATGTTCGGGAACACTTTGTTGATGAGCTCGTCCTTCGTTGAGACAAAAATGCAAAAGTTCTGAGGAAACGAAATCAATCCGTTCGATTTGTCGACCGGAACACGGCCATTACCGATAGTCAGCAATTGCTTGGAGAATTCTTCGGCAGATGGACCGTTTAACAATGCAACTCGCATGTTTGTCGTCAGCTGAAGTTTCTTCACATAACACCACAGAGTCGATGATTTGAGGCAAGCGTTTATTTCATCAGCAGCGGTCGATCTTGGAATAACTGGTATTGTTTGACGGAAATCGCCAGAAAGTAGAATCATTGCGCCTCCAAAACATCTTGAGTCATTGCGTAGATCTTTCATAGTTCTATCGAGTGCTTCCAATGCGCGTTTGTGCGCCATTGTACATTCATCCCAGATGATGATTTTACTTGCTACCAAAACTTTCGCCATTGCTGAGTGTTTTGCAATGTTGCATGTCGGGTTTTCAGCCGATTGAAGGTTTAACGGTAATTTCAACGCTGAATGAGCTGTTCGGCATCCTTCTAGCAATGTGGCCGCTATCCCAGAAGAAGCAACTGCTACAGCAATATCGGATCTCGCACGAACAGTGGCCAAAATCAATGACATGAGGAATGTCTTCCCAGTTCCACTGGGCGCATCGAGGAAAAATAATCCACCATTTCCATCATGAATTGCCTTCATTAACGTATCGTACACTCCTTTCTGTTGGAGGTTCAACAGTGGTACATTGGTTCGAACTGATTGGTTCAATGCATCTCGATCATATTCATGTTCACGTTCCAATTCTCGATTGAAAGCGTCGTTCATTCCACGACATGGCGTGGGCATTCCTAATTTGACTAACAAACTGCCGCACATGCGAAAACACATGTCTTCGATCAAAAGCAAAGCCTGGTTATGTATTTCCTCATTCACCTCGAGATCGGGATTTCCGAAACTGACACGAATTTGATGTAGAATGTCTTCTGACATGTCATTCTTGTACTTGCTCCATAGTTCACGTGGATTTGATGGGAAGCATGTCGAAATAATGATAGCGAATAATGTGCGTATCTGGTTTGGAGTTGCAGAAATAATTGATTCAGCGATTGTCATGTCCCAATGAGTATCGTTTTCAAGCAAGTTGAGCTGTTGACATGCAGCACGAAATGTTGGGCACACTACACCATTGACAGTTCGAAGTGATTCAAATGATGTCGGCCCACGAATATTCACCAGCAACAACCGCAAGTAGAAGCATTCGTCATTCTTCGGATGAACTGTGTAAATGCGACCAAGAGCATCAGTAGAACGCACATTTGGATGATCAGGAACCTCATCGCCTTGCTTCCGACGTTGAAATTTTTTTGATGAGGCGTTCCAAGTGTAATAACGTGGCATCTCAGAGTAGAGCAATGTTCGTGCAAACGGATCACTTTGACAAATCGAACAGAAACTGGTCAATGTTGTTGCTGGAGGTGTCTCAGCACGTTGAGCAACATTCGATGAGTTGAAATAAACTCGTTGACCATTCTCCAGATGCGCCGCCAAATGTACAACAGTGGGATGACGTTTATGAATAGGGAATGAGAATATACGCCAAATCGCCTCATTGCAGCTCACATATCGACCAACTTGATAATGCGTGATTTCATCGTTTGTATTGGGATTTTGAACACCAAAAACTGCCATATCGCTACCTTTCGTGACATATTTACAAATGTATTTTATGGACTTCACTGAATTGCAGTACTCCACGTTGCAATGCGCCTTGAATGTTTTGGAAAGAAGTGGCGAATATGGAACAATCCAAGTGTTGTCGACCACGAACTCATTTCCTCTCACTATCGTTGTGATAGTTCTACCGTTATCATCGGCTGATCGACGCCGGTACAGTGGATAACCATCATTGCCAGTGATAGTCTCTGCGGTTAAATTTCGTGGATAACGCTTGGAACACTTGTTGTCGACCATGCACGGTGATTGGGGATTGATGGAGCCACACGGACCGTGAACCATGTTCGTAATTACAACATCATGCAGGTCTGGATCGGTTTCGGGATCAGGAATCTCGGCACATATGATGTCATCTATTTGGTCTGGTCGAATTTTTTCGGCTAACCAAATAAGAATGTGAGCATGCGGCAAGCCTCGTTTCTGCCATTCAATTGAATACATCCAACATCGAGTATCCCCAAAGACGCAATGCCTAACAATGTAGTTCATCAGTGACCGGATTTTTTGTTTGAAGACACGTGCGATGATGTCGTGCCGATCACTTGTTATTTGCCCGGGTAGCAACAGTTGAACAATCTCTATCCATTTCGGATTGCAAGTAAAAGTGATGAATAAATCTGGACAACCGTAATGACGAACATATGTCATTGCATCTTGCGCATATTCATGCATATAACGCGGGCTGCCAATGTACGCCGCCGGTAGAATAGTCAATCGACCAACATTAGCTGCATCTCCTTCGGTGCTGATTGCATCGCGTAAATGGATATATTCCTCCGAACGCAGTTTAGCTTGGTTCAACCGAATGAGAATGAGGCGCTCTGTTTCGATTTTGACGTACATGTCGACGATATATTGCTGAAGCAAACGACGAAATCGCAGCAAATAGTTGTCAGCATTTTGACGAATCATCAAACGATATGCATAATAATTCATCGAGCTAACCTTCTTGTTAGTTTCCTCACCTGAAATGAAATCAGTAAAATTAGTGTCATAATCTAAATTATGATATCAGTACTCACCGCTCAATGGATTTATCATGTTGATATTGAAGTGATATCCATCGTCTCCTTGCCAAAACATCAGCGGGTATTGCAATGTATCGTATGAACGGTGTGTTTCATTTATTCGTTGCAGTTGTCCAGTGTCGCGACGTGTAAGCACAATATCGCGCGGTTCCACGCTTTCACCAACAATCACAATTGCGACTTCATCTATTGTTGGAGCATTAAATTGGCGTTCGTGTGTTCCAGCGGGTCGTTTATCTGCTCTGATCACGACTTTGCAGTCGTCACTTGACATGCGATCCAACGCAGATTTAAACAATCGAACCAATGCATGATGTTCATGGAGTAGTTGCTGCAAATCTTTCAGAACTATCCTTTTCATTGCTGTATTGATCGTTTGGCGCCGATCAAGTTGATCCTCCATATTGCCCATAAAGTATATTTGGATGAATTTATGCTGTCCATCTTCAATCGGTTGCAATGACCCAATTCGGTGGTGAATTTGGCCTTGAATCTGTAAAGTCGAAGACGAAGTCAGAATTATAGATTTTTGATCACCAAAAGAAAATGAATGTTTACTCTCTCGAGCAGAAATGATCTTGAATCCGCGTTGAATTGAATCCGCGTTCTTCGATAATGTCTGCTCCAAATGAAGTCATTTGGAAACATCCGTTGTATCTTTGAGTGTTGGATAGAAAATGTCGTGATTCTGATGTCTCGCCACGAAGCAATGAACGCAACAGTTCAGGTGGTGCAGGCAATAATGGCAATCTCACCTTGCCACTGAGACAGCACAATCCAGGCGTTTCTCCAGCGAACTTCAATGCACCGCAATGGTCGCACACAAACTCCATTGGGCCAATTCGAACGAAAGGATGCGAGTTGTAGTCAATTGTGCAATCGTATTGAAACGCTATTCGATTCAAATCAACACTTGAAGGATTTCTTCTTGCGCGTCGAAAATTATCTAGTTGTTGATCTGTGCGATAAGCTCGACGATTTCTCATTGTCAACTGAGCCATTTGACGTACTGCCTCTCTTTGTGCTTGTCTTTGTGAAGCGCGAAGTCGGGCCATACTAACGCGGCGCACTTCTCGTGTGATTTCTTGTTCATCTGCAGTGGATTGATTCGCAATAGTCCGAAGTCTAATTGCATTACGGCTTCGTGGTGAAAGATTAGATCTTCTGGCTCGCGGCATTGTAAATAATACTGGAAAATTAATCACACAATCCAAAATTACATAATCAATTATCGATGTGCGCACAATCACAAATGTGATAACCTCACAAAGTGAACATCTTCGAAGGGAACTTACCGTTTAAAAATCCCGATCGAAAATAGAATTCCGCAGAATAAAAAAAAAATTAAAAAAACCAAAAAAAAAACTGGTGTCCGGTGTTGGGACACTCTGTACCACTAAAAAAATTACGTACTATTGTACGCAAAAAAGTACTGTTTTCTTATTGTTATTGGCATACACCACACAACCTCTTATTTCACTAAATTCCACCACTTATTTTAATATTATATGCTAAACCACAAACCACTTAACTATAATATGAAATAACCAAAACCAAAAATAAATTAAATTTAATATTAAAATCGCAAAGGAAAAAAACTTTTTTTGGAGCTGTCAAAATCTACTATTCGCACTGAAATCGTAACTCGGACGAAGATTTTATCTATATAAATAGATAAGTAGATGAAATAAAAAAAAATTGGATAAAAAATAAAATGGTAAATGTGCATGCAGACTCCAGTCGGATTCGTATCCAGTACCTTGCAGTCCAAGCGCCGAAGCTTTAACCACTGCACCACTCGTCACATACAAACTACACCTACAAAATTCATATAAAAAAAAGATTTTTTTATTAGATTTTTGGGGCTTCCCTTTTGAGTTTTTCCGACTTTTCTTTTTTCCTAAACCACCACTGTATTGAGACGAACAAAATAAAAAAAACAAAATGTACTAAATATATGAGAAAATGAATTTTCTTGATAACTTTTTTTTTGGTGAATTTTTCCGATGTTTTAATAGTTATTATGCTATTCGAAACGGAGTCAAATCCAACAAAACAAAAATCATAAAAATCGGTCCAGCCGTTCTTCAGTTATAAATGGTGTAACTAACACGACTTTGTTTTATTTATATAGAAGATAAGTAGATGAAATAAAAAAAAAATTGGATAAAAAATAAAATGGTAAATGTGCATGCAGCCTCTAGTCGGATTCGTATCCAGTACCTTGCATTCCAAGCGCCGAAGCTTTAACCACTGCACCACTCGTCACATACAAACTACACCTACAAAATTCATATAAAAAAAAAGATTTTTTTATTAGATTTTTGGGGCTTCCCTTTTGAGTTTTTCCGACTTTTCTTTTTTCCTAAACCACCACTGTATTGAGACGAACAATAATAAAAAAAACAAAATGTACTAAATATATGAGAAAACGAATTTTCTTGATAACTTTTTTTTTGGTGAATTTTTCCAATGTTTTAATAGTTATTATGCTATTCGGAACGGAGTCAAACTCAACAAAAGAAAGATCATAAAAATCGGTCCAGCCGTTCTTCAGTTATAAATGGTGTAACTAACCCGACTTTGTTTTATATATATAGATATATAGATAAGTAGATGAAATAAAAAGAAAAATTGGATAAAAAATAAAATGGTAAATGTGCATGCAGCCTCCAGTCGTATTCGTATCCAGTACCTTGCAGTCCAAGCGCCGAAGCTTTAACCACTGCACCACTCGTCACATACAAAATACACCTACAAAATTCATATAAAAAAAGGTTTTTTTATTAGATTTTTGGGGCTTCCCTTTTGAGTTTTTCCGACTTTTCTTTTTTCCTAAATCACCACTGTATTGAGACGAACAAAATAAAAAAAAACAAAATGTACTAAATATATGAGAAAATGAATTTTCTTGATAACTTTTTTGTTGGTGAATTTTTCCAATGTTTTAATAGTTATTATGCTATTCGGAACGGAGTCAAATCCAACAAAAGAAAGATCATAAAAATCGGTCCAGCCGTTCTTCAGTTATAAATGGTGTAACTAACCCGACTTTGTTTTATATATATAGATTAATGCTTCAATCAGATCAATATTTATGTCCTCCGTCTCCGGATTCATAATTGCATTGATTACCCAGTCGGAGTATTTTCCCCTTAAAGATCTGGCATAAGGTTCGAGGATTGATTGTAGCTCATCATTTTCCGCTTTGAACTTTTTTACATTTTCCCTTCGCACCCAAATGGGCAATTTATCGTATTTCGCAGACGGCGATTTATCCAAATTATCGTGCACATGCTTCTTCCTTGCCACATGGTGAAACTCTTCCTTCCTCCCATGTACATATACCGCACCAGCAAGGTGCGTGTTTCATCCGCGACCATTTTCTCCTGGATTTCGCCTACATTTATTGAAGATAAATTTTGTACCGGTTAATAATAAAACGTAAATATTTACAGATCATTCAACAAAATACAATAAACGAAAATTACATAATTCTATTTTATTTTACTTACGACGGGTTACGTGAACGTAAACTAGTTTCTTCTGAAGTGGTCATAATAGTTATTATATTTTATTTAATAACTTGCTTATAATACCAAAAATTATTCGTTTCGAAATTGCAATTTAAAAAATTTAAACAAATGTTGTCAGTGAAATTTTAGAAACGTCAAAATGTAATTGTTGCCAACTAGTAAAAATAAATTTCTTGGCTGTTACTTTGATCACAATATTTATTCCATTCAGAATGGATTTAGCTTGTACCAAATTAAGACAGCTATAAATTAATTCATAAAAGTAAAACGAAAATCTAAAAAAACAGCAATAGCGTTTGCCTACTATCTCTTAAATTATAAAGTTCCTTAAACGTATACGGAATATTAATGCACTCTCACGCGTCTTCACCAATTTTGCCAATTTTCAAAATTTTCACCAGTCCTGGCATAGTGACAACAACTTCTCTCATACAGCAATCTAGCAATATTTTTTACAAAATGGCATTCATTGTTGAGTTCTTTACCTCATCCCACGCAACTTGAATATTTTTTACTTAGTTTTGGATTTCGTACTGTTGCCAATATTTTTGAATTGAAAAGCTATTCGGTCCCCAAGCTTTCTTGTTCGATTTCCAATGTATAGGCGGAGAACCTTTTGAGATTTCTTTAAATGCTCGAGGATTTTCAGATTTAAAAGAAAAGCGCTTTGCTCTTATAGTCACCAGCTGCATTTCCAAATAACAAGAGTGATAATCTATCTTTTGCAACCTTGAAACCAGGAACAAATTTATCTTCTTTGGATAAAAACGTTCTGCTAGGCATCCATTTCCCAAATAGGAGAGTCTCGTCATCATTGGAAACTTGGCTTGGTAGATATTTACCACTTCCTATTATAGATTTTTCAAAATTGTGGATACGGAGAAGCCGCTAATATCTTATCAACATTAGCCGCTTCCCCTATTGATTTTATATTGTATAGGTTTTTTCCGTTGTTTGAATCTTTCAAACCATCCTTTACTGGCTGTGAACTATAGCTCTCCAGCATTAGGTGAAGCTTGCACTTCATTTTTCAAATGGTTAAAAATTGATAACTCTTTTTTAGATTTTAGCTTAGCAGTTCTTCAGTTTTCTCTAACACAGAATTTCGATTTTTAGTGGTTTTTACATACAATGGTGAAGAACAAGCAACTGAACTTCTCAGCATTTAATTTTATTCTTTTTATCCTCCTGGCTAATACCGATATTTTTCACCATTTTCTATTGCTCTAACAGTTTTCGGTTTTACCTCCAATGTTAAAACTTTTCTTTTTCCAGCCACTTTCATTTTACGGGATTTAATAAATCTGTCAAACGTGTGCGTTAATATCAAATCTTTAAAAACAAAAGAATGTTACAAAATAAAAGAAATAATAATAATTCCGCCCTTACTGCCGGTTCATACGACGGATAAAAATCTCGGATTTTTCTATCCCAGATTTTTGTTTAATTTTTTTCAACTTTCTTGTATGAAAAGAGGCGTGTCTGTTGTATAATTTACGTGATGTAATTGGTTTTTAACGATGGGATAGAAAAATCCGAGATTTTTATCTTTCGTATGAACTCGCTGTTAAAGAAAAAAAAAATCCGTTAACTGACAACGTAATATGTAGAACGATAAAAATATTAAAATAAATTTAATTCTCACTTTAACGCGTCCTTATATGAAGAGCTTAGAAAACGAAATGCGTAATCTAAATTACAAGTTACATCTTACTCCTTTAATGATAATTTAAGGGGATTCACAAAATTTTAAATCTAAATTCTAGTTCAAAAATGTTAACGAAAAAACGTGCTTGTGCGAAACTTTTACTTAATGCAAAATTTAGTGGTAAAACCAACGGAAACTGCGCAGTCAGAAATCGCACAGTTCGCGGGATTACTGTATCTTTGTTTATTACTGGTATATTATCTTCCTTAACAAAAATTCATAATTTTCATGACTCATTCGAAAATAGTTTTTAAAATCAAGTGATTCACTTACCTGCAATTCACTTATTATATTCATATGTACAGACATATTTCCGAATTGTCTACATGTTTTTCCATTGTTTTTCTGTACGAAGTCGTCATCTTACGGTTTTCCAATTTTTAAAAGGAGTTTTATATTGGGACATCCACTTACATCCAGGTACTTCTGGACCAACAAAATAACAAATGTTGAACTCTTTAAAGGCAACAGAGTCAAGCAGTCATTGGCATCGAAATACGAAAGCACTAGTGGAGATACATTGGTATGTCATAAGAATAGATTGTCATAACAAGAAGGTCTCTAGAATGGAAGTCAGATGGCCAGCTGTAACATGGAAACGGACGATGCTAGACGGAGCGAAACAACCCGGAAGTCTTAACTGGAAATCAAAGCAATAGCACCCAACAGAGTTAGGTTTTTAGTATACTCGCGGTATACACTCCCAAATTTGAAATAAAGCAAAAAAAAATATTGTTTGAAATATAAAGTAAAGTTTCGGTCTTATTCGGCACTTATTAGATTTAATATTTAATAATTTTATTTAACAAAGACAATCTAGCGATATGCTGCGAGTTTAGTTCTCTGAATTCATAGAAAAGCCATCCCTAGGGGTGAACAAACACCGAAACTAATGTCCTAGGCGTAACTTTTGCTCTACAAACTCATTGAGCTATGGATTGGGTGGCATTTTTCTATGGAGATAATTAAGATTGTGTATTGTGCTTACATTCGATCCCACCTGGAATATACTGTACTGTGGTGTCCGTTCAACGAAAGACATATCAAAAGTATTGAGATAAATCTCGAAAGCACTTTTATTGGTAATGCTGGGCCTAATCGACGCACTGGAAGAGGTTAACTAACTACTTGGTTATTATCAACATTTTTTCAATAATAACTTTTCAAGCCAAATTTGTAGACTAACATAACTGTCACAGGCATACGGCAAGTTGCTGCACGTCATTTCTATCATATACTTCTCCCAAGATGAATAAACACTGGTATTTAAGTGAAGAGGTCAGTAAACTGATCGGTAGCACGGACTCCATTTATAGCCAAATTTTAATCGTTTAACGATTTAACGAATTCGCTCTTTAACCGTAACATATACAAAATCGTGCTTCATTTACCATAATCTTGGGTTCTACTTTTTAGATGTGAAGGTAGAAGGAACTCCATATTAAAATGATTCCAAATAATGATTCTCGACATTGTTTATATTCTCTATACATTGCCAACGCCATTTTTTTAATTTTCTAACTACGCTTTGTAGATAAGTAGATTCCATCGCTCGAATTTAACTCACAAAGTTTATCCACTTTAACTTTTAAATTACATTTAAAAGCCACAAGAGCATAAAAATTCTCATTGTGTACATATGTGAACAATGTTTCACAAATACCCGGAAAGCATAAGAATGAAATCAATTCAATTAAAAATTCATTAAATTATCCTACAAGGAGAAAAGAAAAACTTGTTTGGCACAATGCACACCGATTACACAAGATTTAGAACGATGGATGTTTCCCAGTAATTCATTATCGTATTAGAAGCAATCGCTCTACATGAAAAATATATAAATCTGTCTTCTTAAAATAAGGATGAATATATTATTTATATTTGAATTTAGATAGAGCTGTGCTGCTACCGATAATTGGAAGAAATAAAAAATTTACAACCATTTTGCGAAAAATGGTGTGATAAATTGTAGTTTTTTTATAGCGTTTTTTTATCCTATTACCTTGTTAACAGTATAAAATAAACGTGTTACAAAATTCTCTTATATAAATTTAAATTTGATTACCCCCATTCTGAATACCAAAAATATTTATTAGTCACCTTGCTCTATTACGTAATTTGTTCATAATAATAGGTCAACAAGCATCAGCACAGGAAATGTCTATGTACAAGAAAATATGGCACATAAAAACTGATATTGTTAAATTGACTTTCAAAGTAACAACTCAATAGCAACAAGCCAATTAAATCTAAAATAAATAAAAGACTCGTACTTACACACACATAAGAAATTCTCTGTAAATAAAAAAGTTTTTCACAAAGAAAAAAGACAAAATTTTTCACATAAAATCATTACATTTAACCACAAAACAGATTTTCAGCATAAAAACATAATACGTTTGTTTGTGAATGTATATAGGTGTACACATATCCACGCAAACAATAAAACCAGCATTTTCCTTTTGATGTGCTTTTTTATATCATTCATCCTTTTTACCCGGTTGTGGGTGAATTTTCATTCTGAAGCAAATTTACAAAAAATATGTATTAAAGGAACACAGAAAATCAACAATTTTTTTTTTTTTTTTTACTTTGTGGACACAAATTATTTTTAACCGTAAAAAGCGGAAAATAAAAACTAAAGAAATAAAAATCATAATTAGATTTTCTTGCTTTTTTCCCTTCGGTTTTTCCTCCTCCCATTTTGGTAATTTTTGGAAAATCGTTGATGTGTTCATACTGCAGTGTTATGTATGTATATGTGTATTCATATAATATGTACACACATAAAAACAAAGTGTATAATATATTCGATATATTATATATATATATATATATATATATATATATATATATATATATATATATATATATATATATATATATATATATATATATATATATATTTATATATCCAAACATATAACTGTAAATGCTTAAAAAAATAAAACAGAGAAAATCATAAAATGATTTCCTTTTATTTTTTTGTTTCGTGTATATAAATGAATTTACAGGGTGTATCTCGGAAGTATTACCCATAAAACAGATAAAGTAGAATATGGGGTTAATTTACCTAAGACGATGCTTTCTGTATCTAGCACGCAGATCAATCAAACCAAATTAAAACATTTCCTAAAGTACGTCGATACATTTATTGAGAAAATTATATATTCCCTTTGTCATCTTAAATTACCTTATCGGTAACCATAATCATCCTGTTTAATATTTCGTTTTTTTATCATCATCTTAAAAACAATAAAAAAATTTCCTTTATTCTGTTTTCTATTTTCATTTTTATTTTCCATCAGAATAACAAAAAAAAATCTTCTTCGTCTGTTTCTTCCTTTTGCCATGTACTCTGCTGTATAATATTATATATCCTTTCCACAATTTTATATAAAAACATTTCACAAAAAAAAACCAACATAAAAACGATTTTTCGTTCGTTTCATTTTTATTTTCCTACTTCCACAATTTTTGTTGCTTTTCTTTGTGAATGTCGGAAAAGTCTATTCAAGAAAGCAATACAACAAAAGATTCTATTTTGCTTTTGTTATTTCTGTGTTATTCTTTTGTCTCCCTAATCTTCTTCTGGAAAAACTTAACTTTCTAAGTAAAAATAAAATAAAAAATAATTTTTGAAATTCATCAACCCTCTATGTATTTCTCATGCAAGCAGCAGAGTACCAACGACAACAAAATTTTCTTCTCTTTAATATACGAAATAACAACAAAGTTGAAAATACTTTTTATAATATAACATTGAGATTCGAAATAAAAATTTACCATACCATCATTTTCCTTTTTGTTATTCTGTAAAGAACGGAAAATCACCCTACCACCACCCATTTTGAGTTTTTTTTTACAGCTTCACTGTGAATCCATATTACAATAAATGTATATATGTATACGAGTTTATATACAGTTTTATACGATGTTTGCCCAATCTCATTTAGAGTTTAAGAATTTTCCTGTATTATAACAGTTAACCAACAACGGTATAAAAATGGCAAATGGAATTGACTGCGCTGGGTAAAGACTACAAAATACAAGATTATATTCGTCGTACTACCTTACAGTAAATACCTTAAATTCTCTCATTACACTAGATTCAGTTGGTAAAATTTTGCTTTTCGTATATTGCAGTACTCAGTATTATTTAAAGGTTACAGTCGGTTAAACAATTTAGATAAAAATTTTGCTGTGCAGCAGAGAACTGCGTAGAAGGTAGGACGAAGGTCTCACATCAACGTGACATCAGCTAAGCAATACTCATCGTGTGCAAGCAGTTCAAATTCGGCGGCATACGTTACGTCGCTTGAAAATCAGATTCAAAGCATAATTAAACGGATCAGTAAAATCGAATTTCAGAGTCGATCGCGATCCTTATCATGAGTATGACGGGAAAATAGTAAACCATCTTCCACTCTTACATCAACATAGGAGAATTGTTGGTATCAAAATAAATTCGGCACCTCAGCCACGAAGTGTCGCCAGCCGTGTAATTTTCATTACAACCTACTAATCGACATGGGCAATAACAAATGGATAGATATGGTAACGAAATTAACTATAAAAGGCCTCACTTCAATGGAGGATACAAGTGGTATCAGGACATACAACGTGACTGATCCTATCTCTGATATTATTCAACAATATCAAGACATACTATGACCTCACGACAATCGAAAGCCACTGAAGAGAAATATATCCATCACATCGTCACGAAAGGCCCACCAGTATTTACCCGACCGAGAAGACTCCC
The DNA here is from genome assembly GCA_947310385.1 of Nephrotoma appendiculata. NCBI lineage: Eukaryota > Metazoa > Arthropoda > Insecta > Diptera > Tipulidae > Nephrotoma > Nephrotoma appendiculata. The sequence goes on along the minus strand of OX371225.1, from coordinate 145,318,505 downwards.
ACGGCATAAGCTCGATAAGGCGAAGACAGAGTTCGAGTATTTGATGAAATAAGGCATATGCAGGCCGTCAAGCGGTAACTGCTGAGCCTTGCCACTGCATATAGTCCACAAGCCCAACAGATAATGGCGCCTTTGCGGAGACTACCGTCAACTCAATGCGATTAAAGTGCCCGACAGGTATCCAATAACATTCATTCAGGACTTTGCAAGTATCTTGTATGGCAAATCCATATTTTCGATAATTGGTTTGCAAAGATCATTCCATCAAGTCCCCAGTCGAACCAGCCGACATACCCGAGATGGCAATAATAACACCCTTTGGGTTGTTTGAGTTTATGTTTATGCCATTTGGTCTACGAAATGCCGCGCAAACATCACAGCGTTTAATGAACGAAGTACTGTCTGGATTAAATTTCGTGTTTCCATACACTGATGACATCGCAATTGCGTCAAAATCTATGGACATTTACAGATTGTATTTCAACACTTCGGGAATACCAGCTGAGCATCAACATTGCGAAATGTAATTTCTTCAAAACAGAATTGAAATTTTTAGGACACCTCATCACAGCAACGGGAATCGAACCATTGCCGGAAAAGGTTGAAGTTATACGACAGTACGAACAACCAAAAACAGCTCAACGGGTTAAACGATTTTTGGCAATGATTAATTTGTATCGGAGATTTATCCCACATGCGGTAGGCAATCAAATGGTCCTCCAAAAATTAATCAAAGGCAACGTCAAGAATGACAAAACACCAATCGAATGGTCTGACGAGTGCAGTGCAGCATTCCAACGTTGTTAGGACGATTTAGCAAATGCTACCTTCTTAGTACATCCAGCAAAAGATGCTGAAATTCAGCTATTCGTGGACGCTTCAGATGTGGCCATAGGAGCTGTAATGTAATTCACCAATTAAACAAAAATGGTCAACCATAGCCTCTTGCATTCTTCTCCAAAGCTCTCTCAGCAACGAAACAACGCTACAGCACATACGATCGAGAGCTAGAAGCAATGTATCGAGCAAAGTTCATTTTCGAGACATGCTGGAAGGTCAACAATTTTCAAAAAAAAGCGACAATCACCTCCACGACAAGCCCGATATCTAGACTATATCAGTCAATTTTCTACAGACATACGGCATATTGATTTTTATCAAGAATTAATGAAATTGCAAAAAACGAAATAGATTTCGAATGTATCGTTAAATCGAAAAATGTCGATACTGAATTAAAGTCTATCATCGCGACGGTTCAGCAACTGGGGTGACATTGCCCCTTAATCCAATCCCAATATCATGGTCATCTTTGCTTATTTATTGTGATACGTCGAATAATCGTATACGACCATTCATCACGTCAGAACATACACGTCATATAGTTAGTAAGTTACATAATTTGACGCATCCAGGTGTTCGAGGAACTACGAAGCTGATTGCGGAACGATTCGTTTGGCCATCTATGAGGCGTGATTGTAAACAATTCGTGCAAACGTATCTATAGTGCCAACGAACGAAAGTGCACCGACGTCATGCCGACCGAACATTTTCAACACATAAACATCGATTTAATAGGTACATTACCTCCATCGGAAAATAATCGCTATCTTTTAACAATAATATACAGATTCACACAACGGCCTACTGCGATACCGAATCCTGACATTTCACCTGAAACCATAGCCACCAATTTGATATCGATAGTGGATAGACGCTATTACGCCATCGCAATAAAAAAAATAAAAAAAATTTATTAAAAAAGTGAGCTGTGTTTTCATATAATAACCACTAGCCCACAACTACATATATCTATTAATGTTGTGTGCATGTTAAAGTTGATTTGTATTTTATATTTAAGACGGTCCTTTACTAAAATAAATTTTAATTTTGAAGCTAACCTAAAATTTAAAATACGCACATCTGCACTCATACTACATTATTTTCCTATGTAGTAGTGGTTAATATGCATACTTTTGTTCTCTTGTTAGTTTTGCCAGTTTTGCTTATGAATGGAAACAAAATCAGCATAGTGTAGAGTTGTTGGTTTATGAAATAAAAACGAAAAACATAGCAGTATGAATGCATGTATTGAAAGTAAATAATGTGAAGTCAATTAGTGCATTCATGTCCTTATTTTCATGGAAATGTTTTTAATAATAAGAAATCTCGAATGAACACAAAATGTATTAATAATGCCTGTATCAACAACGCATGGCGGGTATAAAAATGTGAACAAAATGTGTAAGTAAAAATAAATAAAATTTAGTAAAAATTAAATATATTTCCGTATGTCCTAACATACAACATACATGTGTAATCACCAGTGGCCCTATTCTGGCTTTCCCCGGGAATAGGGAATTGGGAATTAATGACGTATTTTTAGCAGTTGGGAATTTTTTATTCCCCAAAGTGTATTCTGGCGTTTGGGAATTTTTTTTATTGGGAAAAAATAATTCCATTTTATAGCAGTTTTGACGTTAATTTTACCCCATTATTATTTTTGGGAATTGTAATTCGTACATTTTCAAATTGTTAAACATTATTTTTTTGCTAATAAATATATATTTAAAAATAAATTAAATTTGTAATAAGGTCGCAATATGTGTTTTAGTTTATAAGTTTATAAAAACCAAAATAAAAAAAAATTTCCCCAAAAAATTAGTCCCAGTCTACCAGAATATACATTTGGGAACGGGAAATAAATATTTGGAAATTAGTGCAATTTGTAATTACAGCAAAATATTTCCTCAATTCCCAATTCCCTGGGAAAGCCAGAATAGGGCCACTGATCGCCACCAGATATTGAATCAAACGTTTGTCTTCGATATATGTATGTATAACGATGTATAAGCTCACGATAGAAAAGCTCCATACCATAAATTAATATGTTACGACTGGTATGATGGTTAATATCTGATCGAATAAGATTGATTTATGAGGCTAATTAGCTCAAAACACTTCAAATTTCCCATGCTCGCTTATAATCAATTTCTCTTATAGCATAGGTATAATGTACTCGTACATTCATAGGCATTTACAATTTATATGAATTTATATGTATTACTATTTTATAGTAAATATCAAAGCATGTACATTTAGATAATAATTAAAAATATACATAATTTGTATCAAAAATTACATCGTTATCTCCTTATAGTGTGTGTCTTCATTGATTCGATTTTTTTTAATCGAATCGAAATACAAATCACAACAAAATTAATCTAATCTACATGCAGAAGTACATTAGTATTCTATGTAGAATAAATTAGTGTTAGTTTCGATTGAATAATCATAAATATTGAACACTACCAAAATTCATTCATTTACGTATTTTTTTTCTTCTACATTGTTTTCTCCGTGTAAAATTATTAACACATACACAAACATTTGATTCTCTTCATGTGCGCGCGCATACCAAACGAGAAATAGCCACCAATCGGAAATTTGCTGAACTTATTTTCATGAAAAATTTTGATAAACTATTTTTATTTTTATAATTTATATATTAAAATTGAAAAATTTTTAGAAAAGAAGAAAACTAAGCACGAGATTAAGAATTCTAGTTGATTCTTGTGAAAGAATTTTTTGTCGACTGTGCTTGTACATTCCAATCGAACCGGCACATCTTGTTCAAGTTTGGGAGCTAATATCAAAAAATTAAAAGAAAATTTAGAAAAACTGGAAAAACTAGGCATGAGTTTTACATGTTATCTAATGAATATAAAACAATTCTAGAAGAAAATGTTCACACAAGTGCTTATCGAACCTGCACAAGATATCATTACTTTGGTACAAGACCTTCTTAAGGTGCTCTTTCTTCAATAGGGATATCTAAACATCAACAAAAACTAACATAAAATAATCAAATGAATTATCAAACGGAAACCAAATAGACGAAAATTCGACCCCTGCCAAGAAGTTTAAACGAAACAAAATTTCGAATGATTTGCCAGATGAGACTGATGAAACAATAAATCTGTGTCGGCGTGTTGATTGCGGTCCCTTGGTGCCCACATCCGATTTCGAAACCAGGGCTTCGTCCCGTTTGAATTCGAATGGATGCGCGCACCAAGGCACCGCTCTCGGGTTATGATTTCGTTGTTCGTTCCTCAGGTTTGGTCCGACGAATTTCGACGGAACTCCGGTTTTTATTATTATTTGCGGTTTTTATTTTATTCCAGGAAGCCAGGAGCCATGCATGCCTCAAATCCCACGACCCTTCGCACTTCTCCCTGAGAACGTAGCCAGCAAAAAATCACGGTGGAGGCGTCTGCATGCGCTTAGTGATCATCTACAGGATGGCAGTAGCGGTTGGCGGTGAATTCTGCACTCCAACAGAGGGTCTTAGTTGTGTTTATTAACATTACCGATCGTAATCGATGACGAAAATTCGCTTTGCATCCAGCCTCTGATGGGATTCGAACCCAGTGCCACTCTCAACCCACTGATCATATCAAAAATTGTTTCTGACGCACAGGTTACATCTAGAACCTCCTGTCGATTTATAACAATGAATGTTGTTTCACACCCCATATTGCAAACTACAAGGTTAGTATTTAATAAGTAATCAAAAAATACTTCACCCCTTTCGTTAATGTCTGTGCTTCCCCAGATTGTGTGATGCGCGTTTGCATCACATCCAAGTATCACACCTACCTTTTTCTGACCTGCTTCCCGGACCAGTTCCCCCAGGTTATCTGGTGGAACCTCCTTCTTGCGATCCATATAGGCTGAGGCTAGCCATAGTTTTTCACAGCCTACCTCAGCGCTCACCGCCGTAACGTCCCCGCTACTAAATTGTGGAAGAAGAAAAATATTCAAATTATTTTTCGCTAAGATACACGATCTGATCTTTTCAGAGTTGCTTGAGTATAATAATTTTTACCCTTTCATTCTGAGGCCACAAATCCTGTTATTATTAATCCAAGGTTCTTGGATTAACACCAAGTCCTCATCTGACTTAGTCAGTCTGAGCACGAGAGCTGCCGAGTCAGCCTTCGTGTGGTGTAGGTTTATTTGTACAATGCTAACCATTGTAATCTACCTTACTCACCACTTGATGCACTCCCTGCATCAGAATAGTGTCATCTAGCTCGTTGGTTTGGTCGCCAACCCTCTCTCGTCGTGTGTTCGACGGGTTGCCCCCATCGGACTTCAGAGAGAGGAGGCTGCCTCCCATCACCAACTTCACTTCGTCCGAAATATCGGAACGGCTACCCTGGTCGTCCTCAGCCCGCTTGACCGTTTCCTGCCGGGTCCGTTCGCCGTCGCCCCCAGGCTGGTCTTCCGCGCCCTTATCGACCTCGTCTTTCCTACAAAATTTAAAAGTGATCGACCCGAAACCGAAGTTGATCACCCCTTAGATCTAACATGGAAAGCCAAGGATTCCTTATTGATCAGCATGATTGCCAATCTAAAGCATCCCTTAGCTTCCTCTCGCTTTATAATCCTCCAGTCTTCCGTTGGAAGATCGGGATTACTGGCCTGAATGATCTCAAGGATCTCTTCTATTTTATCCGGCTCGGTTGGCAGCCAAACACGTGCCCTCGGCCTGCTCGGGATTTCCTTCCTGCAGACTGCCTCAAGCCTCGCGCCCGGCCACACCTCGCCTACCTCGGTCACTGCCCTTTTATAGATCGACCGATCTCTGGTCCGAGCACGCAGTTAGCTTAACGCGCCCTTGGTGCCATCCCGCATCTCTGCAGGACGGGGGGGGGGGGGGGGGGGGGGGGGGTCCCGGATTTTCTCTCAGGATCCTCAAGAAAATGAAGTTTAGTGCATTATACACTACCCTCCACTTTTCCGACGTGATGCTCCCATCTTCCTGACCTTTGTCAATGACGGCTAACACCAGCAAGTGCACCTTCAGGATTTCCCTGAATAATTTCAGGTTTCTGCTCCTTAGGAGCACCCGACGTCATGTCTGCTTGTACTTTGGCCCGCTTACTTCTTTTTGCTTCAAGCTCATTCTGGGACCTCTGTCTTTTAGACACAAGAACCCTCTCCGAGCTATCGCAACCGACAGTTTTCTTAGCCCATGCTACAGATTCCTTCTGCGCAACTGTAAGCTGCCTCTCAGGGGTCGCAGCCAGTTTCTCCAGAACTCTAAATGCCGACCGTCTCTCTCTGTACCGTCGTTTTGCTGGGGGGATCTCTCTCGGTCCTCCGCTCTTCTGGTTGGAAGTTCTGCTTCCACCTGGCTTTGATGCCATGGTGTTGCTTACCCCTGCCTCAGATGAGGGAGCCCCACCTTTCTGGTTAGAGTTACTCCCCTCTATAGTACTTTCCGGTTTTTGGTGGGTACCGGTCCCCTTGTTTTTATTATTTTTTTCTAAATCTTCCATTTATTCCCACGAGTATCGGAGAAATACGTCCACCTGCGCAGAGATCCGTATACGCAGGTAAGGCTAAACACAACTGGAGCTCGCCAGGTATCCAGAGGGCTCCGTTCACGACTGGGCTTTGTTAAATGAGCCCCCAGTCTAGTCGATCATCAGCACTGGTCGCATAACACCTTAATCCAGCCCATTGGCTTTCCGAGTACCCCGCCTTCCACGCTCCCGCCTTCCACGCTCCCGCCTTCTCCAACATCCACCCACTCATTCACCCATCTATATGGATATCCCAAACAAATGGGACCAATTTCATTCAGGGGATTACCGTTTATAGGGTTCCCTACTCACTACCTGGAGGCTCGAGAGCGCAGGAAAACGTGACGCTCAGTTCACCGTAGTTGTGGTCGATGGTTTTATGGCGCCATCAGTTCGCCTTTCCCTACTGGGTATCATAGGCACTCAGAATTTGGTGAACAAAGGTTAACCACTCCCCCCGTTCTCTGAGACTCTCCTTCCAGCAGAGCTGCGGTTGGGGACATCTTATTTAATTCACCGCTAACCTACCTATCGATAGGCCATTCACAATCCGACACCTGTGATTTGTATAATGCTATTAATACATTAGTTAGTATCACAACTATAACTGTTTTTGTAATTTTCGGCCAATGTTAATTGTTAATTTAAAACCTCGCAAAAGGTTTACTTTTGATTTTCAGAAATTATACTTCATTTTTCCCACTACATCATATTCAATTAATACCAAATCATTCACCTACTGTACAGTAAAAACTTTTATATCAGTAGAATTCTTCTACAGTATTACTAATCGTCAACATAAAATAATTTAATTTCAGAAACTGGAACGAATATTTTATTATGCTCTCTGTAACAATAATAATAATAATAATTGAATTGAGAATTATTATTATTTTTAGAAAAAACACAAATTAAACATAAAAAAAAGGAAAATGGAAATAGAATAAAGAGAAAATGATAAGCTTTTAAAATGTTTCCTTTACTTATTAACTTCGCTTAAACTTTGTAATACAATAACAAAATGTTAAAAGAGAAAATTAATTACAAAAAGGGACAGTAAGCGATAAGAGGTAAATTAAATACTTAAAGAATTCAGTTTATGTATAATTAATAAAAGATTACAAAATATATTTTATTTTTCATTAAAGCAATAACAAGTTAATTCTTCTCGAATTTATGTTATTTTATATTTATGAACACTTGTTGTTGTTTATTTAATTTTTATTGCTGTTATTTAAATTGTATTAATTAATTAAATTTTTTGAAATATTATATTCATTTGTACAGCCTTTGGGAATTTATTTTATTTTATGTAACTATAGTAAATATGAAAAAAGGCAATTTATTTGTATTTTAATCGGAATTGAGTAAATAAACAGAACAGAGTGGGTCGAATTTAGGAGTCTTTGATAACACCCTCAAATGTGAATTTAATGGAATGGATCTATAACCCAGAACTGTTTTTTTTATGTTGCACCTACATTATTTTGTTTTCACCTTAAACTTACCGGACTTTAGGTAATTTAAAAAATTGTCTAAACTAATTTTGTTTGGAATTTAATTTTAAATTCTTTTTGTTTTTAATCATTTTATCGTAAATTCTATCTTACATAGTATACAAGTATTTGCAAAAAACGATAAATCTCAGATTTGAATAGAAACTGCAGCTTCTGGTAAACCAATGCCGGCCAAGAATCAGTAGGACCTTCCATATGGGCTGTACAGGGAAATAATTTTTGCTGAAAAATAGATGTTGTGAAAAATCGTCAATTCTGTTTAATTATTTTCCAATCTTCTAGATAATATTCATTTTTATCATAAATGAGCTTTTTATTAAAGTTGGTTGGAATCCAAGAACGCTCCTCATTCAATGTCAAAAATCATAACTGCGTTTCGCTGCTTTAATAAACTGCAACAACTTCAACAAAAGCAGTAAAAGAGCAGCAAAAAAGTGATCTGAAATATTTCATGATGGCAATGAGCACGATCTACACCCAGGTGTAGTAACGCAATTTGAAGACAAAGAGCTTAAAGTTTTATTGGATGAAAATCAAAGTAAAACTCACAAACAGCTTGTAGAACAGTTACGAGTTACTCACCAAGCAATATCACTTCGATTGCATGCCATGAGAAAAATACATAAGGAAGGAAAACTGGGTTTCTCATAAACTGACCGAAGAAAACAGAAACCAAAGAGTTCACATCTGCATAAATTTGCTTTCTCGGTACAAAAGAAATAATTGTTTGTATAAAATCATTACGGGTGATGAAAAGCGGATTTTTTACGATAATCCTAAACGATAATCCAGTCCAGTTATCAACATCAGTTGCAAAAATGAATATGCATGCCAAGTAAGTGTTACTGTGTGTCTAGTGGGATTGGAAAGGAGTGATTTACTTCGAGATTCTGGAACCTAGTCAAAATGTTACAGCTGAACGTCACCCTAGGCCCAATCGATCAAATTAAGTGATGCTCTGTGGCACTATCCTGGTAATTCACTGGGAATATGGAACTGGGAAAAGAATTTATCTGTAATTTCTGTTGAAATATTTTTTTTCCAGCCAACTGAGGAGATCAAAAATTGATGTAAATATTTAAATATCAATTTATTTTTTATCAGTGAGGCTTCAGTCAGAGTGTGACATAAAGTGCTAGAGAATAAATCGTCACATCGTTCGTATTTACATCGTTCTGTGTCATAATATTCTAAATTAAATAAATTAAAATTAAATCCATATAAAGAAAACATAAAATTTGAGTGATTAGTTTAATTAATATCATTTATTCTAAAAGAAAAAGTTTAAACTACAATAATAATAATAATTAATAATAAATTTAATAATTAATAGAAATTTAAGTTTATTTTTGTTGACGTATTTTTTGGCGCGAATTCAACATGAGCTCTAATTGTGAGAAGTGTCTCAAGGGAATATCCAAAGCGCGGTTTCCTGGTGTTAAATGTGGAGTTTGTGCGAGTCTATTTCATATTAAATGTGCCGGCATATCTGACGAGGTGTTCAGAGAACTTAATTGTGGTTCTACTTCGTGGCTGTGCCCTGATTGTCGCAGCAAATCCAACAGTTCCATCTTGGATGATATTGGCGATGCCAGTCACAATCCAAATTTACTCAACAACGATACCCCAGCTTTAAGCGATGTGGTTATTATCCTGCAAGCAATGAAAAACCAGTTAGACGCGCTTGAAGCCTCAGTAAGTTTCTGCTGCAAAGCACTGGATGACGTAAAAATTTCAATTGAGAAGCTAACCAAGGAGAATGAAATTTTAACAAACAAATATCATCGCCTTGAAAACGAGTATAAAAAACAAGACATCCGTATCTGCGAACTGGAGTTTAAATGTGATGGTTTTCAGCAACGCGAATTGAATTCCAATGTGATTGTTGCTGGTCTTCCGGACAATTCGAGAGATCCAAAGGCTGTAGCTGAGGAGTTATTGAACCACTTACAATGCCAGGAATTAGTATTCAATATATCGAGTTGTGAATACATGTCGTCCAACAAATTTAATAGACAAAATTCACATAAAAGTAAATTTGGTGATGTCAAATTAATCATGAAATTTAAAGATCAAGTTTCCAAAACTAAGGCGATGCAACAAAAAAAGCGTTTAAAACCTACACTATATGCCAACGAAATTGGATTTAAATCGGAACAAAATATTCAGTTATATTTTCGCGACCATCTCACATCTTTACGTCACTCATTATTTCGCGAAGCACTTAAACTCAAAAAGTTATCAAAATATAAATACCTGTGGATTTCTGAGGGCAATATACTCATCCGTAAATCTGAAGGAGCTACCATCAACAGGATCCTGTCAAAAGCCGATATCCGTAAACTTGAAACATTACACCAGAACAGTGAGCAGGCCCTGGATTCCTGAAATTAATTATGAAGCACAAATAAGTATAACTCTATATTATTTATTAAGACCTGTTAACTTCCATTCTCTAGTCTCGCATAATTATAATACTAGTTTAAGCCCACAATTTTTCACAACAAACTACATTTTCTTCTTTTTATTCACCACTCTTTTGTTTTTAATCACCACAGTTTCATTTCATTGTACTTTCCACAATTTATCACAATTTATTATTAACACTTATATAGTTTTTAATCTTAAATTAGTGACACATCTGTTTTTATTAATGTTTTCATTTTTATTTTTGGTCACTGTCAAATTTTATTATATCAGATTTCATTTCGAATTTTATGTTAATCTTACATTTCATATACATTTTCATTGTAAAATTACTTTAAAACCCTACAAATGTTATTTTATTCACCTTAAGTTCTACAATATTAGTTTGAATCCTTGCTATTTTATTTTATATCGACCTAATTTTAAATATTTTTTATTGTTCTTACTACCATTATTATTAATGCTATTATTATTATTATTGTTTCATAAACTATTTCTTATTTTCATAAATATTACATTTCTACTTCATAACTCAGTAATTTTAAGTCTTTTTTTGTTAACACTTTTAGGACTTTTAGGCGCATCTAATATTCTATTAGTTAATTCAGACTGTTCTTTTTGTATGATACTTCCGTGTATTCATTTTGGAATATCTGCATTACCTTCGTGTGATGTAATAGCTTTGAATTCGATATATCAACAGATGAATATAACGTTAACTTTGCAAATTAATTGGCTGTCTGATCTTTATTTGTTACAATTATCTGCTTATTTAGACGTATGGATTGTATTTGTAATTTATTTTTCAGTACATTTCTCGCGATTCAATAACCTTTTCAGTTTTTATGGATAATTGTGATTTTGCGGATTTTTTAATTGTACATCAAAATGTTCGAAGTCTTCGAAGGAATTTTGACGTACTGGTTGCCAATATTAATGCATATAACACAAGGCCCTCGTTTATATTTTTAAGTGAAATTTGGATTCACACTAATGAATTGTCTTCATATAATTTAAATGGTTATACGTTGTTCGGTGCGTGCAATGATTCGTATAGAGCAGGTGGTGTTGCCGTCTTTTTTGACTCAAATTTAGATTGCTCAGTTAGTGCCCATAACTTACCATCAGCCGATATCATAAAGGTTGAGTGGAGATTTTCTTCTGATTTATATGTCTTTTTATGCATCTATCGACTTCAATCTACAGCTGTGAGTGTCTATGTTCGGGAAGTGGCCGAGATTTTGGGCAGTATTAGGTCAAAAAATCTGTTTGTTTTTGGAGACATTAACATTGATATTCTTGGGTTTCCAAGCAACAGCATTGATTATCTAAACCTTATGTCATGTTTTGGGCTTGAGTCATTGATTTGTACTCCCACGCGGGTTACTGCTTCTTCTTCAACGTGTATTGACCACTTTTTTGCTAGACTTAGGTCTAATGATCTTTCAGGTATAAGAACATCGGCTGTGGACTTAAAAATTTCTGACCACCACTTGATTGAGATACGGTTTAAGGCTTCTCAGATACTGTTACCAAGGTCTAATTTGAACCAAAATTCCACGAGAAGTAGAAAGAAACTCAATCTGTTGTTGTTATATGAAAGGTTGAATCATATGGACTGGGGGTTCATTTTTAACATCGACAATCCATCTCTAGCTCTTGAGGTATTTTTGGATAATATTTTTATTATCTTGGAACGCTGCTACACTTATTGCTCGTCTAAAATTAAACGCCTGCAGCCTTGGATCTCCTTTGACCTTGCGCGACGTATTAATAAAAGGAATAAACTGCGGTCCAAGTTAAATAAGCGTCCTGATAATGCAGTACTTCGTGATAGCTATAACAGAATGTGCACCATAATTAATGTAGATATCAAAAATGAAAAGGAAACCTATTATTCTAAGCGTTTTTCTGCTAACCGCGGTGATATAAAAAAAAACTGGATTTTAGTGAACGAGATTCTGACTCGTAAACCTAAAACTTCACTAGTCAAATCTATTTTAGCACAGAACGGAGAACTTCTTACGAGTGATCTAGAAATTGCTAATGAGTTTAATTGTTATTTTTCTAGTGTTGCTAAAGATTTAGGTGCTAAATTTGACTCTGTCAACACGTCATCTAGTTTCAATTTGCCTTTTGATTTCGGTCCGACAACGTTTTTTATGACCCCAGTATCTAGTTATGAAGTTTTTTCAATCATTTGTGCTTTAGAACCTAAATACTCAATTGATAATGTTGGCCTGAGTAATTATATATTAAAAGTCATTGCTGGGCATATTAGTCCCGTTCTTGCACACATTTTTAACCTTTCCTTTGAGTTGGGAGTTGTACCCGATCGACTGAAAACAGCAACTATAATTCCCCTTTTCAAGAATGGTAATCGCCTTGATAAAGGTAATTATAGACCTATTGCCTTGCAGCCAGTAATCCTAAAAGTTCTTGAAAAGGTAGTTAAAAATAGGGTTTCCAATTTTTTAGATAAAACGGGTGTGCTGAGTATCCATCAACATGGTTTTCGTCATGGTATGAGTACCGAATCGGCCTTGTTAGATTTTCTAAATACAATCAACACTGGTTTAAATAAAGGTAATAGCTGCGGTGCTTTATTTATTGATACAGCTAAAGCCTTTGATATGGTTGATCACAAGCTTCTGCTATCTATTATGTATGATATAGGGTTTAGAGGAGTGGCAAATAAGTGGTTAGCATCGTATTTAGATGGTAGATCGGTGAGAGTTAAGATAAATGATAATTTAAGCGATCCGAAATTTATTGACGTTGGTGTTCCCCAGGGTTCAGTATTAGGCCCTCTGCTGTTTCTCATTTATACAAACTCCGTATTTAAATTGAATCTTCATGGTTATTCAACCGGGTTTGCTGATGACATTGCTCTGGCTTACTGTGGGAATTCTCCCAGCAACGTTATTTCGATGATCAATTCTGATTTAAAAGTTTTACTCTCATGGTTCGACAAACATCGCCTGATCTTAAGCCGGAAAACTAAATTCATGTTGTTTAAATTGTCTGGTAGCTTTAATACGTCTATTTTGCCGCGGGTGACTAATCACAGCAGGTATGATTGTGCGTCTAGTGGTTGCCACTCTGAGTGCTTTGATATCGAACAAGTTGACTCGTTTAAATATCTTGGTGTTCACTTGGATACTTGCCTTAATTGGAAAACGCATGTTAATTCAGTCCACCAGTATCTGTCATCAACTGCTAGAATTTTCTACCTTCTTCGTGATTATTGTCCTCCGTCGGTTCTAAAAATAGCTTACCGTGCGCTAGTTATGGCTAAATTGGAATATGGATTGTCGTGCTGGGGTGGTTGTTATGCTGCAACTTCGTATCCTTTATATGTTCTACAGAAAATGATTTTGAGAATATATCTAAAGAAACCAAGAACTGAACCATCATGGAATTTATTCTTTACGACGAATATTTTGCCGTTGAAACATTTGTATGTTTATAAGGTATTGAGAGTTTTTTTTAATCGAAGTGGTCAACAAATAATGAGAAGCGATTTTCGTTACAATTTTCGCGGTAACCATCAATTTCTTTGTAACATCCCAAGATTCTTCAATGACCACTTCCGACGCTCTATTCTGGTCGCTGCACCAACCTTTTTTAATGCGCTACCAATTTACATTAGGAAGGACATTCATTTGAAGTCCTTTTTACCTAGAGTTAAACAATGGCTATTTGAAACTGTTGATATCTCCTATTTATTCAGGGTTATTACATAAAACTTGATGTATTTAGTCACATATTATGAAGTTGAAATTTAGTAGTAAAAGTAGTAGTAATGGTAATGGTAGTAATAGTATTAGTATCTTAGTCATTTTATTGTAAGCTTTTATCACATTTTATTCTCATTTTAATCATTTAATTTTGTAAATATTAGGATTATGTTGTATTTTTATGTATTACGCGAATTTGCTTCTGCCGTTTTTTCGGCACAAAATTCGTTATATTTTTTTGAATAAATAAATAAATAATAAATATAATATAATATTTATAAATTGGGAATAAATTTTCTATTGCTAAATTGGTAGGGAAGATTAATCCCAATTTAATTTTGTTAAAAATTAACACTAACTTTTTACCTCAGTATGCCAGAAACAAAAAGTTTAAATAAAAATTACATATAAATTATTTCCACAGTTTCCAATTCCCAGGGAATTACAAAAAAGTGCCACTGGATGAAACTACATACAGCAAAATCAACCCTGGAACTCATTTTCTCCTTAGGCTGGGAAGTTTAATGCGGCGTATTCTCCAGACTTGTTTTCCCCTGATCACTACTTATTCAGATCGAGGTCATCATATTTAAAAGACCAGCGGTTCTCGAAAGTTGAAGATGTGTAAAAAAGGCTCTCTCGCTATTTTGCTTAGAAACCACCAGTCATCATCTATCTGGCAAAAGGTCATACAGAGTAGTAGGTTTCAAAACCTTGGGATAACCAAAGGTCTCTCAATTCGTAAACCACCGAGAAGGAATTATCGAAGTCATGTTCTGGTATCAGTTTATCATTAACCATACTGGTTTCTAGTATAGATGACCAAAACATATTGAAAATTTATTTATGCCCTGCAATCAATCCTAGATTCCTAGGTTATTCCACGCCCCAACGCATTGTAGTCTGTACGCGTTGGAATAAGCCGCACCCAGAATGAAATGCAGTGGGGGTAGGGACAAATTTGTCTGCAAAGCGTGTCATACCCTGTTTTTTTAACAATTATCTTTATTTATTGAATCTTTCAAACATGAAAATAACAATAAGTTTTCAAATCTTAAAAACTAAGGTAATTATGTAAATCTGCGGGAGCAGAATCTACTTTTGTTCAATAAGTAAACTTAATAATTTTATAATTTATACTCTTACAGCCATCGTTTTCTTCTTTAATCGCGAAGATGTAGGTATATCTTGTAGGTTTGGCGCCAGCAAATTCGAATGAGATACCAGTTTCCCTGCATAGCTGATCCGCATCTTTTTCAATTCATCTTTGACAGTTAGGATGCTAAGGTCCTTATGTATATTTTTGTTTTTAACGAACCAGGGTGCTCCTTTAATCATTCTCAGAATTTTTGACTGTGTTCGTTGGACAATGTCGATATTCGAATTTGAGGTTGATTGCCATAATTGACAACCATACGACCAAATTGGTTTAATCAACCAATGCATTTTATCAATTTTTAATTTGATATGGTCTCGTTTCATTTCAATATGTTTTCGCCAAGTTAACCGTCGATCTAGATGGACGCCTGGATATTTTGCTCCATTTGATTGAGGGATTGGTATTCCGTTCATTGTGACAGGCGGACAAGTAAGCTTATTTAAAGTGAATGTTACGTGCGTCGATTTCTCTTCATTGACCTTTATCTTCCATTTCTTTAGTCATATTTCGATATCATAAATATGTTGTTGCAGAATTTCGGACGCCGTTTCTGGATTTTTATGGCTACATACGATTGCCGTATCATCTGCGAAAGTAGACGTCAGAATTTGCGAAGACGTTGGTAGATCTGAAGTGAAAATTAAATATAACGTTGGGCCAAGCACACTACCTTGAGGTACTCCAGCCAGAATGTTTTTCTCGTTCGATTTAGAGGTGTTGTATTTGACATAATATCTGCGATTTGACAAATACGACTTCATAAGTTGGTAAATTTCTGGCAATTTAAGATTTATTTTATGAAGCAGACCCTGGTGTCAAACTTTATCGAATGCTTGGGCAACATCCAAGAATACTGTAGAGCAGTATTTTTCCCCTTCGCATGCTGACCTTATTTCTGTAGCTACTCGGTGAACTTGCTCAATGGTTCCATGCTCGGCTCTGAAACCAAATTGATGACTAGGGATGATATTTCGTAGTTCCGGTTTAATATTTTCGATAATAGTTTTTTCGAATACTTTCGGGACGATTGGTACTAGGATTGGTCTATATGACGTGACTTTGGTAGGATCCTTGCCAGGCTTTGGGATCATTTTTATAGTTGATAATTTCCAGCACTCAGGTATATATCCTGATTCGTAAATTGAATTGAATATTTGAGCCAGTTGTCCAAAGGCACACTCAAACAGTTGTTTAAGCATTTCACCTGTAATTTGATCATACCTAGGGGCTTTCTGTAATTGAATTTGATGTGCAATAATAAGCATTACCAGTGGTTTGTTTATCTTAAATTTCCTCACAGTTCTGATTGCTATATTTTCTGTTTGAACCACTGATAATCCAAGGTTTGGAGTGAATACACTTTCAAGATGATCAGCAAAGGCTTTAGCTTTTTCTTCATCACTTCTAGCCCATTCACCGTTTGAAAGACGAATTGGCGGATTTGGTTGCTGAGGCCGTTTAAGGTATTTAGTGGCCTTCCATGATGAATAGTTTGTGTCCGAATGGGGAGATAATTCTTTAAGATAATTTTGCATATAATCCATCTTATTTTTTTGTAGTAGACTTTGTTTCTCTATTAACATTTTTTCTATTTCAGCGGATGTCATGGTGTGTCTTGTATGTTTGCTCTTCGGTTTAGGCGATACCCTGTTGACTGCCAAGTTTCACTAAAGCAGGATTCAATTTCACCAAGGGCCTGGCGTGGGTAACATCATCCAAATTCTCTTTTACATTTGCAAAAAATGGCAGTGGCTTTTTGAAGTTTACTTTCAAGGTGAAGCGTCTAGGAAAGTTTACTGTCTTAAGTAACACCAACAGGTTTCACGGTATCTGATGTGAGATCGTTTTCCCAAAAAGGGGTGGAACCGAGATCTCGTCAATATTTCTTTGTCTTGTAAAGGCACTACATCCCTACGTGAATAATTACGTACTTGAATGGTTATGTACTTAATTATACTGCCTTTATTAAACTCCAATATAAAACATTATATACTATAAAAAATGCTGACATAGTGTCTACATTAGTATAATGAACAAATTTAAAATTCAATACTGTACACCGGAAACACCGTAGAAAATGCTCTGTCTAACCTAAATGAATTAAACTAATTAACATCATTTGCTGAGTCGGCATTTCCCATGACAGTGACTTGTACATATAGTTCTATTAATTATATCTAGAGTAATATTACATTAATGCACAATCAGCTTTGTATCTACAATAGGTCAACCCTAGTTGTTCAGTTGAACACTACGACTTGTAGTATATATGTTGAATTAAGTCAGATAGAATTGTTAAGTATTTACGTGAAAAGTGATGACCAGATCATCAGCATAGTTCTGAGCCATAAACCCAGATTAGTATATTTTAAAAAGTAAGTATCAATAAAAAAAACACGAAAGAGGTGACAAAATACCCCCTGAGGCCTCTAACGGAGACTGAAAGGCAATTCAGCACGACCTCAGTAATGCGAAACCTGAGCCTGAATCCATTCCATGTAACGAGGGTTTTATCAATGCCAAAATTAGCACAGGCCCCGATAATGGTAGAAAACTAAGTGCTTTCGAAAGCTCTTGCAATATCCAGACACGTGTTCACGAGGAATTCTTTAAGGTTAAACGATCCTTCGATATTTGTAACAAGTTTACTTAGCGCAATTTCACGCGATTCACCAACTTTGTAACCATGCTGCATGCTACAGAGTGGGAAATCAGATAAGTGGTGATTATAAATCGGTCGACAATTCTCGCAAGAGCTTTCAGAAAGGTTGAGGAGAGACTAATAGGAATAAATGCTTTAAGGTCAGAGTAATCTGAACTGCCAAGTTTATGGATGAAAATAACTTGACTTCTGCAATGGGAGCTTGAAAAACTTGGAGTATAGGTGAAACCAAACTACCGGCCTTTAAAGGCGTGAAGGTTAAAATACTTCAACACAGGACTTCGAGAGTGACTAGCCTGTAGGTCAGATCTCACTCAGGTAGGTTGCTAGTGGCGTTGGGTGCTCCGGAATCAATAGACTCAGAGTTAATAAAGTCGCAACCGAGAAAGTGAAAGTCAGTAGTAATTCCGCAATTTCCCTATTGAAGGAGGTCAGCGTAACCATCAGGAGTCGCAGTACATCCGGTTTGCACCAATCAATCTTAGAGAGAGAAAGAGACCTTGTAAGTCTATCGATACTGAGGTGAAAATTCCGAAAAGTTCCCGATTTAAAACACCCAAAAATAGTTTAAGAAAATATAGATTGAATCGGTAACAATTGCGAGAATGGACAAAAACTTTTGATATAAAGCAGTTCAAAACGAAATCAGAACACATATTAAAAAATAAGCTAATATGTTTAAGCAATATGGTACAATATTCGACGATCCTGAATTATAAATTAACGTTAGTAATAAACTACTCATTTAACATGCACGAAGCACGTACCATTCATCGCCATCATTTGATGAAAGAATTAGACAGTTTGGTGGCAGATCGTGAATTGAATGTGTAGAACATCACACCGATTGGGTAATATTTTGATAATTAAATGTAAAAGTTCCTTTCGCATGTGTTAAGATCTACTACCGTTGAGCGAAGCTTTTAAAAGACACAGTTATCAGTTCACAACCTTAAACGAAATCCTACTTGCTATGCAAATAGAGGATTTTGGCAGTTAAATCGGATACCGATGAATAGCCACTTAACTTGCTTTGATGTCCATTGAAATTGACCGCACTGTGAAATGTAATTAGTTCGCATTTATCCGAGTAATTATATAGAATTTATAATTTATTTTTCTCATTTGGCATCCCTGGATAAAAGTTATACTCGCAAGAAAAATGCTTTAATTTAACGGCGAACAAAATAAATATAAATGGGAAGTTTATCTATCAAGTAAATTTTTTTGGTTAATTAGTTTTACTCTCAATACTTTCAGTCAAATTTGTACTTAAAAATTAGCCGCAGGCCACTTAATCAAGTGGCCGTAAATCGTTTTAGGTATTCTGCAACACAATTATTTATTAACGCGTCGTAAAAACATTCTGTTAATAGTTATCCTTTGCTTTTACTATAATTCGGTAGACATGTTATAGGAAGCAGTAGCAGCAGTCAACGCAAATATGAATTCGCAGGGAAATATAAAAGATTACCTGGGCCTAGTGTGTACTCGTTTATTTAAAAAAACGATGAAATGCCACCAACTCCCCCACCACCCCCCCCCCCCTTATTTTATAAATAAATTGTTTTTCAGAAAACTTGGAGCTGAAAGTTGTTCTACATGTTAGGCTCGCTTAACATATACATAAGAGCCATAATATGTCAGCATGTCTTATAGAATGCTTTAAATCGGAGCCGCTCGAAACACGATATTTCAAAACGCGATATTTCGAAACGAGATATGACAAAACGCGATATGGAACAAAACACGATATTTTAAAACGAAATATTTCAAAACGCGTCATGGTACGAAACGCGACATGGAACAAAACGTGATATTTCACAATGCGATATTTCAAAAAGCGATATGGTACAAAACGCGATATGGTACAAAACACGATATTCCAAAACGCGATATTTCAAAACGCAATATGGTACAAAACGCAATATTTCAAAACGCAATATTTCAAAACGCGATATGGTACAAAACGCGATATGATTGGAGCGCAGCGACCCACCTGATATAACAACGGGCTGTCCTCCCGTTTCTATCGTTTTTTAAATTCGTATATACTGAAGTTTTTTTTTCCCCCAACTAAGGAGCGAAGTGCTTACCTGATATAATCCGATCCTATACTCCCGCTAATATCGGTTTTAAAATTCCTATAAACTGAAATTAAATTTCCCTTTTTCCAGAATGTACGTTGCGAAGCGAGCGGAGCTGACCCGCCTGATATAACCCGATCCTAAACCCCCACTTCTACCAATTTTTAAATTCCTATAAACTGAAATTAAATTTCCCCATCATCCGCCCCATAACCCGATCCTAAACTCCCTCTCCTATCGATTTTTAAATTCTTATAAACTAAAATTAAATTTCCCCTTTTCCAGAATGTACATGACGAAGCGACGGGAGCGTAGCGATTCGCCTGATATAACCCGGTCCTATACTCCGGCTTTTATCGATTTTTAAATTCCTATAAACTGAATTTTTTTCTAACTAAGGAGCAACACAACTGGAGCGCAGTGACCCGCCTGGTATAATCCGTTGCTGTATTCCTGAACTGCTGAAGTTTTTCTTTCTAACTAAGGAGCGAAGTGCTTACCTGATATAACCCGATCCTATACTCCCGCTAATATCTGTTTTAAAATTCCTATAAACTGAAATTAAATTTCCCCTTTTCCAGAATGTACGTTGCGAAGCGACCGGAGCCGACCCGCCTGATATAACTCGATCCTAAACTCCTTCTCCTATCATTTTTAAATTCTTATAAACTGAAATTAAATTTCCCCTTTTCCAGAATGTACATTACGAAGCGACGGGAGCGCAGCGATTCGCCTGATATAACCCGGTCCTATACTCCCGCTTTTATCGATTTTTAAATTCCTAGAAACTGAAATTTTTTCTAACTAGGTAGCAACGCAACTGGAGCGCAGTGACCCGCCTGGTATAATCCGTTGCTGTACTCCTGAACTGCTGAAGTTTTTCTTTCTAAGTAAGGAGCGAAGTGCTCATATGATATAACCTGATCCTATACTCCCACTCTTATCGATTTTGAAATTGCTATAAACTGAAGTTTTTTTTTCTAACTAGGGAGCAAAGCCGCTATAACCCGATCATAAACTTTCGCTAATATCGGTTTTTAAATTCTTTAATCTGAAATTAAATTTCTCCTGATATGACCCGATCCTTTAAATTTTTATAAACTGGAATTAAATTTCCCCTTCTCCAGAATGTACATTGCGAAGCGAAGGGAGCGCAGCCACCCGTCTGATGTAACCCGATCCTATACTTCCGCTCCTATCCATTTTTAATTTCTTATAAACTGAAATTTAATTTCCCGTTCACCTTCCTAATATAACCCGATCCTAAACTCCCTCTTCTTTCGATTTTTAAATTTTTATAAACTGAAATTAAATTTCCCCTTTTCCAGAATGCACATTGCGAAGTGACGGTAGCGCAGCGATTCGTCTGATATAACCCGGTCCTATACTCCCGCTCTTAGCGATTTTAAATTCTTATAACCTGAAGTTTTTTTTTTAACTAGGGAGCGAAGCGCTCACCTGATATAACCCGATCCTATACTTCTGCTAATATCGGTTTTAAATTCCTATAAACTGAAATTAAATTTCCCCTTTTCCAGAATGTAAACTAAAATTAAATGTCCCTATGTGGATTATAAAAAAAATTGAAATAAAATAATTCAAATAACAGTAAATTTTTTTATTTGTATCAAAGTTGGGATTTAGGGCGGTAGCCCTCAATCTTAAGGTATAAAATGATTTAAAATAATCATAAAAGCATTTGTGCTTCGAAAAAAGAAAATATTTTTTCGCATTTGGGTTGTCTTTTAAGACCATTTAAGGCCACTTGGTATCATTGAGAGCTACTTGGGGTCATTTCTGGATATTTTCATGGCCATATTCGTAATCAGCATTCTAAAGTACCTTAGTATACCGATTTTCAGAATTTTTGGAGGTATATAACCTATTCGGAAGTATAACCACAAAACCTTCAATGTTGGGCATTTCTGTATCTTGGACACTTTCATTCAGTCCTTTGAAATTTCATATATTTATTTTTACAAAAATGTTAAAAATATTTTGTATATTGACAACCTCTTTATATTGTAACTTGGACACTTTGAAAATTTTCGTCTAATCTTTAATAAATTACCCTTAATATATTGGACACCACTTTTGTTCAATAACAGTAATTCGATTTAATGATAAAAAATATCACGTTTTGTACCATATCGCGTTTTGTGCCGTATCGCATTTTGAAATATCACGTTTCGAAATATCGTGTTTTGTACCATATCGCGTTTTGTACCATATCGCGTTTTGTACCATATCACGTTTTGAAATATCGCGTTTTGAAAAATCGCGTTTTAAAATATCGCGTTTCAAATGGGACCCGCTTTAAATAGAAGGCAAAGCTCTCATTCTTTCTCTACGAATCAGTTTAAATTAAATTTGTGTATATATATACATTGTTTCAAATGAAAACTGTAATGATCAGTGTCAATTTTCAACCATAACGTATACGTAAATAGTTTTAAAAGAAGCAGATATTCGTAATCTAAAAATCATCTGATACCTACATTTCTTCAGATAAGGGTCCCATCCATAGTAAGAGTTGAAATGCGAATCCAAGAGCCCTGCTTTTAAACAACTACCATAATCTTATGAAAAATCCTGTCAAGCACTTTGCTGAAGTGTGTGCTAGAAACGTCGTCCTCGCTTCCGTGCAGGAATACTGGTCTGTTTTACAATTGACAGGTTCACATGTACAGCCCTTCTTGTGCATTAGAACTATAAAGAAGTGTTTCCATTGATGGAAATTTTTCAGTGCGTCTTTGAGACTTGAAATAGAGTTATACGTGGTTGGGCCAAGTTACCAACGCATTTTTTAAACATTAAAAAGCAAATCGACAGGAACTGCGAGAAAACCATCTTTTAGATTGATAATCCTCCTAGCCTGCACAGTATCACGATCAACTAGAATGGAGTTATTTGAGCGCTTTACTGAGTTGTTTAAGCGCTTTACTCATTTATCTGAAGTAGACTCATAGGGTTCAATTTCGTTGTCTTTACGAGTTTTTCATAATTTTTATTTCATCTTTACGCAGTGAACGCAATTCCCTGTTGTACGCCGAAGGAGACTGACTGTCGAAAATATTTAAATATCATGGAGTAAGTGTTTCGGTTTCAAGATCGTTATTATTGTCAAGAATGGTATTAACATCGGTGTTGGCTAATGAGTCGTTAAATTTCTCAAAATAAGCCTTACGAAAACTAAAATTATAGGTTTTACAGTCAACATCAACTCTACATTGTGCACTGATGGTAGATGATATAAGGCAACAGTACTGAGAACCAAATTATTTTCGGAAATTCTGAAATCATTGACATCGGAAGAGAACACTAAATCAAGCTGACTATTTAAATTGGTTTTAATGATGCTAATCTTATCAGTAATTAAAGATTATTTTATAGATCGCGCATTCGCAACAATATAATGAGTATTGGGTTGAATGTCGTCGGTGAAAATTTGTTTCGGTAAGTGCAAAAATAAAATGTTTACATTAAACCTCAGAATAATTTAAATATCATACAGATTCAAAATGGTACGAAAGTGTGCAAGAATATCTACATTTGTCGTAGAGATATTGAGCCTAGAAACAAAAATTACAATTTGGAGCTACACTGAGCCAACAGAGCAATTAATACCGGGTACATGAACTACAGTTAGGTAAGTCTAAATTTTACACATGTTGGCTGGTTCAATGTTTTCGGATAAGAGTTCGTGTTGAAGGGCGGCGTTTGGGATTTGGAAGAGCTTCTTGCAGTTGGTTAATTAACAGACAATTCATCAACTCTGTACGGGTGACCCTAGTGGTTTTAAGTTCATGGTCAAAGCAAGTGATGACTGTAAAAATACTAAAATATTGGAGATGTTTTTACAGCTGAAAGCATCGAATTTTATTAGAAACCAATGCGATAACTTTCAGAAAATGCGATTTTTTCGTCAAATTTAGTTACTAAATTAATTTATTAAATTATAACGCCTATTTCAAGGCAACCTCGCATTTTGATGTTAATCAAGTTATTGAAGCAAAATTATCGATGAATTATCTGATTCAAAAATTAGTTATTTTACATTTTGTCTTATGGGAACAAAGTAACTATTTTCCCTCTAACTAAAACTCACATTTTCATATTACGGCTCTTTAAACCAATAAGTCTTAGCACTAACGATATGATTCAAAAGGAAACCCATTTAAACCTCACGCCCAACCGGAGCGTCCATTGTGGAAAACTTGTTGACCACTTTCTCTTCGGATGAAAAATAGCTTGAACCTGGTAGGAAGTAAAATTGAAATACTTCCGGGCCTTTAAGGGTTTAATACGCAGAACGATGTACCAAGTTTTTCTTTTAATGAATGAACTGTAACTCAACCCACTATAAATACAAAATATATAAAGATAAATTATTTATTTACTGTACATATTTGATAATAAAAAACATTTTCTTTTAATTATAGTTTTGCTCCTTTTAGCTTTTTTCTTTCTTGAAAAGGAGGTAAATTAGGCATTAGGTTCTGTATGCGCCGGTGACCCGTTTGATACATCTACCAAAAAAATTCCCAACTACCTTTACCATGCTTCAAAGTAATAATCAACTTTCCATCTGTGGCACTATGCTGGCTTTCCCTGGAAATTGGAAAAAATATTTTCATAGCACTTTTATCCAAATTGTATTTTTCCAGCCTTCTGAAGAAATAAGAATAGTGCATAAATTTTCAAAACAAAGATAATTTGGAAACTTGTGTTCAACAAAATTTTTATAGGGAAAAATATTTCGTTTCGAAAATTTTTACACCAAATTTAATCCCTCAGTAGGCCAGAAAAATACAATTTAGACAAAAACGCTATGAAATGTGTTTCTCAATTCCATCCTATTCTAAGGGAAAATCAGAATAGTGCCACTGGCCTAGTGCCATTGTATCACAATGGGCCAAAAAATGGCCTAAGTGTCAACCACTGAAACCTAACCTATATGTAAATTCTTTCCCCAGTTCCCTGTTCCTGGGGGACTACCAGAATAGTACCACTGAAAGTCTATCTAAAACCACAAAATTAATTGAAAATATCGAGTTTTCTCAATAAATTTCATATCAATTGTTTCATATTTTTTTTTTTACCTAGAGAATAGAGAATTAGGAAATATTTTATTCTAAATACAAATTACAATAATTTCCAATTACATGTTCCTCGCACTCAAGCTTGATTTATTTTTAAATATAAAGTGATACACTTATTTCATATTTTTACAAATTCTCGTAAAACCAAGCACATCCTTAACCTTCACTCTGTGTATAGTACAGGGGTAAATTATCCATGTATGGAGTAAAAATATACCCGTAATATATTTTATACCTAAAATTTATTTTCTTTCATAAAAATTATTATTTTAACTTTACTTCTAATTTATTAAAAATAAGTACTATATAAGATTCCGATTCAATAATTTAATAATTTTTAGTAATTATTTTTTTATTTGAATTTTTGTTGGCCTAGGGAAATTTTTTACCCCCATACACAGAGTGAAGGTTAAATATAATTGTGACTATAATATAAGCAACAACACACCATTTCTCATTCGCACATATTATTAGTCAAATATTTTTGATCCGTTTGCTCCTCTTTTATTAAATCACCTTTCACAATTTTTCGGTTCATTAAAATTTAATCTCATTTTAATTATCAAATTAAAATCTATTTTTTAATTACAGTAGGAAACTATTCAACTCCCAAAAAATACACCCAAGATATCCGAAAATCAAGATTATTTTCTATTAATTTCCACAAATCATTTCACACACAAAAAATTATATCAATCCTTTCCATTAATTAATTGGGCCGCCTACTACCCTCTCTCACTATAGTTTACGCCATGAGTGATGGAGTCTGTATTTTATTGGTTGTTACTTGCCTGAAGGGTTGAAATTTAAATTCAATTTAAAATAAAAATGATAATAAAAATAATACGATTCATCCATCCATTTTATTTTTTAATTTCGATTTTTATCTACGTATTTTTTGTTTCGAAATTTCATTTTAATTGAGAAAATCTTTTATTTGGTTTTGTTTTTCTGTACCGAACCATTTTTCTTCTCTCTGAAAAACAATTTTTAATTGACATTCCATTTTCTTGAACCATAAATTTCAATTTTGGTTTTTCGTATTTTCTTCGTACTCCTCATCCTCTTTTGCCTTATATTTTATGGGTTTAGTTCAATGGTTGCTGGTTTGTTACAAATTAATAATGAGAAAAGAGTCTACATAAATGTTTAAGCAATGCTGTGATCTAATCGTTATTTAATAAAAAACTTAAAACTTGTTATGTATTCGTCAGGAAACCCTAAATATTTGTTTTGGTTTTCGAGAAATATTTTAAGCTTAACCCTTATTTTAAAGGTAAGTCAATATTCCCTGTAAAGATTATTCGGTAGGTGTTTAATAAATTTCCAACAAAATTATTTTAATATTGCTGGAGGTTTAATCTGGGTTGCGCCTAGATTATCGCCCCACTATATACGGAGTTGAGTTATTTTATAGTTAACTCTACGCGACCTATACATTTTTAAAGTCGAGTTATCCCAACTCGAAGAATGCACCTCAGTGAACTATTTATCTAAAAGTTAAACAATTGAACAAAAAATGTAGTCGTACAAGGGTTAAAAAAATGTACGAAGAATTACATAATAATTAAGAAACTTAATTAAATAATTTAGAGTTCCGTTTTATTAATTAATTCTTTCAAATTAAATCTATGTGAACTAATTTGTAAAGAATTTAACCCTTAACCGCATAGTATTGCATATATGCAAGTAAGGAATGTTTATAGTATAAAACGTATTCGAAATGTTTAGTCAACTTAAAGGGTTGTAAAATATTCGCCTGAATATATGGTTTTTACAAAACAATGCTTATTCTATTTCTTTATGTCAAAAAATTGCGCTTTTTTGTGATTACAGTGTACAAAGTGGACAACGACGGTGGTGTTTTTGTTCCAACTGACCAAATTTATTATTTTTTTTTATTTGTATGGTAAGTTATTTCAATTTAAATTGTGTAATTCTATTAGTGAACAATATATTTCATGATTGTAATAAGAATCTTACTGAAAAATTTTTATCTATGTCGATTTTTATGGTTTATTTTCATATATTGCAAATGTGCAAGATCATGTGTCTAAAGTAAAAATAATGCATTATGCATATTTGCAATGTATTGCAAATGTACAATATCGTGCAATAATAAAATTCAAATATATTTAAGCGTCGTACTAATTTGGTTCTCACATTTAGGTTGATATGTAAAACTTGGGAATGTCGCGTAACCGGGGCTTAACAGAAGCAGAAATATTGGCAATCATTGACACCTGGAGTGAGAGCGAGGATGGTTTCGAGAATAACGAAATAAATGATCCAATCCTATTGGAATCTCTTGGTTTATTGCTGCCTATCTTTGTGGTAGCCCTATAATATAAAATTAATTAATTATATAATCTTAAACATTAATATTTATGTAAACAATTGTTACCTTGACATTGAAATCTTCTTATTATGTATATTTAGTATTTAATTATTTGGCATTTTTATTGTTCTTTAAATTATCAAGATCATTTTCCAATTTATAATTATATGTTTAAGATTAGTTTCCAATTGAATTGTTTTCAAACATAGAATAGATAATAGATTGCCATCTATATGTTAATAGTAAAAGTATTCACACTAAACTACACAAATATGGTAATAATTTAGTTAAGGTAACAATTTTAATGGCAACAATTGTAATGAAAATTTGGATTATTATATGTTTAAGATTAGTTTCCAATTGAATTGTTTTCAAACATAGAATAGATAATAGATTGCCATCTATATGTTAATAGTAAAAGTATTCACACTAAACTACACAAATATGGTAATAATTTAGTTAAGGTAACAATTTTAATGGCAACAATTGTAATGAAAATTTGGATTTTTGAGAACAGAAAATAGAATTAATCTGGAAATCATACTACAAGCATCTAAGTTGAGATAATTTGAATTATAAAGTAAAATAAATATTCGAGTTGTTGTATTTCATTTCAAGTACATTTTTACCGCGCGATCATTGATATTCAGTGTTGTACTTTCAAGTGCTTGTCTATCGCGCGTTCATTGGTTATATTAACATAGAATTAATGTGGAAATGATACAATAAGCATCTAAGTTGAGATAATTTGAATTATTACAAGAAACTAAATATTCGAGTTGTTGTTCATTTTTTCAAGTACATTTTTACCGCGCGATCATTGATATTCGAAGTGTTATATTTTCAAGTACTTGTCTATCGCGCGCGCGTTCATTGGTCCTTCGAGCCGGATCCCAGGAAAAGGATACCGGTACCTACACAACAATTCGGACTGCGTACAGCAAATTGGATTGCAAATTGCAGACTTGGTATTTTCACGGAGCACGAGGTGTAAAATATTCGTCCAGCAACCACGCTACGCAGAAAGGCATATAAAAATCCAGCACAACGGTGAAAACGAAAATTATCTCAATTGGAAGCAACGGGACATCGAATCCGTAGATAAATCAGCTAAGTATACCTTTTGTATTTTAATAACGGTATAAATTAATCGAGTGTGTGAAACGTGCGCGTGTGCTAAAATAAAACAAAATGGATGCCCTTACTAGAAGAAGAGGAATAATTAAAGGCACCATTACTAAATTAGAAACGTATGCAAAGGCTGCAACTAGTGCTACTTCGTATGATGATTTAAAGGTTAGACTCGATAAAATACAAGAGGCAAAAAGGGATTTTACTGAAATCGAAAATGAAATGTTTAAAATAAAGCCAGATGAACCAAGTGATGAAGATTTAGTGTCCGAGCAATATTATTATATAGTAGCAAGACTAAACGCATTAATTAGAGCGAAATCTTCTGGTTCACCCACTAAGCTTAATGAAAGTTTCAATACCACGTTTTGCCAGCCTCCAATATCTGAGTTTAAGTTACAACCATGTACCATACCTTATTTTGATGGTAAATATGAAGAATGGCAATCATTCCATGATTTGTTTAAATCCACAATCCATGAAAAGCCTGGCCTTTCCCCATCGCAAAAATTTCAATATTTAAAGGGATTATTGAAAGGAGAAGCTAGCGCACTAATTCGCCATTTTAGAGTGGATGATGCGAATTACATAGAAGCCCTTCAACGTTTATGTAAACGCTACGATAAGAAACGTTATATCATTAACACGTTTCTTCAGTCTTATATCGACCAACCTTCTATCACTAAAGCCACCTCATCCAATATAGCTGCAATTCACGATAAATGTGATGAAGTAGTTCGTGGGCTCAAGGCAATTGGACCTGAGGCGGAGGAACGGGATCCCTGGTTAATATACCTAGCTCTCCAAAAACTAGATCCTGAAACGCAACAGATGTGGCGAGTCGAAACTGCAGAGAAAGATTTTCCCAAAATTCAAGAATTTTTCGACTTCCTAAGTATTCGTATGGACTCACTTCATTGCGTCAAGCCAGAATCGAAATTAAGACCAAAGAGTAGCGCCAGAAATACAGTCAAGGTATTATATGGTGGTATAGCGATTCCATGTGTAGGATGTAAGATTACAACCGATCACAAATTGTACAGTTGCAAACAATTTCTAGATCTAAGTATTACAGATCGCAGGCAGTTAGTTCAAACAAATAGGGTTTGTTTTAACTGTCTCAGCGCTAAACACCAAGCATATCAATGCAGATCTAAGGCAAGATGTTCCGAATGTCATAAGCGACATAATACACTACTTCATGTTCATGAGGTCCAGGATACTAATGACATACCAAAGAATAAAGAAGGTAGAGGTACTACTCAAAATGGTTCTGAGACAGGAGAAACCACCTCTCACGCATCTACTATGCAGCATAATAATTTCGTGACAAAGGCATTATTACCGACAGCACAAGTCCAAGTTAAAGATGTTAGTGAACAATGGTTGACATGCCGCGCTATATTAGATTCTGGGTCGCAGACAACGTTTGTAACAGAATCTTTAGTAAATCGTTTGCGCCTTCCAAGAAGTAATTGCCGCGTCTCTATAAAGGGCGTAAGTGACACAAATGCAGGAGTCTCAAGGGGAATCACTGATCTAACGTTAGGTTCAAGGATCAAAAACAATTTTCATCTGAATATCAAGGCTTTAATACTTCCTAAAATATCAAATTATGAACCATCACGAGCATTAGAACAGTCGTGTTTGATGAAACTTTCCAGGCTAGAAATGGCAGATCCCGATTTTCTTGCAACCAAGAAGGTGGACATACTCATAGGCAGCGACTATTTCTTTGATTTATTATGTGATGGACAAGTACGAAACGGCACCAAGGTAATAGCGCAAAATACGAAACTGGGTTGGGTAGTTACTGGTGGAGCAAATGTTGGTGAAGGAAGTCAAACACAAACAAGCTTATTAATCGATATCGATGCCAGTTTAAGACGATTTTGGGAGATAGAGGAGACACAAGAGACGAGGGCACTAACACAAGAAGAAGCAACATGCATCCAAAAATACAAAGAAACAGTGTCCAGAGCCACAGACAACAAATATGTAGTTGGCTTACCATTTCGAGAGGAGTTACAGCTGGGACAGTCAAGACATATGGCACTAAAACGATTTACCGCGTTGGAAAATAAATTAAAGAAAAATAATGTCCTAAGTAATGAATATAAGTGTTTTTTGAAAGAGTATGAAGCACTTGGGCACATGACTCAAGAGTCAAATCCATCCACACCAGGCTACTACCTACCACACCACGCCGTTTTCAAGCCAGGAAGTACTACTACGAAGTTGAGGGTGGTGTTTGACGGTTCGGCAGTGACTACAAACGGGAATTCATTAAACGATACACTTTTAGTTGGTCCAACTATTCAAGACTCCTTATTTAGTATATTGTTACGTTTCAGAAAGCACAAGATAGTTTTCACTGCGGACATAGAGAAAATGTTCCGACAGATATGGGTTCGAGATAAAGATAGTTCATATCAAAGAATCTTATGGCGAACAACTCCAACGGATGAACTAAAAACTTATCGACTACGAACCATAACCCATGGGACGGCTTTCGCACCATTCTTAGCCACGCAAACCTTACACCAACTAGCAGAAGATTACAAGAATCACTACCCACAAGCCGCGGAAATCACTAAACGAGATTTCTACATGGATGACTTAATGTCCGGGGGAGATGATCTAGAAGAAACAAAGGCATTAGTAAAACAGCTTATTACGTTACTGGCTCATGGTGGTTTTCCCTTAAGAAAATGGACATCAAATAATGATGAATTAATGCAGTCGATTCCAGAAGAGATTAAAGAAACAACCGTTCGCAGTATCAAAGAAAAGGACGATGCCACTGTAAAGGTTCTGGGTTTAGAATTTAATCCATTCTTTGATTATTTTCAATTTAAGGTTTCTCTAGATGATCGTACACAGCACACAAAGCGAACACTATTGTCAGAAGCTTCAAAGTTATTCGATCCAATGGGTTGGCTTTCACCTACTACAATTACAGTCAAGATTCTCTTTCAAACACTATGGTTGGAGAAATTAGAGTGGGATGACAAATTGCCAACAGTCATTCAAGAAACTTGGCTAAGAATTCGGACAGAAATGCAAATGCTGGAAAATATCAAGATAAATCGCTGGTTAAATTTAAATTCAGAGATCAAGTTTGAGCTCCACGGTTTTTCGGACGCTTCGGAAAGTGCTTATGGTGCCGTCATATACAATAGAGTGAATGTTGGTGGAATCTACAAAACTAACATTGTGGTAGCAAAGACAAAGGTCGCTCCGATAAAGACTGTTAGTTTACCTAGGCTGGAATTAAATGGTGCACTGCTGCTAGTTAAACTAATGAATGCTGTAAAGATGTCACTAGCAGTTAAAACTTTACCAAATACGTTTTATTGGACTGATTCGCAAATAGTCCTCGATTGGCTATCCAGTTCACCAAGAAGATGGAAGACATATATAGCAAACCGAACTGCAAAAATTCTGGAACTAAGTAGTAGAAATCAATGGTTTCATGTGGATTCGGCTAGTAATCCTGCAGATTGTGCCTCGAGAGGTTTGATGCCATCTGAATTGGTTACGTTTAAATTGTGGTGGAATGGACCGGAATGGCTGAAAATTGACCAAACTGCTTGGCTTCAAACCGCACCATGGCAAATTGACAACGCTGGTGATATAATGGAG
Organism: Nephrotoma appendiculata; assembly: GCA_947310385.1. Taxonomy (NCBI): domain Eukaryota; kingdom Metazoa; phylum Arthropoda; class Insecta; order Diptera; family Tipulidae; genus Nephrotoma; species Nephrotoma appendiculata. The sequence goes on along the minus strand of OX371225.1, from coordinate 145,286,326 downwards.
GAGCGGACAAAGGTGGTCAATACACATGTGCTAACCGAAGAAAATGTCATTCGTACGTTATTGAGTAAGTTCTCCAGCATCAAGAAGATTATAAGAATTGTGGCTTGGATGTTCCGCTTTACCGATAATGTAAGATCTACAAATGAAAGTGATGAGAAAAAGGATTCGTCATTTCATGATGCATTCAATCCAGATGAATTGGAAAGGGCGTTGTTCTGTGTTATACGAGTAGCGCAAGAGGAAAACTACGGAAACGAGATTCAAACAATAGAGCAAGGTGGTGAAATAAGCAAAAGGTCAAAACTAATAAACTTTTCTCCATTTTTAGATCAGTCGAAGGTTCTAAGAGTTGGTGGAAGATTGGAACATGCTAACTTACCTTTCAATGTCAAACATCCAATAATTCTACCATTTAAGCATAGATTGACAGAATTAATCGTCAGAGACGAGCACTTGAGAAGTTTACATGCGGGTCCAACTTTACTGATCAATATCTTAAAGGAGAAGTACCACATTGTTAAATGCAAAGAAGCAGTGAAGCAAGTTACACAACAGTGTGTAAAATGTAGGCGCTTTAAGGCAAGACGGCAAGAACAAATTATGGGCGATTTACCTTCGTGCAGGGTTACCTTTTCGAGACCATTTTTGGAAACGGGTGTTGATTATGCGGGTCCATATTTAATAAAAACTTCCAAACTTAGAGGTGCCAAACAAACCAAATGTTATTTGGTGGTGTTCATATGTATGGGAAGCAAGGCTGTACATTTGGAGTTGGCAACAGATTTATCAACCGATTGTTTCATTGCTGTACTAAGACGATTCCAAGCTAGACGTGGTATATGTAAGGCAATTTACAGCGATAATGGGTCAAACTTTGTTGGTGCAGCAAGGAAATTGAACGAAATTAGCAGAATCATGATGTCACCGGAAATACAGCAAGACTCAGCAGAACGAGGTACGCGATGGCATTTTATTCCACCAGCTTCCCCACACTTTGGCGGCATATGGGAAGCTGCCGTTAAATCGATGAAGTATCATCTCAAAAGGGTTTTAGGTGATACCATACTTACCTACGAGGAATTACTTACTCTCTTAACTCAAATAGAGGGAATGATGAATTCACGGCCATTGTGTCAATCTAACAATGATTTCGATGCTTTGACACCGGGCCACTTTTTAATTGGACATTCATTATCACTGATGCCAGATCCAGATTTGACACACTTAAAACAAAACACACTATCGAGATGGGAACATTTACAGCAAATGGGTCAACACTTTTGGCGACGTTGGCAAACTGAATATTTACTATCACTTCAGCAGCGGCATAAGTGGAAAACCAAAACAAACAATTTAAAGATGAATGACATCGTACTTATCATGGATGATACACTGCCGCCTTCAAAATGGTTAATTGGTCGTGTAATACAACTGCATCCAGGCAAAGATTTAGCAGTTAGGGTGGTCACGCTAAAAACACAATTTGGCACGATGAAACGACCAATCAGCAAAATATCCTGCTTGTTACCACAATTTGACTCGATTGAGTCAACCCCGCCGGAATGTACAGGATCAGCATCAAAAAATTGAATCTAAAATAAAACAAATTTTATATAGTTTGTTAATTTTATATTATAAATACTTATCTGTTAAATCCTATTGGAATCTCTTGGTTTATTGCTGCCTATCTTTGTGGTAGCCCTATAATATAAAATTAATTAATTATATAATCTTAAACATTAATATTTATGTAAACAATTGTTACCTTGACATTGAAATCTTCTTATTATGTATATTTAGTATTTAATTATTTGGCATTTTTATTGTTCTTTAAATTATCAAGATCATTTTCCAATTTATAATTATATGTTTAAGATTAGTTTCCAATTGAATTGTTTTCAAACATAGAATAGATAATAGATTGCCATCTATATGTTAATAGTAAAAGTATTCACACTAAACTACACAAATATGGTAATAATTTAGTTAAGGTAACAATTTTAATGGCAACAATTGTAATGAAAATTTGGATTTTTGAGAACAGAAAATAGAATTAATGTGGAAATCATACTACAAGCATCTAAGTTGAGATAATTTGAATTATTACAAGAAACTAAATATTCGAGTTGTTGTTCATTTTTTCAAGTACATTTTTACCGCGCGATCATTGATATTCGAAGTGTTATATTTTCAAGTACTTGTCTATCGCGCGCGCGTTCACCTATGATATCACAAGTGAAAGAGTAACAAATGGTCTGCAAATGGACGGCAACACGGAACAAGAAGTATTCGACATTGAAAATATGCCAATTGATTTGGTACGTGAGCTACCAAATCCAGAGCCGCCAATTCAAAATAATTATAAAGATATGGCCAGGCAAATTATTTGGCGAAACCAAGACTTTTCGGTTCCAAATGAAGATTTAGAAATCTTAGGGGATACTAATTTACTACCGGAACAAAAACGTATTTCGGCTTACGATAGCTTTAAATATATTTTCGATTGCGAGTTGATGGAACTAATAGTTAACGAATCGAACTTGTATAGCTCTCAAAAAAATATCAATAATCCAAAAACAATTACATTACTCGAGCTACAAAAGTACCTTGGTATTTGCTTAATAATGAGCGTAATACAAATTCCAGACCACCGACGCTATTGGCATCCTATAGCAGGGAACAAACTAATACAAGATACCATGTCCGTAAATTGTTTTGGGAAAGTGAAAAACATTTTACACTTTAACAATAATGAATATAATATGCCAGCAACCAATGATGAAAATAGAGATCGTCTTTTTAAAATTCGGCCTGTGATAGATAAACTAAGAAAAAATTTCCAAAAGGTACCCCCGGAACAAAATCTATGTGTGGATGAGCAACTATGTTCAACGAAAGCTCAACGCTTTTTAAAGCAGTATATCCCAAGTAAACCCCACAAGTGGGGGTATAAACTTTATGTGTTGTCAGGTATATCTGGATATACATACAACTTTGAAATTTATATCGGACAAGAGAATTGTGCTGCAAATCGACTAATCGATGAACCGGATATTGGAGCGTGTGCCAATACAGTTATTCGCCTTATTCGACCAGTGCCAAAACATAAACGTTTCAAACTATTTTTTGATAACTTTTATTCAACAGTTCCATTGGTACTTGAACTTTCGAAGCAATGATATCTATGTCTCGGCACAATCAGAAAAAATAGAATTCCAAATTGTAAATTGCCAGATGATGAATCTCAACGACTTCCCAGAGGATCTTCTACAGAATTTGTTTGTACTGTTGATAAAATAACCATTACTACTGTAGCTTGGAAGGATAAAAAACAAGTAAATTTGATATCAAATTACGTTGGCCGTTTACCAATAGAACAATCATCAAGGTATTCTAAAAGAGGCGGGCAGATTGAAATAAATTGTCCAAAAATTATTAAAGAATATAATATGTATATGGGTGGGGTCAACTTATTCGATAGTTTTATTGGGCGGTATAAAATAAAGCTCAGGTCCAAGAAATGGTATCTTAGAATATTTTACCACCTTCTGGATATGGCCACTGTTATGTGTTAATGCATGGTTACTTTACAAGAGAAATTTCGATTACGACGATTCTGCTGGAGTACCACTTAAACTAGCTGATTATCGTTTACATATTGCGGAAATTCTATGTAAATCCGGTAAAGAAATCAGAAAAATCGGCCGACCTTCTTAAATAAATATGCATCTAGAGCTAAAGCGCAAGAAGTCAACCAGCGGCCATATTCCAGCAAAAGAATTAAGAACCGACGAAATAAATCATTGGCCAGAATGGAAGCCAAATAGGCTGCACTGCACATACCCTAATTGTAAAGGGTATACTTCTGTGAAATGCTGTAAATGTGATACGCTGATACTGCTCTTTGTTTCAACAAAGACAGAAATTGTTTCAAGCAATTTCATAATCTATTCTATCTATTCTATCTATTATATTAATACGCTTAATTTTTTCAAACTCAACCCTAAAATGACCCCTAAACATGATCCGATCAGTTTAAAATTTTCAGGGTAGATCGACATAAATATAGCGGTGTGCCTTTGCTAGAAAAATCGGAAAAATTCCACCGGGAAGTACCTAAAACGGGTACCTCAGGTGTTTTCAGAAAAATTTTGTCACGACGCCAGAATGCCATGACAAAATATGTTTACATTGAATCTATGATCATGCGCATTACACCGTGACAATGACAAAATTTATTAAAATTGCCGATGTTTTTGTCATGACACTGTGATGGCAAAATGAGTAGAAATATGTAATTCAATCTCAATTAAACAAAACAGAGAACATAAAATGATTTTACATACATTTTGGTGTTAATAGTTGTGAGTGTAAAAATACAATTTTGTCATGACACTCTATCTATTTAATATTTAAAAATTACCCGCGTATATGAATTTACTTTATTTTTGATAAAAGTGCATCTAATTTACATCTTAAAAAATCTTCTTAATCATTTCTTAAGCAAAAATTCAATAAAATGTATTCACGTGACTGATTATTCAGTCACAGGTCAGCTAGTTATATTAATACGCCTTATTTTTTCATACTCAACCCTAAAATGACCCCTAAACATGATCCGATCCGTTTAAATTTTTCAGGGTAGGTCGACATAAATATAGCGGTGTGCCTTTGCGAGAAAAATCGGAAAAATTCCACCGAGAAGTACCTGAAACGGGCATCTCAGGTTTTTTCAGCAAAGTTTTGCCACGACGCCAGAATGCCATGACAAAATATGTTTATATTGAATCTATGATCATGCGCATTACACCGTGACAATGACAAAATTTATTAAAATTGCCGATGTTTTTGTCAAACCACTGTGATGACAAAATCAGTAGAAAATTTGTATCTGACTCTCAATTAAACAAAACAGAGTACATAAAATACATTTTTACATACATTTTGGTGTTAATAGTTGTGAGTGTAAAAATACAATGTTGTCATGACACTCTATCTATTTAAGATTTAAAAATTAACCGCGTATATGAATTTACTTTATTTTTGACAAATTTACATCTTAAAAAATCTTTTTAATTATTTCTTAACCAAAAATTCAATAAAATGTATTCACGTGACTGATTATTCAGCCACAGGTCAGCTTCTATCTAAATGACCCCTAAATATGATCCAATCCGTTAGATTATTTCAGGGTAGGTTTACATAAATATTGCGCTGTGCGTAGGGTAAAAAAATCGGAAAAATTGGAAAAATTCCACCGGAAAGTACTCGAAACGGGTACCTCAGGTAGTTTCAGAAAATTTCCAAGATTTTGTGCGCGTGAAATCTTGCCACATTTGAGAATTTTATGGGACGACTGAAAAGAAATTTTTTTGTTCAAATTGGTGGTGCGCGATTCAAATCAAAAATTGCAAAACAGTTTGCACGCGAGTTAGATTCAAAGTTCAAAACAGTTTTCGCGCGATTCAATTTCAAAGTTGCTTAATGGTTGACGCGCAATTTAAATTAAAAGTTGTTAAATTGTTGGCGTGCGATTCAAATTTAAAGTTGCGGATACAAATAAAACTGGATTGAAATTGTTTTAAAAAAGCAAGCTACTAACTTTTTAAAGTAAAAAAAGACAAAAATAACGATTTTCAAATACATAGTAATAAAAATGCATTGAAATGTAAAAAACGACGCGAGTGACCAATTTTGCGATTTTCAAATCCATACTAAATCGAATAAAAATCAAAATATTTTTATTTTGCTGATTTTAATACTGAAATGACATTTCTCACCTCAACGAGTCTTGAACAAAACTCTTTTCATTTTTCTTCAAAATGCCTTGGAAATCAAGAGACCCTCGAAAACGAAAAATATACGATCAAAATCGAAATTCACAATCCACAAATTCAAGCCATGAACCAGTCTCATCATTATCACGTGACACCACCCCATGGATCTCCCAAGACGCCAACCCGGTCCCAGGGCCATTAGGAGCCACCCTTCCATGGATCTCTCAAGACGCGCTCAATATTCCAAGTGAATCTCCAGCAGACGCCTTCCTCACATTTGAGGATTAAGTTCCAGACGAAGAGGCGGAGCAAGATCAATTCGATTTTAATATAAGTTTCTCGCCATTTTGTTTTTACTTTTGAAAACTCGCAAATTTTTTTCTTTTTAGGAGCCTTTTTGTTCCTGTGAGTGCACTCGAAGGTTTAAACCTGGCGGGTAATGAGAAGCGCACGGCATCATCCCAAAGTGATCTCGGGAAATTTATATCCACTATTTAGGTTCGATGGAAGAAGCTTGCGAGTTCTTTGACGCGCTATTTTTCCGGGCAGAGAAGGAGGGGCTTAGTCTCGGCTTCACTCGCTGCTGTGGTAAAGGAAAGGTGTCCCTCCTCGCACTGCACAATCTCCCCTACCTCAATCAGCTGATTCTCGGAACTAACTCCCCCTCGCGGTTCTATAAGACTAACATCCGGAAGCTTAACTCCGCCCTCTCCATGGGCAGCACCAGAATGGAGCTCGAAGAGCAGCGCCCTGGCGAACCGTACTTCTTTTCACTGCGCGGACCCGTCTATCACAAAGGGAGAATTTGAATTAGCGAGTATTGGATTACTCCGTATTAATGGAGTGGCCTCATGGGATCCCCGTTAATGAATTTACATTTTTGATAAAAATGCATCAAATATACATCTTAACAAATCTTCTAAATCATTTCTTAACCAAAAATCCAATAAAATGTATTTACATGACTGATTATTCAGTCACAGGTCAGCTAGGTTATTAATATTTATATAATTATTATTTTTTTATTAATAATCAGTTTCGTATTTATTTACGATTTATAGTTTTGTTGAATTGAATTATTTTTGTTAATAGATATTCCATAAATGAATTCGAATGTGATACAATAAAATATTATTTGAAGATTTATTTTGAAAATTTTGTTTATTTTGCATGATCTTGCATATTTGCAACAAAAGAAAACTTTCATTTTTCTGGAAAATTTAAACAAAGATTAACATTTTCATGAAAAGTTTGAAGTTTTTAAAGGTCCTAAATAATATGATAATTTTTACATAGCGGAAAAAAGGCATGCGTGAAGGGTTAAAAAAACGAAAATAATGAAATAAATCTTTAAAGTTTTGATTTAAGCATTTTATTATAATTATAGTAAAAAAATTAAATATTCAGCCCAAAAAAGCACTAAAGAATTTTTTTTTTCCAAAAATCGAAGTAAAAAAAAAAGTTTACGATCGAAACCTAAGATATTTAATGGCCATCAACACATAATTCTAGAGGGGTCTATAAAAATATGAGTTATCCAGCGTTTCAGGCTTGCTTGCCTCAAGGCTCCATATTGGGTCCTATTTGATTTTTAATTTACGTGAATGATATTTTTTTCTTTAGAACTACTGGGAACGGTTCAATTATTTGATGATGATACCGTTATTCTATATAAATCCTCATCCATGGCTCAGATACGTGATCATATGAAACACGACCTAACTTTAATTGATCCCTGGTTGGATCAAAATAGTCTCAGTTGTGAAATGAAGATAAATCCACTTTCCTTACATTCTACATAAGAACCATTAATCGACTGGATTGTTTCGATAGTGTTGAATTTTCTGGAAAAATTATACGTCGCAGTGATAGCACTATATCTATTACGGTTTACATTTATCATCAAAGTTTGATGGGTCCTTTTATGCAGATACGGTAAAGAAGAAAATATCACCAATAAGTTTAAAATTTAACATGCCCTTGTGCTTTCCCATATGTTAAATTTATTACCAGTTTGGGGCTCATTATAGCATACCAAAATTAAAAAAAATTCCGACTCTCCAAAACAAAGCTTTAAAAGTAATCTTTAATTTACCAAGATTAACTCCCACCAACTTGTTGGTTTTCTAGTAACAAATACATATGTAAGTAACAACTCGTTCGAGTAGATCATGTGATCTGGATCGTCCCCCAAGCTTCACTTTTGATAGTGTATTTTATAGGGGTATATTGTTAAGCAATGAATTGTCCAGGGTTATTAAAAAAATGAGTGTTGGTTGGTAATATAATAAATTTTGTAGAGAATCACTGCGATCGCAATATTACATCATAAATTCTGTGGAAACAACTAAAAACCACTTAAGTCAACTTACGTCTAAGTTGACTTAAGTGGTTTTTAGTTGTTTCCACAGAATTATTATTGTCTATTGGTTCATCTCTTGAGACTGTTGTGTAAACGGCGCGGCACTGATTTCGCTCTCGCCTTAAACAACATTCATCAAACCGGCGTATATTTTAATACTCAAAATTGCTGAGAAAAATAAAACATATGAATTATGGCAAAACTTTTCTAAAACAATTACTCTTCATTCACATAAATGTTGACTAATTTCCAACTTGCGTCTTGGAAAAATCGAAGTGAACTTTTTAAAGAAAAGTGGAGCTACACTAATTGAAAAGTGTAACTATTAAAAGTAAATAAGAGAAAATGTAAATAACAAATCTTTACTAAAAAAAATATCAACTTGTATGTTAGATGCAGTAATTGGGATTAAATATGATCAATATAAATCTGGTCTTTTAGCTTGGTCTTAATAACAATTAATTCTTAACCACATTAAAATAGAAACCTTTGAGGTGGCTCCACACAAGATTTAATCCGTCAAATTTTATAAACATTCAAATATTCGTCAAAATTCGTTCTGGTACGTGATGATCGATTCCAGGAATCTCATAAATGTTTTCAAATGTAGGCATATCTCCTATAATAGTGGGCAAATTGAGCTTAACAAAACAGTTGACCACATTAAAATAAAAAGATTTGCGGTAGCTTCACACAAGTTTAAAGCGTCAAATTTCATAGAAATTCATGAATTCGCCATAATTCTTACAACACTTTGTGCGATTCCAGAAATCTCAGATAAGTTACCAAGTTTGGGCATGTGCCATATTATATTGTACAAATTCATCTGTTTAAACAGTATAACAACGAAGATAATAGCTTAGACAAGCAAATTAGATTTTTCATTTGAACTAAAAAATGAAAACAAAACAAACTTCTGATAATTCCAATGTCATCGTTGTATCTGTGATTTTTCGATAAACTGCGTATACGTATACGCAAAAAACAAAATATTTTTGATTGTATGCGGCTATTTATAGAAAATGAAATCGCAGTTTAAATTTTTACGTTTACATAGGATGAAATATCTGTTTTAGGTTGTCTCAGATAATAGTATAACAAAACGATTTGTAATGGTTCCACTCAAGATTTAATTCGTCGAATTTGATAAACATTTAAAAGGTTGATTCAATTTTCCCACACTTGGCCATATCTCGGAGATTCCCGGAATCGGCCATAGCTACACAAATAATTATTTTTCAAAAGTGCATTTACACAATTTAATAAAAAGTGTAGTTATTTCACAGAAGAAAATGTAGCGCAGGGTTGAATTTTTTTGTTTAATTAAAAAATCATTTATAGGTACTCACGTGATAAACTAAATTATATAAACCATCTAAAGATATTTTGATAAATAACGTAAAGATAAATTAAATTTACATCGATACGTTTTTATATTAAACCGTAGTTGTTAAAGGCGAAACTCCATTATTGCGCCTTTTTTTTGTGCAGGAAACCAGAAAGAGATACAATCAAAATCAGACAAAGACAGACTATTTTTATTTTATAGCGAAATTTTAAGGGGAATATTTGACATCTACGAAATTATAACCAAAGTTAGTGAAAAAATGAAAATTATTGTTAAATCAATTTTATTTTTTATCTTTTAATTACTAAAAACGTATAAATATTATTTTTAGGCATCATTTTCTTAGGTTTTTTTTTTAAATTTCGTTTCAAATTAAAACCAGAAAACGCTTTACTATAAAAAGTTTAGGGGAATATTTTACCGCGTTTGTTACATAACCTAAAATTATATCATCTATATTTGTGACAAGTGTTGACATAAGTTTTGTGATAAATAAAAATAATAAAATTTAATATATTTGTGGTGAATTTTATAATACATAATTGGTTAATATATAATACATACAATTAAATGTCTTCAGATTCAGACTTTCTTGATCCGTTAAACATTATGTTTAATTATCACGATTATAGTGACTATGTACCGAAAAAAAGCGGAGATTTTGGGTACACCCGTACTATTTAGAGCGGAACCGAAGCGGGGCATTCAGCTGTGTGTTCTCGGAAATAAAGAAGGACCCCGAGCTTTTTTACAATTACTCGGGAATGAACCTGGATCAGTTCGAGGAATTATTGGAAATGGTCACTCCATTAATTCAAAAAGAAACTGTCGTGAGAGAACCCTTGAGCCCTACGTTACGATTGGCTGTGACATTAAGGTATGTTTATTTAGTGTAATATGAATAATAATTATTAATAATATTTATATGACTATAATTCACCAATTTTACTAAAGTTTTAAAAATGGGTTTGTTTCTCCACTATAATGTTTATTGTTTTTTAAATTTTAATGATAACATAAATTTTATTAAACTAGCAAATTCAAGGTATTCTAATTAATTTTTGTCGTAAATAACAAAATTTGTATTATTATTATCTAACTTAAATATTTACAGATATCTAACAACGGAGGAATCCCAGACTAGCCTAGCATTGGCCAACAAATGTTCACAGACAAGTGTGCACCGAATTGTGAAAGAGACGACAAGATGTTTAATAAAAAGCAATATTAAAAAACAAAGTTTTCCCTGATTTGACCTCAGAGTATTTCAAAACTATTGCGGCTGGTTTTGAACACAGATGGAATTTCCCGAATTGTGTAGGAGCAATTGACGGCAAACATGTTACCATTCAAGTAAGATTAATATTTTATAAATTAATTTCTCTAACTATAATATCTATTTTCAAGTTTTATACAAGCAAATTTATAAAGACAAATTAAATTGAATTAAATGTTTTATTTTAAGTCAATTTAATTAATTTCGGTACATAGACACATATAACTGAATAAAATTAAAATCTCTGCATTTAAAACACTTTTGTATACTTAAATAATCTTGCTTAAACTTTTCAAAATCACATTTCAACAAATTTATTTATCATATTTTATTTACAGGCACCCAGCAATTCCGGATCGGAATTTTGTTGTTGTTGTGACCATAATTATAATTTTATGTGGTGCAACGTTGGCGAAGCTTTTACAGAAAGCATTTTCGGGAAGCGATTCTATGCCAAAACACTTCCGTAAGTATTTTTTTTTATTTTTCCACCTTTTATGTTTATGTACATATATTATCCTCTTTTACCTATATATCCCTTTTCCGGCCCGCGTACTAAATAGATTGAGGTACATACCGCAGGTAGCAAGCAAGCATTTTTAACAATTTTTAGCAATTTTGTTAACATCATTTTATATTTTTTTAGCATTCCTGACCCAAGAAACATCTTTTCGAATTGTAAACAGTTTAATTACGTTTTTGTCGCCGATAACGCATTTGCGTTGCATGAGAACATGTTAAAACCGTTTGCAACAAAAAAACGATTCAATAAAGAGTTTTCAATTATCGGCTTAGTATGGCTCGTCGTATGATTGAAAACTGTTTCGGCATGTTGTCCGCGAAGTGGCGAATTTTCAGAACCCCAATCATTGCCGACGTCACTATTGTGGAGGAGATTACCAAAAGTTGTGTTTGCTTGCATAACTGGTTGAGGAAGAAAAATAATCGATATATGACACCTGAACTTCTAAATAACGAAGCTGATGGAAATATCGTACCAGGCTAAACTTTTTTACAAATCCAAGTCCACCTTTTGGTTCATCCTTATATAACTCTTCTATATATTTCTAGGCGCTTTAAACAATTGTTCCAATGGACTATTGGAAGTAGAATGGCAACTTGGGCAAATTTAAAAGATAAATATTGTTCCAAGATTATAATTTTTTTAATTCAGTTATTACAGTTTATTTTTTATTGTTTTTTCGTTTCAGGGAAGCAAGTGAAGTTTATGAATTGTGCTTTTATTTTGATTTTGTTTATATTTACTTACATAAATATTCTTTTTATAAACAAATTTAAATCAGGTTTTTATCAGGCCTAATGGAAGCCTTTCCGTTGTTATTTATCGATAAAGCTCATAGCTTCCATAAGGCTTTTCCTTTGAATAAAAAAATGTTTTATTAAACAAATACGAATTATTTAGTTTAATTATTCTTTAAAATATTTAATTTCACTATTGAATATATCTGGGAAATCATTTACATTTTTTAAATGAAATATCATGAACCGTGTTTTTGGGCTTAATATCATACAATGCAAATTAAACCATCTTCTGAACCGAGCTAGGTCACTCTGTATGGCATATACAATATCAGACCAGTCATTATTACAATAAACACAGGCTGTGTCATCAGCAAACGCCACCCACAAAGATAGATATTAAAAATGGAATTTATATAAATTAAAAATAAAATTGGCCCAAGAACCGAACCCTGCGGTACGCCCACAGTGACAGGAGGATCACAATAAGTATTATTTAATTTTATCGATTGTGATCTACCAGTAAGATAAGATTTCAACAAATCTAAAACTATTCCCCTAATTCCAGCATTTCATAATTTTTCAAACAAAATTGAATGATTGACTGTGTCGAAAGCTTTCGTAATATCTAGTAAAAGCTAATCCAGAAAGCTAATCAATGCATCTTCAGTATTTAGCTGTTCTCGAAATCCATATTGCGCACTATTAAAAAATTCAGTTTTATCTAAAAATAACAATAATTTTTTTTAATAACTTTTTCCAACATTTTTAAGAAGGCTGGAAGGAGTGAAATAGATCTGTAATTAGATATATTTGAAACTTCTCCTCCTTTATGCAAAGGAATTACTATAGCTTTCTTTCGGTTGGAAGGACCTCACTACACATACTTAAATTGCAAATGAAGCACAACGGGTCGGAGATGAATCGAGCTATATGTTTCACATTAACATTACTACTGTCATCATTTCCGCACGCATTTGTATTTTTCAAATGAATTAATAATACATAAATTTCATTTACAGTTGCAGGAGGTAGGAAACAGTTTTTAGCCTCATAATAATTAGAGAATAGCAGCGGATTTCTATCATGATTACTTATATCATCCTGTTCAATGTTTTCTGCACATAATTTAAGAAGAATTGATTTAAAAAAAATTATTAAAAGCAGAAGCAACTATGAAAGGGTCATCTTGACTAGTCCCTCCACCATCTTTAATCACTAGATCATATTTCTTTTTCATGTATTTACCAGATGCCTCATAAATTTTACGCCATTGCCCCTTAATATTATTTCTATTTAATTCAAACTGATATTTGTAAAATTGCGTTCGAGTTTGTTTCACCAAATTATCAACATATTTTTTTTAGATTTATAAGCTGTTGCCAATGTTTTATTTTAAATGTAGGTTTTGTGTTTTCTATTTAAATTAATTTTTTTCTTAATTTCACTGCTTAGTTCATTGGTTATCCAAGGTTTTAGCTTCTTGGTTCTGGGTTTTGAAATCGTATATTGACAATTTTGAATGTGGGAATTGAGTAATGCAGTGAAATTATAATACGCTTTCTCAAGACAACCCGCATCATAAACACCAAGCCATCTTTCATTTGACAGTGAATCCGATAGTCGGTTAGAATCAACGGAGACCTAATCAATTCTCTCCGCATTTATATTGATTTTAGGATTATCATTTATAGAGAAAATAATAGAAGCATGATCAGTGACCTCAAAATCAAAAACAATGGAGTTAATCTTATGATTGTTGTTTAGGCCTAACAAATAAATGATCAATACAACTAGAAGAAAAGCCCTCGTCATCTCATTAACCAATCATACTAACCCAAAAGAGGACATCATGGATAAATAGTTGATGCTATCGTTAGAATCACTCAATATGTTGATATTTAAATCACCAATTACAATTTTTTTGACAGTAACATTATCCAAAAATGAACTGAATTCGTTGATAAAATAGACAATAGTATACGAGTGAAGTCGATACAAACAGATAATTGAGTAATATTGTTGTTGGTCCCAGAAATTCAGACGAATAGCATCAGCGGAATTACATGATAGACCCGTAACTTCATAGTTTGAAACAATTAAATACGAGATATACTATATACAGTGACACCAGCAGATCTTTGGTTTTTATTACAATGTTAAAGGGCAGCGAAATCCCTTCATGGGATGTGAAGGCCAGAGAGAGAGAGAGAGTTTGTCACTTTATATATTTAAATGAAAAACTTTTAAATTTTAATTTTATATTGTAGTTTTTGGTTCTTACCGATTGTGCCAATTTTTTAACTTTTTTAGAAATATCGATTTCGAGAATAATCTCTTCTTCGGTTTATCTATTAGTACTGTTACATAATTTATTTTGAAGCTTTTTATATACTGTTGCTAGGCGCTGCTGTTTGGCACCTCCTTTATTCTTAAGTTATGGATAATAAGTCGTAAATTTTATTAAGTTGCTTTTATCGTTCAGTAAATTGTTTATTTTTTTTCTTTTTGTATATTTTCGGGGTGTGAATTTTGGCCGCAATTTGAATGACTCATTAGAAATTTGTATGCGTACAGTCTGATGACTCATGAGTGAAATTGTGTCCAAAATATACTAAGATCTTCTAACATGTCTATTTTTGGCCCTTTTTGATCCTGTGCAAAATGATTACATTTGTATTGAATTTTATGTGTTATGTACTTCTTTTTAAAATTGGTTATGGCATTGATGTGTTCTTTGTATCTTATTTGAAATGAGCATCCTGTTTAGCCTAAGTATGCCGATCTCAAACTGTATTTATCCTTACCTGTGAATGCGGATTTCTGCACAGGTGGACCCATGTTTCTCTAGACGGCCAGGTAGAGTCTTCTGTAAGAAGCTTTTGCCAAAACTGACAAGACCCAGCCTTTTTGGGGAACAGGCGAGAAGGCTGGGTCTACAGACGAATAACTTTGTAGAATTTGCATGGACGAAGAAGAGAAAGAGGCTTTAGATAACTTCCTATGCTTGTGTCCGGCACTATCATATAGAAGGCATAGATATTTGTTCGTGTACAGTATGGCCAGCCTTTCAGATCTCACTGACTGTGGAGTGCGAGATATTTTGCGCTACGTATGTAGCTCCGAATGGTTTTGAACAAGGGTAAAGGGGAAATAGGTTCCTGTGTTATCACAACGGGTCACTACTCTTCTAAGTGTGCGGAAGCAGCCACTGCAACTTAACCTTGGCCTAAGTAAAACACACATATATGGTGGATGTGGTTTTTCGGTCTTGATGTGCTCGGCAAAGTTGTTGGTCTTGACTTGCGCAACAACTTTGCTGAAGAAAGCATAACGAAAATCTTAATGGTTCAAGAGCTATCAACGTGAAAATGGGGGTATATTTTGAGTCAGAGCCAAAACATATCGAAGGCGATATCTCAAAAATGGGGACTAACTTTAAAATGGGACTAGCACCATTGAACTCAGCGCAAATAATTTGCATGCCATTTCATGTTTTTATTTGGTACAACGCCATTAATATCATTTTCTGTGTACGGCGTTAACATTTCGTTTCTGGAATTGGCAAGTAAATATTTTGTATTTTATTCGGTAAAGCTCACCCATTTGAATTACCAACACATGTATCGGAAAAATGCCTGTACTATTTCTAAAATAAACTAATTTATAATTATACGGTGCTGGGAAAAAAAAATTGGGCAAACACATTTTATTGCAAATTGGAGTATTTTTTTGCTAAAATTACAAAACTTTTGAACGCAGTTGGCTTATTGTTTTATTTTAAATATATCTATTGCACGATTTACATGTTCCAATTTTTTTTCCCAACAAATTTTTTACTGAAAAATAGAGCTGCACGCATATACAAAAAATGTTACGAGCTAAAAAGAGTCAGCAATATAAACAAATAAGGCAATGCTATAATTTTTTTGTATGTCCCATAAATTTTGACAGTTCGAACAGCTTGCGTTTAAATTAGATAACGAGAAACATCGAATTGCAAGTAAAAATAAAATATTTAATTACCGCTCATGTTTGCTCGTTTTGTTTGAATGATGTTTATAACTGCTTGATATTTATTTGAAACTTTTTTGAATTTTTTTTATTTTACTGCTATAAAAATACTCGTAGAAACTATATTTTATGGCAACATTCCCAGTTTTATGCCAACATTTGCTCAAATTAAAAAGAAAAAAATCTAATTTTATTTTACTGGAATTTGTTTTGTGCTCCTCTCGCAAACGAAAATCGTAATATACTTAACCTTTCATTTTTTACTGGAAAAAAAAATTGGAACATGTAAATCGTGCATATGACGTAATTTTTTGGAGAAAAAAAATTCCTGCAATTTAGGGGAAAAACCCCGAAAAATGCTAAAATATTCAAAATGCGGTGATTGCAGTTAAGGTAATGGAATAAATTAAACACTTATTTTTTAATTTTTTATTGTTTTTTATTGATTTATAGAAGTTCTATCTTTAATATTAATATTTTGTTGGACCGCCCTTTTAGTTTTTATTACACCGGTACAACCCCGCAACTGATGTGCACAAAAATTGGTCAAGAAATTATTTTATTTTATGCCCTTGAGTATAAATAGTGCATATTTTGTAAGATTAAGTTATTCTGTAAATGATCCTAGTCAAATAAAGAATAAAGTGCAATTTTAGTTAAAAAAAATGGGAAAAGTTAGTGAGCAGTGTAAAAGCAATATGTTGATTTTGGCGCGAGAAAATTTAACCACGCGTGAAATAGCAGAAATATTAAACATTCCTAAAAGTACAGTCGCGTGGAATATTAAAAAATTGCGAGAGATGGGCAGTACACAAAGAAAAAAAGGCTCTGGAAGGCCCAGAAAGACAACGCCAGTGGAAGATCGTTTGATAATATTACAATGTCGTCGGAACCGTTTTAAAACTTCATCGGACATAAGACGGGATGTTGAGAAACAAATTTCAGCCAGCTTAGCGAGAAAAAGACTTGTTGAAGCTGGTTTGAGAGAACTTAAACCAGTTCAGAAGCCTGAGTTCACATTATTAGTGAAAAAACAGCTTTTGCTATGGGCCCAGGAGCATGTTTCTTGGACTCCAAAGATGTGGGATGATGTGATTTCCCCGATGAATCAAAATTCAAGCTCTATGTTGAAGATTGAAGAATTCTGGTAAGAAGAAAACCGGGCGAGAGGCTTAGCAACGAATGACTTTTAAGACTTCCACTGAAAAATGAAGGAGTTATGGTCTAAGAATGCTTTTCTGGAAATGAAACCGGTCGATTGTGCTTCCTTAGTTTCAGCATTACAGCAGCTGTTCATCTGCAGGTCCTACACAACGAATTTGAGCCTTCTGTTTTAAAGCTTTTTGGCGAGACTTGCAAATTTATTTTTCAACAGGACACAGAGGGTCCATACCGCCAAAGTTGTAAGTTATAAAATTTGAACTGTAAATAGAAAAATTGGCTTTCAGATAAACATAAATAATTTGTTAAAAACTTGTTTTTTTCTTATCTCTTCATTTAAAGGTAAAAAAGTACTACGAAGAAAGAAGTATCGATGTGTTGAGCTGGCCCCCGTATAGTCCAGACTTAAATAGAAGTATTAAGAAAGCGCCCAGATCGATTCCAGCTTAAAAAACTTTGTTGATGACGATTTGGGAATCCATACCTCCTACGACTTTGAAAAATTTATCAAATACAATGAATCGGAGGTGTATCGCTGTAATAAAAGCCATCGGCGGTCCATCAAAATATTAATATTAAAGATAGAAATTCTATAAATCAATAAAAAAAGAAAACAAAAAATAAGTGCTTAACTTATTCCATTTCTTTAACTCCAATCACCGCATTTTGAATATTTTGGCATTTTCCCCTAAATTGCAGGAAATTATTTTTTTTTCAAAAAATTACATCACACATATAAAATAAAACAATAAGCCAACTGCGTTCAAAAGTTTTGTAATTTTAGCAAAAAAATACTCCAATTTGCAAAAAATATGTTTGCCCAATTTTTTTCCCCAGGACTGTAATTTACGTATTTAAATAATAATTGAAATATTGGTCTTCATTTAAATCAAAAAAAAATTTACATATGCCCATATATGTACACACATTAAATTACTTCAGAAATATCATATTCAATTCATTTCAGATATATCAGAAACAATTCATCTCAGACATTTGACATACAATTCGTTTATGACTTCTAACATGCGACTCATCTAAGACATGTCGTAAACGATTCATCTCACAAACGAAAATTAGTCTCATTTGTCGATAAATATCTGTATACGTGTCATGCTTGACTGTCGCTGATGAGTCATCATAGTGTGTCGTCACCGAATTTTCTGCTGGGAAGTTACAGTTTTGAAAAAGTGCCAGAATTTATCGATGCTGATTGCTGACTAGACATAACGGGCAAATATAAATTTGGTATATTTGTTGCTGCAATATTTTATTTTATTTTTTTAAACCGCAAACATTATACACGACTATACATAAAACATAAAGGCCAAGGCATTTAGTCGAATGTTGTGAAAAAGCAAAATATGTATTTTATTTTAATGATAAATACAAAAATTTAACAACAGCAATAAAATATACATATATTTTTTTTAAATATTTTATTTAACTGGAAAAATAGAAAATCTGCTTCGAAAAACAAAAGAAAATATGAAAACGGAAACAATAAAATTTCAACAAGGGTTATTATCGTATAATACAATGTATGTATGTTTGGTGTAAGCATAGGAGTTAGAGGGTATTAAATTGAGTAACCTCACAGTGTACTGTAGAAATAATAATACCGTAATATGTACAGCATATATCGTTGTGTTCTATACGTTTAAGTGTGCGGCAACAGAATACACAATAAAATAGCTGTACAATGAAATTTTCCGATTCTCCTAGACGAGAATAATAATTTTCTTACTGTTTATTTTCGTACTAAGATTTGTGCTAATTGATAACAAATCTAATTAGTAAATAAATTTTGTGTTTCAAGATAATAATCAGAATTACTATATAAGTATGCTAGCTGTATGTAATAATAATTAATTAAAAGTTTATTTTAATCGAAATTTTTAATTTGAGAATGGATTTAAGTTCATTTAAAATTTAATAAAATTACAGTTCCGGGTGTCATTACAAATATATACTTGTATGTACATTGTAACAAAAAGGGTTACATAATAATATATTTATACGGAGTGTCCTTAAAGTGACTGGTGCGAATGGTAGAAAAGCTAACTATTTGTCATATTTGTTATATATGTTATCTAAAAAATTAAAGTTCTATAATAAAAATTTTGTATATCCTTTATTAAACACAATTAAGTTGGTACCAATATGACCTACCATTAAATAATATTCTTGACAAATATTTACAGTATATTCTCTACGTTAATTGTTTACAAAATGGTTTAATTTCATAAAATATTTGAATGTAAGTTAATCATTAGGCAATCTGTGAATTTAAACGTGAAACTAACTAACATTTAAATTTATTAAAAAATGAATCATTATAGCTCTAAGGAATATGTGGATATGGTATGCGTTTTGTACGAGTCTAATAGAGCTCGGACGATGGCTCAACGGATATTTGAAGATCAGGAAAATTGCAGCAAAAACTGGAATTTCAAAATTTATGGTACACAGGCAAATTAAAAAGGAAAATCTCCATTAACTGGGTGATACACTCAGGTCAACAAATTCCAAACAACCAGAACAAATAAATATTGATCTATCGTTGATAACCAAGAAAGAAAGTACCTATTACAATTAACTACGTAATCAGCAGAGTGTGTGTCATATATAAATTCAGAAAAAAGAGGATAAATACACACAGTTGTTGAATGAATATACAGATATCAAAACGCTTAAAACGAAGAAGAAAATTTTCAACTAACTCACGCTCCTGTCGACAAGGTAACCAATAAAAATTTCGTGAAACCTGAATTTGCCTGAAACACGTTTTCTAGGAATGCTAACTAATTTCAAAACTAAATCGGCTGGAAGGAGAAATTGAAATTAACAGGATTTTTTTTAAAACCACCGGAATGAAAACAGCTATATACTTTTTTGCTCGGCCAACTTGGTGCTGCGTTATTGAACGAGAAAACAACATCCTAGCACTTATCTCGGATATTAAAATACCACTTCACGTAAGGCAAACATAAAAATCCTGGGAAAACTAGTTTTTCATCGGATTTTTATGTTATTTACCGGAGAAACGGGTAACACCAATAGATACCAGTGTGTAGGCTGAAATCAAAAAAGTTACAGATGAACCAGTATACTCAAAATCCTTCCTCTATCTAGTCAGTATATGAAACGAGGTAGAGCAACAAATTAACCAATTTCTGAAACATTGGGTCCTACAGCCTTCGAAGAGTCCATGTAAGTCCCCAATCTGGATAGTGAAGAAAAACCTGACCCTTCCAGGACACAAAATACAGGATGGTCATTGAACGTCTAAATACTGGCACCATATCAGATACAGATATCTCCAATTCCGGGCAACTCTACGGTTACCACAATTGATTTTACCTACTTTACCTGAGTCCGTCATTCCAAAAATCCTGTTCTCAACACTGGAAGTATGAACTTTTGAGACTTTCTTTGGACTTAAAAACGCACCGGCTGTCTTGCAAAGGGTGATAGTATTTATTCGCAAAACTTGCTATGTATATATTGATGGCATTGACATCTACGAAGGTAACACTTAAGAAAAGCATCTAATAATACTGCGATAACTGCGAAACAAAAAACAAGTGATTAATAAAAAATGTGTTTATTAAGTATAATTATCAGAGGATCAATCAATTTGGATGGGCAGCGCCATTTTTCCGGGTTTGTTCCATTGTTTTCGTCACCTTTATAGAAATCGAAAGAATTTGTTGAAACAACAGAGTTAAAGCGCTGATGATTCCCTCCCAGAACAATAACACAATTTTTCTAAGGTACTTCAATATAAGAATTTTTTTTAACCACAGCAAATACTTAGGAGGAAAATTTTTGATACAATATCACACTTATTAACTAAGCATCAACGATTCAACCTTTATAAACAAAGAAATTGAAATATTCCAGATTTTTCCATTGATTTTTTTTCTATTGATTGAATTAAATAAAGATACTTACATATAAATTGTACCATAGATAGACAACGTAGAATAACTCGAAAAATACTTCAACGTCGTTTTTTCTAAGTCATCATAAATGACAAAAGCGGAAGGTCATACCGCCAAAGAGTAATGTTGTTTATAGACAAACCAATTCACCAATAAGAAAATACTAATAATACACAAGAGATTAACCCATCAGATTAAACTTTTGACTCGCCGAACGTGGATCTTCAAAAGGAAGAAAGTTAACATTACGTGATAAATGCCGAATCAACAGAATTAGCAGATAAGCACATTGGATCTAAGTACCTCAACACCAAGAATGTGAATCATCAAATGTATTTTTTTATTTTTCTTGGTTACTTAACCAAATTTTTAGTATTAGAACTCCTTGTGATTTGTTTGTCTAATCCTATTAGAATTTTGCTAATTCCAATTGAAATCGTATAGGTTTTCTATGTAGTTGTACACAGTAAGAAATCGGTCGTTCTTCCCAAACGGTGAGT
Source organism: Nephrotoma appendiculata (assembly GCA_947310385.1). Taxonomy (NCBI): domain Eukaryota; kingdom Metazoa; phylum Arthropoda; class Insecta; order Diptera; family Tipulidae; genus Nephrotoma; species Nephrotoma appendiculata. Next base: position 145,264,681 of record OX371225.1, on the reverse strand, counting down.
TAAAATTACGCGGGGTTAATATTATTTTAATAATTTTTCAGTAATAATAATTACTCTTATCTTAGTAGTTCAATAATACCTCCAAAATAATTATTATAGTAACGTAAAATAATCGTTAGGCGTAGTTAAATTGGTTGGTTGTTAAAATTTAACACCAATTTGTAGTTAATTTGTATCTATTTGTGAAATAGTGTTAAATTTTTAAAATAAGAAAATATAGTAATAGAAGTAACAATCTAATGTAAATCCTTTTAACTCGTTTTTATTCTTCAATATATTATCTCATTTAGCTGTTATTTTTAGCTTCGTAAAATATTTAAACAAACTTCTGTGGCCGCTCCAAGCCTAATAATTAGTATGTATATTCAAAAGGGTATACTAATGAATAAATTTAAGAAAAATTTAGTACTCGTATAAGTATAATGTTTGGAATATGATAGGAAAACTGAATGCAATTTTGTGTACAATCATATGATATAGTACCTATGCTCAGATTATTAAGATGAATATTCTAAAACTATTTTTGTGAATGTTGTTCATATTTTTGAACATATTACTTCAAAATATTTAATCAAGCACTCAAGTTTGTGCATTGTGACCCGTGGCACTCGAATAAACAGAAATCCTTACAAATAAAAACAGCCAGCCATGATTTTATTTATAAAGAAGATGTGCCTTTGTAATCGACTCTGAAATATTAATGTTTAATGTTCATTGCAAAGTTTGTTATTTTTCTAATTTAAAAACCATTTTCCTCAAAAGTATTAGGGTAGCATCTTTCGATATAAAGTAAGAAAATCTATGGATAGTGAAAAGCCTAAGAAAAGCTTAAAACCCCAATGGATTACAATTGTAAGGGATAATTATTCTCTATATTTTACTATTTACAAGCAGGTTTTCGAGGTAAAATATCTGTTTTCTTCAATCGTAATTCCGGTTTAATAAATTATTACTTTATTGTCAGTAATAATTGTGTGTAACTATTCAAGGGTTTAAATATTAACGATGCTTAGGAAATAAATTAGCTTATTATAAAATAGAGAGTTTAGAGAAATTTTGCTTCAGTAGTTTCCGTTAAAGGGCTCATTTTAACTACAAAACGGAATTCAACGTACATACAGCGTTGTCAATATTATTCAAAACCATTTTTAATATAAATAAATTTTAACCAAATAACCTAATCAACGTTTTCATTGTTGGTATGCACAAAGTTCCATTAGTTTTCTTAATTCAAAAATAAAACACAATTTAAATTAGAATGAAAAATTCACTTAATACTTTCAGATTATCTGAAATTTCAAATGGCATTGTCGCTAAAATTAAATTCCCGTTTTTAAATAATTATAACTCTCACTTCGAAAATTGTTTCTATTTCGTTCTGGCGATAATTTTGTGCAGCGAACGGAAGTAGTCGCTTTTAATTTTATATTGGTAATAAAAAATCTCAAGGACAAAATATATTTATTTATCTATATAGAGTAGAAATAGTTTACAGATTTTAGATATTTCATTTCGGTGATTTACAATATTCATACTCGTATATATGTATGTTGTCTTTGAAATTTTCTATTACCAATATAAAGTTAAAATCAACTACTTTCTTTCGCTGCACAAAACTATTGCCAGAACGAAATAGAAAGAATTTTCGAAGTGAGAGTTATAATTATTTAGAAACGGGAATTTAATGTAAGCATCATTGCCATTTCAAATTTTAGATAATCTGAAAGTATTTAGTGAATTTTTCGTTCTAATTTAAATTGTGTTTTATTATTGAGTTAAGAAAACTGAAGAAACTTTGTGCCTACCAACAATGAAAACGTTGATTAGGTTATTTTTTTAAAATTTATTTATATTAAAAATGGTTTTGAATAATATTGACAACGCTGTATGTACGTTGAGTTCCGTTTTGAATTTAACATGAGCCTTTTAATGGAAACTACTTAAGCAAAAATCTCTCTTAACTCTCTATTTAGTCGTAAACTCGTAACTAGCAAAATATTCTCATATTTTTTGGTTGGTTTGGTCAAATATAGTTTGGTTCATTTTAGTAAAGCCTGTTGATTACATAATACGTGTTTTATTTTAAAGTAAAAAAGAAACTTTTGTGGTAATTTTAGTTTTTTATCACAAGTTAAGTGAAAATTTGGTATAAAGTAATAAGAGGTAAATATATTATTCATTAAATCTGCAGTTCCATTGAACATATGGAAAACATTGTCGTATTAGTTTTTATGAGCTACAACTACAATTACTTTTATAAATCAGCTAAAATTAATATTATATATATATATATATATATATATATTAGGGTGGTCCAAATTTTCGAAAGTTCCAATTTCTAACGGGACACCTCCTAGAAATGTGAGGTTAAGCTAAAAACTTAACCAGAAAAAATATTGGGTCGATCGAAGGTCGTTTAGAGGTCGCGACTTGAGCGCGAAGTTCGATAAAAACGGTATTTTTTCGATTTTTCACTTTCAAACGAACAGAAAAATTATTTAAAAAAAATTCTCAGACTAAATAAAAATCACGGTCAATAGAGGAGGATAAGTGGATAATTACCTTTCCAAAACATCAAAGATATCGAAAATCGGTTAACAAATAGCGAGATTATTGCCAAATTTCCAAAATATAAAAACAAGTCAAATTATTACTATATTTTTTTTTTATTATTAATGCATAATGTTTCTTCTATACAATGATATTATAAATTAATTTTTAGTATTAAAATAATCAATCTAAGTTGATATTCTACCCATTAAGGCTGTTTTGGTGTATGTTGGAAACTTCTGTGTGTAGTCCTTTACGACTTGTAGTAAATATTGCATGTCATCTTCATTTCTTGTCAATTTCTTATTATAATCTTGTATTAATTTAACACCACGTTCTGCGATATCATTTACGACTTTTATTTGACTGATAATCTTCATTCCGTTCTTGAAATTATCATCCCGAGGCCACATATCCGGATCTTTGTTCAAGAAATCTGTAGAAATATTGAACCTTTTAAAAAGATCGCCAGTGTTTGGTGAACAAAATCTGCTAGTTGTTTCGTAATAAATGTTTTTACATCATCAATTTTCAACTCGACGCGCTTAATTGACTCGGCCTCTACATCCCTCTTCATATCCAACTGTTGCACCATTCTTCTTTTCTCCGCACTAGAGACGTTTTCGTCGAAAAAAGAGAATGCGATGCTTTCGTCGGATAAATACCACAATTGGCCACATATTTTATTCAGTACAGCCATCGCCAACTTTTCGTCATGTGTTTTGTACAAATAAATATCTCGTAAATAGTTGAAATCCAGCTGTGGTGCTTTAGCAGCTTTTGTGCAATGGAACCAAATTTCCACATAAAATCTTACGACAAAAATGCAAATGTCCCGTAAATTCTTCTGTTCTTGTGCTGTTAACTTAAATTCCTCCCGAAAGATAAATACTTTCAATACGTAAATGGCTTTGGACATCCAGCGAGCATGATGCATAGGCCCCGGTAGGCGGAAATGGACATTTTCAGTTGGTATCATGCCCAAAAAAATTAGAGTAATTTCCAATAATTCTTTGTAGTCATCACGAGCATGTTCTTTTGCCAATTCGTTGTTACAAAAACCCGCTAATTCCGCTTTCACATCATTTAATTGTATATGAACGTTGGGATCATCTATGCCTGCTTTAAAATTATTCTTATTCAAGGAATTCCAGTCATTCTTGAATCTCACAAATAATGGAACATTTACTCCTGATGTATTGCCCATTTTCGATTCAAATGCAGCGCGTAATGTAATTTCACATATGTGATGCCGACAAGGAAGATATAATAAACTTCGTTCCAGTTTCTGCTCTAAAATAATAGCTGCTCCATTTAGTCTTCCAGTATTTGAATATGTTGTATCGAAGCAAGCCGCCACGACATTGTCAGCTATTCTCCAATCAATTAAGCTTTGGAAAACAGCCTCCGCCATTTCCAAACCAGTTGCTCTTGATATTTTGGGAACGCCCAATAATTGTTCTCCATCTGTATGGGAAATAATCACCGGCAAACGATCCACGGTCTCCGTTCCAGATATCTCCGGAAGTAATTTTCCATCCCAATGTACTACGCCTGTCGTAAACTTGAAAGTCGATTTAATTGATTCTGCTATTTCTACTCTATTTGTTTCACGAAGACGCTTCAGTGTTGTTCGACTCAAAACGAGGTCATCAATAGAATGTCCAAGACTTTCGGCAACGGCACTGATTAAATGCATTGCTGCACGATCTGTAATCTTCCACTTATCCAAAGCTGACAATATTCTAGGAGTAATGAAACATTTGCTTCCTATAGAGGCTCCTTCTGCGCTTAGCACGGGCAAATCAATACTTTCGAAGCTCATGTCGTTATCAGATGTCCTTTCGCTGTCACTCTCCGATGATGAAAATAATGTTTGTGAGTCTATTGGAATTGATTTACGTTTTTCTTCAAGATGTCTTCGTTTCGATTTCATATTGCCTGACTCCAGCCAAATATCCGGGGCGCCCTTTCTCACGCTGTGACAAGAGAAATCGCTTGTCGTCTTCACTAGTCATCATCGATAAGGCATTAGTATGGGCGATATCGAAAATATCATCCAGTTTACTAGTAAAGGCAATTTCTCTTTCGCGGTAAACTTTTAAAGGTTTATTTTTATTCTTTAGTAGATTTTTCCACTCATCATGCAATTGTTCCAATTTTTCAATAGAATGTTGTTCCTTTTTCACTGGAATTCGTGCTTTTGCCCAAAAAATAGACACTTCCTGGATTGTCAGAGCTGCACTTTCACGAATAGTTAATTTTACAGTACGGTGATTGTAAAAAAAAAGACACAACACTTGCTTTTTTGATGGTAACTTAGCACCAATAATTTGACAGTACTCCTCCCCAAGAAGATAAATTTCTGTAGTGGACCGTAAATTAGCTGTCATTTTATCAACTGTAATAGCACTTTCTTAAAAATATTAATAAAACTGTTAAAATGACTAGATTTAATTTCTACAAATTTGTGTCCTTTTCTCGAGAGATTTGGATTTAAACTGAAATTAATTTGCATTTATTTTGTTTATATAGTATATGATACAATGAAATATATTGGCTATATCAGATCATAATTAGTGCAGTAGGCGGATTTAAATTTTAAATACAATAACTAATGAGTCAAATGAGTCATAAGGACGTAACATAGTTGGGTTTTATTATAATGGCATCATAAATCACAACTATGGTAACTTATCATGACTCATACGGTTTTTATGACATCATAAAACATTCCTTTGTTTATTCTTTATACCTCCTTTTTATTTATTTATTTTTTTTTTGTAGTTTTGAAGATAATTTCCAGGATTTAAAAAAAAAATCGTTTATTATTTAAGTTTTTAATAGTTTTGAAAATTGGCAATAATCTCGCTATTTGTTAACCGATTTTCGATATCTTTGATGTTTTGGAAAGGTAATTATCTCCTCTATTGACCGTGATTTTTATTTATTCTAAGAAAAAATTATAAATAATTTTTCTGTTCGTTTGAACGTGAAAAATCGAAAAAAACACCGTTTTTATCGAACTTCGCGCTCAAGTCGCGACCTCTAAACGACCTTCGATCGACCCAATATTTTTTCTGGTTAAGTTTTTAGCATAACCTCACATTTCTAGGGGGTGTCCCGTTAAATATCTCAACACTTTTTTTCCCCCATATAAACGTGGGCCACCCTAATATATATATAATCATCTGAAAATTAATAATAATTTTTGAACGCTTTTATAATTAGCCTCAGATTTTTGATGACCATTACACAACAACAATATTTAAAATGGAAAATGAAAATCTAATTGTTAGTAATGATTTAACCCTCATGTGAGTGAAGAAAAAATATCTTAATTTGAGTGATTAACTTATTTTTTCCACGTTCGTCCAAGTTGTAACATTTCTAATTTTTAAGTATGATCGTAATCTATACCAATTGAACTAGAAGTTCTCATAAAATTTAAGTTTTTATTAGGAGTAAAACATAGAAAAATAAACGTCTAAAAGTGCAAAAGGTACCCGGGTACCCACGTCACTCACATTAGGGTTAAATGAAATATATCGAGAAGAATTATTGGTGGTTACATGTTTAATTAGCGCAAGATGGGTAAAAATCTCGTACCCAGTAAAACAGGTGTTTCCGAATTATGAAGAAGTAATATCATCAGGTTTGTAGTAGAAAAGTGGTGGACTGATTGTATTGAGATTTATTTTATGCTTTTCAAATATTTTTCAATCGAATAATCGGATCATTTTAATCGTAATAAGTGTAATCCTATAATATGAAAAATAATTAAAAAGCGTTGTTTGTCTTATATTTTTGGTTACAAATCTGAGGCTAATAGTATATTTATTTTATTTATAGCTAAACAACAATTCAATATTTTAAGTGATAATATACAACTTCTGGATTCACGTGATGTTATAATACCGATGGAAATATTTGATCACTTTATAAAAACGTACGACCGTTTACAATATGGATTTAAAATAGCAGTAAAAAATACAACCACAGATGTATTGATCTCGATCGAATTTTACCTTCATAACCAGCGTCAGTGTCAACTATTTCTAGCGCCACTGCAACAAATCACGTTGGCATTATTAATGAAGAACACATAGTTCAATTTATAGAAAGGAAAAGCGTAATCAAATGTGTACACTTAAAGATAGAAAATTTTAAAACAGATGGTTAAAATTATACAATGCAAGTTTTAAAATAAAAAAAATAAATACTACTAAAAAATTAATAATGCAAGATTTATACATTTTTTAGTAGTAGTTTACTTTTATATAATGTAATTTTGAAAATTTGAATATTATAATACTTTATATATTTTAAGCTCTAATTTTTTATTATAACTATTAAACGATATTAAACAAGCCACCCAATCTTTTATTATTTCCTAAATTTTGATGAGATTACCTAGTAAATGTGGCTAAAAACAGCTTTGTTTTGGAAGTACATACATCGTACTAAATAACATTTTTAAATTCACCTATTAAAAGGAGCAACAGCCTACTACGTAAAGTTAATTTTAATAACTCCCAAAAATGTTTTAATATACTCCTTATATATAGCTATATTTAATTACTATGTAGTTACGAATCTAATAAAAACATGGAGCTAAAAAATATTTTCTGTTTATTTGTAGGAAATATATTTTACACTAAGAAGTTAGTAGTAATGACTTCCAAATAGGTCTGTACTAAATAATTATGAAATTAAATTTATTTTCGTAACGGTCGTTAATATTACTTAAAATAGGAGTTAAATAATTTTTATATAGTTGCTTGCATTTCTAATAAGGAAATAATTTAAACAAATTCTTATACCAATTTTTAATGAAATTATGTTGTTAGAAATAACTCTCAAAATATTTAACGAACCTTTCGGTTACATGCTAATATTTTAACTTCATTATGGAATTGTTTTATCAAAAAATGATTCTTGCTAAATCGGAGTTTATTTTAACGACTTTTCAAATACGTCCCTTTTTAACATGATGATCGGAATTAAAAACGGCGTCTTATTTCTAACTGTGTATAGAGTACACTGGTATGATTTTTAATTTGTGAATTAATCAGTTTATAAAGCACAGAACACATTTTTATGCCCCTATTATGGTTCTCACCTCACCTCACCATACCTCAAAAATGTGTGGTGAAGTGATCACATCAATATTTTGGTATTGCTGTTCTCGTGGCCACCCCTGTGGCAAAATGGTCAGCATGCTTGGACAAGGAAAAAATTTCACGGCTGGTTTAGGATCAATGAATTAATCACTCATTATCCGAAATGAAAATATGGTTATGAAACCTCATTTGAGGTGGCTAAATCCCTTGATGGGATATAGTGCCTCAGAGAGAGGGCGAGAGTTCTCGTGGTGAGGTGATTAAACTGTCAAATCGGTTCACCTACAAAATCTTGGTGATTGGTATAAAAATAACACAATGGAAGGCAAAAGCGGATAAGTTTTTTCTATTTTATTTTATTTATATTTGGTATATTATTATTCCTAAGATGATTTATTTCATTTTCAAAATTCGAAATGCATTTTTAAAAGACAAAACAAATTAACAAACAGCCAGCAATTCGCCAAGTTACTCGAAGAGATGAATATAAATCCGGATATTGCAAAAGGATTTCCCAAATTTGGTCAATCAAAAGTAGATGTCGCGGAATATTCAAAAAACATAACAGTCATGCTTAATGCCTCGGGGCCTCCAATGAAAAAAAGTTTAGAGTGGAGAAGGGTAGGTTACATTAGTGATTATTGTATATTTTAATAATATTTTAATTATTTCATAGCTTTGGAACGATTATAAAAGAAATTCAAAGCTAAAAATTGCCAAAAATAATAAAGAAAATAAAGCAGCTGGTCTCAGCCAAATGGAACAAGAGGTTGATGCCCCACTTTATTTATCTACATCTGGTGCTCCAAGCGGTACTAGTTTTCCAAGAAGGGAACCGGATAGGGAAATAAAATCAGAATTAGACATGACTCTCGCCAATGAAAGATCAACCACACTAGAAAATAACGCCGTAATCCAATCTATACCAAAATCGAATAGATTGTTTGAACTTTCCATTCAGTAAATCAAGCAGATATTTAAGAGCATCCTTATTTGTCCAAAAAATGCTAATGAATCTGAATAATGTTTCATATTATTAGAATATTGGATATACACATATAATTATTAAATAAATTATATAGTTGCAGTCGGGAAGAGTGATAGGTTCAGATTTATTCCTCAGAGATTTTCTGATCTTACTGACATTAGCCTGGTCCTCTTCGAAGTCGTCGTCAAAAAATAAGCCTATACTGCTTATCATGATTATTCCAAAAGATAAAACAATAATATTTGCATACACACTATTTATACACACGTGTTAGCGAGACTTTTACTCAAATCCGGATGGCTATTATCGGGCATCCTCGGAAATCGTGATTCAGGTCTGACTAGCACATGAAGTTGGTTATAGCAGTCACTCAACTAAAACCACCTTCTGCAAATAATACACAACTTCGTGGCTTCTGCAACAAATTTTGATCTTCTACGTGTACTTATGAGATTTTTATCAAATTTGGATGGTAAATATCAGTTATTTCGGGAGATTGTGATTGTGATATGGATAGTATATGAAATTGGTCACTGAATCACCCATCATTGAGCGCTAACAATACACGTCTTCGAGTTTACTACAATGAATTTTGGTCTTCTAGGTGTACTCATATCATTATAACTCAAATTTGAATGCCCATTGTCGCACATTCTCGGCGATCGTGAATCAGCTCTGGCTATTTCATAAAGTTAGTCTTTGAGTCACCTAATAAAAACCATCTAGTGCTAATAATACACGGCTTCAGGTTTTTGCTACGTTTTTTGATTTTCTGGATGTAGTATGTCATTTTTGCTCATATTTGGATGGCCATATCCGGCCATTATTGAAGATATTGATTCAGCCCTCGCTGGTACATGAAGTAATTCATTGAGTGATTAAACTAAAACCAACTATTTCCAACAACGTACGACTTCGGGTTTGTTGCTACGAATTTTAATCTTCCATGTGTTCTTATATTATTTTAACTCAAGTTTAGTTTTCAACATTTTCTCTTAACGTTTTTTGTAATCGAGATTCCTGGTAAGTAAGAAGTGCGGAAGGTGTTATAACTAGGTAAATAACGATAGGGGGGTTCTATCAACAGCCCGTGAAAGGAAATTGTTGACGCCAAGCGGCTCTTTTCTTTTCACGGATCTAGATAGCATACCACTATCAAGCCCTTTTTATTAACCCCTCATACTAATTATTCCCCAATTAGGGCCTATGGGCCAAATAGTTTTAATAAGGTTAGGGTAAGAATGTCTGACTAGACATTTTTACAAAACACAACCACGGTCAGGGCTGCCCACGTGATGGGCTGATAGGATAACCTACCACTACGGGGTCCGATACCCCAATTTCTACCTTCCCCAATTTATTCATTTTTTTTATCTTGAATCAAGGCTGTTGTCTGTGTGCCCCAAAACCTACACCGTTCCCCTCTATTAGGCTGAGCTCATCAGAGGATAGCGGCAAATCTGTGAAATCGGGTTGGCTTTAGCTGTAGCTAAAGCTTATCCGTTTCAACATTTCTGTGTTTAGGGTGTTCAGAGATATGTAGGGTTTTGTTAACCCCTCCTTAAAATTGATAGATTTTTTTTATTTTCAATTCTATTTAGGTTTCATAGAGCATGTGAATGTGGAATAAAAATATATCTCGTGTGAATGTAGGTTTGTGTGGGTGAGGTGGTTATGAGGGTGGTAGGAGTGCTGGTATAGGTAGTATGGGAGGGAATGGGATGAGGTATTTTGGGTTTGGTGTGGGAATTTGGGATTTGGTGAATGAGGGTTTGTGTAGGTGGTGTGTGTGTGGGAGTGGGTATGGAGGTGTTAAAGGGTGATGATATGGGTGGTGTGGGTGAGATGGGTTTTGCGGGTTTGAATTGGATAGTGAGTAGGGTCGTAATAATGTTTATAGTTCTTATATGTCTATGTTCTTTATAGGCAACAAAAATGCTTATAGAATTCGGTTCCGAACCTTTCCCATCTTTTATCATATCTGTATGTTTGGTTTCCATATACATTTTTTGCTAATTAAAATAATTTGATTTAATAGTAAAATAAATGGATTCTATATGTGTATATTTGTATGACAATGAAGAGGTATGACAAATTACGAAGTGGTTGTAAAGATATATTCTAGTAGTGAAATGCTCAACAAGTAAAAATTTTCTGAATTTATGATGACATTTCAACATCTTCCTTGTAATGTAAATTTCTTTCAGATTAATAAAAAATTTTAGATTTAGCGAGACGTACGTATTAGAAGAAGTTATAACTAAGTTTCCACGGTGGTTAAATTCAAAATAGTGTTGACCAGGATTGTTTCGTAGGTATGGCTCAGCCAACGGTACCAGTAGTGCTGTTTGAGGTATAAGACATTTTGGACAGTCTTTTGTGTCCAAAATAAATATCTTTACAAATGAGTGAGGCTGCAAAAAAATGAGGCTTGGTTATATTTTTATTCAAAAAGTAAAATTCCTGGTATAGTCATAGACGTATAAAAATCATATGCACATACAAATTGTTAAGTCAGTAGATAATCCTTATTTATATTACAATCGTAAAGGATATTATAGACGAATGTTAAAGTTAGGAATGTGACATCTAGTGCATTAAAATAAGCTCATTGCGGGTTTTTTCCATGAAATTTTAACACCGCATACTTTATGAAAATAAAAATTAACATACAAAAATATCCGTTCCGAGCTTATTTTTATGCCGTCAGGTCCACTTATAGTTGTCTATAGTCTAAATGTCATGATAGTAAGTTAATTATTAATTGCAACATTTAAATTTTATTGTATTTTAAAATGTGATATGCGGCCATAAACTATGGATTCGGTATGTTGATGCTACCTATCCGGGGACCAGCCATGATTTCTTCATTTGGGGAAACGGTGATTTCGCACAATATTTTAAAAATTTACTACACTAACGGGGACAGGAACCAACGATTACTCGGTAAGGATGACACCTACAAATTCAAGTTTTGGACTAAACCTTGATTTTTTAGCTGACGGTGAATACCCATTACTGCCATAGCTTATTATTGCAATGCATTAGTGAACAGCCCAAAAAGTCGGTTCAACAAAAGCCACAGTTCTACCCGAAATATTGTAGAACGTACAATAGGCATGTGGAAAAATTAGTGTCGTTTTCTTCTTGGCATAGCCAGGCATCTTCATTATTCGCCTGAAAAATTAATAAAAATATTAAAAGTCACAGCTGCTCTTCATAATATCCGGTTATATTTTTAAGTTGTCGATTGTTGAAGTTGAGATGCATGACAATTTTGGCGATATAAGACATTCTCGACAAGATAAACATTATTTGTCAGAGGCGAATCATTTCCGTAACCACATATTGCTAAATTTTTGAATTCGAAATAAAACCACTTTAATATTGCAATGGCTGGTGTCTTTATTTAAAACAAAATCTTGAACTACTTAAGTGCTTTCTCTGTTTGCCGCACTTCGGCGTTTTTTTCAATGGTTGATATTTCAATTTCCAACTAATTTTCAACCATTGACAATGGAGAGGTAACAAGTTCATCAACGATAGGAAAATTTTATGTTTTTACTCTAATATTGGTGACGTCATGGATTGCCCGGTTTCGTGGAACTCGGAACTTACTGCCATTTATCCTATCTACAGCATCCCGTTTAGATACTAACTTTATTACCTCTTCGTCTAGTGCTGTTAATACCAGTTGAGACAGTTTTTTTAAAGGCGGATTTATAACCTAAAATGACCAAAAATTACAATTAAAATTTTATTTTATTCGGCCATGCAACTTCCTATGAAACAATTAACCTTCTTCCATTCCGCCATCTCTTTTATTGGTGGCCCCAGTGAATTTAGATTGTCTCTCAATTTTTGCCAGAACTCTTAACACAACTTCTGGACCGACCAAATGGCACAGTGGTTAAAGCTTTGGCATTTGGATCGGGAGGTACCGGGTTCGAATCCCGATAAGGGTAGGATGCAAAACAGAAATTTCATAATAGATTACGATCTGGGATCATAATACATAAATGTAACACATCTATGACCCCCTGTCGGAGTGCAATACTCATGGGCCGACCCATCTTCCATGTCAGTATAGGCTGGCATGGAGCTTGCAATGTGCAGATAGTCTTAAAATCGGTCGTATAGCCGTACGTCCTCGAATTGGCTGACTGGCGTAAAATAAGGACGGAAACAAGCAAACCGCGAAAGAGCAGGGAGAGCTGAACAGGCCCCAGAACAGATTGCAAGGATAAAAAAAAAAAAAAAAAACTTCTGGACCTCCTTTGGTTAAGTTTATTGTACGTTTGGAGTAATAACCATTGTATGTTTTATTTTAAAATTAGACATTTTTAATTATATAACAATCTTTTTCCAAATTCTTACATTTTGTTAATCTCCATTAAGAAAAAATTTGGCCCACCGAAATATCTAACCTAAAATCACTCTCGAATCCTATAATATGTATTTTTTGAACTGCATTACCGTCATCCGTTCCCTTTTGATCCGGCGTTTTCAATAATAAGAAAACTGTCAAAATCGAATGAAACTCCCGTCGCATCAATCCGATGAGTTCTATAATCGACGCCGACATCTATGGAAAGTCTGGAATAAATCATATTCGTATTTTGGATAGATAGATGTATTTAAGCGAGATATAAAAACTGATATTTTAGCAGTTTAGGAGTTTAATCTTTCAATTACAGAAAATATGCGTATTTATGAATGGAAAATAATTAAACAAAATCCTTTATAAGAATTTCTAATTTTTACTTCCTACTTCTTACAGGAAAAGGTATACATAAGTTAATAATTGATTATTTAGATAAAATACCAACCAAGTTTACACAATGCAAAGAAAAATAATAGTAGAGCAGTATTCGAGGCCTAGTCGGTTGCATTGAAACTCTGATCAAGGCAAAATATCAATAAAATAAAACATCAATATTTTATTACTTTGGAATATCATGATTTCATTACAATACGGGTAGTAATTTATACGCTACATATAAACGAATTAGACACGTATTTGTAAGATGAACTAAAATATTTTACATTATCCTGAAATGAGATTTTCTTTATAAACCCCTTCTCAAAACATTTTAATTTTTAAAAATAGTTTTTCAGTTAATTTAAGCTCTATAGACATATACCTACCTCATTGTAGCGTAAATATTCATATTGTATGCTATAACTTCTCGTATATGTACATATCCAAATGGTAAAGGATGACAAAAAAGAAAAAAAAACACTCACCACCCTATTATATCCATTTGCTGCTTTGTATTCTTTGTAAATGTTATAAAATGCACCCCAGCAAAACCTCGTACCAATTCAACATATACATACATATATACGTTTTATATGTACATATACATGTACATATATAGAATGAACGTTGAAAATATCAAAATAAGGATATTCCACTGTGCTGTTTTATTCGTTTATCTTTGCCATAATTTTTATATTCCAGTTTTTATTCGTAAAACATGAAGATAACTTTTTGTTTTGCCTTATTTTGTTGTTAGATTTTCCTCCATGTTAAAATAAAGCAAAGTCCTCTATAATGTATCAAGCCTCAATGATACATGTTCGTTTTAAAATATGACGCTATTGGCGCACTGTGCCTGAATGAAAATGGTTGGCTGAACGAAACCTAGCAATTTAAAAAGCGGGTTCGATAATGGTATTTAAAATTTAACAAATAATGGGATCTGCTGGATAATAATAACACTATAGTGAGTTACGCGTAATTATTACACCTACACAAAACCAAAATACCTTCATTTGTATTATGAAAATTAAAATTTGTAAAACCTTTATTTTCAGCTATATATAAAATATAGCGTCGAATATTGGGGCTTTATTAAGTAAGGTGGCTTTGATTAAATACATATATAAAAAAATATTGCTTGTTTAGCACTTTTAAGGATAAAAAAAAATTTATTTTGAAATAAATATTAAGTTTAAATTGAAATGATTTCTGGTTGTCTGGTTTAACATTTTTGTTGTGTTGCCTGCTTGCTCGTAGATTTGTTTTATATTTTGTTTGTCTTTTAGATTTTGGGATGCTCGCAAACGTATAACATGTTGTTGTTATTGTTGTTTTTCCGTTTTCTAAATTATTTTTAAAAAATACTTTTTATTAAATTGTGACTTTTCAATATACTTTATATGTATTTATATATGTAGATATAAATTCGAGTATAAATGATTTAAATAAAGTATAAATGTATGTGAATAATTAAGCACATCGCAGCTATAGCATAAAATATATGCTTTCTAGGCACACGTGTGTTACATGATATACATATAAAGTGGATTTAAACACTTTTATAAAATTATAAGCGATAATTAAACTTTTCAGAAGTACTATTGTTTTATAACAAAATGTATATAATTAACTTAGTTTTTCATTTCGATAATAAAGCGTGTGTGTAACACCAAAAAAAACTTCCTTCTTTCATCTCATTCAATTTTATTTGGTATACGTTTAATATACAGATATACATACAAACTTTTCAGGTATATACAGAAAGCTATAAAAAAATAAGAAAGCACAAATTAATTTAATTCCATCTCGACTCTCTGTTATTTTGCTTTTGTTGTTTGCTTTTTTATGTTCAAGTCTTTAAGTTAAAAAATATTTTAAATTTTTTATGGTTCGTACGGTACATATAAAAGAAAATTTTCCTTTTTATTTATTTAAAATTTTCATTCTTGAAGTGTTAGAATTTTTATTTTGTATTTAAAAAAGGAATATTCTATATGATGTGCAAATTGAATGGGTGTGGTTTTTTTTTCTATACATAGGTAGACATTTTTTGTAATTTTTATTTTTTATACATATTTTATTTTTTGTCAAAGAAAAGCTGAAAAAATGGGGAAAATGAAAAACGAAACACAAGATCGATATAAGAGATATCTTTTCCCTGTTACGTTTTTCCATGTTATATACTACGACATATATACACAATATACATATACATTATCAGATGAGAGATAAAAATATAGGGTAATTTTTCTTAGATGGTTACAGTGGGTTTTCTTTAAGGAAATCAAAATCAAATGTTTTTATTACAAACGAACTTCGATTTAAATTTGATTAAGGATTTTTAGATAGGGTTCCGCACTTAAGTCTTTTGCTGGATCAGATTATTTATTTATACGAGTATGTATTATGTGCGAAAGCTACTTGGAGAATTTTTAATTAGTTGTTAATATTAATTAAATATGCATGTGATCTTGTCACGTTAAAAAGGCTCGGGCAAAGTATGTTATATATTGTGACGTTCAAGATCTGTTTTTTTATTCAATGGATATGGAACAATTGAAATAAAAAATGTAAACATAACGTTTGTTCCATATCCGAAAAATCTTTTGCAAAATATAGATTAATATTCTTCAAAATAAGCAAAATTAAAAAAAGTTGTTAAATTAGCTATTTGAATCTTAAAGATTAAAAGTGAAACGTAGTTCTTTAAAGTTGAAGCAGACATAAAAGTAATTAAATTTAAAGAAAGAAGTAGTTAATTTTAAAAGTTTGATTGGTGAATATGTTGTGGCCAATACTCGACTTTCTTTTACCACAAATATAAATATAAATGTCAAATGCACCAAACTTGATTTTTAAAACGAGAATTTAAACTTGCCGGACTTTTGGTAAAACTATCTTGAATAAATATTATCCCTGCTTAAATTTCAGAAAAGTAACAAGTTAGGTCAACCCTTGTTGATTCAAAAATTAATCTTTAAATTTATTTAAATCTTTTAATTCTTTGTCGTTTTTTGTAAATGCTAAACTTTTCAACATGATGGGCCAAATTTTTGGTAAAATCCGGTTAATCGTCATTTCCGCCTAAATTTTACTGACATTGTTGCAAAATTAATTTAGAATCGTTTATTTTTTAATCGTTTTTCCTATAAATGATATGCTGTTCAAAATATTTGCAAAAAACGAAAAACTCCTGGCAAATGGTATATTTGCAAAAGTTGTTACGGATGGGTCGAAGCCAACCCGCAAATTTCACTAAACACGCAGAGGCCTCTTTAAGGGTGATGTTTATTCAGCTAGATCGCAGGGTATTGGCATGGTTCGTGGGAAAATAGAGGCTTGTGGGCTCGTGGCCTACACCGTGGAACGGAAATAGATATAAAATAAAAGCAAACTATAAACTGAAACTAAATTAAGTCGACCAGAAATTGTCGAACGAAACTTGAGGAACGTAATAAAATTATTAATAACCGGGTGTATCCATCCGGCGGCCGGCAACCGGATCCCCCATGTGACAAGTACCCAATCGGCTGAAAAGTCCCCCCCCCCCCCCCCCCCGAATGACCCATTGTATCGAAAGGCTGATGCACAGCCGCAACGGCGACCACGCCTCTCTTCACCCGGAGAGACCTCGAGCTAATCCCTCACAACTCACACTTTTACAGCATGAGACCTCCGAAGTGCCACGGGGAGAAGTTCTGGATTTTATGGTCGTTTTCGAATAGACGACACATATGCTGTACTCACCACTTCGACCTTGTGGATGTCCTGCTAAGGGGATGATGGGGAGTGAAACAGACCCGAAAAATTATTTAGTAATTCATTTTATTTATATTATGACAACGAGAAGAAGAAGACTCGAAAAGGGAAATGAGACCGAATGGACAAGAGTCATATCTCATCATATGCCATGCGGTTTTTATTTTAGTATTCAAATACGAACCAAAAAATAATAATTTTATCAACGGGAAAATAAAAAAAATAAATCGGACCGAAAGGATAAGATTCGTGTCGAACGACCGTAACGGCGCTCGATTACATAAAAGTTTGAAAATAAGATGAAATTGGAATTGAAAAATATGAATTTAAATTATAAAAGATAAGTTAATTAAGACCAAATTTAAATTGAAAAAACAAAAAAAAAAAACAAAAAAAAAATTGTACCTCGTGGACTTTCCGGCAGGTCCCACTGGAAGGGGTTGGGCGACTTCCCGCCTTTGGTTAGAATTTTGCAAGTGGCCGTTCCACCTGTTTGTTGCGTGGCCTCTCCCCGATACCAAAATAACATTATGTATGGTCGGCTGGGCCCCTCTTCGTTGGGCGTTGGCTCGCCGTAAACTGAATTTCGCCTCGATTGGCCGTATCTTACGGTTGGGCGTTGGCTCTCCTTACCGAATTTCGCCTTGATTGTCCGTCGCTTATGGATTAGGCGTTCGCTTGCCTTAAGACCGTTGGGCGTCTTTCCGCCAAAACTGTAGATAAATTTATTAGGCGTTGGCTCGCCTAACAAATGAAGTGGCCTCTACTGGTCACCCGTAGATACGTTGTAAACATAACCGTTGAATGCGGTGAGCATCAATTTCCCGCAGTGTTTATTACGGTGTCTCAAACCCGATATTTTTATTATTATCGACTATACCACCCTTCACAATATATTGCATATTCACACTTTTACGTACATGTATAAATAAAACTTTTCTCTTATTTTGTTGACAAGTCAAATTATAATTAAAATCAAACGGCCAGATGCCGAAAATAAATACAATTTTTTCCTCAAAATAAAATCGATTATTACAAATAACCACACACATGGATCTATGTTTTTTCCAAACTCGACTCTCGTTTTAATCAACTACCCAAAAAAAACTGGACTTTTATAATTATTATTTTCCTTTTTCTTTTTATACAAACAACTTGATCAAAAACTAGACTCCGTTTTACACAATTCAAAACTAGACTCTATTTACCATCAAAACTCCAAACAAGACTGTCTCTGTCTCAACCAAAAAAAAAATTGTCGCACCACACAAAAACTATAGAAGAATATTTTTGTTTTGTTTCCGTGCGCGTCACTTGCACACTCCCTCTCCCCCGCATCTTCTATATCTTAGTAGCTCGCACACACGTACATGGGGTGCACATTGGTCTTGCTCCAATTATTCTCTCGACGTTGATGTAATATAATAGGGTGAGTCAAGAAATCAGGATAGAATATTAAAGCCTTTTCAAATGAAGCTTTAATGTATGAATGCCGCGAGGTAGATGGCACCACCTATTCGATTATAAAGAAATTTATTTTTAAAAATGACAAATTAAAAAAAACCAATTGAATCATGTTATCATATCATATCATGTGTCCCTCCCAGGTGACCCCCAGTTCAAAATTGTTCATGATTATTATAATTTACTACGTAAAAGAAAGTAATATATAGGTTTCCAATGGTACTAAATGTTTTACTAATCTATTGATTGGGTTGTTATAAGTTCGGCCATGGTGGAATAGTATCCTAGAGACAGAAATCGATGATTACTTGTCGATGAAATGTCCTGCTTGAAACATTAATCGAAATGTTTTCCAATAATTATACTGAATCAATATGGCCAGGTAGGAAGTTTGCGATAATAGTAGACTCTAGAAGTAGGCGTCTGTTTTGAAGAGTGCAAATATTATAGTGTTTGCATTTTATGTTGAATATGGGGGTTAGCGACCCACATTTTCTCGAAATGGTTTCCTATGGCCATAATTTTAAATAACCAGCCACTTTTTTAAACAGGATTTCAAACGACTACAGCATATTTCACTTGATATTTCAAATAAGCAAAATATAGTGAACATAATGTTTGTCGTCTTTGAACTCCCCAGTGCATTGTTTCACAGAGCCAAACGTGAAGCTCCCTTTAGCAATACAGTTATCGATATGTCCGTTAAAACAAATATTTTCAACGGAAGTGACTCGCAAATACTTAATCTCATGCTTTCTCTGAATTTCTTCTCTAATATTCATTTCTTGAAATTCAAGTTCAATAAGTTTAGTTTATTCCAAACACCAAGTCTAATGAAGCCAGCGTGTATTGTTCAGCACACATTCATCACTAAAATTCTTCAAGTATCAGCTTTGTTAAATGAGGTCATCAGATATAACTGAAGGAGTGATTGGGTTGTTGGTATAGCAGGTTTCATCAATAGTTCTTTGGATGATAGTTATAAGTTATTTTTCCAGAGTACTCCTTGATGTAACGTTTTTCATAAACATGAAAATCTCTGCTTGGTCGGATTGTCATATAGCGTTGAGAATGAATGCTTTAACATAATCGCCTGAAAAATCAATTATTCTACTTGTTAACGCCACAGATACTCAAGACCTCTCTCTCTCTCTAGCATTTACATCCCATGAAGGGATTTTGCCGCCCGCACTATGGTCCTCCATCCATCTCGGTCCATCGCTCTCGTCCTCCAATTTCGACATCCTAATACGAGTAGGTCTTGTTCGACGTCGTCACGCCAGCGCAGTCGGGGTCTTCCTCTACGACGTACTCCGGCTGGTTGTTGATGGAACACTTTGTAAATCATTCATTGTTGTGGAGAACTTGCAACGTGGCCGAGCCATCTCACTCGATTAGATTTGATGAAGCCGATAATATCGCTACCTCCGAGAAGTTGCTTTATTTCGTGGTTCATGCGAATCCGGTATTCATTGTTCGCAACTTTAATAGGACCAAAAATTGAACGGATGGCCTTTCTTTCGAAGGTAGATAATAATCTACAGTCATTAGAGGGCATGGTCCAGCTCTCGATACTCAAGACCGTCCTGACATAAATTAAGAAACTAAATTTATATACTTATCTTATCAATCCGCAAACTAGAAGTTTGTATCTGTGCGAAAACATTGTAATCTGATTTATACAATTCATCAATTAGTTTATAATTATGTATAATACTTATTTCATATCTGTTAAACACACAACTTTAATCAACACTGCAAATCAATCATAGTAAACGTCACATGGTGTCGATAGTGCAGTAAGCTGTATTGTCAACCACTGTCGATCGTGTGGTAACCTATATTGGTAACCTATTTTAATTTTTTCAGCAAGTCAGCAGTGATCTAGTTAAGAATCTCACCACTAGTTGTAGTTATGTTATGCCAAATAAAATAAAGTTCTCGTCACTTCTTGCGCATCCATTAGAAACATCACATCAAATATAAACAAAATATCAAATAAAGAAAAAATATTATTTAAAATTAAATATATTAAAGTTTTTTATTACAACTTTAATACTACTTTAAAGTTACTTTCAATTCAACTATGTACTGAATCGCAGTTCATTTGAGTTTGCACTTTTGTAAGACATATTTGTGTAATTGGAATGGAGTACATGTTAGCGACGTTTAGTAGAGCATTTGCGAAAGTAATATTGTGATTTTGACATATACAGCCATGTAAAATATTGGAGCATTTTTGTAAAGCTTACCAGATAGTGTGTAACACAAGAAACAAATGTGGAGGCTGATAGTTTACAGTCAAATTCAGTGAATCAGTAAGAGATCGCTTGATGACTAGCATCTTGTAAATTGTAAAGTAATGGCATCAACATTGGGTTTCAAATAAATTTGTGTAGCATTTAACGCATTCGTGTATAGCATAATAAATCGATTCTGCAATGCTTTGGTCTTATAATTTGCGCGCGCTATCCCAACTTTCAACATGTTTCTTCTACTGATTCTCATCGAAATTTTTATTTTCATACTCAATACATATGTCGCATCGAAGCTTCTGAGGTGTGAATAAACTCGCATTTTTGCCTTTCGAAAATTCTGGGAAAAATTTTTGGATTTCATTGCACATATCTTTGTAAAATTCATATAATTCCCAAAAACGCCTTTTCTCTAGGAACAGATTTGCCACGAGAGTTTCTTTGTTTGCGTTTTTGTTTTTTGAATAATTTGGAATCATTCATTCCACATGCACTTTCCTTAGCCCAAGGGGCCCTTTCCACGGTGTTATGTTATATATTATATATTATTAATTTTATATTTAATTAAAACGTTTCTTTATTCACTAAAACATTCCTAAGAAAACTTAAGCTTATTATTTTTTAAGCACTAAACTTATGAGAAACTAGACTTATAATTTTTTAAGCACTAAACTTATCAACGATCTTAATTTTATCGCGTCCGAATTTTTACTCTCCATTCTTTTATTATTTTTTTTATAACGCGTATGTTTTTTTATTGCACGCGTAACAAATATGCATAATATAAAATATTGAAAATATTATGCGATCGATCATTGAATTTACTGTGGGGTTAAGGGACTTAGGTAAGCAACATTATTTTTTGCATATATATTTATTTTATTTACATGTGCGGGGTAAGGGAACTTGGGTATGGAATTTTTTTAATTCACAACAACGGTAAATCGACCTAGGCAAATAGTTTTGAGAAACATGTTCCAACGTTCTTTTATACCTAATTATGACCATTATGCAATCCAACAGTTGAGAACATGTTGAAATTAATCCATCATTTGAGAACAACTTATAAAAAAGGCAAAGACTATGAAATTCAAATCAAATTTGCGATGATTTCACTAAGCAGGATAAGGGACCTGAAAGTGTCCATTAGGGTGGCCCATGTTTGTATGGGGGAAAAAAAGTGTTGAGATATCTAACAAGACATTGCCTAGAAATGTGAGGTTATGCTGAAAACTTAAACAGAAAAAATATTGGGTCGATCGAAGTTCGTTTAGAGGTCGCGACTTGAACGCGAAGTTAGATAAAAACAGTATTTTCTCGATTATTCACTTTTAAACGAACACTTTTTTCACTTTTAAATAAACGGTTTTTCTTAAATCCTGGAATTTATATTCAAAATTACAGAAATAAATAAATAAAAATTAGGTATAACCAATATACAATGGAATGTTTTATGGTGTCATAACAGACCTTATGAGTCATTAGGATTTAATATAGTTGTGTTTTATGATGTCATTATCATAAAACCCAACTTTGTTAAGTCCTTATGACTCTTCGTCTCATTATTGTATTTAAAACTTAAATCCGCCTACCGCATTAATTATGACCTGCTAGGGCCAATATATTTCATTGTACCATAAAATATATAATCAAAATAAATGCAAATTAATTTCAGTTTAAATCCAAATATCTCGAGAAAGAACACATTTGTAATAATTAAATCTAGTCCGTTTAACGGTTTTATTAATATTTTTAAGAATGTGCTACTACAGTTGATAAAATGGCAGTTAATTTACGGTCCACTTCACAATTTTATCTTCTTCGGCATGGTACTTTCAAATTATTGGTGCCAAGTTACCCTCAAAAAAGCAAGGGTTGTGTCTCTTTTTACAATCACCGTATTGTAAAATTAAATATTACAGAGGCAGAAAAAAATCGTAAACGAATATATCTTGAAGAAAAACGTGAATCAATTCCAATAGACTCAGAAACATTATTATCGTCATCGGAGAGTGACAGCGAATGGATATTTGATAACGACATGAGCCTCGAAAATATTGCTTTGTCCATGCTAAGCGCAGAAGGAGCCTCTAGAAGAAGCAAATGTTTCAATACTCCTAGAATATAGTCAGCGTTTGTTAAGTGGAAGATTACTTACTAATCGCGTGGCAATGCATTTGATCAGTGCCGTTGCCGAAAGTCTTGGACATTCTATTGATGAACTCGTTTTGAATCGAACAACACTGAGGCGTCTTTGTGAAGGAAATAGAGTAGAAATAGCAGCATCAGTTAAATCGACTTTCAAGTTTACAACAGGCGTAGTACATTGGGATGGAAAATCACTTCCGGAGTTATCTGGAACGGAGACCGTGGATCGTTTGCCGGTGATTATTTCCCGGAAAATGGAGAACAATTATTCGGCATTCCTAAAATATCAAGATCAACTGGTTTGGAAATAGTGGAGGCTCTTTTCCAAAGCTTAATCGATTAGAGATTAGCTGACGATGTCGTGGTGGCTTGCTTCGATACAACATATTCAAATACTGTAGGATATGTGGCGTCAGAATGATAATTTCAACAACTGAATGAAGTCAAATAAAAGTCGTAAATGATATCACAGTAAGTAGTGTTAAGTTAATACAAGATTTTGATAAGAAATTAACAAGAAATGAAGATGACATGCAATATTTACTGCAAGTCGTAAATATCTGAAAACAGAAGTTTTCAACATCTACCAAAACAGTCTTGACCGTTAGAAGATCATCTTAGATTGAATATTTTCATCATAAAAATTAATTCATAATATCATTGTATAGAAGAAAAACTATGCATTTATAATATAAATAAAAATAGTAATAATTCGTCTTGTTTTTGTATTTTAGAAATTTGGCAATAATTTCGCTATTTGTTCACCGATTTTCAAAACATCAAAGGTTTTGGAAAGGTAATTCCAATCTCCTCTATTTACCACAATTTTCATTTACGCCGAAATTTTTTTTTAAATAATTTATCTGTTCGTTTGAAAGTGAAAAATTGAAAAAATACCGTTTTTGTCGAACTTCGCACTAAACTCGCGACCTCTAAACGAACTTTGATCGACCCAATATTTTTTCTGTTTAAGTTTTTAGCATAACCTCACATTTCTAAGGGGTGTCCCATTAGATATTGGAACTTTCGAAAATATGGTCCACCCTAGCCCATTGTCTCTTCTGATGAAAATACATTTAAATAGCCGAGTTTGTTTGAGTGAAATAACATAAATATTTATTATTAGCAGTAAGCAGGTTTCGATAAAACGTGCGCTGCGTTATTATAATATCAGATGAACAAAAACGATTTAAAAAAACTGTAGTTAGCAATCATTTTCAATTTTTTTATTTGTAATGCCATATGTTATTCAATTAACAGACTTTAGCTCCATACACTACATGCATTACATAGAGTAACTTTTCTTTCTAGAGAAATTTAATTTTTTACCGCTTTTAGACGTCAACATTTGGACATTTCTTTTCGAAAACATAACAATTTCGAAAAATTATTCGAACTAAACTAAACTGTTAAAAGTTTATTTCGAAATTTTATCAGCGTCACTTGCAAAATCAGAATTTCCAGCAAATCAAAAACCACCAACTTTATCTGCCTGTGATAATTCAAATTTGTGAATTCAAATCAAATGTCATTACTATTTTAAATTTTTTCGATTTTTTTAATGTTAGGTAGAAATGAAGCCAAAAAATTTGCTTATTGGTAACAGAAACAGTAATTTTCGACATTGTCTACATTCTCTACATCGTCGACATCATTTTTTAATTGTCTACACATATTCTATACACGTGAATAATATTAGTTATCTACGCGGGGTAGACAATACGGCACAACGCTGAACAACATCCCGGACAACCAACACAACAACCAGTCAAATAGAACTAGGTACATAATACATTACACTTACCAGAATCTGCCACTCACACAACAGTCTGAAGACATGAAGTATTAGAATTTAATAATTTATGGTATGATATGATGATCGCGGTCGTATGGCTCCTCCGTAGGTATCATAATTTTCATACGCCATTTTCAACGCCTTCTGAAGGGTATTCAACTAAAAAAAATTAAAACACAAAATTATTAAAAATTTTAATTAATGAAGAGCGAACGGGAGTACAACATAATATCCATTTCTATGTAACGAGCAAACTTTAATTAATAAAATAATTTGTCTGGATTTTCTTTTAAGGGGCAAATAATCCATCCAAGTAATAATTGATGAATATCAAGAGAGACGAAGTGAATTTTGAGATCGCAAATCAAAGAAAAAGATTTATGACATCAAATTAAAATTGTATTTTTAGAAAAGGGATATGATTTAACAGAAGAGTTGTTGGTTCGAAAGTTTCGAAATTTAAAAAAACATCTAGAATTAAATAATGTAACGTTAAGTAATTTTTTTATCTTACCTTTATTAGCTCATATTTGTTTTTTATATATTTTTTCCATATTCCAGCTTAACTCTTTATACATTTTGTTGTCAAAAATAATATTTGTTTATATTAATCAGTCAGCTGTTTTGATTCCGGTAATTATTTTTTTATGGTGGTAGTGTTTGTTATGATCTGGATGATGTTTAAACACTGTTTGAGTTATTTTTTAGTGATTTACTCAAAAAACTTAAAACTTATTTTTTTAACATTTTCAAATTTATTTATAATTAGTCGGAATATTTTGAAATTTACTTGGAATAGATTATTCGTTGTTGTGATTTATCTGGCTGTATTGAAAATGTTGTACTTTGCTCTCACTCTTCAAAATTTGTTTTTCGGTATTTGTTGTATGCATATTGAATTGTTAGTCTTATATTATGAGTAGTGTAATTCACCAAAACATTCAAAGTTTGAGAGCAAACTTCGACATTTTCAATGCTTATTTATCTAGTTTAAAAGTGCAACCACTATTAATATTTGTTTCGGAAATCTGGATTTACTCACACAAATCTTCATATTACAGACTGCCAAATTATTATTTCATTGCTTGCTGTAATGATGATTATAGATCTGGTGGTGTTGGTGTGTTTATCAATCAAAATTTAACTGTATCTTCTTTTCATTGTTACAACTGGACCACAGCTGATGTTTTAATTTTAAATGTTACCTTGGGGCGTCATGATTGGACCTTTATCTGCATTTATAGATTTTGTAATAAACCGGTAAACGCGTTTTGTGTCGATATTGAGGAGTTACTTCTATCAATTAATAATAATAACATAGTTATTCTGGGAGACATCAACATAAATTTACTTAATATCAATGAATGCTATAGTTATCTTACCATGTTAGCCTCCCACGGATTTCTAAGTCTTTTAAATGAAGCTACTAGACATTCATCTTGTCTTGATCATGTGTTCATCAAATCAACAAATTCGTTTATTTTTACTGTGGAAAACACACCGATTCATCTATCTGACCACAACTTAATAAAGCTAAACATTTTTGCATCTCAGATCCCTGTGCTTCAAAATAGTGTAGCTGCTAATTTTTCGAGAGTTGACTATAGCCGTCTGAATGCTCGACTACAATCTGAAAGTTGGGCGACTGTTTATGGTGAGAATAACTGCAATATCGCTTTTGATAGGTTCTTATTTATTCTGAAATCGCACATTCGTGAATCTAAGGTCGTATCTTCTGCCCCTACATTAAAAAAACTGAAACCGTGGATGAATTCTTATCTCCTTTTGAAGGTTCATAAATTAAAAAAATTCTCTAGAAAATTACGCCATACTCCCACTAATGCACGTTTGGAAAAATTTGTCAAGAAACTCTCCAAGGAAGTAAATGCTAGAATTAAATTTGTCAAAAATTCATTTTACAAGAAGAAATTTGAGTATGTTAAAAATAGTTCTAAACTCACATGGAAGTCTATTGATGAAGTTTTGAGAACACATAAAGACAAAAACCGAGTCACCAAAATTTACAAATACCAATCTGATGTTCTTATTTCAAACTATCAATCTATAAGTAATGAATTCAATACTTATTTCCTCAACGTTCCATCGGAGATAACAAATAATTTGAACAACACTAACTTTTCGCCTAATTCTCCAGGCTATAGCAGATATGTTTTAGGCTCGACCACTTCACCTAGTATGTCTTGTGTGTTTGATTCGATTAGCGCCAGAGAAATTATAAATGAGATTAGTAGTTTGAAAAATAAACACTCTTGTGGAATTGACGGAATCGACAACCTAATCTTAAAAAATGGCGTGTGGTATCTAGTAGATGTTTTAGCTTACCTCTTCAATTTCAGCCTAGAAAGTGGTGTATTTCCAGATGTTTTCAAATCAGCCCTTGTAATTCCAATTCATAAGAAAGGTGATGTGCTATTACTAAATAATTATCGACCTATTTCATTGCTAAGTTCCTTCTCCAAACTATTTGAGAAAATAATAAAACGTAGATTGCTCGGTTATCTGGAGAAAATCAATTTTTTTAGCCGTAGTCAATTTGGTTTCTTAGCAGGAAGATCCTCTGAAGAAGCACTACTACATCACCTCAGTTATGTTTACTCGGCTTTTAACAATTCGCAAAAATCCGCTTCGTTATTTTTAGACATTGCAAAAGCGTTTGACACGGTGGATCACGAGGTTCTTGCAAACAAATTATTAAATATAGGTATCAGAGGTAAAGTTTTTGACTGGTTTGTTAGTTATTTCAACAATCGTAGCCAAATTGTTAAAATAAATGATAAATTTAGTGAACCTGGTTACTTAAATTGCGGCGTTCCGCAGGGATCAGTATTAGGACCTATTCTATTCTTAATCTACATAAATTCTATATTCGACATCGATCTTCTGGGGCACACCACTGCATTTGCGGACGATTTAGAATTAAGTTACACTTCAGCAAACCCTTCGGAATTACAGAACCTAGTTTGCACAGACTTAGTGAATCTTGGTAATTGGTTTTACTACCATCGCCTGGCTCTTAGTAATAAATCCAGAGTAATGTTTTTTGGTCAGGCGGCATCTCCCAATTCTAAGGTTTTGTATCATGTTCCATTTTGCTCTGGACACTCATGTTCATCGCAGTGCTTTGAAATTTCCCTCGTAAATAAGTTTAAGTACTTAGGAGTTACCATCGATTCGCAGTTGAAATGGAATTCTCATCTCACCATTGTCAGAAAAAATGTTATTACTGCGGCTTATAAATTCTACCATCTGAAGCAATTATGCCCACCGTCAACACTGCGAGTTCTATATCATGCACTAGTTGAATCTATTATTATGTATGGTATATCAAGCTGGGGTGGGATTTATTTTTCCAATATAGAGGACCTATACATTTCACAAAAACGGATTATTAAATTGATTTATTGTCGGCCTTTAACAACTCCAACAATTCCCTTATTTCGAGATTTGAAATTATTACCTTTAAGATATCTATATGTTTATAAGGTATTAAAGATGTTTTTTGTTCGGAGTTCCAGTTTCCATAGTCGTATTCATCACACGTATACTTTAAGGAATCCGAACAACTTTGCCGGTTTACGTTGTAATAATGAAAGGTTCAGAAGGTCTTACTTTTATATGGGATTGTATTGGTTTCACAAATTACCAATAGAGTTGAAATTCATTCCGATTGGCCGCAAACACTATTTTGATAAAATGATTCGACATTGGCTGATTAATATAGACAACATTGAAACCTACTTCTAATTTTTCTTTTTTGTATTGTATTCACTAAATATGAGCTGGAATTTTAATTTTATTGTATGTATTATTTATTTATTCTTTTATGATAGTTTTTAATTTATTATTTTTATTTGTACACTTTTGGCAACCTAAATTTCATGATTTTTTTCTTTCTTGCTCCCCCACAGGATCTAAAAACCTATTAGGAGCTCTAACTTTATTAGAAATAGTTTATGATTTGTATTAATGTATGTAACCTGTTTTTCTAAATAAAGAGAATAATAATAATAATAATAATAATATACCGAAATAAAGGATAAGAATAACCGAACAGGCAGTGGCCGTATTAATTGGGAATATTTTGACATCTTCAATGAAATTTTTAGTGACGCCCGGGCCATTAATAGTAATAGCCATTAATAGTGCTTGATACTCGGCAAATAACATCCAGTGCATCCAGCATGTTTACAAGAAAGCAAGGTCTTAAAGATTATGGACAAGAACAGCTGGAAAAAGAAAAGGCCAAATTGATAAAAATGGACCGGTTGATAGAAAATATAGAAAGAAACACAAAAAGACCACGAGAATAGAAATGATTTGTTAAAAAGAATGATCGATATTCATACTCAAATGTTATAGTCAGTATTAGATGTATGGACTTATTCAAATATTTTAAAATATATGTATAATTAAATGTTGTAACGAAATATTATAGTGATATTGAAGTTGTGATTACGATTCCTGAAATATGTACCTGATATAATAAACCTTAAATTAAAATACACATTTTTTATTGGTTTTGTTTTATTGAAATTTTATTTCATGAAATAAAAAAAAACTATAAAAAAAAATATAAATTTTATTTTATTTCAAGTGCATAAACTTAGAAAATAGTTTATTTTTAAGTAGCTATATTTTCAGTTCGAAACTCTATTTGATCATCAAAATCATCAGCGGTTTCATATTCGATGAATTCATCCCCAGAATAAATGTCATGATTTAAAATAAAATTATGGAGCACACTAGCAGCCGTCATTGTTTCATTGATCATCTGATGGCTCGACATATTTCAACTTTCTGAATTTTCCCTTCAAGAGAGCGAAAGCTCATTCAATACAGGACCCTTAAGGTGAGATGTCCATTTTGTTTAAACCGTTATAAGCAAAAACATGGATTCCAGATTCATTTAACGATGGATCAGTACTGTCAATTAATTATAGGATTCTTTTTAAAGACACGAGCATCGTGCATTCTACCTGGACTACCGACATAAATATCGATAAATTTGCGATTGTTATCACATATTTCTAAAATAAAAAACATACATATAAATCCATGTACAGTCAGTTGTGTATATAGTATTAATTATAAGAGACTTGGGGCTTGGATTATTATTGAATGAAAAGATTTTCTATTATAAAAATCAACCGCATTTCCCATTGGCTGTTTTATTATTATTATTTTAAATAAATAGTTTATTTCTCAAAAAAGTATACATACAAATTTTAACATTACGATAAATATAAATTAAGAAAAAACTATTCTAGTGAATTCCTGATTTTAAGAAAAATGTTTCGGATATAATTTTTCCAAATTGTAAATAATGTTCGTCGATTCAAAACTTTACATTTATTATTTTTTTTTTTAAAAATATTGTAATATTGAATCGTAATTCAATATTACAATATTTTTAAAAAAAAATAATAATAAATGTAAAGTTTTGAATCGACGAACATTATTTACAATTTGGAAAAATTATATAAGAAAGCAAAATATTAACATTATGGTATAGAACAATAAAAATTTAATTATTCAATTATAAAAACTTAATTATCTATTTAACACACAGGCTTAAATAACATGGCAAAATTGGAAGCGCATCCAGTGATAACGTCATTTATGAAACGACCTTTAAGATTATAATTAGAACAAAAACTCGATATCCTCAACATTAAATAACCATTCTTTTAATAGACAGGCAAATTCTTTCAGACTATTTGCATTCATAATATCGGGTGGCAATTCACTATACAACTTAGGAGCGGTATAAGAATTTTTTTTTTTAAATGTTCTTTGTTTGGCTGTGGTATTTTTATTCTATTCTTATTTCGGAACATCTAAGGCTCATATCTGCAGTTATCAACCAAGAAAAACAAATAATCGGCTCAATTTTAGTCCAACCCATACAAATGTATGAGTAAAAAAGCATTGTATATAATGGCGTTGTTGATAAAAAAATTTCGCTTGATTTGAAGTAAAACCAACACAATTGTGTGTATAGATATAGTGTTTTTTTCGGACAAAAACAAGTTAAAAATGAATTCACAAATGTGTAAGTTGGTTCAAAAAACATACAAAACTAAATTTTTGACATGGTACTTTTCCCTACCTACATTATTAACACAAAAAGGATATACGATGTCTCAAAAATAATGGTAATGACGGAGTGGTTCTTGGCAGATAATACATTACTTTCAAGACCCCTTTTTGTAATGTCACTAATGCTTTCATATTTGTCAGGTAAATACCACCCCAGCATATTAATCCATATTAAAGGTGGGAATCAACTAGGGCATTGTAAAGACTTTTCAAAAATTCTGGAGTACAAATGGAACGCAGGTAGAAAAATGATCTAAGTGCCTGCCTAAGTAAAACTTTTAAGTTGGCCACATGACCTTTAAAGTTACTCCTAAATATTTAAATGAATCGAATATTTCGATTGGTATACATAATGAATTACAATTGAATCTATCGCAATTTAGTGAATGGTAGATGATAGGTGTAACATCATTGTTTATTGATTTCAAACTAAAGTGCTTATTTTTAGATTTACAGCTGAGAATCATGTCATGCACATAAAACCATTTCTTAAGTAAAATCATATATTCTGACCTCGCACATTTCATGGAACTAGTACTGGAGTATACGTAAACCAACGCCATGTCATCTGCGAAGGCAACAATATTACCATGCATTGTAAGATCAAAAATTGAGTTACAACAAATCAGAAAGAGCAATGGGCCTAACACCGATCCTTGCGGAAATCCTACATTAATAACTTTTTCATCACTATAAATTTGATTAATACAGACACATTATGATACCGATCTCGTAAATATGTTTTAAATAAATTCAGCGCAGGGCCTCTAACACCGATGTAGGACAGTTTTGCTAGTAATAATTTATGATCATCACTATCAAACGCTTTAGCTATATCAATAAATGTAGCAGAAACTTTCAGATTGTCATTTAGATAGTCATGCACGGGTGCTAAACCTGAAAGTAGGGCTTTTTCTGTTGATGGCTTTTTTATAAAACCAAACTGTCTTTTATCAAGAAAACCAACCTTTTTCAAATAATCAACCAACCTAGATTTTATAATTTTCTCAAATCCTTTAGAAAAAGTATTTAAAATAGTTAAAGGTCGGTAGTTGTTAGGGTCTAGTTGTGAACCCTTTTTATGAAGGGGCTTAACAACGCCATTTTTTCAATTTTTCTGGAAACACGCCTTTCGAGACACACAAATTAAATATAAACTCGAGAATGTGTGCTATACTAAATACTATTTCTTTGACCATAATACTGGATATTCCATCTAATCCACAAGAATAACTGGATTTCAGTTCACTGACTACCGATATAATTTCCGCTTTGCTTATAGGAAAAAAGAAAAAATTTAAATTTACAGACCGAGAAAGAATCAAATTATCTGAAATGGCGCTATCAAAAAATACATTTTCGCGATTTTCATTTAATAAAATGTATGGAATTTTAATAAAATGTTCATTGAAAGTATTGGCAATACTTAAAGGATCCGCTTATACTACGTTATTACCAATATCAATTGAATTTATCGTATTCTTATTAAGGGTGCCTTTCAACACATTATTGACCACTTTCCAATTAGCCTTCAGATCTGTAGCGGCTTCGGATTTATTTTTAAAGTATATTTCTTTTGCCAATGGATCTGAGGTTTTAATTTTAGCGTTTAGTCTATCCAGTTTATTCTTTAACAAAAAATTATTACGGTTTTTAGAAATTTTTTTGGCTAAACTGTTTCGATCATTAATGAGTTTTAACAATGCGTTAGTCATCCAAGGTTTCAATTTAACATTATTCCGTTTAATGTTAGTAGTTGTTTTAAACTTATTTAGAATACTATTGAAATTATCAAGTAAACATTTGAGTAAGCATTGTTGGGTTCATCAGCATCAAGCACGGTACGCCAACCGTATAACTGCAAAGCTTCAACTAAACCAGGGTAATTCACTTTAGTTTGATATGAATAATGACATTGTAGACCAACCTTTCCTGCAACAGCTTTTGAAATCTTCAAAATTAAGTGGATTGCGGTATAATCAGTCACATAAAGATGCAAATTGTTCAGCTTGAGTTCACAGTGTTGATCAAGGGTTTCAGAAAATACATGATCAATACAGGAATTAGTGATTAGCCTCGTCATACTATTCATTAATGATTCCAAACCATATGAAGCACATAACGACAAGTAGTCATCCCTGATTTGTGAATTTTTTAGAAGATCAATATTCATGTCACCTAAAATAATTTTATGTTTTGATTTATCTGTACTTAAAGTTGGTTTAATTCAATTAAAACCGAAACGGACGATGAGGAATGTAATCTTTAAATCAAAATAAAACAATATTTAATATTATCTAGCATTACAGGTACCTTCATAATATCAGCAGATTTGTAATTTAAAGAATACACCCGATAGTTTAATGTGGATCTTATAAGTACAGCAACACCACCAGATCTATATTGATCATTACAGTTAGCAAAGAAGGAAAAGCCATCAAGATTATAGATACTGATTTCTGAACTTGAAATCCAAATTTCTGTAAGAAATATAATATCGAAATCATCCTTAAGTTGAATTAAATTAGTTAAGAACGTATCGAAATTTTGTCATAGGCTGCGGATGTTTTGCAAAATAAAATTATAATTTACATCCATTTGGATATGTGATCCATCAATCGCCCCTATTACACTAGATATCCCCAGACTATGTGCAGTGAACTCCGGTAATAAAGAAATGTAGCCTACATTAGAATCTCAAAATGATTTATAAATCAAATTTACTCACGTTTAAAATTTCCAGTTGCTTTGAAAGATTGGGAAACTGGATATAAATAAATTTAATTCGGCAGCTGACCGTATTATTTGGCCAAAAATTAAATGTCCCGAATCCGAATCTGTCGCTCGTCGAAATAAAACATTCCTCTTAGTATCCTCTTAGTATAAATTAAATCACAATTAATAATTTAAACTTTTAATCACAAAAAATCCTTAATTATTAATCTTAAATGTGTGTACTCATTCGAAAATGTTTATGAAAGTCATCGAACGTATTTTACAAAAGTGTTTAGGCACTGTCAAGAACAGCATAAAACATTTAAAAACTCAGTAAAATATGAAAATATGTATTTTTTAGATACATACACACATTTATTAATGGCAATATACTAAATAATGTCAAATTTAAAATGCTCAATTTAAATTTTACTTTCATTTATGTGACCTCGTTGATTGAACAATCGCAGCGCACAGTCGAGGCATTCTCGCAATAAGTTTTGCCAGAGTTTCTGGCTTTATTGAGTTCCAAATTGATTGAAGTTTGTTCCACATAACAGTAGCTGATGTTCAAACTGATTGCTGTCTTCCCGGTTCGATTCTTCCTATAGTAACTCAATAGGATTCAAGTCAATGCTCTGGGGAGGCAATTTCATTATTTTAATTGTGCCTTCATCCTTTAAATGGTGAAGATAGCCTTTATATAATTTACACGAATGTTTTGAATCATTATCTTGATGAAAGATAAAATTTTGACTCAAAAGTCGAATTCCTGAAGGTATTGAGTGGTGCTCCAAAATTTGTCAGTAATCTTCTTTTCTTAGTATTCCGTCAATTTTCACAACATCGGCTACACTAGTACCAGCAAAATAGTCCCAACTCATCACTGAAAAGCATCCATGCTTTACGGTAGCGGCAATACACTCTTTACTGGCACGGGCACAAAAAGATCTTCTCACGATTATTAGTCTTCGGGTACCGAAAATTCAAATTTGGACTCATCCGTCCATAAAACCTTGTTGCAATCTTCTATCATCCAAAGTTGATGTTCACGGGCTCATTTTAGTCGCTTTTGTTTATTTTGTTTACTAGTAATGGTTTTTAATAGCAACACGGCCATGGAGTCAGGATTCCTGTAGAGGACGATTAGCCGTAGAAACACTAACTAGTTTTGGGCGACCAACATTTAATTCTGCGGTTATTTCCGGGGCTGTTTTGTGTCTATTCGTCTTGCTAGTAATCACTATTCTATGAACATCTACAGGTGTTGTCGCTCTTGGTCTTCCACTACGTCTTTTATTAAAAAAACTATCGTTTTCCTGATATTTTTGAACATTACAATCGACCGAAGCGTGGTCTAATTCCATTTTTTGGCAATCTGTCATTTACTTTTGCCAGCTATATGGTAAGCTATTATACGCGCACATGTTTCAGTACTAGGTTCTGTTCTTGGAGGCATTTTAAATAATTGTCACTCGATATTTCCCTTACGATATTAACAGTGTAAATGTCGGACCGCAACTGATCCTATTTGAATCATTGCACTGAAATCTTTTCAAAAAATCAATTTAAACATCATTGCCTAGAATAAACCACACTGATAAATTTTTCTGGAAATTCCTTTAGTCTATTATTGTAATTGTACCGTAATAAACAGTTTACGACAATCCAACCAAGCGCAGGTAGAGGGTAGTAAAATTAACCCTATATCGTTGGTTTCACATAAGTATTTCATTTTATTCAATGGTTGTTTCGTAAACATAATACTGTATCACCAATACATGAAAAAGGGGTAGCCTAAACACTTTTGAGCGGTAGTGTATATATGTTAACCATACGGATCATAAATGATTAATTTTATTTATTACACTAAAATTTTTATGATGGCAACATATATAATAACAAAGTGATAATGCTGTAGCGATTACATGTCGGCGGACCTGAAAGCGCCCAATGATTGATTGCCTTTTTTCATAGCACGATATTCGAAATGTTTCTAAAATAATATTTGATCACAATACTATTTCGAAATGACTTAATAAAGACCTCGAAGGTTTAAAATGCTCACAAGTATATAACGAACCAAAACGTGACGTGTTATTCGACTATTCGTGGAGTTTTACATGTGAAATGAAAACTCGCGCGAACGAAACCACTTCTTGATTGAGATTGAAATTAAATACCTCTTTTTCCATTGACAGATAAAGTTTGTGTAATGCAGATGTTCCGTATGATGCAAAACATTAGAACCTTGAAAATTATCGTATACTACGATGAACACATATAGTTCGAAGCGCCCACGTCCGCTTCGAACTCTATGTGTTCATCGTAGTATACGATAATTTTCAAGGTTCTAATGTTTTGCATCATACGGAACATCTGCATTACACAAACTTTATCTATCAATGGAAAAAGAGGTATTTAATTTCAATCTCAATCAAGAAGTAAGAATCCGCTTGATATAGCGTTCGATTAAAGGCGCAACAACAGCAGTAAATCAAGGAGTCAGCACTGCAACGGTGGATTATGATGACGAAAGTGATACATTTAGAGGGTGGGTATATCCTGACAATCGAAGGAGTACCGAAGAAAGATAGAAATATCTAAACAACTAAAAACTTGGCGTAGCCTAACATTTTATTAAAATAATTTAAGTTAAACATAAAAAATCTATTGTCATAATGCTGTCATAAATTCAGTACACAATTTTAATTTCCCTTAAAGTAGATGACATTTATTTTACTACCGAGTACGGTATAACATAACATGGCAAATGAACCCCGTAATGTCTTATTTCTTTATTTATTTATATTTTCAAAACAAATATAATCTACTTTCATAACATACGAGTACATGAATATGAAACAAAATATATCCTCTTATACATCTAGAAAAGGTAGAACTGGTACGGGTGGGTATGAAAACCAAAAGAAAGAAAACGGAAACTTGAGTACGAGTATAGGAAAATGATAATGGTATCGACTAAAATAAACTTTTATTTATTATTTTGATATTTGAATTGATTGAGGTTGAATAGAAAAGAATATAAGTTTTGAAATGCCAAAATAAAATCATTTTTTTTCAAATAAATAATATTTGTAGTATTTTTTTTGAAGAGTAATTTGTGTTTTGAGTTTTGTTTCAATTTAAAATTATTACCACTTTAGGGCATGTATCACAGAATTTTATGAACTTAAAAGGATGTCAGCCGAAATATTTAACTCTTGTCAGATACTTAATAAACACATTTTTATTAATCACTTGTTTTTAGTTTCGCAAAATTATTTTGAATATTTTCAAAAAGTTTAAAAAATCACTCGATCGATTTCGACTTGTTAGGTCATCATCAGGAGTATCTAGTAGATCTCCTTTTGAAAATATTCAAAATAATTTTGCGAAACTAAAAACAAGTGATTAATAAAAATATGTTTATTATGTATAAGTGTTTCGCCAAGTGCCTATGGCACTAGCGTAAAAAGTATCTTGTCAGATAATCGCAAATGTGTTAACATGTTGTATGAAATGGATTATATGCAGGCGGTACAGTAGAAAGGATACTACCAAATCTACACTCTTCGGAGGGTGGCCCAATGGATTCTAGCGTGGACCAATCATTGCTTAATCCATTTGGATGAACCTCCAAATTATCAAAATCACCAAGATCGTCAACTTAAAATATCTTTCAGTACGAGAAGCAAAACACCCCATGTA
Source organism: Nephrotoma appendiculata (assembly GCA_947310385.1). Classification (NCBI taxonomy): domain Eukaryota; kingdom Metazoa; phylum Arthropoda; class Insecta; order Diptera; family Tipulidae; genus Nephrotoma; species Nephrotoma appendiculata. Next base: position 145,227,288 of record OX371225.1, on the reverse strand, counting down.
GCAATTTGGAGTTCGACAACGGTTCATAAACCGTAATTTAACTTAAGTTGAAATAATGGAGAAGTTTAAAAATGGTTTATTTTCCGTTAATCTAACGTTTCACAAACCGTCGATCGACAGGCGTTTTGACAGGTAATTGTTAACTTTAGTTACATTGCTATGGTTAAACAACCGTATACATCCAACTTGGGTGTAACGTACTAGTTTCAAAAAGGTTATTGTTTAACCGTTAACCGCAGAAGCATAGTAGGGTTGGAAATAATTCGTGGTTTTTCCTAAACCCATATTGAACATTGAAGTTATTCACTTTTCAAGTTAGGGATGTCCATGAAATCAACTAATAAGTTGGGATCTACTAGTTATGCAACCGTTGCTATTACAATTAAATTAAACGTTATTTGCCGGTTACAATCTACGTTTTGCAGAGCTACAGGGCGTTCCAGTTATGAATACCATAAGATCATCAGCTGAATCCGAATTCAAAAATTAGTCGAAAATATCTTAACAAGATTTTCCTATCTTCCAGTACCGTAGTTGAAGTAATCGTTTCCTACCTTAATCTATGTAATGTTAGATTAGTAATTTTTATGGTATGCTTGAAATAAATTTAATTCTCTTTCTAATCTAATTTTATACCAAATCGTCGATTATTTCAACTACTTAATTGGAGAATAAAGGAAATGTGTTTAAGGTATTTTCTACTATTTTTGGCTGGATCTTAAAAATGGGTAAATAATAAAATTAAAAATTAAAAAAAAAAATTTGAATAAATTTATCATCAAAAATTATATAATATATATTTCATTAAATGAAATTTAAAATAAAAACATAATTACAGAGTCTCACATTGAATAATTACAGAAGTTCTGTAATAAAAATAAAAATTTACTCCAATTCAAATAAAAGAAAATATTTCAAATATAAAAAAGAAATATAAAAATAATTTTTGGCATATAATACACCCAATTTATGCTGGATCTGCGCATTCGGTTTACCTCCGTTAGTGGATGTTACAACTTTGTCATGTTTTGATTTGTTTCTAAAAATATAAAACATATAATATAAAAATGAACCTTATTGAGACAACGCTCAATTTGACTTACTTAGGTTTGCTGTCTAAATTAGGTTGAACTTAGGTTTAATAAAGGTTGAAATCAAACCTAAAAGTAAATTGTTTACTCATAATTAACATAAATGTGTCTTTGGTTGAAACAGGGATCAAGAAAGGTTTATTTCAAACCAACGCTTGTATCCAAAATCCAAGAATATTTGAAATGACGTATTCGTGGCATATCGTGCCTAAGCAAAATAGCCACAAGATCATTTAACACAGTATGTGTCACTTTTGATTTATTGCCTATGATTTAAAAACACTTTTAACTATTTTTACACTTTTAACTTCATTTAACACTGAATCACAGTAACCTAATTATTTGCCAAATAATAAAACAACAAATACAAATGTAGATACACTAATTGCGTATCTACATTTGTATTTGCTGTTTTATTTTTTGGCAAATAATAACGCCACGTATTTTAAATGTATCCCGTAAATTTAATACTTGATTGATTGATTGATTCTGAATGCACGACCAAGTTCTTACACAGGAGCTCCCGGGTGACGCCGGGCCCACCGTACACTCTTTTTTACATATAACAAAACCGAAGGATTGGATAGGTTAGTTAAGTGGGACAGAATCGGCCCGGTTACAGACACCTAGGTATAGCCGATAGTTAGTAACACAAAGACAGCACAATACTAATCTACTAAGGAAGGATAAAGGTTTAATAGGTTTAATGGATAACGATGGTATTGGTCTTCAACAATTGCTTCTCTAAATCAGCAACCTGAGAAAAAATTTGTATTATTTCACGGACATCTGGAAATTTCCTGAAATGTAATTGTAAATTAATGCAAAATTTAGTTGCAGACCCCTAAATAAAGTCGATAGTTATTAATGCAATGACAACACCATTCTAATCTACACAATCAACAAATTAATATTTCAAAGAAATATTATTTCACGTCTGTAGATTTTCTGAAATTTAATTCTAAATTAATATTTTCCGGCTTCCTAAATATAATATAAACATTTATTAATTTAATCCTCCTGCAATTACACGACTTACAATAGGATTTCCTGAAACCATAATTATTTAAATTATATCAAACTTAGTCTAAAATTCATTAGTATTTAACCCTTAAATCGAAAAAAAAAAAAAAAAAAAAAAAAAAAAAAAAAAATAATAATAATAATAAAAATAAAAAAATAAAAAAAAAAATTTAAAAAAAAATATATAAACAAAAAATTTCATATGTAAGGCATCCCAAAGGCAATGGTTCCCGGAAAAATATCAATGTTATTCAATACCAGATTAACTAACAGATAGGATATTTCAAACAATTTTAATTTAATTCGCAAAAATTTCAAATATTTTATTAGTTTTGTTCACCAAAGAAAAGAATATTCGATTAATTACCAAGTATAATTATAGTGCACAGGATATTTATATCATGCTCAATGGAACTTTACTATTCCTCAACCAATAACTGTTAAATATGGTACGCAGAATTGGATTGGCACTCTAGCATGTTCAATGGAACTAAGCAAACTCAAAACAAATGATGATCAAATTCGGGGTGCAAAGCCGAATTTGACGAAATTTTCGGATTCAGCTATAATGAATGAAATAGGCCGTTTCCAACCGAAATTTTCCAGTTCAGATTGTAGAGCTGGGCTATGATTCTAATAAATTAGGATCAACTTGTATTGGGATTTTAATGTGTCTTTTTGATAAAGTTCTAAAATTCGATAATTCTGAATGGAACTTGGCCATACCCCGACCAATTATTGTCAAATCAGGTAAGCAGAATTAAATGTGAATGTAAAAATGGATTTTAGAGAAGTTCTGGAGTTCGGCCGTGCTAAGCAATGTCTTAACTAATCATGTTCGAATCTGATATGTTGAGCTGAACCGGGATTTCAACATAAATCCCGGGTGAAGTACTGGATTTTTCAACAAAATAAATCCGAAAATAATCGGCCAAGGAATTTTCCTATTCTTCCAATTACCCGTCAAAACAACCAGTTGACAGATGACCCAGCCGAACTAAGCCTCTCCCAAATTAATGCTAATTGCTAGAATTGCGATTTGCTAGAATTCCAATTAAGCCCAAAAATGATTTTATGCATCTTCCGCAGTATACTGTCTCAATCAAACAAAAACGATCATGATTTATGAGAGGTGATGACACGAACGGAAGATAGAACCACGCGGAAGGCTTTTTACACAATTGGTGCATGAGCAGGTCGTTGATTAGGATTTAGAATCCAAATCAATCGATATTCGTATATATCATTCCCATGCAAAGACGAACCTGTTTCAAGAAATATTATTGAGCCAGAAATTCTTTTAGATAAAACAGTGCCAGCAGTAAGCAACTTAAAAAAAAAACAGTCAACATTAAAAGGCCGAAGGATATCACATCAAAGATTTAATTGTCATTACAAATAGAAATAAAAAATTAAAAACCATTTTCCCTTTGCCATGCCGTACCACATATGAGGTTTCATCCCTTTAAATCAATCTACAAAAAAGTCATGAATATTTATATATATATATACACATATACATACATATATACACACATACACACACATATACACATATACATACATATACATATATACACACATACATACATACACACATACAATACATACATACATATACATATATACACATACACACTTACATACATATATACACATACATTTACATACATACACATTTAAAATATTAATATTTTAAAATATTAAAATGATTATAAAAAGGTAAAAACATTCAATCATATTATATAAATATACACATGCGTATATATAACTAAACATATACATAAGTATAAATACATATGAATCTACACACACATGCATATGCACACAAATCCACACATACGCCTATATCAGGGTTTAAAAAAGTCGCTCGTTAAAATGTATTATTCACTCTACACCGATCGAACAGTGTCATGTTCCTATTCCATGGGAAAAATCTGCTGTCAGTAAAAATAAAAGCGAGCAAAAAAATATAGATTTTAATGGTTGTGTACGAAACAAAACATGTTGTCAGTAAAATTTTACTGAGAGAATAGTTGTGATGGTGGTAGTTTACTAGCATAATACTGCCATAAAAATGTAAATTGGACTTTTTTTATGGCAGTATTTTTCACATACATATGTACAAAAAATGTATGTAAAGATAAGAAATTTTTGTCACACTCATACAAAATAAGTCGTCCGCCATTTTTATACTCAGATGTCGATTTGTTTTTTTTGTGTTGAAATTTGTTAATGTTAGAGGTTTTTAGTGGTATAGGATATTAAAATTAAAATATATAAAAAACAAAAATCGAATTGTACGAAATAATGTACAAATTAAAAATTTTAAGAAATTTATAGGTTATGCGAAAATGTAAAACCATAAAATTTTACTATAAAATGAAAATAAAAAATATTTCTGTTCTTTATCACTCTTATGAAATTTTAAAGTTTTTTTTTTTTTTGCGTATTATCAGTAAAAAAATTGCTGTCAGCAAATCTTTCCACGGACTTAATGCATTATTTGTAAAACTGATCTCAACAAGAAATATGTAAAGGAACAAAAAATACATATTTTGTTTTACTATTCACTTATCAAGAATAAAGTAGAAAGAAATGATATGTATCATCTATTCGATCGTTCAATACAAGCAACAATACATTTTATCCAATCAGTACTACAATGAATTTTCGCTTTCTTATTAGAATAGAAAAGTAAAATCAAAAGAGCAGTAGATCCCGTACGCTAACACAAAAAATAAGATCAACCTTTTTAGTTTCTCATTATTCGCTCACTAGACACTATTCATTTTTTACTGCATAACATTTCTGAAAATTCATTTTACTATTCAAGAGCGAAGAGAAATTAGCATAAAAAATTCATATGAAAATGAACGGAAAATGAATGATAAGCAACTGAAGAGTATTTTTATTTTCATCCTTTTTGTCTTATTTGTCTTTAAACTAGACTGCGTTATATTTGACTGCGTGAATGTATGTACATATACATCCCTTTTTCTACCACAATAATTAAAAATTTCGCTTGATTTGAAGTACAATCAACACAATTGTGTGTTTAGTCATAGTGTTTTTTCAGAACGAAAATAAGTTTGAAAGGAATGCACAAATGTGTAGGTTGGTCCAAAACACATACAAAAATAAATTTTTGACATGGTTTTCCTGCCTTACCGACAGAGTTGTGTGGGCAGGCAGGAAAAGGGATATAAAAACTAATGTTGCTGTGCACACACACACATACACACACACACACCGTAAACCATACCACAACATTACTACGACACATATTACAAATGCAAATAGTAAAACATATTTATATTAATAAAATTAAAATTTAGATAGATTTTTATAAAAAATATAAATTAAACAAAATATAAATAAAAAATATTTAAAAACACAAAAATTTAAAATTTAAATAACAAAAAACACTTATCTTATGATGTTCATCATTGCTGCGTCACTGCGTCACACAAATTATTTTATTTATATGTATATTGACATATTTTCACATTAATTTAATTTTAATTTTAATTCACTAATATTTATTTAATAACACTTTATATTATATATTTTATTTAATTTAATTAATAACTTTTATATATAACATATTATTTATTTATTTATTTATTTAAATCACATAAAATTTAAGTTTTAATTTTTCTATACAGAGAAAGACAAAAACGCGTCTTTCTCGTACGACGATCGATCGCCGACCCACCATAACGTATTTGTTGGTATGATAACAAAAATTAAAAGCGAGTTTGTGAAGTTGTTTGTAAGTAAACCAGGAGGGCATCCAAAGAAGCTGAGTCCGAAGCGTCGACTCGTATCCCGTAAATTTAATACTAGCACTTAATTAACTTCACAGTGAGGAACTTACAAGTACTATGATTAAAAACGAGGCCAATTATTAGCGTTACTGGTTAAAAGAAGAGTTGAAATGGTGATAGTATATAACCAGTTAGTCAAACATAAACTACACCCATTCCCCGATATACACGGTAGATTGGTTCCGAAAAATATCGTGTAAACCGAAAGTGGGATTTTTGTATGAAAAACCGTGTAAATCGAAAAAATAAAATAAAATTCTTAAATTATCGTTTGATTTTTAATGATTTATTTATTTTAACGTAAAACATATAAAATAAATTATAAAATAACAAATACAAACTTAAAAATATAATAATTTCATTGAACACAGAACGTAAAATAAAAATATCAAGCTAATAATTCATTATGTCTAAAATAAATATGTATAAGCAGACATACATGTTTAAATTATAAAAAAAAATCATTTCAAAGATTTAATCACTACTATCAGTATCGCTAAAAATAACTCTTTTCTTCTTGGTTGGTTGAATTTCACTTTCATCACTGGAAATCGTGGAATCGCGGGTGGATGATTGCTATATTCGGGACATCTTCTGCTCTAGGAAACTTGCTCATAAAATATGTAATTAATGGTTGATGTGTACTAAGATGTTTGCATTCCTCCTCGTACTGAATTAAACATTTGTTGATATCTCGCTGAAACTTTAAAACCCGTTCTATGTTTGTATCATATTGAACAAAATGGTTACCCAAGTTTCGGCCGAACTGAAGTCCCTCGCGAATGATTTTTGATGTAAATAACACCGATTCATTCTCTTCGTCAGTATCGCTTCCTGGATCATTTGCATTGACAACCATGTTAATAAAAAATAAAATATAAATCATCGTTGCCCAACTCTTGATCTTCTACTAATTCAAGAATATCTTCCTCTTCCAAATCTGCAAAACCTTCTCTCACTAAATGCACCAACCCTACTATTTTGGAATATTCAGGTTCCAACGTTACATTTAGAACATCCCGATTGACAACTTGTGACCATATGTTCATCCAGCATAATATTGCCTAATATTGTAAACCTTTTCCATACATCCATCACTGATAAGGAAGCGTCATCATCCATTTGATTTAAAATAGATCTGAACGTTCGCTTAATGTACAGCACCTTAAATGTGGAGGTTATCCCTTGATCTAACAGCTGTATTAAACACGTTGTATTTGGTGGAAGGAGTATAACCTTCTCATTTTCTTACTGCAAATTTTTCGGATGTCCGGGAGCGTTATCAATAAGCAAAAGAGCTTTAAATGCCAATCCTTTTTCGATTCAATATTTTTTAACATTTGGAACAAAATATTTATAAAACCATTATTAAAAATAGCGGCCGTAACGCATGCTTTCTTATTGGACATCCAATAAACAGGAAGACTATTAATTTTTATCCCTTTAAATGCTCTTGGTGCTTTTGCCTTATTAATAACCAACGGCTTCATTATATGGTCCCCAGAAGCATTGCTACAGAAAAGAACGGTTACACGGTCCTTCACTGCTTTATGGCCACCAGCTGTTTTGGGTGACCTGGCAACATAAGTTCTGGTTAGTAATCTTTTCCAAAATAACCCGGTTTCGTCTGCGTTGGAAACCTGATTAGCGGAATACGAATTAACAGTACAAATTTCTCTTAACTTTGCAGGAAATTCCTTCCCTGCATTCACGTCACCCGATGCTATCTCATCTTTTATTTTTAAATTATGCAAGGAATGCCTATGTTTAAAAAACTCGAACCATCCATGGCTTGCAGAAAAGTTCGATTTCTGTTTATCAGCTGAAGAAGTAAATGGTTGCTGCTCCTTAATTTTTGAATAAATTTGGCATTTGTGATGGCATTTGTATCAATATGCATACGCTTTTGTATTTGATCTTCAATCCATATCATTAACGAATTCTCCATACTTTCCATTGCAATATCCCTTACATATGATGCTCTATTTTGACTGGTATCTGTCCCTGCCGCTACAATTTGCCTGATGCTGTTTTCATTTTTTTATAGTTCGTATTGTCGCTTCACTCATACCATATGCTCTAGCAACATGTGTTGATTTTTCGCCTTTATGTCGAGTTCACGTATGCGATCAAAAAATGATTCGCGAATCAAAGGAAAATTAAATCATTGAAAACAAATACAAATTTCCCCGTCCGAGATGAAATAATTTTAGCTATGGGAAAATTTTGATCGGAAGCATCCAACATAATAAAAAAAAATTACAAATTATGAGTAATAATGCGAAATAATTACGCTCAAAGATTGGCTTGATTCGCGAATCATTTTTTGATCGCATACGTGAACTCGACATTACTAATGCGATTCAAAATATCAATTTTGGTTTTTAAAGATATAGTATAACTTATTATTTTCCATTTTTGTGTACTTTTATCACTGTATTTAATTTTAACTTTAAAAATGAGAATAACTATGTTTCTTTTTTGTGATAATTTTATTTTTTATTTTTATTTTTATCTAGAACTAGTTTCGAGTCTTCACTCTTCCTAGAATAGCGAATTAGCTGTGGAAGAGTGAAGACTCGAAACTAGTTCTAGATAAAAAAAAAAATAAAAAATAAAATTACCACAAAAAAGAAACATAGTTATTCTCATTTTTAAAGTTAAAAAAATAGTATAACTCTTCTTTTTTAGTTTCTTTCGACATTATCGTCTGTCTATCAAATATTTCGACATAATTAAAAAATTCTTTAAAAAAAATATGGCTGCGTACCTAAAGTTATTATAGAAAATTAAAAATTTAATTTACCAAAACACAACGATGCACATCACACAGTTACTGAAATTAAACTAACACAACGAATGCGTTTTTACAAATCAATCATAATATTTTTGTATGCAAAAAATTAGGGGATTCCCCTTTTTGTCGTTTTCTTTTCTATTTTTTATATAACAGAGAGTTTGGTTGAAGAGAATGATCAATTTTACTTACACCGCATCCCCAATGCACGGATCTCTTCCTTGTGACTTTTACCTTTTCAGCCGGATTCAGTGTCGCGTTCGTTCGTTCCTTCCTTCCTTCTGAATTTTTTTTTAAAATCAATCAAAGTTGCTGAAAAAATTCATAAGAAAAAAACCGTCATTTTTAACCAATAAAATTTGTTTAAAAAAATTTCGGAACGAAGGAAAGAACGAAAGAACGGAACACTGAATCCGCCTTTACTCTTTTCATTTAATAACACAAAAAAAATTTTTTGTCAAAATATTTTACACACTTTTCTGTAAGGTAAAAGTTATAAGTTTTCTATTGGGGATGCGCGTTTACATGGTAAAATTACAAAAATTATAAATTTTGAATTTTATGTCTAGATGAAAATGTAAAGAATTGCAAATTCATCATTATTATTAAGTTTTCTTTACTTCGTCAATTCTTTTTTCTGATATAATATTCTGTTTCATTCAGTTAAAATTCGACTATTGGAATACATTTCAAAGTAAACTATTTTTTACATAAAATTTATAAAAAGAATAACTAGAGTTGTAATTAAAAATTATTTTTTGTTTCCCCATATATGTACATTGTTAGGGCTTTATCATCTATCTATGTGTATAAAATAGAATATTTTTAGGTATTATTTTAAACTTATATAATTTAGGAAAGACAAATCATATGAATGATTAGTATGAGTACATTGTATAGTTCTTTATACTTCAGCTTCAAAATTAATTTTTTTTGTTTTCTCAAACCGTGTAAAAGCGAAATCGTGCAAAAAAAACCGTGTAAATCGGGGGATAGGTGTATTTTCCAAGTAAAATTCAACTTTGGTTGAACTTAGTAATAATAAAAGTCAAAAATCAAACCTAAAAGTAAATTGTTAACCCTGATAAAACACGAACGTCTCTGGTTGGAACCAAAAACAGTTCAAAAAAGATTTATTTTAAACCAACAGACACACGCCCGCTTGTATCCAAAATCCAACTACAGTTAAAATAAGGTCTAACTGAAGTTGAAATCAAACTTAAAAGTAAATTATTGACTTCAAATTAACTATGGTTGAAAGGGATTAAGTAAAGGTTTATTTCAAACCCATAGAATTCCTCACACGGATCCAAATTTCAATTTTCGTTACTAAACCAGTAAATGAAGATTGAAAACAAACCCAAAAGTAAATTCCTAACTCCAAAAAAACTCAAATGCAACTGCTGAAGGTATGGGGTTTACTAGAGGTAAATTTCAACCAAAATAAAGAAAATACTAAAGGAAAACATTAACCTAAATTTAACTTAAGTTGTGTAAAGTTCAAAATTGGTTTGCATTGAACGAGTAAGTAACATATGGAGGGTTTTGCAACTGAATTTTATGGTTTGAGAATCCTGGTTTGATAAACACTCATATATAACTTAAAAGTTGATAATGTGGTAAGTTAAATTCTAACCTCGGTTAAGAATTGCTACATGGGACAGAACTCCGAGAACAATTAAGAGAAATAAAATAATTTATAGCTACAAGCTGAAAGTTTTAATTGCAATTTTAAAGATAGAGAATGAAAAACTCGAAAAAGCAGTTCAAACTCGTGCAGAACTAGGAACACACCTAAACCTGCAATCGATGAAGATATTAATCCCATACAGATGACGCAGAATTAGATATAGAAACAAATTGGATGTGGCATCGGAATAACAACCAAGCAAGAAAATGAAAGCTCAACACTCACTAGAAATAGTATAAATAATAAACTTAAACCTACAGAGATTTATTTATTTATTTGTTTTATTTTAATATAAATGTTTGAAGTTCTTATGAACTTATTACATTAGTGGCAACTCCTTATTTTAATTTATTTCTAATTTATTTATTGAATTAACCTATAGGTGTGCAGCAACATTTTAGCGATTCATTAACTTGAAATTGGCAAAAAATAGAATTTTGATATTACTAAGCTGAAGAAAAGTATTTTGTCCGAAACACGGCAGGGGATTTAGTTTTCTTAACGTTATTACTTAACGAATTCCACATGCTAACTCCCCTCACAAAAAATGATGAATTCATCAGATTACATTTGTTTATAGCCGGAGTCAAAAGGTGAATGCGACGATTGGAAGACGAAACCAATTTCTCTACAATATAGGTGGGTTGTTTATACTTTAAGAACTTGAAAATGTGGAACCCCCGAAAATGAGAACCATGTCAGCATTATAGGCTTAGATATTAGTATGAGGTACTAAAAATGACACCACGTCCATCTCACCTCGCACAAAACGAAATTTCCCCATCTCGGATCTTAAAACGGATGCCATATTCCTAATTAGCACTCCCGAAAACCACGAAAAAGGCATACATTCTGAAGGAAATTTTACAAACTTTGGCGGCCTCCCAGCAAACTTCTTACAGACCCCTAGGGGGCCACGACCCCCTTGTTAAGAATCACTGGTTTAGATTGTTGTTAAATTCTGATGTGCATGAGACCAGAATTTAATAAAGAAGTTGAATTTTTATAAAACTAAATTTTAAATTGTGTGTAAGAGGAATCCGCGGCACCACCCTTTATTATCTTTCTTTATAAACCTACACAACTAAACGGAAAGCTCACTTTATAGAAAATTAATAAATTTATGCTCCGCTTTAGTTTAAATTTAATAATTAAATACTACACTATGATAGTTGATTTTCAAATATGTGTTTGTTGAATATTTTATTAATAATATAAAATTCAAATAATTTAAATGATTTGTTTAATTTTTTATTCGTAAATTCCTGTTTAAAAAAATTCCAATTACCACGCTTTTTTTTAGTAACTCTATAAAATCTTCCCCTCTATTTAAAGCCCTCCTTTTAATATTACAGCTCTTTAAAATCATAGATGGCTCTGCTATTATAAGTAATTCGCCTTATTTTGGTAAGTAATTAAATATCTGGTATACAGCAATTAATTGCTTAAGTCCATCACATGTAAAATTAAATTTTACTGGTTAATAAGAGGTTAATAAATTTAAGTATAGGAAACTTTCTTTTAAAAATATATCATGGTTTAGTAGTAAGCATTTACTAAAAACAATCTTTAGCTTACATCATTCTAGCAACCCAGTTCCTATAAAATACTACAAGTTTTATACTTATTTCTTCTCAAAAGCAACAAGCAACCCAGGTATAACTATATTATCTAAAGCAAACACTTGCTTAGGTTAAGTAATTTAAAAGCTTAATTTTATTGAAACATAAAGAAATTTATGGCCAGTTCTTTCCAAATATCAAAAATAAAATGATTTTTTTGTATGTCAAAGAACACAATACAAGATTGATTTTTTGTAGTGTATTTATGAAAAATTGACATTCGGTTTTCAAAAATTTTATATTGACAGTTGTAATATTGTGTTGTGTACGTTGAAAACATTAGTGCGTTTATTTCTTATATAATAATTGATACATTCACGATTATAAAATAAAATACATAAAAAATTACTTTGAAGTTAAAATTTCAATACTTTTGACGTTAATATATTTATGTGTTTGTAACGCGGAACGTAACGGAATTTTGATCAAATTTTATTTATTTGGAAAGAATATGCTATTATACAATAGACAATTATATATATTAACCCTCACAAGACTCTCAAAAAAAAATTGCACGTGCATTTCTAGGCTGAAATTTCATCCAAATATATATTTTATAAAATCCACATACATTTCCATCCATATATCACATATTTCAATACTTTATTTGTAATACAAACGAATTCAAAATTTTTAACCATCCTGAGTTTCATAACAAAAAAGTAAAATAAGTTTAAAATCATTAATGGGTGAAATTTCACCCGGAGAGCGTTCTTGTGTTAAGGAAGGCATGCTACTTTATTTATTTTAGAAAGGTTGAATTAGAAAGTTTAATATAGTAATTTCAAATTTTTAATACAGTAGGGCTTTTTTTATTTAAAAAATAATTATCTTAGAAGAAGAAATGCTAATTTAATAGTGTTTTCGAGCAATTCCATTAATGTTTTTAAATGATGCGATTTTTGTTAATAGTAGAGATCTTTTTTTTGCTGTGTAGGGATGACTAAACGAAATCAACTAGTGACCAATCCTCAATGACAGTCGACCAAACGATTCCGATCGCTGAATTTAATTTTTTTTTTTAGTATTGGTCATTTTTCCAGACCCGAAAACTTTAAATCGCGTGGAATTTTGAGTTTTAACAAATTTTCGCAACAAATCGTTTCGTAAAGATGACCAAACGAAAACAACTGGTAACCAATCCTCAATGACAGTCAACCAAATCATTCCGATCGTTGAATTTGTGATAATCCTAGGATATCTAAATGAAGCGTTGCATTTAATTGTTGCTAAGTTATGAAGAACCAAAATATTGAATTAATTTTAACTTATGCCTTCCACTTTATGGTAGACACAATTCTTTGAAAAACGCTATATTTTTATCTAAATGTTATATTCCAACTGGATTTTTTATTAATTTTGTAAAATGAAATTCCCAAATAAGCGACGAACTGCGGATTTTATTAAAAACGGTATGATTTTCTTGCAATGACGTGCTACCCGCGATATTTTTTTTTTGTATTTTTCATTATTTATTTAGCGTTTAATCGTAAGTGACCAAACGATAAAAACTAGTGACCAATCCTGACCAAACGAATTCAATCATCATTTTTTGTCAAAACATTTAGATGGGGTGCTAAAAAGGCGGAACCATGACCAAGGTCGGAAAAAACACTGGGAGCAATTTTATTCTGAATAAACCGGCAACGATCAAAAAGCTCTACTATCAAAATAATATAATTATCGGTTAAATTATAAATGTTAACCAGCTATTATCAAATTTTATTTTAATAAACCTTAAACATACTACATAGACAATGTACAAATTTATATTCTGAAAAAAGAAAATTCCGTAACTCGATTTTGCAAAATATTTCTACTGTACGAGTAGTATACTAAACCGAAAAACCACAAGTTGACTAAATGAATTTGCATGATAAAAATAAAAATGAATGTTCATTACATAAAATGTATGTTCTGAGCTGATTATTATTCATGAATTTTCAGATACAATCATTATTATGCTAATATAATAATAATTGTGTATAGATATAACAAAATTTATAATTTGTAAAATATTTGATTATGTTACATGTACGAGTATGATGTACACATAGTAAAATTAGCAATCCAATTATTATAAAATTTCCGTTTCTCGTTAGCACAAAATGTTCGGTTCGGTATATATAAGACATGAACAAATTATCACAATTTTTACTGTTTGCGTTTGCAGTTTTGTGTTAATTGTATAAATTTTAAATTAAATATGCTTAAATATTTTAGTTTTAGTCTATTTTACATAATTATATTAATAACGCTCGTGAGACCGGCGGAAAAACGTAACGGACAAATTGTGATCATAAAACGTTTGGGCCAATGCACCGGTAACGAAAATCTTGCCGTTTATGTGCCCGAAGCGAAAATCACACAAAAATCAAAATACAATTATGTTATAACCGGGGAAGTGATTATACGGGAGCAATTCCCACCGGACATGAAAGGATTTCGTGGCGTAATCGATTTGAAAAAATGTGAAGACCCGTTGCATGAGGAGTCTTGCATGCCGATGATCAATAAAATACAATTGACTCATTTATGCGATTTTTTTGCATCAAAGAATCCAGTTTTTCAATCGTTTGCGAAACATGTGGATCCGGATTCTAGGTGTCCCATTAAAAATATAACGTACACGTTTAATGAGGTACCGGTTGATATGAATTTTGTCAAGTAAGTATTATGTTTTTTTTAATGTGTGAAGTTTTTATAGTTTGTAAATATCAAGGCAATTAAAGGAAGTGTACAATTGAACTCACTTTTCAAGTCATCGAAAAGATGTTGCTGATGTTGTTTAAGTGGAGGGTCTTCAGCAGTTTGAGTTGCTCCTGTGTGTAACATCTATGATGTTAAACTGATGAACGCCATGCATGTTCACTGCTGCAGTTGATGCCCTAAGATTTCGTTTGTGACATGGGTGGACCCTTCAATGGCTGCAATATCCAAGTTCAGATGCGAGCTTCGATTTTTCCGAATGGTGGGATCTATTTTTATTTTATCAATCTTTTTAAATTGTGGCATGGAAAAGAGTTCTGATTTATTGCTAAATGGTCAGGGCCGAAGTATTCTCCTCTCATCACAGTGTTTGGTGTTTGTTTTGATTCTTCCACTGATTCGGCTACTCATAAAATAATTTAAAAGAATCTTTGATTGGATTACAAATATTCATCAGTTGTGCCGGTATTGAAATCCATTATGAGATGATGTTCATTTTGTAGATCTCATAATCACGTTACTATTTTGCTGGAAAAGTTGTACGTCACCCCTGCTTGTATTTGAGTGATACAAATTTAGTGGCTGATTTATTCGTCACTGAGGTTGGAACAAGTATTTAGTTCCTCCGAACTTGTATCGCAATCTATAAATAACCTTCTCGTTTATATTCTTGTTGATGAATCGTTGGTACTGGCAAAACGTATTCTCTGTACTCATGAGAATTTTATCTCGAATATGGCCGTTGCCTTAATTTTTATGGTTTTAACGATGGCTGGTTTATAGATAGTGGCTATTTCCACACATCGCTAAGGCATAGCTTGGTTTGGTTTTAAATAAGGAGTGATTTGCTTGATATGTGTATAACGTTGCTGTGAAGTTAGGATCAACGAGTTGAAAGTTTCGTAACTTCACCATTTTCAGCATACGGTGTAATGTGTATAGCAAATTCCGTAAATTCTTTATGAAACAGAATGGTTGTTAGAATTGAATTGTATGCCTCAACTTTCTGGGTTGTTTGTTCATGTGAATTTGAGTATATGTTAAAGCAAGGGATACGACGACCATCAAAGACTCCTGAGGCAAGTCCTTTACATATGGTGCAAACAAAGGATGGTGAATCCAGTACCTAACATCCTGGATTTTAATATGTACCTTGAAAATTGCAAGGTGTTTTCCAAAATTGGCACATTTCATCAGATACTGGTTCTCGATTCCAATATACCGAAAACTGCAATTATTACTTACACCTTTATAAAACAGTAATGATGTTGGTGGCGGTGCAGGCTATGTTTAAACAGCACTCTAGGCTTTGTTGGTTCGAGTAGGCTAGATTTAAGCCGCACGGTGGTTGGCTGGAGTAGGTAGTGATTTAAGCAGCACACTGGATTACACTTCACTAACGTTGTAATTTGTTATTTTTATTATTATATAATTGAGATATTACTCAGCCACTCGTACCATACTAGTACCAAGAGCAAGAGAATCATTGCATTTTTTATATAAACGTAACCAGAAGTGTTATAACATTTTCTGAACCATACACCATCGGGCTGACGAGGTCAATTTTATATCGGTCAAGTTATATTCCGGAACTAGTGGCAGCGGTTGACCTATGATGAGTGTGCGAATATCAATGTATCTATTTCTCCACTACTTGGCTTGCAGATCGGCCTCGAATTCAGAACCACTCCAATTTGAATGATGAGTGTTAACATTTCCTCCAGAGTTAAAATAGTGTTATCAACCACTCGCCTAAGATGGTACTTCATAGATTTAACTGCAGCTTCCCAGAGACCGCCAAACTGTGGAGCTGCTGGCGGAATCAAATGCCAAGTTATTTTGTCTTCTAAAAGTAAATTGGAAATAGCATTAGAATTAGCTACAAAGGCTTCCGTGGTAAGGTCACTCATTAGTTCAAAGTATACCTTTGTACTTAAGCACAAAAATACGGCAACGTAGATTTTTTGAGACTTTTGACCCCTTCCTTTGCACAAGCAAACTTGCAGGGTAGCAGTGGCTTGGTTTAATTCATCAGCTGTCCGGTTAATGGTGAAGGCTGGTAGACAATTTTTTCGTGACCGTTGAAACATTTTACTACATCGTATGACAGAGGCTAGTATTTTACTACACTTATAAAACGAGGAATACAATATAGTAAAGCGATCAAGTGAACTTGACGTTTTTGTATACCAACGTGCACTAGAACTAATTTAGGACGAATATCTTGGTTGATAACTTGAGTATCTTTCGTAATCGTAAGTTGTTTAGGCCATGCAGACTCTGATGTTTTACGCCAAGTTGGCCCGTAACACTATAAATGAAATTGGACAATATGGCAAGATTGTAAGCCTCGAGAAGCGCAATCTGCTGGGTTGCATTGTGAAGTTACATGTCACCATTGAATTTTAGAAGTTGTGTTTAGTATTTCGGAGGATCAATTGGCTATAAACGTTTTCCATTTGCTTGGATGCTCCGAGCCAGGCCAACACAATTGTTGAATCGGTCCACTCATATATGGTGATATCTTCAAATTCTATAGATTCTTTTATCAGTTTCAGTAATCTTGTCAATAGTACTACTGCCCAGAGTGCAAACCTAGGCAGCGAGATTGTTTTTTATGGGTGCAACCTTCGTTCTGGCTACAACAATAGTGGTTATAATTGCATCTTTAGTTTTCACACGTCAGTAAACTACTGCAGTGTATGCACTTTTGGAGGTGTCACCGAATCCATGCAACTCAACCGCATTACCGCGAGTGAACAACCATCTGGGGATCTTAATATCCCTAATCTGGAACATTTCATTTCGGAATGTGGTCCATTTCGATGAAATTTCTGCAGGCAACTCATCATCCCATTCTAGCTGATTTAACCATAGACGTTGAAAAAGGATTTTAACGCTCACAATGACCGGTGAAAGCCAACCGAGTGGGTCAAAAATTTGCGACATTTACGATAGTAAATTTCTTTTGGTTAATTTTGAAATTTTCAGAAAAATTAGTTCTGAAGGTAAAATGATCACTCTTTGGGTTCCATTCGACAACCAGAAGTTTTACGGATTTTGAATCTTCCATAATTTCTAGCGCTTTTAATTCTTGGTCCTCTTCAGGAATGGTTTTTAATAACCTTAAATCATTTGAAGCCCATTTACGCAGCCTGAAACCAGCAGAGCTTAATTTTGCGTGCTTTGTCCAGCGTTTGTGTTCCGGTCATTAAATCATCTACATAGAAGTCCCGCAAAATAGTTTTAGATACATCCGGATACTGTTCTCTGTTGTCAACTGCTACTTGATGGAGGGCCATGTTAGCCAAAAATGCGGGTGAAGAGGTGCCATACGTGACTGTGAGAAGCATGTAATACTTGGTTGGTTGAGATTCAGTCGATCGCCAAATGATTCGTTGATAATTTGTATCGACCTTTCAACCAAGACTTGCTGGTACATTTTTGCTACATCGGCTTGTAACACGAGCTTATGGCATTTAAACCGAAGTAGAATGGACACCAAACTTGATTCAATATTTGGGCCAACCATTAAGCAATCATTTAATGATATGCCCAAATCTAATTTACAAGAGGCATCGAAGACCACGCGTAATTTAGTCGTTGAGCTGCTCTGCTTTATTACGCCATGATGTGGAAGGTAATACTCGAATTTGACATGAACTTCACTATCAGGAATTAGTTCCATGTGCCGTAACTCCCATAGTTTGTTTGTTGAGGAATTGTGATATTGTTTAATTTTACTGCCGTTACATTTTACTGCCGTTATGTTGATTTACATTCATTCTTCCTTATTCGCCAAGCTTTTAACCAATCTTCTATTTTGCTTAGATGTCCTTGTAATTCTCTCGATGCTGTTTGAAGATTTTTGTGTGAAAACAATGCAGCTGTGTCATTAGCAAAAGTTGAACTGATTATTTTTTCAGTTATTGGTAAGTCAGCTTTTATTTCACCTGGAACATCCTTAGGGCTAAGAGGTTTTCAAGAATTGTTTGAAATTTAGAGAGAAGAGTTTTAATTTTGTAATTTAATCCTTCATGACATTCTTTGTCAAATTCTGTGTACCTGTTCTATTGTGCCGTGCTGCTCTTTAAATCTTAATGGTGATCTGGTATAATACCGAGAGAGAGAGAGAGTAGCACCTTTTCAAAAAGCTTTGAAATTATCGGAAATAGACTTTTTGGCCTGTTTCGTCGTTACCTAGCTTTTTGACAACAATCGTATTGTCAATCACTTCTGTCAACTAGTATAGTATAGTTTATTAGGTGATTTCATTTTTTTTAATGAATGTTGCAAGATGAGAATCAATAACGTAGACTAACTTCATGCGAATGGTAATTGAATACCTACAATTTTGTATGCTTGTAATCACCGCAGAAAATACTTGTTATCTTGAAAAATTCAGTTTTTATTGTTGTTCATATCACACTTTGAATCAGTACACAACATTAATTGGTGAGTTAATAAGGAACACGGTGGTGGAAAATAAAGTTATAATTGAACATAAAGGTCTTGTAGTGTCGTATTAGTAATTACTTATAATTGGACTTCATTGTGCGGGTCACCCATCCAATAAATCGTATACAGTTCACTTACATATTCGCTCGAGTTTAGATAATGGCCTGGCGCTTTCTTAGGATTTAGACTGTTTTTGATAACCATTTTGACGCATTTCCATTTCCGATAGCCTTTTTTAAGTCACTTCTGACCCAGTGACCATCTGGCTTCCTTATCGGTGGGCTCTATTTAATTTCGAAATAGAATCGGTATTCTAGAGCCATTAGGTTTCTATTCAAAACGGTTAACCACTGCGCAACAGAAATACAGTACGTATGATCGCGAAAAACTTCACCACGTCAATTGAGGCACATAGACTTTGTTGGCCAATTTAGTACTGATATACAAAATATATCTGGTAAAGATAATATCGTAGCAAATATGCTATTGCATTTGGAAGAAAAAACGTTTCCGAGATCCATTTTCTTGACTATGGCCAACTAAGAAATGAGAAAGATAATTGTTAAGGCTAGCGTAAAATAAAATATAACAACAGAACATAATAACAATTATAAAACTACATTTTTCTACTTTGCTGATTCTTCATTTTATATTAAAAATTCAACGTAATTGTAGTGTATATCATATATTGCAATGTATGCATTAATTTTTCTTCTATAAAAAAAATGTAATTCTTAAAAACTTTTACTGTAATGTATGCAAAAATCATATATAAAAAGACAATATCCAAATAAAAGAGATCAGTAGCAAAAACTATTCCAAGCATTAATAATTTATTCAGACCTCATCCGCAGTAATCTGACTAAATAATCATTTCACCAAATCATAGCACAGGCTAGATTTGTCTAATAATTGAATTACAAAATTTATTACAGAACAATGAAACAAGTTTAAAAATTGAATTAATTGATATTCCAGGTACTAACTCTGTATATTGCGATTTTTCGACAAGTAAAATACGCTCTATACTCTATCTACATTGTAAAACTGTAGCTCGTGTATTAATGTCCGGACTGACCTCACGTTTAGTTACGCCTCGAAATATAACATCTGACAGAGGTCGTCAATTTGAATTATCATTATTTAACGAATTGGCACGGTTGTGAAGTTTGTCCCAAAAAAAATCCCGTGTACATATACAAATCCAATTAGAAATTTGTAAGTCAGAACAGTATTAGTATTTACACTGTTAAAATAAACTATTCGCGAAATAACTATAGAGACGGAAATAGGTGCCACATTTTTTCATATTCAATTTATGTATTTTGCAAAGATGAAAGAAAGAGTGAGAAATAATCGAGAAAAATTAAAACACGTTAAGCCCTCGAAAATCTAATCGATTTTATTTGTTTGAGTAGTTTAAACTTAGATAAATTCTGAATATCCTAGAGTTTGTCGGAAAATTTCACTATGTCCAAATGTTAGCTTCAGGTTGATACAATCAAATAAATTCAGAGCCATTTCCATATCGAGGGGATAGGTGTAATTTTTCACTCTCGGAATTCTAATCAATTTTATTGGTTTGAGTAGTTTTAATTTAGATAAATTCTGAATATCCTAGAGTTTGTCGGAAAAATGAACTCTAGGATATTCAGAATTTATCTAAATTTAAACTACTCAAACTAATAAAATCGATTAGATTTGCGAGAGCAAAAAATGACACCTATCCCCTAGATATGGAAATGGCTTTGGATTTATTTGATTGTGTCAACCTAAAGCTAATATTTGGATATAGTGAAATTTTCCGACAAACTCTAGGATATTCAGAATTTATCGAAACAAATTTTGTTCAATCCAATAAACTCGTCTTCATTTTCCACAACTAAAAATGATAGCTTATTCTCGGTATCGTTTGGAAATTGCACCTAATTAATTTATTTTTGTAAACAAAGGCTCTTATTTTTACATAGGTGATTTTTCCGACAAAGTTTACCATAACCATAATTTATTTTGACAAGAATTACGCAAGCTAATAAAATCGACTAAATTTAGCAGAAGTAAAAAGGATATTTGGAAACTGGGTTCATTTCATTGTGTTATCTTATAGTCATTTTCCGACAAACTCCGCGATTTTAGTAATATATTTAAACTAAAACTACTTATACCTAACGAAACGATTCCATTTCTCTTTCTCTCTCTCTCTCTCTCTCTAGCTTCACATCCCATGAAGGGATTTTGCCGCCCGCACTATGGTCCTCCAGCCGTCTCGGTCCATCGCTCTCGTCCTCCAGTTTCGACATCCTAGTGCATGTAGATCTTGTTCGACGTCGTCACGCCAGCGCAGTCGGGGTCTTCCTCTACGACGCACACCGGCTGGTTGTTGATGGAACACTTTATTGGTCATCCGTTGTTGTGGGGACCTTGTAACGTGGCCGAGCCATCTAACTCGATTGGATTTGATGAATCCAATAATATCGCAACCTCCAAGAATTTGCTTTATCTCGTGGTTCATGCGAATCCGATATTCATTGTTCGCGACTTTAATTGAACCAAAGATTGAACGAATGACCTTCCTTTCGAAAGTTGATAACAATCTACAATCGTTAGTGGTCATGGTCTAGCTCTCGCTTCCGAAAGCCAGCACAGGTTTTATGAGTGCTTTATAAAGTGCGAGCTTGCACGACTGCGATAGATGTCTAGATCGCAATAATTTTGATTGGGCGTAGAAAACTCGATGTGCGGCATCGATTCGGGCTTTTATATCTGCCTGCATGTCATTTGATGATGTTATAACTGACCCGAGGTATTTGAAGTTTTCAACGCGATCAAAGTTATTGTCGCCAATTCCGAGATTTATCATGGAGATGTTCCTGGGTGTTGATACAAATTTGGTTTTGCTACTGTTCACCTTCAAACCAAGTCTTCTTGCGCAGCGATCGAGCGGCACGAAACTGTCTTTGATATCACTAGGTCTTCGGCCAAGAAGAACGATATCATCTGCATATCCAAGAATTTGGCCTGATTTATTGAATATACAGCGCGAAGTTTCGATGTTGCTTTTCCTCACTACGTACTCAAGCGCCAAATTGAACAGCACAGGCGCGAGTGCATCTCCCTGTCGAACACCAGATGTTATTTCAAAGGAGTTTGACACAGTTCCTTCGATTACAATTCTACATACAGACCCAGACGTTGTCAATTTGCACAGAGAAACGAGTTTCTCTGGAATTCCTAGGCATATGAGCGCGGCCCAAAGGTTATCGCGGTTTATACTGTCATATGCCTGACGGAAGTCTATATATAATTGATGTATGGTTATGTTGTACTCCCAACATTTTTCGAAGATCATCCTCATGGTGAAACACTGGTCAGTAGTCGATCGGTTGGGACGAAAACCACACTGATAGTCGCCAATGATGTTTTCGGCGAAAGGGATGAGTCTGGCAAGTACAACATTAGCCAACACTTTGTAAGCAGTGTTCAATAGAGCTATACCACGATAGTTTTCACATTTAAGACGGTCGCCTTTTTTATGCAACGGACATATGAGCGCGGTCTTCCAATTCTCCGGCAACACTTCTTGGTCCCAAATACAAACGACAAGATCGTATAGACTTGTTGCAAGAGTAGCGCCTCCATGTTTGATTAATTCTGCGGGGATTCCATCGAGACCGGGTGCCTTACCGTTTTTCAGTCGACTAATAGCTGCGTCTACTTCCTCTGCTGTGGGACATTCGACGAAGACCTCATCACCTGGAGGAGCTATTGCTCTAATGGGGGTCACGTCGTCATTCCGATTTAGTAGATTTTGAAAGTAGGTTTGCCATACTGAGAGAACATCAGCCACGTTTGTTCTCAATTCTCCATTCCCGTCTTTTATGACTGTACTTCTTGGGTGGAAATCTTTAGTGAGATTCCTGGCATTAGCAAAACAGTCCCTTGAATTTCCTACTTCCGCTTGGAAGCTGATGTTTTCGATGCATAATCTCATATGTTCGCGTTTCTTTTGACGAAGATATTTAGTCGTGGCTTTCCTGGCGCGGAGATATTCTGCATATGTGCTTCTAGTGTTGCGAGCCAACCATTTTTCACGAAGCTTTTGTTTATTTGCGACGATCAGGCGACATTGATCATCGAACCAATCATTGCGGTGTCTCGGAGGTCTTCTTCCGATAGTGTTTTGCGCCGTGGTGGTAATGGCTGACTGTATTATGTGCCACTGCTCCTGGATGTTAGAAGGAGCTTCTTCGTTGCTGCTGGGCCGCTCTAGATAGTTAGTGACAGCTGATTGGTAACTCTGCAGTAATGTTTGGTCTTTTAGAGCATCAACATTCCATCGAGCGGTTTTTTGTGCTTGTCTGTTGAACGTAGATGACAGTTTGCACTTATATTTAAATACGACGAGCATATGATCGCTGTCCATGTCTGCACCCCTGTAGGATCTAACGTCAGATATACTGGTCGAGTGTCTCTTAGACACCATGACGTGATCAATTTGGTTTTGCGTTCTTCCATCATTCGATCTCCACGTTACTTTGTGGATTCTCTTATGTGGGAAAAACGTACTTGATACAACTAATTTGTACATTAATGCCAGGTCGGTGACGCGTTGGCCGTTGTTGTTACTAGTTAGATGCAGACTGCTAGGACCGATGTGCGATGTATTTTCTGCATTCCTACCGATTTTTGCATTAAAGTCGCCCACGATGATTTTAATGTCGTGGTGCGGTATGTTATTGATGACTTCCTCCAACTCGACAAAGAATAAATCTTTGATGTCATCCGATTTATCTTCGGTGGGTGCATGCACATTAACGATCGTGATGTTAAATTTCTTAGTGCGAAATCTGACCGTGCACATCCGCATGTTGATAGGGCGGAAATCGATGATATGATGCTTCACGCGCCGATGGATTAGGAAGCCAACTCCAAATTCTCCTCAATTCTGATGGCCTCTGTAATGAAGAGTGTAACCATTGGTGGTGTCATGGATCCCACTCCCAGACCATCTAAGCTCTTGTAATGCGAGTACGTCTAATGTGTAATTCTTTGCTTGGTTCGAAAGGTTCTGGAGATCTCCAGGTCTTAAGAGGCTTAGCACGTTCCATGTTCCCATTTTTAAAGCGTTGTCCGTGTACAATTTCCGAAGTCGAGTTTGAAATGAATCCGATATGGTAATCCGAGGCCTTTGTTTAGGGTTTGTAACGATCCGCAAGGCGGGCGAGGTTGTCAAAGATGGAAAATTTCCATCTTGCACGTGTTTCTGCCCAGATCGCTAACAGAAATGATGGTGTTTTAATTGCATAGGCTTCCGCGGCGGATTATTGGGTTAGCCCGGCAATGGCTCAGTGGATGGGGTGGGTAGAAAGGGAAGCTTGCAAAAAAAACCTGGAGTTACCGCCGAATGATAAAATTTACTGATATAATGTTAGCACAGACAATTATCTACCTAAGACTTACCGATACTCACCACGATCACATCGTATAATGAATTATATTATTCCATCCTGAAAAGCAAAACGATCAGAAAAAAAAACGACGAAGTTGTGAACAGCGGATCATAAAAAAACATTAGTTAATATGAGTAGTACCAGAACCGTATTTATTGATATATAAAAACATTAGAAAAAGCAAAAATAAAGAACCAAAAATTTACAAATTACTGTCCTGTACCAATTATAATAAAATTTGGGCTAAATGCCATATTATCCTAGTATAATAAATTTAAATGCAAATGAAATATTTAATTATTAAAACTAACATAAAATTATATAATAGAAAAACAAAAAAAAAGTTATAAGGTACCTTATTCGAAGCGTTGGCCGGCAATGTTGTACGCGTAATCCGTAATGATGACGTTGGAGATAACCCATATGGTTAAACAAAAATTCCGTTGATTTTATTATTTAGATGATTAATTTATGTATTTATATATTATATATTTTTAGGTTTTATTTTAATTTATAGTTAGTTTACTTTATTTGATAACTTTAATTTTAAAAACTAACGTGCAATAATTAATATTTCGTAGATAAAATTTTCACTTTGCACATCATTTTGTGATCTCGCCAAATATCATTTTAAATACCACTTCTGTCACTGTATTTGTATTTATCAAGATTATCCATGACACGGTATTACACACCACAAAGTATTATTTTCATTAATGAAAATTAGCGCGTTGCAAACACAAACGCGTAATAAACACATATTATTTTCCAATCCACTAATTCCATTTCAATTTCAATTTTATTTAAGTTTTTATTTCGTATAATAGTTTAAATAGTTATTTTTATTATTAGCGTTTATTATTAAATTATTTAGATTAAGATTTATATTCACATATTAAATTTTTAATAAATGTCCACGCCACTTGCGTTCATTTACATTTTATTTATTTCTATTTATTTTAACTTATAGTATATGATAATCACAAGTCACTGTCTATTTCTATGTTGCCAAACTATGCTTACTTTATTAGCTTAGATTATAAAATAGTTATGATTAATTTTTTTTATATTAAACTTATAATTTCACTCGACTAATTTTTATCACTAACTCAGAAAATTATTTATTAAATAAAAGTTTATATAAAAACAAATAAATTTGAATATACATTTTTCACTTAATCTACATGAAATACTAGACACAACTCCTCGCGTGTTCACCAAAATTTCGTTTTTATAGCGAACGAGAAAAAAACAAATAACCGTAACGATGATCATGCGATCTTTCTCGTTTTCCTTCAGGGTGGAGTAAAAATCCAGTTTCCCAATTTTTTTACAAAATACATAATTGAATTTCGGTACTCTTTCAATTTCCATTCATAAGATAGTATAGTATGTTTCCAGTATGAATAAAAAAAAATAATAAATTAAGGGGTGTACACCTGAACGTTACTTGGGACGAAATAATTTCGTAACAAATCGTGGGGACGACCTTGCCCTGAGATGAGTCTTATGCCGGGTGGTAATTGCTCATCTTTGAATCGTTAATTTGAGAATAGAACGGTTAAATTAATTAGGCTGTAATGGGACATAAAGAGAAATCATGGTTTATAATAAATAAGGTTTAATTGATAATCACTTAGAGAATTATTAAGGTTAAATTTTGATGTCTTTGAGATGATAAACACCCATCGACTGTCCGTTCATGTCGTCTAATTCACAAGAAACGTTTCCAATTAAGTTTGACACCGTACATTTAATAAATTTAGGAGCCAATTTTGCAGTAAAGTTGTCCGATGCTTTGCTCTGGGCGAAATTTCTGACAAAAACGGTTTGTCCCACACGCACTTCGGATAATTTACTTCGCGTGTTATATGACATTTGAGATTTTTGAGTCGCTTCTTTCCGATGCTGCATCATTTTCTGGTATACTCTATGAAGCATGTCGGGTTTATCTGCCAAATAAATTTCGTTTCCAGTAAGTTTTTGGCTAGCTTTTAGAAGTGGATACACGGAACCATGTAGAACAGCATGTTGTCCAAACACAGCAAAGTGAGGCGAAACCGAGTCGCATAGGGATGCGGTTTAGTTGGTATCAAATCTTGATTTTCACGTTCTTGTGCTAGTCGAGCGTCTAAAGACAAAAATTGAGATTTCATTGGACCAGTTATTTCGCGTATTTCGCATTCAATACGAAACTCGTCATTTTCGAGATTTTCGGATTTTAATTGGAATAACGACATTGTAACGTTATTTTGTAAACTAATATTAATTCATTTATGATGGGCATGTGCACAGATATACCAAAATTCTTATTCTAAATTTATTATAATTATGTATTATCACTAAATATCTAATGGAAATTGAAAAGTAAAGTAAAAAAAAATAGAATTCTGACAACCAATGGGTAGTAATAAAAAAAAATTTATAATTTCACGATATAACATACGAAGGATGTGACCATGGTAGCGTATCATGCTCTCGTTCTGTATACAATTGTCCGTGCTAGGGTAAGATAAAAAAAATGGAGGTAAAATGAGAGAAAAAAAAATGTTAATTGGTAACATACAAATACGTCAACAACAGTGGTGTAGGAAATATTTGTATATGAAACCCGATTGATATGATGGTCTTAACTGAAATTCAAACAACGTAGTCAACAAAAAAAATTTTGGAATAATTGCGGTTTCTTTAATTTAAGACGATACCGAAGTATAATAACCTTGGTCATGAAAGCACACCTAGCGTCAACAAGTTTGTACATGGAAATAGGTGTAGTTACATGACCATGAGATTACACTTTAGGAATTTTTCTTCTTTTAATCAATCAATTATAAAAATGAAAATGTCAATCAAAACAAAAAAAATCATTAATTAATCCATATGGAACTAACATCCGTGTCAACAAATAAAAATGGAGGCCGATGCGCATATGGATGAATTAACGGAACACAAAAAAAATCTGTGTTAAAAAAAATTATTATTAACCGTAATATAAAAGGTTGATTTGTTTTTTAGGCAGAAGGCCGAATATACCGGTGGCTTGGGCGCCACTGTAACGATCCGCAAGGCGGGCGAGGTTGTCAAAGATGGAAAATTTCCATCTTGCACGTGTTTCTGCCCAGATCGCTAACAGAAATGATGGTGTTTTAATTGCATAGGCTTCCGCGGCGGATTATTGGGTTAGCCCGGCAATGGCTCAGTGGATGGGGTGGGTAGAAAGGGAAGCTTGCAAAAAAAACCTGGAGTTACCGCCGAATGATAAAATTTACTGATATAATGTTAGCACAGACAATTATCTACCTAAGACTTACCGATACTCACCACGATCACATCGTATAATGAATTATATTATTCCATCCTGAAAAGCAAAACGATCAGAAAAAAAAACGACGAAGTTGTGAACAGCGGATCATAAAAAAACATTAGTTAATATGAGTAGTACCAGAACCGTATTTATTGATATATAAAAACATTAGAAAAAGCAAAAATAAAGAACCAAAAATTTACAAATTACTGTCCTGTACCAATTATAATAAAATTTGGGCTAAATGCCATATTATCCTAGTATAATAAATTTAAATGCAAATGAAATATTTAATTATTAAAACTAACATAAAATTATATAATAGAAAAACAAAAAAAAAGTTATAAGGTACCTTATTCGAAGCGTTGGCCGGCAATGTTGTACGCGTAATCCGTAATGATGACGTTGGAGATAACCCATATGGTTAAACAAAAATTCCGTTGATTTTATTATTTAGATGATTAATTTATGTATTTATATATTATATATTTTTAGGTTTTATTTTAATTTATAGTTAGTTTACTTTATTTGATAACTTTAATTTTAAAAACTAACGTGCAATAATTAATATTTCGTAGATAAAATTTTCACTTTGCACATCATTTTGTGATCTCGCCAAATATCATTTTAAATACCACTTCTGTCACTGTATTTGTATTTATCAAGATTATCCATGACACGGTATTACACACCACAAAGTATTATTTTCATTAATGAAAATTAGCGCGTTGCAAACACAAACGCGTAATAAACACATATTATTTTCCAATCCACTAATTCCATTTCAATTTCAATTTTATTTAAGTTTTTATTTCGTATAATAGTTTAAATAGTTATTTTTATTATTAGCGTTTATTATTAAATTATTTAGATTAAGATTTATATTCACATATTAAATTTTTAATAAATGTCCACGCCACTTGCGTTCATTTACATTTTATTTATTTCTATTTATTTTAACTTATAGTATATGATAATCACAAGTCACTGTCTATTTCTATGTTGCCAAACTATGCTTACTTTATTAGCTTAGATTATAAAATAGTTATGATTAATTTTTTTTATATTAAACTTATAATTTCACTCGACTAATTTTTATCACTAACTCAGAAAATTATTTATTAAATAAAAGTTTATATAAAAACAAATAAATTTGAATATACATTTTTCACTTAATCTACATGAAATACTAGACACAACTCCTCGCGTGTTCACCAAAATTTCGTTTTTATAGCGAACGAGAAAAAAACAAATAACCGTAACGATGATCATGCGATCTTTCTCGTTTTCCTTCAGGGTGGAGTAAAAATCCAGTTTCCCAATTTTTTTACAAAATACATAATTGAATTTCGGTACTCTTTCAATTTCCATTCATAAGATAGTATAGTATGTTTCCAGTATGAATAAAAAAAAATAATAAATTAAGGGGTGTACACCTGAACGTTACTTGGGACGAAATAATTTCGTAACAGGTTCATAACTTAAATGTTTTTATGAAGGAAGGTTGTTAGCCTGCCGCTCAACCCGCTTGTTACGTGTGTGGGTCACGTACTGGTGAGAATCTTAAGGCATCCAGTCCTACCTTGAGACACATTTATATAGCGAGCCGCTTGATACAAGACAGACGCCCGCTTCAGCCGCTCCTAACCTGGAGAACAGACGCTGGTTTGGTATTGGTTTTAGGGCGCCAATAACCCGCCCTGACATGTAGTGTCCATGACTATAAACAGGATTTAGTCTGCTCGTCTCCACTACACCGCCTGATTCATTTAGCGTTACCCAGGGAGCACCGCGAGGAGGTATGAATCTCGGACTTCGCCCCCCACGATTCCATTTACCAGAACAAAATTCAGAAATATCCTGTTTTTTGGAAATGTCCTTTAGCTCACTTGATTTTCTTCTCTGTCTGGATATCCTCTTATCGTTTAAATTCCACATAGTGGCTTTCTACACAATTTTTTTTTTTTTACCAGAAATTTTGAGAGTACTGCGGTTTTTATACCCGGCATTAAGATATATTGAAATAAATTATCTTCTGCAAACTACTTACAAATGAAGAAAAATGGAAATGATTTTCCGGAGTATTATAAAGAATGTCAAATAATTTTTTTGAGTTTATTTTCTAGTTTTCACTCAAAATTCTTATAAAAAATTTTTAACAGTGTTTATACTAATACAGGTTTATTTTTGTTATTTGGGACATATTTCACTGCCATGAATTGGCTAAGTTTTTATGTGCCCAACACTATCGCACAACCTCATATGACCCGCAACTCAACGGGATGATAGAAAGATTACTTGGCGATACCAAGCGAATTAGTTTACGGTATCACCTTACGTTTGCCTGGTGGATTTTTTGGTAATTCAGATTCTCGTATTTCTCAACTAGAATATATTCGTGTAAATCGTGTGTAAATCGTGTTGAAATCGTGTAGTCATGTTTTCCTTCGCGTCGACGCGGTATCACCTCCTTTAACGCCAACGTAAAGGGCCATATAAGATCATTAAAAAGAAATGCAATACGTCCATCATATTACTCGACGGAAAGGATCAGGAGGATACTATATAGATCGCTTAAAGTATCTTTTTTGGAGAATGATAGGGTAATCAATGCAATGTTAGAGTTACTAAAAAAGTTACGTTTCAGCAACCAACTCCATATCATGTAATCAAAAGAGGGCGCAT
Source organism: Nephrotoma appendiculata (assembly GCA_947310385.1). Classification (NCBI taxonomy): domain Eukaryota; kingdom Metazoa; phylum Arthropoda; class Insecta; order Diptera; family Tipulidae; genus Nephrotoma; species Nephrotoma appendiculata. The sequence goes on along the minus strand of OX371225.1, from coordinate 145,196,629 downwards.
AATTAAAGCTCCTGGTAGATTTTTATCGTGACAAAGTCACTGGAGGGGGAGTAATGTGGCGGTTTTTTAATGCACTTCCATTGTTTTTGTCTGCTGTGTTAATTTGGTTATTTTAGAGACTTGCATTTTAACTTGCATTTTTCTGTTTATTGGGTGTTGTAAAAAATCGCACGCCAAAATGTTGAGAGAATTTTTTTTAGAGTTTGATTTTTTGTTGGTTAGGTATATGAAGGAAATGTTATAAATAAATGATGCAACCGGTTATTTTGACCGGTTCGTAGTTCTAGTGTTACGTCGGTTTATTGAAACTGTTGATTTAACACCCTTGATTAATAGGGTGAAAACATTTTCATCTCTTTTTTTTTGGATTACTGAAAAAGGTCCCTCATTTGGAGGTTGTACGAGGGTTGCCTTTTATATTTCGGGATTGGACCACCCTAGTGTTGGAATGTGGCAACTGACAGGTCTATCGTAAAGTTTGACATTTTTGAGATTATACGTACTCAGAACGTTTTGACATTCGAGCGCTATTTGTGTTGTTAACAGTACTCATTAACTCAACATCTCGGCGAAAAATGGAATTAAATCGTAAACATTTTCGTGCGATTATTTTTTACAACTTTCGACGTGGATTAAGGCAGCAAGAGTGCATGGATGAACTTAATTCAATTTTTGGCGATGAAGCTTCATCAAGGACTAGTGTTTATCGATGGTATGGTGAATTCAATCGAGGTCGTAGTTCACTCCAAGACGAATTTCGTGAAGGTCGTCCAGAATCAGTTGTTGTTCCGGAAACCATTGATGCTGTGCGCGAACTGATATTGCAAGATCGTCATGTGACCTATCGTGAGATTGAGACAACCTTATAGGCATTAGTGGGATCAGCATACATTCAATGTCAAAAAAATTTGTTCGCGTTGGAGCCCACACAATTTGTCAATCGCTCAAAAAAGGCTCGTGTCGATTGGTCGAAAGAAAAGCTCAAAAAATACGATCGCGGTGCTTCAAAACACGTCTATGACATAGTGACAGGTGATGAATCGTGGATTTACGCGTATGAGCCCGAAAGTAAACAGCAGTCGACTGTATGAGTGTTTCAAGATGAGCCGAATCCAACAAAAGTTGTTCGCGCACGAAGCATTTGTAAGCAAATGATCGCCTGTTTTTTCGGAAAAAATGGACATGTCGCAACCGTACCACTAGAACAACGCAGAACAGTCAATTCTGAGTATGGTACACAACCATTTGTTTGCCAGTTGTCTTCCAAGAAATCAGGAAAACCAACTGCCGAAGACGGATCACTCTTCACCACGACAATGCGAGCTCTCACACATCGGCTCAAACAACTGCATTTTTGAGCACTCAAAACATCGATTTGATGAGTCATCCGCCGTATAGTCCTGACTTGTCACCAAATGACTTCTTTTTATTCCCGTACATAAAAAACAAACTGAGAGGTCAACGTTTTTCGACACCTGAAGAAGCGGTTGCTGCGTTCAGAATGCATGTTTTGGAGATACCTCAATCAGAGTAGAAAAAGTGCTTCGACAATTAGTTCAAACGCATGCAAAAGTGTATAGATCTTCATGGGGAATATTTTGAAAAACAATAAAGCGATTTTCAATGATTAATATTTGTTTTTGTTCTCTAATCCCGAAATATAAAAGGCAGCCCTCGTAATGGACGTCGTAATGAATCCGTCCTTATTAAAACAGTTTCGCAATTTGATAGATCTTTGAAAAGGAAAATTTGGTCTTTGGCTTGTCGTGAGGCTGTTGATAGTTTTATATTGTTAAATTGATTTCGAAGTTTAATAACGGAATCGGATTGGCTAAAATACGTGTTCTCTGTAATAAAATCTGCGGGAAATTGAAGATTTTACCCAAACACTAATTCTTTGAAATACAAAAACCAATTAATTTATGCAGTGTAAGCTCTCTTAAAAATATTAACATAGTATTGTACTTTAACAAATTCAGCCATTAACACAAAAAGTTGAAGAATTATTTAAACAGGTTAATACGAGGGATTCACGATCAGTAAACCACAGGTCACCGGCTCCATGGTCAAAGAATAATAGTCGACATCGCAGTTTATCGCGATCCAATGACCAAGTTAACAAATATCCAAAGTGCTGGTATCATTTTAAATATGGTATTCATGCAAAATAGTGTATAAAACCGTGTCATTTCGAAGTCGGAAAACCAGTAAACCCATCGCTTTTTACGGAGGGTGTTGGAAGTGTAAATTCTAATAGTGCGGTTTCATAATTATCGATCGTCAAAATAAATTACAATTCTTAGTTAATAGTGGCGCCGAACTTTCAGTGATTCTTGATGCAACACAAATTTTAGAGGTTTGTGATCCGAAAATAAAATGAACACTCTGCCCTCAATATAATTTTTAAAATATTTGATTGCTGCATACGCTGCCAATAATTCTCTGCCGTATGTGCTGTAGCGTGTTTCAGTCGCTTGTAGCTTACGTGAGAGGAAATATAAAAGTTCCCAACCTTTTTCTGTAAGCTGCTGCAACACTGCTCCTACAGCTAAATCAGACGCGTCGACGAATATTGCGAACTTCGCATTTGAACCGGATATGCTAATTGAGTACATTTTGCTAATTTAGATTTCCACAATTCAAATGCTTTATATGTTTTTTCAGTTTCATTTTAAAAATTCGTATACTGGAGCTTCATCAGATGCTGCATTATAGGAAGACAAATTCTGTAATAATTAATCATCCCCAGAAATCTAAGTAAACCGTCAATGGTTTTTGGCTGCAAAAAATCTTGAATTATTTTCACTCTCTGCTTGTCTGGGGATAAACCTTGATTAGAAATTTCGAAACCAAAAGTGTTAATCCATTTTTAGCGAATTCACATTTGTTCAAATTAATAACAAGATCAGCTTCCGCTAATCTTTGAAGCACAATATGTACATGTTTAAGATGTTCTTCCATATTTTTTGATGCTATATGAGTAGATCATCGATTTATGGAAAAATGAACATTAAATCTCTGAACAATGAATGAACCAATCTTTGGGAAGTTCGTGCAGCGTTTTGTAAACCAAATCTCATACACGAAAACTCAAACAACCCAAAGTGTATAATTATTGCTGTCTTCTCGATATCTTGTTGTTCCACCGGTACTTGATGATAAGCTCTAACCAAATTTTGTGCTAACCACGTTTCGATTTCCGATTTGGTTATATGAGCATTTTATCTGAACTTAGTCTTCGAACTTTTGTTTAACATGGCTGACCTGAAGTTTCAATGCAATGTGTAATATTATGTTTTACAATGTTAAGACTTTGTGATTCATGAGTCACTGATTTGATTTTTTGTAATATTTGTAAAATACCCGGATGGTATTCGTCGGTTTTGATAGTTGTAATACCGTACGAATTGATTTGTATTGGTTCTCCCGTTGTAGTGAAGTTAGTACAAGTATAATAGTCAAAAAGTGAGCACCCAAATTCATCTATCGACTTTAGCTCTTATAAATTTCCAGTTGAATGGTCTTCGAAAGCCTAAATCAAAAGTTACATTTGTTTGACCAAACGTATCGATGATTGTTGAATTTGCTGCGAATAACTTAAATTCTGATGATTTAATAACTTATAAATTAGTTGGACGAATCACTGAAACTTCGGCGGCAGTATTAACTAAGAATTGTAATTTATTTTGACGATCGATAATTATGAAACCACTATTAGAATTTACACTTCCAATACCCGCCGTAAAAAGCGATGGGCTTACTGGTTTTTTTGCATGAATACCATAATTAAAATGATACCAGCACTTTGGATATTTGTTAACTCGGTCATTGGATTGCGATAAACTGCGATGTCGACTATTATTCTTTGACCATGGAGCCGGTGACCTGTGGTTTACTGATCGTGAATCCCTCGTATTAACCTGTTTAAATAATTCTTCAACTTTTTGTGTTAATGGCTGAATTTGTTAAAGTACATTACTATGTTAATATTTTTAAGAGAGCTTACACTGCATAAATTAATTGGTTTTTGTATTTCAACGATTTGATCAGCCGTCTTTGATAATTGAACCAAATTAGATTCGTCTATACTTGATAATATTTCTTGAGTATGGCTTGGCAGACGCTGAATCCACAAATTTCTTAAAACCGACTCAGTATCCAACCGACACTCCATCTCTCGTAACAATTGAGATGGTTTTTTGTCACCTAACTGCAACCCCGAAAGAAAGCGATCGAACTTTATTTTTGCCGATCCGCTTAATCTTGCTATAATTGTAGCCTTTAACGTTTCACATTTATTATTATTTGGTGGTCTAAGAATTTGACCACGAATGCACTGTTTTAGGAATAAATAGCAATCAAATGCCGGATTTAGTGGGATCCGAAGTGATACCCCCTATTATAAATTGTGTCTCAAGTTGAGTAAACCATATTTCAGGGTCTTCTCGATTGAATGGTGCATATTTAATTGAAACTTTATACACATTTGTTGTAACACCAATATTGTGATTGTTTTCGTGGTTGTTTTCTGAGTCAGCCATTGTGGTGTTTCAACGACGTCACAAATTTTTCTCATAAATTTGATAAAGTAGAATTTTATATCACAATAATTTAAAAAAAAACATGTTTTCAGAGATATTACGCCGAATGAATAACGAAGCGCCAATAAAATAAGGTAATTTAAGATGTGGATTGCTTCTGGATGATTATACCCCAAGAAACAACTAAGGAATATTGTCTACATTGTCTACATACTTTACCCATTATCTACATTTTATAAACAAATACCATTTATCTACTCTATTTTCGAAAACAACGTATGGACAACTGCAAAATATGCATGCGTTCACGCACAACACTGTAAATGAGTACTAAAATAATCGTCGCTAAGACAAACGTAAAACTAGAAGTTGTTACTTGCAAGACTATATGTTGAAATAATAATAAAATTGTTGCCTTTAATCATTAAATCACCAAAATATGCCTACCAACACTCGAACATGGACAAAGCACTTACAGACTTTTACTGATATAAAAACGATAAAAAATTATTTAAATAATAATAATACATAATTATAACAATTATTATAATTATTTTTAAATATAGTTTTTTTCCAGTGGCTCTAAACACAAACTACGATATAACATTATCTGCTTACAAAAATACCGAGATGAAAGCGTGTATGAAATTGAACGTTGCTGTGCGATCACGACGAACTTAGTACTGTAATATGCATCATCAGTTTGTTTTTTATATTACTTAAGCTAAACTATATATTATAATATTTTTTTAAAATAATTTTAATTTATTACATCCGAAATTTAACACCAATTTGATTTTATCGTAACATTTGAAAACTAAACTATGTAAAATAAGCAAACAAGTTGAGTTATTAACGTACCTATACGACTGTAACAACTTAGCAATGAAGTATTTGGGTCGATTTTTTCTAATCGGCGGTTTCCTAGTTTTATTGGCTTGGGGAAGAGAACCCATTAAAAGATATATCATAATCAAAGGGTTAGCAGAATGTCGTGACCATAAAGGATTATCGGTGCAGATAAGAAATGTGTCTGCATATGCAGCCCAACGTAATGTATACAAAATTTCAGGTGAATTTACGTACAAGGAAAAAATTTCGTATGGCGCTAAAGGTAACAAATATAATTTTTATCAATCGTAAATATATTTCTAGTAATTTATTTATGTTTTTATAGTTTTAGTAGATGTGAAAAAATGTCCAGACATCACTGGCAATGTAGAAAATTGTAAACAGTTCATTCCACGAATAACCATCAATGATATGTGTGAAATTCTTGATATGAAGGATACGGTCTTAACCAAATTTACATCACTCATAGAACCACCTGCTGCATGCCCCCTATTAGGAACATATAAAATGAATGCGATCCCAATTGATGGCCAGCTTATGAACTACATGCCAATTGGTAATATACAGTCATACTATGTGACCATTGTTGGAGAATATAGATTAAAAAAATTTTTTTGTATTCAATTTTATATTCAAGTAAGACCGCGACGGTCCTAAAGTTGTAAACATTATTTGCGTAAATTTTGAACCGTGTGTAAAATATTGATTAGCATATTTCTGCTGTAGTTATAGACTAAATATATTTTGGATATGACCTGTTCCTGTCCAAGCATTGGCAATAAAAACTGAAAATCAATATCTATGTTTAAATTGATGTTTTGAATGTATTGCGTATCGGATTGATGCTACTTACAAACAGTGACGAAAATGCAATAATCGGCCACAGGACAGCCAATAGCAATTTAACTATGATTTGAAGCGCTTTCCACGAAATTATAAGAAATGCTGCTGCTAACAGGATTGACGTCAAATCATTTGGTATGTTCATATTTGATGACAAAAAATTGTACATCACATTTTTTAGTGTTGGATTTTCAATTACCTGAAATTTATAGGACGAACGTGGGTCATTTAATTTAAAACTTGATACATTTTTTTTTGAAATACCGTTGCAATATATTCGGGTTCTTCGACCGTCGTAATAACATCTTCGTACCCTTCCATCTCTTCAATTTCATCCATTGTTGTGGTTACAATTTATTTCAAAACTTGGCGAATCCAAATATACCGTAAATTTTTCAGTTTCAAATTTCAAATAACAAAAACTATGTTTAAGGGACAACAATATGAATGCTTTGATGTGCGTTGAAATTAAATGAGTTACTGCGTTTGATTAAATGTTTGGTAGGCCTAGCTATTCAGTAGGAAATTTGTCATCGGTAATGACTTCTCACATACGATTCATCTCAGATATGTCACAAACTAAAGTTAGTCGCATTTGCTGATAACTGTAAAGTATAAAACTTGTCATGCTTGATTGTGGCTGATGATTGTCACTCATTAGTGTATCGTGCATAACTTTTCCGCTGGGTAGATTGTTAAGCCTCGTTCTCATTAGTCAAGTTACTTGATTTCAAGTACTTGAATTAAACAAACTTGAATTCTAGTTTGCGTTCATATATATTCAAGTTAATTTAGTCAAGCAGTTGTTTAAAATGTCATCGAATGAGTTGGTGCGTGCTGGAATTTCAGTAATAAAAACTGAAATTACGAATAAATTATTAAAATTGCAAATACGTTATTATTTAAACATAAACGTAACCGGTCCATGGGGTAAGGAAGTGGATTGCCAGAAGAAATAACTTAGGCGCCTCAGCAACTCTGCTAAAACAGTTGGCTTCAGAAGATTTAGGAGCGAATGAAAATATCCTAAGAATGTCAGTAGATAATTTTGAAAACGCCTTTAGTATGGTTGAACAGGGAGTTCAGAGAAAGTCAACGTGGTCTAGATTTTAGAGTATTTCAAAGACCAATTTAACTATTATCAGAGACAGTAGATTTAGTGATACTGTCTAGCTGTTCTTTGCACAAATGGCTTAGAACCATAACTGGAACTGTATATTCACCAGCAAGATGCTTAGATGAAGAATTCCATAATACATAGGCCATATAGTTCCTGGAGCATGGCGAGAAACTGCTGGGAAAGCTGAACAATCAATGTCAGATATTACATCCGGGGTGGGTTCGCATAGTTATTCTCAAGATATCGGAAAATTAAGAGATTAATGTGTGGATTATTGCACAGGAGTCGGTTCAGTACCGTGGCAATTAAAAATGATTGGCGCAGGATGGATTAACTACTAATCTAATTTCTTATAGTGGGGGTACAATTTAAAAAATATTTTTTTGAAAATAAATAAAACTATAACTTAATAAATTTGATATTGCTTTTCTTGAAGCGGTTACCATTGATAAATAATTATCTGCCACCCCCAAACCAGCTTAGTTATTTCTTATATATTTCGTCAGGTGACACACCATACTTTGTTTACTTTGCTCAATTTTCCATAACACCTGACTGCATACGGTTTCAATAGTTTTTATTTTTTGCGAACATCATCCATATGCCCTTTCTCGTTCGTTTTAGTTAATAAATTTTTCGGGCATTTCGGTCGTGATAGAAAGTTAAATCGATGTTCCAAAAAACTTCAAACGATTGGTAAATTTCAAAAAAAAAAAAAAATTGTAATTTCTGCAAAACCACACTTCATTTTTGTAGATATCAAAAATTGTACCCTAAATTTTTTTTTATAAAGTACTTTCCACACTACTAAATTGTATAACGAAGCTCATCTCAGACGGCTCAACTTGAATACAAAAGTTGAAAGGGTCTCTACTTTACTTGATACTTGAAGTAAAGCAAAATTAATATGAATTCAAGTAAAATACTACGTTCATATTAGTCAAGTAGATTCAAGTTAGTTTAATTCAAGTACTTGAATTCTAAATTTCTTACCACGACTAATTCATGTTGGCAATAACTACAAATAAGGGCAGTAACGTGTACGCTGTAAATAAACGACTTTGTCCTACGGGTTACGGCAGTATCCAAAGTCGTGCTTGAGTCGACAACAATTTCTCAACAAAACAACAATTTTTTATAGACACAGATGCCAAAATTTCCGGCATAACCGTAACACCACGAGAAAAGTCTATAAATTTCAATCTAATATTATTCGCCGTGGACTCCACTATATTTGAACTTGGGCCTACGTCGTTCGTTCGCTTAGATATATACAATCGATATTATCGGTAGTATCATCGGAGACGATTTTCTATTATACTACGGTCTGCTAGTTGACGAACAGAACCAGAAACTAATCGATTCAACCACCATCAATTTAGATGCAGTGAAGCCACACAATTGGAATGTACTATAGAATTTCAAACTGTTTTTCCCATAAAACCCCGACCCTTAATACGAATCACAATGTTGCACAAAACAGAGAAAATCAAAATAGTTAAAAAGTAAATCGATCTCTGCTCTAGTCAATTCGGCTACATAGGCCTCTCCACATCATAATGAAAAAAGACGGTAGTTGTTGGTTACACGGACGAAGACTACCTAATTTTTGGTTTTAATCGGAAAAAAAGTGCAGCTTAAGCTCATCGAATGCTTGTGGAAGTTTACGGTGACAATGCTTCAACCGATAAATCATGTAGAGAATGGTTTGGACGCTTCAAAAATGATGATTGACCCAACAAACAGTTTCCGTACGATTGAAATCTATGGGCATGATCCAAAAGCAAGGCAATTGGGGCCCTATGAATTGAAGCCAAGAGTCGTGTGTTACATAATGAAGATATCACCCTGTAAACATAATTAATAAATGTAATTAGTTTTAGTAATTGCCACTAGAGCTTATGTACTTATTATATACAATTAATTGATTGATTGATTGGACTGTAGAACCAAGTACTTGACAAGTGTCCCGGTTAACGCCGGGCCTATTCCTACAGCCTGTTTACACATAACAATAGGAGGGATAGGAAAGGTTTTTTTTTTTTTTTTTTTTGGGACAGAACGACCCGGTTTCAGACACCTAGCGATCGTACGGCACAACACAATTCTAATCTACTTCTAATCTACGGAGGAGGGATAAAGGTTTAATAGGTTTAATGGATAACGATGATATTGGTATTCAACAATTGCTTCTTTAAATCAGCAACCTGACAAAACAATATTATTATTTCACGAACATCTGGAAATTCCCTGAAATATAATTCAACATTAATACTTTTCAGCTTTCTAAAACAAAATTGATTGATTAATTCACTCCGAATACAGTCACCTAGGTAATTCGATAGTTAGTAATACAAACACAACACAGTTCTAAACTACACAATCATCAATTAATATATTAAAGAAATATTATTCCACAAACATCTTAAGACTCCTGAAATTTAATTCTTCACTAATGTTTTTCGTCTTCCTAAATAATACAAACATTTATTGATTAATCCTCCTAAAACTCAACAACTTACAATAGAATTTCCTGAAATCATAGTTATTTGAATTATATTAATAATAAAACTAAACTGAAATCCAGTAGCATTTAAAAATTATACTGCAAACATGGTTGGGCTGTATAGTATTGTCATCAGTCTCGAAATAACGTAAAAATTTCAAAATTTAGTAAAATATTATAAATTCCATCTTAAAAAATACGTCCATTGCAGATTCACCCAAACAACCAATCGACAAATTCAATGTAAACCTCCGTCCTGCTGGCCACAAGTGACGCAACGCGCACAAAACGTCGAAAATGAAACCTCTTTATGATTCTTATCATGGTTTTATTATGCTCTCCCGAAAACAAAACTCAAATCAAAATCTACATGTAAAAAAACGGCCTTGAATCCTTTATCTCATTTTCGTTTGGGTTAGTGCAGCTACAATGGGTTTAAATATATAATAAACCACAAAAATATGCATACCATCCACACATGTATACATAAGTCTACATGCAAAACCAACAACAATTAACATATCAAATTTATTCATCCGTTCCACCCTGGATTCAAAACAAGCACTGGTTCACGTTTTAAAATAAGTCGTAATAGATTTTTTATTGCTAATTTAAAACCTTATTTAAATATAAAACCAAAATGTTTTTGTATTGTTTAAATCTACTCTCTCGAAAAAAAAGATTAACTAAAAATTTTTAAAATTAAATTTCAAATTTTAATTAAAATAAAATAATTAAATTTTTTATTTCACTTGCAACCGGTTTCAAAGGTAAACGGGGAAAGAGACGAAAAAGAAGGTGTTTCTTTGACATCCCGTGTGGGCGATCGGTGGTTTTGTTACATCCCTGCATATACACACCATATACATCTAAACGCCCAGAAAACACACTCATAACTATGTATATTATTTAAGTAGATTATTTGATGCTACACACAAATCTATATACGAAGCATGAAAAGTGCATAAATAAAAATAAAAATATGTATGTATGTATGTATATATTATATAAACCTGTAAAAAAAGGAAACTTCTCTGATTTAACTATTAGGCGACTACATACATAACCAGTTTATCGAAACATTAAAAGGAAATATATCCCGTTATAAATATTTCAACTCGGGTTTTATGTATATAAACACATTTCATCATACACATCACTTTACTCGTCACTTTACTTTTTATTTGAAACCCACTATGTATATTATGTACACCTAGTAATTCAAACATCGTACTTATTATATACAATTAATGCTCTAAAAAGAGTTCAGTGGTCGTCATCATATAATATTGACATAAAATAAATAGAGTTTTAATATAAAAACAAGACATGGTGTCAGAAGTCAAGTTTTTATAAATTGCCATCAGTCACCAAAAAGTTAAAAAACAAAACAAATTAGAAAAATAAAATAAATCGAATAAAAATGTTTCACATCGGAGCAATTCCGCCATGAAAAAATGACGCCGAATGGAATTTATGTTTTCAAAAATTTAGTGTTTTCATGAAAGCCAATGCGTTTGTGAATAATTCAGGTGTTCAATTCGTTTAATGTGGATGATGAAAAAATTACGTTTAAAGAAGTGAGCGGGTTATTTGCAAACCATTGTCAACCTAAAAAAAATCTAACCTTGGAGCGGCACACATTTTTCAATAGAAAGCAAATATCGGATGGAAATTTAGAGGACTATGTCACGTCGTAAAAAAACCTTGCAGTTCATTGTGAGTTTGGAGATTTAAAAATGGAACTCATCAGGGATGTCTTCATCGCTGGTCTTAATAAGGATCACAATAATATTAAAGAAGCGTTGTTATTATCGGATGAAACAGATTTTGATAAATTAATTAAGAAAGCACGGGCGAAAATAATGGTGAAAAAAAGATAATTCAGCACCTCAGCAAAATACGAGCTCACGGGTACAAGAACAAATATTTTAATCAAAAATAAAAATTCGAAGTCACAATCGAAGTCCGAAACCATTTAACTATGTTAATAATTATAAGCAGAATAATCAGTTTGCCCTAACAATAGAGTGTGTCCTAATTGTGGTCAAATTCATGTAATCACATGTCCAGCATTAAATAAAATATGTGCGATTTGCAAGAGAGTCGGTCATTTTGCAAAATTTGGTAGTTCGAGTAACAAGAAAGTAAATACTATTAGCGAAATTTCGAATGTCAGGGATAGTGGGATTACACTGAAGAGAATCAAGAAATTTTTGTAGGAACCTTAAATTCGAACAAAAATAAAAATATCTAGTGCATTGATCTAAATATGTATTAACAATGTAATTATTAAAACACAAATCGATACAGGCGCACAAGTTAATTTAATGTCCATGGAAACTTTCTCTAAGTTAAATTTACCATTCAATGTAATAGAAAAGTCTAAAATTAAATTGTCAACTTTTAATAAGAGTAGTGTTGAAGTAGAAGGATCATGTTGTATTCATGCTTATGTAATAAATAAAAAATGCGCATTAGATTTCATTATTGTAAAAAAACGATACTAGGTCTTGAGTCAAGCGTTGATTTAAAACTGATCGATAAAACGTATCACTAGATGATAATAAAATAGTTCCAGCGCTAATTAAGTAATATAGTCATCTCTTTGCAGGTCTCGGAACTTTACCTCATAGAGCGAAAATAAAAGTCGATCCAAAGTACAGCCGATAATTGAGCCTCCTAGAAAAATTCCATTTCAATTGCAGGAGTAGTTTAGATATGAATTAGAGACGATGTGCAAAAATAAAGTCGTTATTAATGTTACGGAACCTACCGAATGGGTTAACTCTATAGTCTTAGTCTGCAAATCCAATAATAAAATTCGAGTTTGTCTGGATCCTCGTAATTTAAATCGTGCTATATTAAGTGCACATTACCCAATTCCTGATATAGAATAAACTCGAAGCAAATTTAATGGTGCAACAATTTTTTCCACATTGGATGCATTCTTTTATTATAGCGTTCGCTTCGAAATCGTTAACCGAAACTCAACAGCGTTATGTGCAGATTGAAAAAGAACTGCTCGCGATAGTGTTCGGTTGTGAAAAATATCAAGTTGTCAGAGTGGAAACGGATCATCAACCGTTGGTTACTCTTTTCAAAAAACCTGAGAGTCACCTGTGTATAGAAAAATGTTTAAGCCTGGTAAGAGAGTTCATTTATTGGACTGGAATGTAACGTAAACCTATTCCAATGTTTACCTTTAATTATCTAGAAATCCGGACATAAATCCCAGACATAATACAAGTTATTATTTTAATTTGGCTTAGCAAAATATTAACATATATCTAAGCTACTGTAGGAATTGCATAATTGAAAGAAAAACAAAATGTACTAGACTTAATAGCTGATCGTGATGGTATGTTTTGGTATGGAGCTGGACCAACGAAGAAAAAACGATCAAAAACGGGGAGTTGAAAACGAACATTGAAAGGTGCCGCATCGTATTATAAGTTGTAGAATCGGAAATAGTTATAAAATATAATAAAAAAATATTTAATAAATTCGAAGTGCTAATAAATATTTATAATCCTATACATATTATGTATAAAATTCTAAAATGTTAAAAAAATAATTAATAAACTAATATGTGGTGTTGAAAGACGTTGAAAAAATGCACAATACATTTACAGTGTGTTAAATAACTGAAAACTCGCAAAACACAAACTATGATGCGAATATAATAATTTTGTGCTAAACGCATGTTTAAGGGAAAAACTATGAGACAATAAAACTGTACTCAAAAGTACCGCATGAATTCCACCCAAAAATATTTTTTTTCAAAGTGTGTAACGGCACTTTGATTGCGGTTGCACATGCTTGCCCTTCCTTGATCCTCGGGTACTCAATCCTGGGTGGGTGTATTAGGCAACCAACTAACCCGTCACAAAAATTCGTTCATGTGCAAACTGGTATACGTTTTTTTTTAAATTAGCTCACCCTTCATCTTGCATTTTAAGGTTCCCACCTCAATTCACTTTCCCCAAAATTCGAAGATCTTAACACATCCTTATTAGTTATTAGTTATTACTAAATAGAAACGCGAGTATTTAGTATTTTCATTAAATAATTATTAGTCATCAAACAAAAAAAAACATCAATACAACAAAAAAAATTATAAACAAAAAGTATAAATATTGGGTACAATACGTCGGAAAATTGGAAAATTTCTTCACTAAGATACGTTTCGATTTTTATATATTTTTTTTCGTATATATAAGCACAACCTCGAATGCAGTGTATATTACCGTCTTACTGCTCATTTAAGAAAAGAGATCGATCTAATAACAAAATTCACAGTCGCGGGCCAGCGGAATATGTTGGCACAACTATAACACAGTGTGGTGAATGAACAAATTGTCGATACATATAAAATAAAACACTCACCTGACCTCCAGAGCTCTGTGGCGAAGTGGGGCACCTGTAGATTTTTTTTACTGTAAATATATTTATATGTATATCCTTTTTTTTCGTGTTTTACCGAAATGACGCACATGTGCAATCAGATTGCCAATTCCCGAAACACTCAATTGCGTTCACTGCGTTATTATTTTTTTTTTGATCTTTCTTTTCTTAAAAAAACTTTTTTTTAAATCTTTCACAATTTTCCTTTTTTTTAAATTTTCTTTTTTAACTTTAAGAATAGAATTAGATTTGGTATCACAACAAAACTAGCAACTAAATTTTTATGAATTATATAATTAAAAAAAAAACACCTGGCGGTCGAAACATACGCGCGAAACGCCCAAAATTCTATTCTTTATCCTGCACGAAATAACTGTTTAATCGCTAATCCCGCGCGCACTCGCTTGTCCGTTATTACTGGTAATCGCGCTCTTATAAATGCGGCTACCCAATCCTCCCGTCTTGGACGTGGTCAACCACCAGGCCAACTCATGGTTTCACCGTTTGACTAAATCTGCGAGGTTCAAGTTTACCGGGATCCGTGATCGTATAACGCGGACACTGCAGTAACGGTAATATTTTTACCTTGGGCTTACCGTACGTGCTCGACTAGCCCACCTTGATTGGTTAAATTTGGGGATTAAAATTATTTAAATAGAACGATTATTTATAACAGCTTACCTGGATGGTAATTTTCTCTAATTTTGTTTTATCACAAAATTCTTGGTAGTTCCAAATTTAATTTTTGTTTTGTCTATATGCGTTGCCGACTTTACCGGTTTTTCCTTTACTTTATTGTACAGAGAGCAGCTCGTAACTGATAACGAAACAACAAGAAATAAAAAAAACCGTTTGTAAACAAAATGCCAAACAAAATGACCACATCCAGCGTAATTGTATGTCTTTACCTTCGGTTTGTTGTGATCGTCTATGTTAAGCGACCGAGCTATGAATCACCGAATGCCTAGAAATTATTGGAGAAGGTGTTGTTGGTGTAATGTAGTACTAAACGAATGCGTTCCACAGTTTAGGTTCATCTAGGTACTATTATCTATTACAAAATTAACAGATATTTTGCCAACGGTTTTGGTGCAAGCATTTAAACAGACGGTCGTTACAAGTGCAAGTTAATTTCCTAAATCATAAAAGTTTCCTTAATTTATAAATTAGTCAAAAACATTATTATAAACTATCAATAAACCTAAAATCTAATAAATAATATTATAAAATAAATAATTAAACAGTTGACAGTTACAGTGATATCACCGATAGTGCTTATATTATCATTGACAGTTATAGTGGTACATAATACAAAATGTGTATGTAATAGGACTTGTGGATAGTCCATATACTGTACGTGATACAGTAGCAAGATATTTATATAATCGTACGATATAAATAACTTATCAAATACGTACGACATCAATAAAATGGAACTAACGAATACGTATATCAATCAACGGGACTAGCTGAACGGATCCGCAACGCTTCGCTATCTACACGAGTACATACCAGGTTTTTATTACGTATTATTTAGTAAAATATATATTAACATTTTTTTTTTCTTTATAAATAATAATTTTACAAAATTTCTTTCAAAAATATTTTCTTTAGTTTAGTTCATTATAGATTTATTTTATGGCCATATTTTTCTTGTTTAGTTATAGATTTTTTTCTAGATTTAAATTTTTCTGAGATAAATTCAAATAATTTCAATTGCTTGAGTATGCTGTGTCATATATATTTTTTTTTTAAAATCATAAACTATAACTTTTCTTAAATTTTAAATATTTCTATAAATTTCTTTATTGATTGATTTCTAATAAAATTTATTTGTTTAAAATATTTCATACAATGAAATTAATTTTGTTTGTTGTGTATTAATTTGAATTAAATGTCTAAATAAGCTTCCATTAATCTCCACTGGGTGTGATCTCGATGTTCTACTCTAAACAGTAACCGATCTTAATAGCAATAACTCAACACAATGCAGAAAAATCAAGCTTTCCTTCGGTCCACAAAATACCCGCCAGCCACTGAAAGCTAGCCGGCTGAAAAAGCTGCGTGAATTAACCGAAGGTGAGTCTGCAACGGATTCCATTACCATGATTAAAAATGAGCATGGAATTTGTTACAATACAACAATGTGATATTTGCATGAAATATTCAAAAAATAATAAGAAACAACTTCTCATTCCCAATAGTTTGTCTTATTTACCATTTGCTAAAGTAGCTATCGATTTGTTTACATACAAAACAAAACCTTATTTGATCTTAGTGGATTACTATTCGAAGTATATTTATACCGACCAAATGGCACAGTGGTTAAAGCTTTGGCGTTTGGATCGGGAGGTACCGGGTTCGAATCCCGATAGGGGCAAGATGCAAACTGAAATTTCATCAACAGATTTCGATCTGTGGTGAAATGTAACACATCTATGACCCCCTGTCGGTGTGCAAAACCCATGGGCCGACCCATCTTCCATGCCGGTATAGGCTGGCATGGAGCTTGCAATGTGTAGATGGTCTTAAATCGGTCCTATAGCCGTACGTCCTCGAGTTGGCCGGAAGGCGTAAAGTAAGGACGTAAAAAGCCTAACCGCGGAAGAGAAGGGTGAGCCCCAAAACTGATCGCATAGTTACCAAAAAAAAAATAAAAAAAAAAAAAAAAAAAAGTATATTTAAATCTCATTATTGTCTTCTGGTTATACAGCGTCTCAGGTAATAGTTTCACTTAAATCAATATTTGCTCGACATGGAATACCGCAGGAAGTAATTTCTGATAATGGTCCACCTTTCAACTCTCAAGAGTTCAACATTTTTTTCAATGATTGGGGAATTAAAAGCACTACGTCAAGTCCACATCACCCAAAAAGTAATGGATTAATTGATAAATCTGCAGATACTATTAAAAGTATATTATATAAATCAGATGAAAGAAGGTACTAATCCTTAATTAAGTCTATTAAATTTCCGTACTACACAGTTTTAGGTGTGTTGTTTTGTTTGCTCCGACAGAATTGTTGATGTCGAGAATATTGGGAACTAAATTACCGACTCATTCAGAGAAATTAAAACAGCAACTTGTTAATTCGGAAGAATATCTTAGAAGAGCGGAAAATGTACAGGAAAAAACGAAAACCAATCATGATAAAATACTACGAAAGCGCTGCCAGATTTAGTCGTTGGTCAAACGGTTTATTTAAAAAAAATCGATCCTTTTTGGATAAAAGGTAAAATTAAAGAAGTACTAAAATATCCACCACGATCGTATTTAATACAGACTAATGTTAATGTTGTCTATAGGCGCTATCAATACTCATCAATATCGGAATATAAAAACTTCTTCAAAAAGGACAATTATAGCTCCAAAGAGATTGAATTTATAAAATATATATCTTAAAATTTTTATAAATATTAAGTTTAATTATATTTTAGTTGTTATTGTTATTATTGTATTATAAGGGGCATGTTACATAATGAAGATATCACCCTGTAAACATAATTAATAAATGTAATTAGTTTTAGTAATTGCCACTAGAGCTTATATACTTATTATATACAACTGATGCTCTAAAAAGAGTTTAGTGGTCGTCATCATATAATATGGACATAAAATAAAGATGTTATAAAAAAGAATTATAAAAAGAGTTTTAATATAAAAACAAGACAAGTGGAAAGGCGATTTTTTTTCTTGTGAGCTTCAAAGGCAAACAAGAAAGGGGTGTTTACATCGGATAGTGAGTGACTTGTGACACGAAGTGGATCTTCTACAATACAAGAGAAAAAAATACTACGCTTTGCCCGGCCAATCGTTGCAATCGACCTCAACATCAACACTATAGACAAACATTCATGGTTCGTAGTTTATGCTGTGTATCTGGTGGGACCAAAGAGGCCTTGAGTACTTCGAGCCGCTACAACCTGGCGATTCTATTACAGGCGAGTGGTACATACTATAGAAGTAATTCGTTTGAGTCGTGCATTTCGAGAAAAACGACCGGAATATGAGGAAAGGCATGATGAAGATATTTTTCTGCATGACAACACTCGGCCGCACGTTGCAAATGTCGTAAAAAAATATTTGGAAACGCTCAACTGGGATATTTTACTGCCTCCGCCGTCTTCTCCGGACATTGTGTAACTGGTATTATTCACACTTGTTGCATACTCCGCTAATCCACGCAGCATATTTCAGCCGGCTAGCTTTCGGTGGCTTATCTGTTCAGTCTTCACTCTGAAAATTAAATTTATAATGATGAAACATAACCTCAAAAAGATGACATTTCGTAATAATTTCATGATAATTTATCGTGAAATAGCCTCCTGATAATTTGCTGATAGTGTCAAAATTTATATAAAATACTCACACATACATTGATACCCCGATAGAATATATTAGTAAATTTTCATAGTGTAGACTCGAGATAAACCACACAACATTTTATTATTTCTTTTGGTTCACTGTGTATTATTATTAATTTCTATTGAGCGTACTACTGCTCGGATACAATGTTTAAGATCAACTTCCGATCATCCAAAAAAATTTCTTTTTCGTCGACTTCCACAAAACAAAACTTTATAATCCATCCAATATCAATTAATTTACGATCCATACAAATCCGGTTAATCACTATGTACTTGTACAATTTTAAAGCCCTGTGTACAGATTATGTACAAAAATATTTATGTACCTAACTATTAACAATAATAATAATATAATTAATACAGTCGCTTAGTTAAGTGTAAAATTACCCAAATTAAAACGATAACTATTCTTTCGATGGATGCAACACGATTTGGCAGGTCAACAGTTCTTTCGAAGAAATTGAAAATTGACTTGAAACTTAGATCGCCTCAAAAGACGCAACGTTTTTCCGAGGTTGGGATTCGAAAATTGCCTGAGAGGTGGGAAAAAGTCGTAAGCAGCGATGGACAGTATTTTAATTAATCTGTTCATTTATTTTATTTTAAAATAAATGCATTTTTCAATGCATGCACTATCAATGAATTAAAGGCACTCACAAACAAACTGCTTACTTTACTTAAAATACTGTCTAATAAGAACCTAACATAAATTACCATCCACTATTAAGTGCGCATATTATACTATCTATAGTTATTAGTTCATCCTGACTTAACGAGTAACCTGATTACACGAGCAATATAATAAATCAATCACTTTGCCGTCATCAATCAATATCATAAAAATATAAAATTCAATAAATTAATTCTAAGTATCTACAAATTTTATTCCATTTTCAATTTTGTAGAACTCTCAACAACTCCCATATAAAAGATAATAAATAAAATTTACATTTTCTTTTCGATTTTCCTTTCATAAATATACAAATTGACTTTTCCTCGATTTTTCCGTTTGCGATTATTTCCTATGCTTACATATTTTATTACTCAGAAATATTTTCATTTACTGAAATTTTCTCAAATAGAAATTCTATAAAATAAAAGCTTACATACACAGACAGATACATTATATACAAAAGAAGTAAAATATTATAGCAGATTTTCCTTGAGATAGCTCTAAAGCATGTATAGATAATATATTTTCCATATACATATACATGAATACAGTAGAGAAGCACACAGAACAAAAAAAAAATGAAAATGGAAAACTTATTTTTACTGTCATTGAACACACAAAATGTATATAATGCTTAGTATAAATTTTCTATTTATTTTCCTTTTCAAAATGACTACAACGACGACGACAACGTCAACGATAATAAAAAAGAACACAAAATAAAATCTTTGCAGATTTTCATTTTATCCCCATTTTCTACTTATTTATCCAAATATATCAAATTTACACAAGACGTAGAAAATAGATCGTCTCATCTTATAAACGAGCATGTATATGTAATTTTAGACAAAGTAAATTATTATTGTTGTGTTATATTACGGTTATGTACATGTATTTAAATTTTCCGAGAGATTCGTATCTCCCTCAAATTTTATTGGAGGTGGAAAATATGTCAACAAGTATTCTCGCACAAAGAAAAATTTACAGTACATGTTTCCAATGCTGGTTACACGTTTTTGTCGAGTTGTCGTTCCCGATCGAAAAAAAAAAAACAAATTATTTTTGATAAGCTATTTCATGATTTATTTTATCTACTCCAAGCCAATTCTTAAAAATAAAATACTTTCAATGTAGACAAAGTTGTCGAATGAAAAAGTTTGATTTCTTTTTATAATGTAGATACGACGTAAACGTATACTCAAAGCATTTATTTATGTTATTACGATTCTTGTTAAATAACTAAAAAGTACTATGAAGTAAAATCATAACAATCAATAACATCTGAATTGGAGAGAGCGGGAGGGAGGGGGGGGGGGGCGGAAGGAACTTTAGGAAAAGTTTAGGAACTATGTTGAAATTCAAGTTATTTAGTCATCAAAAGTTTTCGAGGATACGAAATATATATCTCTATATACATATATAAAAGAAAAGTGTTTGTTCGTAAGCGATAAACTCAAGAACTACTGCACCGAGAAGGTTTAGTTGAAAACGGTTCACCGAAAGTGGCAGCATCCATAGAAAATTATCATCTTAAGAACCACTGATCTGATTTTGATAAAAATTTACGCTTATGATCCATGGGACATGGGAAATTTTGGGTTAGATTTTAAAATTTTTAATATTTTAATTTTTTTGCTATTACAATACAAATTATTTGATCGTATTTATACTAACTGTCACACCGAGTTCGAGAATCCTGTTTTCTGAATGTAGTACTCAATATATTGTGTGCGTGGAAAAATAATTAAATAATATAGTAAGCAGCAATTTTAATTGCTAAATATTATAGATACATAAGAAATAAAGATGAATGTGATGCAATATCAGATTTGTGAAAGTTTGAGAATGAACACAAGAATTAAGTGAATAAAATAGCAAATTAAAATAGAAAATATTTGACACCAGTGCAAAAATTAAAATTTAATTTTTATTTTTGTGCAACTAATGCTTTTTTCACATAATTACGATAAAAATCAGAATAGTTAAACATTTTCTAAAATGTCTAATTGTGAATTTTTAAAAAAAATTACAGATTCGAGAGAGCGGACTACAATTAGATGTTTCGGGCGGTGCATTAAGTGTTATATCATTACGCTTGTGTTGATTGGAACCTTGAAAAGTTTGGGAAGTTATTTAAAGAATCTTGTGTGTGCAAGATTCGTCTATCTTGAGTGCCAAGATTATGAAGAAGATACGTTGTATAAAGAGTTCAACAAAATGGAAATGAAGCAACATTTAACGGCAAATCATTTAACGATAGGACACCAGCTAGGAGAAATTAAAAGTCAAGTAGCAGAAATTCAAAAACCGACGGAGCAACCACACTCTTTTGCAGCAGTAATTAAGAGTAATCCCACAAAGTTACAGCATGTTACAACCAGAACAACCACATGCTAATAAAAAAACTAGAGAAGATTTAACAATGTCACTCGATCCAAAAAATATACCAGTAATGGGCTGTCGCAACATTGCTAACGATGAAATTATTTTGCTGTGCAACACTAACGATGCCAAGGAGAAACTAAAGACAATCGTGATGAAAAAAATGTAAAAGTAAAGTAAAGTAAAACTACCAACGTAGCTTAAACCAAGCGTAAAAATACTTGGAATGTCGGAGAAGATATTTTCTCGCTAATAGTGAAATCAAGGTAATAACCACTTATTGCAGAAGAAACTCTCGAAAAATTGGCACAATCATTGAATTAGGTTCCGTAGATTTTACAAAAATCTTGCAAGCTGACAAGTTAGATATACATTTTGATAGATGCCATGTCGTAAAGTCAGTAGGGATCTCAAGATGCTTTAATTGTAATGGTTTTGGCCATCATGGCAATAGATGTACCGGCAAACTTTGTTGCCCGCAACATGTAGCGACGAGAATCATAAGTGAATGTAAAAATCAAGAAGTAAAGTGTAACAATTGCATTGCTGTTAATACAAAGCTCAATTTAAATGTTACTATTAACCACACGACTTGGGACACCACTTGTGCAGTATACCAATGAAAGATGAAAAGATTGAAAAACCAAATCAGTTATCAATAGCAGTTCAAAACAAAAGACCTTCTCTACACTAATATTCGCAGCTTACCCTCTAATTTCTTAGAGTTTACACAAATAACACTGTGCTTAAATTGCAAACTTTTTTTTCGTGACAAGCGGGACACCTAAGCGGGGTAAATCTAATTTGAGTATGCTGAATTCAACGGTGCTAGTCCCATTTCAAAGTTAGTCCCCATTTTTGAGATATCGCTTTCGACATGTTTTTGCTCTGATACCCTCATTTTCACGTTAATAGCTCCTAAACCATTAAGATTTTCGTTATGCTTTCTTCGGCAAAGTTGTGGCGCAAGCCAAGACAAACAACTTTGCTGAACATATCAAGACCGAAAAACCACATCTATTTTTTTTTTGCTTTTCATTTCAACGAAAAACACTGTTTTTATCATTTTTAATCATTTTGTTGAATTTAAATCGAGTAGAATCGATCGAATAAACATCGCATCGACAAATATAGATACAATAGAAACTATTTAAAAGAAAACTAAATCGATTCAGTTGAATTTATGGTGATTTTTCCTAAAAAAAAAAATCCTAAAAAATTAACATTTTTCTTCTCTTTGACAAAACAATGGCGTGCCGTTGCGATAGTGGATAAAAATCCTGGATTTTTCCATCCCATCGTTTTAACCAATTATATCACGTAAATTATCACTTTGGGCGGCAGTCCAAACGAGTCACGTAAGCACCTACTGTGCTGGAAGTCGAACTCGTATATATACAGTACTGGAAAAAAAAAAATTGGGCAAACGTATTTTATTGCAAATTGGAGTCTTTTTTGCTAAAATTACAAAACTTTTGAACGCAATTGGCTTATTATTTCATTTTAAATATATGTATGACGTAATTTGTTGAAAAAAAAATGTACCTGCAATTTAGGGGAAAACCCCTGAAAAATGCCAAAATATTCAAAATACGGTGATTGGAGTTATAGTAATGGAATAAATTAAACACTTACTTTTTAATTTTTTTTTTATTTTTTATTGATTTATAGAAATTCTATTTTTAATATTAATATTTTGGTGCACCGCCATTTGCTCTTATTACAGCGATACACCTCCGATTCATTGAATTTGATAAATTTTTCAAAGTCGTAGGAGGTATGGATCCCCAAATCGTCATCAACAAACTTTTTAAAGATTGAATCGATTCTGGGGCATTCTTGCCACTTCTAGCTTCATTATAGACCAAATATTTTCAATGGGATTTAAGTCTGGACTATACGGGGGCCAGCTCAACACATCGATACTTCTTTCTTCGAAGTACTTTTTTACCTTTAAATGAAGATATAAGAAAAATAAACAAGTTTTTAACAAATTATTTATGTTTATCTGAAAGTCAATTTTTCTATCTACAGTTCAAATTTAATAACTCAAAATTTTGGCGGTATGGCACGTAAATTTGTCCTGTTGAAAAATAAATTTGCAAGTCTCACCAAAAAGCTTTAACACAGAAGGCTCAAATTCGTTGTGTAGGACCTGCAGATGAACAGCTGCTGTGATGTTGGAACTAAGGAAGCATAATCGACCGGTTTCATTTCCAGAAAAGCATTCTTACACCATAACTCCTTCCTTTTTCGGTGGAAGTCTTAAAAGTCATTCGTTGCCAAGCCTCTCGCCCGGTTTTCTTCTTACCAGAATTCTTCAATCTCCAACATAGAGCTTGAATTTTGATTCATCGGAGAAAATTACATCATTCCACATCTCTGAAGCCCAAGAAACATGCTCCTAGGCCCATAGCAAATGTTGTTTTTTCACTAGTAATGTTAACTCAGACTTCTGGACTGGTATAAGTGCTCTCGAACAAGCATTAACAAGTCTTTTTCTCACTAAGCTGGCTGAAATTTCTTTTCCTGTTGCTCGCTCAACATCCCGTCGTATGTCCGATGAAGTTTTAAAACGGTTCCGACGACATTGTAATATTATGAAAGGATCTTCCACTGGCGTTGTCTTTCTGGGCCTTCCAGAGCCTTTCTTCCTTTGTGTACTGCCCATCTCTCGCAATTTTTTAATATTCACGCCTGGTTAAATTTTCACACGCCCAAACCAACATACTGCTTTTACACTGCTCACTAACTTTTCCCATTTTTTTTAACTAAAATTGCACTTTATTCTTTATTTGACTAGGATCACTTACAGAATAACTTAATCTTACAAAATATGCACTATTTATGCTCAAAAAATAAATTACTGGCAATAAAACATCTGCACGCTAATGTCGGCCAAGAACGATCGGCTTAAAATAAAATAATTGCTTGACCAATTTTTTTGCACATCAGTTGCGGGGTTATACCGGTGTAATAAAAACAAAAGGCAGTCCACCAAAATATTAATATTAAAGATAGAATTTCTATAAATCAATAAAAAACAAAAAAAAAATTAAAAATAAGTGTTTAAATTATTCCATTACTTTAACTCCAATCACCGTATTTTATATATTTTGGCATTTTTCGGGGTTTTTCCCCTAAATTGCAGGTACATTTTTTTTCAACAAATTACGTCATACATGTATTTAAAATGAAATAATAAGCCAATTGCGTTCAAAAGTTTTGTAATTTTAGCAAAAAAGACTCCAATTTGCAATAAAATACGTTTGCCCAATTTTTTTTTTCCAGTACTGTATATATACGAGTTCGACTTCCAGCACAGTAGGTGCTTACGTGACTCGTTTGGACTGCCACTCAAAGTGATAATTTACGTGATATAATTGGTTAAAACGATGGGATGGAAAAATCCAGGATTTTTATCCACTATCACAACGGCACGCCATTGTTTTGTCAAAGAGAAGAAAAATGTTAATTTTTTAGGATTTTTTTTTTAGGAAAAATCACCATAAATTCAACTGAATCGATTTAGTTTTCTTTTAAATAGTTTCTATTGTATCTATATTTGTCGATGCGATGTTTATTCGATCGATTCTACTCGATTTAAATTCAACAAAATGATTAAAAATGATAAAAACAGTGTTTTTCGTCGAAATGAAAAGGAAAAAAAATTAAATGTGGTTTTTCGGTCTTGATATGTTCGGCAAAGTTGTTTGTCTGAACTTTGCTGAAGAAAGCATAACGAAAATCTTAATGGTTTAGGAGCTATTAACGTGAAAATGAGGGTATCAGAGCAAAAACATTGAAATGGGACTAGCACCATTGAATTCAGCGTACTCGAATTAGGTTTACCCCCGGGTGCTCAGCTTGTCACATTTTTGAACTAGCACAGTGTAATTATTCAATATAAATCGTTAATTGTATTACTCCGTGAATCTAGAACAACAGAAGACGTGCACGACTCAGAATTTTTTATTGAAAAATTATAAAAGTGTACGGTACGATTCGGCTAGTCGTCATACTGGAGGGGTTGTCATTATTCACGAAAACATATTAAAATAATTTCGAATCTCGGGAAGGCCCGCGTTTGTTTTTTGGCGATACAGATCATAAAAGGATACCATACAACTTTAATATTTGACGTAGTGTATAGATCATACCAAACAACAAAAGCAGCATTTGTAAATAATTTAGATGGATAGTTCGAAGAAGTTATCAATTATAATAAATTTATTCATTTATTTATTTATTTTATTTCCTTTAAATCAATACAAAAGACAAACATACTTAATTACATATCAGATCATTTTTGAGTATACTTAAGAATAATTAACAAACAAGTAATAATTATGATAATATAATATAAAATATAATAATAGTTAACGCTAAGTAGTATTCATATCAACAAAAATTATATTTGTATCGCATAAAGAGGAAATTAGGAAGTTCTTGTGACCGACTAAACGATCAATTTTTAGAACTAACTGCTCCTAATTAAAAACTTTAAAATTAAATATATTTGATGAGGGGCGTCAAATATAAAATAAAAATTATACTAATTAAATTATATTAACATAAAAATCCGAAATAAACAAAATTGTGTAATACATTAATAAAAATAATAATAAACGAAATTACTTCATTACTTTGAATAAAATTTCGGAATCATCCAACTCTATTAACCAAGTGCGCAAGGACTTTAAGAACGGATTGATATTATTCATACTTTTTATATTATTTTGTAGTTGATTAAATAACATAGGGGCGGTGTACACATAAAATCGCCTACGAATTCTTTCTTTGAAGCAGGAACCACACAATATTTATTTCTTAATGGATACAATGATTCTTTAAAATGAAGATTTCCGCTTCGAATAAAAAATAGTTTTAGCAGCTTAAAAATGTATAAATTCCTTATTGTTAGAATATTCGCTTTCCTAAATAACGGTTTGCTTGACATGTGTCTTGATGCATTATATAGATTTCGTAAAATAAACTTTTGGGATACATACAGTCGCTTTAAATTACTATAGTATATTCCTCCCCAACAATTAATTCCATAACTAAGTCGAGATTGAACTAAGGAGTAATACAAATTTTTAAGAAGAATCTGTGGACATAGTGGTTTTAATCTAAAAAAAATACGATTTGTAAGAAATAAATGGTTTTGTAAGATGTTGATATGCATTTTAAAATTTAGGTTCTTGTCTAAAGTTGTTCCTAAATATTTGAAGGAATCAACATAATCAATTTTTACACATGAGCTGGAACAATTATTATCAGTGAATTTAATATTAGAATTATTTTGACACGTTATTTGTTATAAATTATTTGTTATTTGGAATTGAATTATTTTAGATTTATCACTCACGATCATAAATTGATGATCAAACTAAGCTCGCAAAATCCTCAAATCATGAGTTATTTTCACAGATAAACTTAAACTACTAGTACCACTATATATCAGTGCAACGTCATCTGCAAACGCTACTTTATCAGCATATAGATTAAGTTCAAGAAATGAGTTACTGTAAATGAGGAATAGTAGTGGCCCTAGAACAGAGCCTTGAGGCACGCCACATTGAACATGTTCAATGTTACTCAAATTTCCATTGATATTACATACTTGAATTCTATCTTCTAAATAAGATCGAAACCAACGATTCCGCGGATTCCGATTGAGGATAATTTACCAATTAATAAATTGTGATCTACCGTATAAAATGCTTTTTTAACATCAATAAACAAGCAATTAACAACACGGCCTTCATTTAAAGTGTTGTAAGTACAGTACTAAGTCCTTCTCGAAATCCATATTGATGTTGAGAAATAAAATTTAGTTTATTTAAATAAGACAAAACACGAGCTTTAACACACTTCTCTAGAATTTTTGAAAAAACTGATAATAGTGATATAGGTCGATAGTTAGAAACTAAATTAGCATCACCACCTTTAAACAACGGTATTATTACAGCTTTTTTAAGTGCTGCTGGAAATTTCCCTTGAATAAAACTATTATTGAAAATGTGAACCAATGGAAAACATAAGATGTAACCAAATTTCTTTATCACAAGCGAGCTTATGCCATCACTGCCTGATGCAACTTTATTTTTGAGCGTAGATATAATAGTAGAGATTTCATAAATATCAGTAGGGAAAAAGAAGAAATTCGACTCATTATATTCATTATAATTTATGTAATTTGTGCAACTATTAAAACTAACTGATATTTTTAAAGCCTTACCTATATTCGCGAAATATTGATTAAACTGATTAGCAATCACAACACTATCAGTAAGAATTGTATTATTGTCTCCAACGATACTAGTTATTGTATTAGATTTAAGACGTTTTCCTTGTAAGTCGTTAAGTAAATTGAATTGCTTTTTTTGGTCAAATCATACAGCCTCAAATTTTTGAATATAATAACGTTTTCTAAAAGTTTCGCAATCTAATTTGATTTGTTTCGAAAGAGTTTTTACTTTACTATTTAGTTTAGAGTTATTAGGATGTTTCTTACAAATTTTAGATAAAGCATTTTTACGGCGAATTTTACATAATAGAACATTATTTATCCATGGTTTAGCATAGTTTGACTTATGACTTATCACAGAGGAAGTCGTGTAGGTTGCCACATGTTTAGATAACGTTGATAAAAAAATATCAAATGATTTAGAAGGATCATTTTCTTCAAAAACTTCCTTCCATGATTCGATTTGTAAACACCAGTCTAATTCTTCAAAGTTAATAAAAGTTTGTTGTCTAGGTATTTTAGGCGGAGGTTCCCAATTTAAGTTAAATTTTAAAGATGTCATATAATGATCAGATAATTCTAAATTAAGTGTTTCAGCTATATAATTGATTGTATATCCAATTTTGCTTCTAGTAAAAATATGGTCAATACATGTCATACTATTGGATACAACTCTAGTAGGTTCGTTGATTAATGACTCAAGTCTTAAGGAAAACATCATTGAAAAGTATTTACATTCCTGCGGATCTAGGTGATCTATATTTAAAATGTTAATATTCATATCTCCAAGAACAATTAGATTTTAAGAATTTATCTGTTTGAGGTAATTTTCAAACTAAAGAATAAAAACTTCAACACCACAAGAATGTAAACGATACACACATACCATTGAGATTAATAATTTTCACCAATTGTAAAATTCACTTGAAGTATATCAGAAGATTGTAAATGAGTACTAGAGAATGTAAAATGAATATCATTTCTAACATATGCTAATACACCACCAGATCTATAGTCATTGTTACAGCAGTCCAATAAAATATATTCATCTAAATTGTAATAATTAATTTCAGTACTGTCAATCCACACTTCAGTCAAAAAAATCATATGCGGTTTTATATTCATACATGATAACTGAGCAAACAAATTTAAGCTGTTAGCCCGAAGACTACGAATTTTTTGGTGTACGATCCATACTAATTTATTTTCACTTATATTAATATTATTTGGCAAACTAAAAGATAAATCTAAATTATTATTATGATCTTGTAAAGATATATTAGATAAATTAAGACTCATATAAGATTAACATTTATTTATACTTATCTGTAATCTTTTCAAGATCATTTGAACAATTAACTTTTAGTAATTCAGATCCTTCACTTTGCCTCATAAAAATATTCCCATTGCGGGTCCAAACATATTTAAGTTTAAGCTGTAGTTTCAAATTTTTTGCATCGTAAAACAACTTCCGCTTGCTACTGCTTAGACTTTCATTGATGTAAATCCTGCTTCCGATCGGCAAACCAGCTTTCGTGACATCAAATTTTTGCTTCGTTTTCGCATACATAATATTTTGTTTCACTGTTCTCCTTATAAATTTAATGTAAATTGGCGGACTAGTTTGTACCGCAGATGATTTATTTTTATTGATTTTTCGGTAACAATAATCAATATCAGCCTTGTCGACAGTATAATCAATACCCTTTTTGAGAATGTCGATTACTAACTCCTCAGTATTTTCATTTGCGGATATTGGAATGCCATGAACCTCTATAGCATTTTGTTGAGCAATTTGCTCTAAGTAATCAATTTTTAACTCTAAAGGATATACTTTATTCTTTAAAGTTATATTTTCTGTAATTAGAGTATCAATTTTCTCTACCGAGTGCTTCAACCAATCGAGCTTCCTTTCCGCACAAATTTTTTCGAGAGTATTACTCTCTATGGGCTTTGATGGAGTGGCAGGACAATCGTCATTTATTCTAAACGATTTTTGCTTATCCACACATGATGAACAATTCCAAATTTTTTTATTAAATTTTATATAATCCATGTCGGATTCTTGCAAATTGACGCAAGCCGAATGAAAGCTTTCTTTACAAGTACCACAATTGATTGAAATTGTACAGTCACGTTTGATTCGAATGTTACAAACTGAACAAGATATTGTTGTTTTTGTAATGAAATATGATGATTAATTAAATAATACGTTTTTAATTTTTATGCTATATTACAGATGTAAGGTAAATTTTGTTTTTCGTTTATGTTATTGTGCTTTGTAAGCAAAATTTTCAGCGCACTAAATAAGTTTACACGTTACAATGATACTATTTAATATACATAGACACAATTATTTCGACACAATTATTTTAAAGTTATGCAGTTTAATGAATCATTTAAAAAATTATTTAACAATTTTTATTGATTTTATGGATAACACAACACAAAAATTATAGATTATACGATATTAAAATTTTTACTTTAAATTGTAATTTTAACTTTGGATTTTCTTTTACTTGATGTTAACTCCTCAACAAACAAAGTGTAACTGATGATAAATCGAACTATATATTTGGCTATTTCAATATTGACGTGAAAAGCAACGATTTTTACAGTTTACAATTAAAGCAGCTAATCAAGGATTATAGATTTGCGCAAGTAGTTCTAGATTATACCAGAGTCACACAAACCAGCAAAAGTTTAATAGATTTTTTGATAACTAATTCAGTAAATACTAAATGTGAAATTATAAAAAAACAAAAAATAAGTGATCATTGTATGTTATGTGTGGATACAAGCAGTAACAATTCACAGTTATTTGATCAATTTATAGAAATTAGATCTCGGAAAAATTATTCTAGTGAAAAATTAAATTGTATCCTAAACACTAGACTGCAGCACTACAGAACACAGAATAGATTGAATGAGAAAACTGACAGCTTAATACTGCAGAGTTAAGAAATGCGATTATCAACTGACGCAAACGAAAATTGTTCAAAGTAGAAATGAAATCCCTTGGTCCTCAGAAAATTTGTCATTATTAAGACAAGAAAAGGAGCGGTATTATAGTATTCTGAAATTAATAAATTTAAGCGAGAATTGGGAAAACTATAGAAAAGCTAGAAATGTTTACAAACAATCGTTAAGAAAGCAACAATTGGAATACTTCAAGAAAAAGTTCATTGAAAACCAATATAACCCAAAGGAGCTATGGAAAACTCTCCAATTTTTGTATAGAACTAAAAATATGATGCAATGGAGTATTCAATTTAACTAGCTGACCTGTGACTGCATAATCAGTCACGTACGCGGTTAATTTTTATATCTTAAACGGCAAACACGAGCTCGGAATCAAATGATCACTTACGCGCCCAAACCAAATATTGGAATCTTAACATCGGCTAGAGACATTTTCATTATCCACTGCAGCAGTTTTTTTACGAAATGCATACAACTGCTTTTCGTTTAGCAGTTGTATTCGTAATTCAGCTTCTTCGGCTTCTCGAAGTGTATCGAATACTTGCACTTCTCCGGAACTTCTCGATGGAGTTGTTAAGCCGATAATAGCGAAAGAAAGTCCGTGCTGTATAAGAATTATGTTTATATTAGGACAAAAGCATAAGACAAAAGCAACAAATATAAGCGAAAGTCTCTCGAAGCTGTCTTGGCATTTGAAAGACTGCTGTTTCTGTTAAGCAGTAATCCCATTCATCATCGTTTACCAGACCCCGTGCAGCTGTAGTTTCTTTGAAGGTTTTGTAAATAAAACCATTGAATGTTCGTACAAATTCAAAACTGGTGGAATCTCGAATATGTAGCAAAAGCAGCCCCCGGAAGAAACGCTCTTCATCTTTCAAGCTTACTGTATACATTCGTGGACCAACCTTCTCTCCACCTCTTTGACGAAGTTGCCATTTACCGCGTACGTAAACATAGTGGTGGGGAATGTCAGTACATATATAGGAAATGACGTGCGTTCTGATCATTGAAGTTGAGCTGAAACCATGATTCAAGCTTCGTTCGGCCAGTTTGTGCTGCAAGCTTCGAATGTAATTATTTGTTGATTCGGTAGATGGACAGAAAAACGCATCACGGAATAAGATCGATCATGCATTTTCGACTCGATAAAAAATAATTTGATATCGCGATTTTCAACAAAGTAGTTGACATCTGGTGAACAAAATATAAATCATAGTTTGCTATGAAGCAAGAGGAATTAAAACTGTCATAATAATGGGCGCTTTCAGGGCACCCAACAGTTGGGAACATGTAGAGTAAAATCGCGGCCAACGCTATGAAACTGTTTAGCACTATGAATTTTCAAATCATATTGGCGATGATTTTACTAATCATGATAGGGGACCTGAAAGCGCCCAATGAATTTGACAATTCTCGTCCCTCTTGTAGACATAAAAACCAACGCTATCTATGTTCGATGAAAACCGCCAATAACAAAGTCAGTGCTGACATGTTCTACAATCACATTTTCGATACTTTATCGAAGATTATAGCTGTGTTTCTTATTTAAATCCGTAGATCGAGCAAATCTTGAAATCTGAAATTAGATTGATCTGGTCGATCTGAAATAAGAAACAGGTTTCAGATTTGGTAGATCAAAAAAATTATCAACTGTCATCGAATTGTCAACAAAATACACGATTAAAACAAATAAATTGTTATTATTTATTATTTGCTCTGATGACATTGTACCACGAATATGAAATTGTACCACTTCTTGCAAATACTCTATAAAAAAATATAGCTGTATAAAATAATTATTTCATTATTTAATAAAATCAATATACAATAATAATTAAAAAAAATTTCTGGTTCCATTTTAATAACGTTTGTAAAAACAAACAAAAATTATGAGAATGACAATCTAGATTTGAAAATGAATTACGTGAAGCTGGGTAAACTGAAACTAATCTGAGAAATCGGAATATTTTTACAAATAAAATAAATCGATCTAACCAATCTGAAGAAAAATAAGAAACAGCAACAAAATTGATCAGATCGATCTGAGCTGAAAAAAGAAACAACTTTTTAGTATTCAGATCGATCAGATCGATTAGATCGGAAATAAGAAACACATCATGTCTCGCTTTTTTAGAATACAATGGACGCTTTCAGGTCACTCAACAGTTGGCAACATGTTGAGTAAAATCACGGCCAACGTTATAGAAATTTTGAACTCTATGAAATTTTCAAATCAACTTGGCGATGATTTCACTAATCATGATGCCAACAGTTGGCGGACCTGAAAGCGCCCAATGTGACATTATTTCACATTTTATATCATTTTCCAGGTTGCTAGATTAAAAAATTGTGATATTCTACTCCATTTCTACCACAAAATAATTTGTTTTCGTTACTTGAACGAAATTAGAGAAAGACAATTTGTTCGCATTTGTACTAGTAGGTTGTGATAGCAATAGAAAAGAAATAATTCATAAATGAAACAGTTATCCCTTTTAGTTTAGGAAAACGAGAAATTTTCGATAGAGTATCGAAAATTGTGATGGTAGAACATGAGAGCACAGGGTTTCAATAAAGCAAACTCATGACAAACTCACATAGCGTCAAATTTTGGAAATTTTCTAAAACCACCTGAGGTACCCGTTTCGAGTACTTCTCGGTTGAATTTTTCCGATTTTCCTAGCCTATGCGCAGCGCAATATTTATGTCGACCTACCCTGAAAAAATCTAACGGACCGGATCATGTTTAATAGAAGATAATAGAAGATAACAAAACACTCACCGATAAACAGCAGATAGCAGACACATTAAATCACTCGTTTGTGTCCAGCGTGGTAGATATTCACCGTAACAAACATCCCTGAAATATTGGATTTTGAACTTCCTAATGTTGATTTGAACATACAAAAATTTCCGCTCCGGCCAATAAATATCCTCCCACTGTGTGAGACTGCCCTGAAGCGAATATTTAAAAACCAATTGGTAAATCATATCCCTGATAACAATCTATTGATTGATCAACAATCTGGATTTAGAGAGTTACATTCTTGTGAAACGGCCTTAAACCTAATGTTGGATAGCTGGAGAAGTCAAATAGATGACAACGAAGTAATCATTGCAACTTTTTTAGATTTTAAAAGGGTTTTTGAAACCATTGAAAGAGGAATTCTATTTAAAAAGTTAACCAAGTACGGAGTTGTTGGAAAAGAACTAGAGTGAACTTAATAAACACATTTTATTAAACACTTGTTTTTTATTTCGCAAAATTAGATTTTTGAATATTTTATTTAAAAATTTGTTCAAAAAGTTTAAAAAATCACTCGATCGATTTCGACTTGTTAGGTCATCATCAAGAGTATCTACTGATTTGCATAAATAAAAATTTTGTTATATAGTAGAAAAAAGCAAAATATAAATAAAAGAAGGAGGGACAAAAATTAAGCAATAAAAATTAATCTATGGATCGCGCAGGTGATTAGTCATCGGCTGAGTAACAAAATTCAAGGTATATTGAAGTACATTTAATTACCCGACGTATTAGTCAAATTATTGCGTACTTGAGAATAGAAAAGGGCGGGGTCTGTAATTGGTGAGAACCGGATTTCTCTCTGTTCCTTAAGGATATTTTGGTTAAGAAATATTGATTTTCTAATTTCGTAAGATTCAAAGGTATCTAAACGTCTGCCTTTGGGTTGTATATGTAATATGTCTAAATTGTTCAAGCTAGCTGTATGATTTTCTGAAGTTAAATTGCGCCCAGTCTGACCAATATAGGAGAAACTACAATTATTGCAATTGATCCTATAGACACCAGATTTGGAAAAGCGATCAACTCTAGGTTTATTGTTAAAAATCATTTTCTTTATTGTGTTATTATTATAAAAAGCTAATCCGTTGGCTCGTTTTTCCTATATACTCTAAGCGACGCCAATTTTCTCGCGTTGGACTATCCGGTGGTCAAATACCCGTTAGAGTTTTACGCTTTAGCTTTTTATTCAATAACTTTAACTAGCGGACCTGTGACTGAATAATCAGTCACGTGAATACATTTTGTTGAATTTTTGGTTAAGAAATGATCAAGAAGATTTTTTAAGATGTAAATTTGATGCACTTTTATCAAAAATAAAGTAAATTCATAAACGTGGTTAATTTTTAAATCTTAAACGGCAAGCACGCGCTCAAATGTACACAGTATGACTTACGTGTCAAGTCAAATATTCATATCTCAAACAGGAAGCGCGCGCTCGGGATCACATGATCACTTACGCACCCAAACTAAATATTAAAATCTCAAAAGGGAAAAGCACACAATTGCTGAGGCAAACTATAATCTAAATATTTCATAAGAAATGTACAAAAGGATAATAAAATAGTAGTAGAAGGTAGAAAATAAAATAGTAAAATACATTACAATTTACATGCACAGAATCTCTTCAAAAAATACATTCTTTGTTGTGATGCGCCCATTCCGATCAGCTGATTGATCGCTTGTCTCAGCGATAAACACTTTGAGTCCGTCAAATAAGCGGCATCGTGAAAAGGCCACATACATCTGATCATTCGTAAATACGGGTCCCTGCAAGTACACTACCTTCTTCAAGCTTTAACCCTGACTCTTGTTGATGGTTATAGCGAACGCGAGCTGAACCAGAAATTGAAGGCGAGACATTTTAAATGAGAAGATGCCTTCCAAGGGTTAGAGCTTAATGCGTGGGATGAGAACGCGCTCGCCTTTTGAGAAGCCAGTCAGCACCTCACATTCCAGAATGTAGCGGTTTATTTTGCGACGCGCATGCTTGTTTCATTGATTCAACCCTTGCTACTGTTAACCTTTAGTGGGATGGCATGGCGCGCTAATCCCGACCCTTCAATTTTATTGAGAAACTCGACGGGTAGGCGGAGTTTCTCATGCATGTCGTCACTCTCAAGTTTATCAGCACTATGTTTCACTTATTGTTCGTCGGGCAGGAGGTCAAGCACCTACTGATTGGTAAGCGCGCAATCATCCATATTGGGTGCAAGGATGGTGCGCTCCTCGATGGTTCCCTCGGCTGGTGATGTGTTGTTGCCACTGTACAGGAAATCGATCACACTTTGAGGATGTCTGCCGAAAGTGTGATCGAGTCGGTTCGAGCATTGCCGTTCCAACAGAAAGCAAATATTGCGCAAACTCGTCCTCACATTCATCGACGCGCATGTTCTTGGTGAGTGTAAACTTATTTACCAATTTCCAAAGCGGGTTATACTTGATGGTCGATTCGCAAGTTTGCGCGCGTCCCGCCTTCAGGTAGTCACCACACATGAGGATGATTTTCCCAGCTAATGGAACACGCACTACCCGTCTATGATTGTGAGCTCTGCTCCTGGCATGATTAACTTTATTAATTTAAATCGCGCCTTAACCATTAAGCAACTTTGAAATTGATTCGCGCGCCGACAGTGTTGCAATTTCGAATCTGAATCGCATACCAACTGTTTTACAACTTTGAATTTGAATCGCGCGCCACTTATTTGATCGGATCATGTTTAGGGGTCATTTTAGGGTTGAGTATGAAAAAATTATGAATATTAATATAATAGATAGATAGAAGATAGATAGAAGCTGACGTTCGACTGAATAATCTGTCACGTGAATATATTTTATTGAATTTTTGGTTAAGAAATAATTAAGAAGATTTTTAAAATGTAAATTTGATACACTTTTATCAAAAATAAAGTAAATTCATATACGCGGTTAATTTTTAAATATGTATTAAATAGAGTGTCATGACAAAATTGTATTTTTACTCTCACAACTATTAACACCAAAATGTATGTAAAATCATTTTATGTTCTCTGTTTTGTTTAATTGAGATTCAATTACAAATTTTCTACTCATTTTGTCATCACAGTGTGTCATCACAAAAACATCGGCAATTTTAATAAATTTTGTCATTGTCACGGTGTAATGCGCATGATCATAGATTCAATATAAACATATTTTGTCATGGCATTCTGGCGTCGTGACAAAACTTTGCTGAAAACACCTGAGGTACCCGTTTCAGGTACTTCCCGGTGGAATTTTTCCGATTTTTCTAGCAAAGGCACACCGCTATATTAATGTCGACCTACCTTGAAAAATTTAAACGGATCGGATCATGTTTAGGGGTCATTTTTGCGTTGAGTTTGAAAAAATTAAGCGTATTAATATAATAGATATGGTCCTAGTTGCATATCCGTTATTCGTTGCTATTTGAAGAGTTATGTTAAGCTCAGTGTTACAATTTGAATTTGTCAGAGGGATGTTTATTAGTCTATCTATGAGTGAGTGGAAAGCTGACATCTTAATATTATGGGGATGGTTTGAAGAACTAGGGATAGCATCGTCTGTATACGTGAGTTTCCGATAAATTTTGAAGTCTAAAGAAGAATTAATCCTGGTTATTGTTATATCTAGAAAAGTAATACATTTATTTTCTTCTTTTTCCAACGTAAAACCAATGGTGGGATATTGAGAATTTAAACAAGTAAGGAAAGAGTCTAACAGTTTATCAGGTCCATTCCATAGACATAATATGTCATCAACATATCTATACCAAAAGATTATATGACGAAAATAAGGATTGTTATTTGATATGATTATTTATTCGAAGAAATTCATGAAAATTTCAGGTTACAAAGGTAACAGAGGAGAGCCCATGGATAGACCATCAGCGAATTTGAAAAATGTAATATCAAAACAGAAATAATTTTGTTTAATACAAGTCTCAAAAACTAACTCCAGTTCACGAAGTAAGCTCTCATCTCACCCATGGGCTCACTTCAGGGGCTTAGTAAATCGCAGTATATTATGGTAAGTAACATTTTAATTCATTAATGTATGAATTATTTTATTTTAGGTAGACGCGAGTGTTGGTGAGCCATTGCCAATGGAAATAGGAAATGTCAATTAAATGATAAAGTTTTTGATTTTAAATATAATATATTTTGTGAAGCAAATTTGTGTAGTGTTTTATTTAAAATTCTCACCAACATACTCCTGCATTATTAAGTATCTTAACTAACGTAGTTACTGGACGTGTCACCTGGCTTCTGGATGTTGTAATAGTTTTTATTCGTAAAATGATTTCATATTCTGGATGAACTGCTATTATATACTTTTTACGCTATTTGCCGTAGGCACTTGGCGAAACACACTTATACTTAATAAACACATTTTTTATTAATCACTTGTTTTTTGTTTCGCAGGATTTTCCAACCAAAAAATTCGATTGCGTAAGAATTTGTAGATCATCAGCATCAATATTGATTCTGCATAACAATATTGCCTTGAACAAATGAATGATTTTCAAGTCAGATTGACATTTTCGACTCTCTTCAGGTGGTACTTGAACGATTTCACGGTTGATTTCCACAGTCCCTCAAAGTGTGGATCGCGAAGTGAGCTGAAGTGGATATTAATACTTGTCTGTAAGAAAACTAACTGGTTGTTGGCGTTTTATGTATGGGAAAAAAATTTATAAATCGGACTGGACAAATCATGACTTGAAGATCAATTCATCTTTTGAGCGACACGCCCGCTCACCATATCAATCAAAAATGACAAGGACAAAATAATTCCGCAAATCTGACATCATACCTCCATCGACTACTGTTCAACCATTCGCCAGCTCACCAACTTCAGGGATCGAGACACCCGGTCGACAACTCGTTACCACTGAAGCTTCAAGCATCAAGAGTGCTCGATCGACACCTATTCAACCACTCGCCGGTACACCGCCTTCAAGTATCAACATTCCTCCACCGACATCTTTAATTTTTAGACGAAACGATCCCTCAACACACACCATCCATCGGAAGAACAGCACCGAAAAATAGTCAAATTTTTTAAAAGGTCCAACAATCTATCCTGAGGGTGAGAGCAATGTCAAAGTTAAAAACTCATTCAACTCCAACAACATCGAGGATCAGCCCACCATCAACATCACAAGTTCACCCAGTTCTAACACCAACGGAGGTTTAATTTCAGGCTCCCCATCAGCATCTTTCGTTGATTCAGTCTTTCCACCAGCAGTGAGGATGCGTATTATCTCATCTAATAGTGATGGAAGATACCTCGTCGGGCGCCTCAGAGAAGACAAAATCTTGGAAGCGGCAAAACTATACGTTGCCCAGTACAAGGATTTAAAAGCCGGCACAAGCTTCCGAGGCACAACGTTCAAAGACCTTAAATTAATTCTCAGAAAGGAAGGATTTCCAACTTGTGTGGAGAAGTTAAAGGATATCCTGGTCAACTTTTACAGGCATACGACATCTCAAAAGAATATATTGAGAAAAACCCTATCTGCATTCCGAGATTTCACCACAACCGAGAGAATTAATCACCTGAATAATAGTAAGAATAATTTTAACCAATTTTATTTTAACAAAACAAATTTTTAATAGACACGACGTGCATTTCAGAGATTAACTCTAGAAATGTCAACATAGATAGGTTTGACAACAATACTGATTATAATAGTGAAACTAATTTAAATAATAATATTGCCATAAATGTTGACCAACATTGCTTTAATTTTTTTTATGCTAATTGTGGAGGAATTAGAACTAAAGTATACTCCCTCTATCGAAGGTTACATTCCACAGAGTTTAAAATTTTTGCATTGGCAGAGACCTGGCTTAATTATAGTGTTTCTGGCAATGAGATTTTTAATTCTGATTGGCTAGTTTATAGAAAAGACAGAAATTATGATCTAAGTAATAACAAAAGGGGAGGTGGGGTATTGTTAGCAATTCACAAGTCCATCCCCTCATCCGAAATAAATTCTGACTCTAAATTCTACGTTCCGATACACCCACTATCTGAACAGATATGGTGTTTTATTAATTTCAGCAGCAAAACATTAATTATTGGTTGTATCTATGCGTCCCTCCAGCATCGGACGAAAATATCTATGAAAGTATTTTTAATTCAATTAATGTAATTTCAACTAACATTAATGACGATAACGAAATTTTAATTTTTGGAGATTTTAATAGACCACACTTACAATTTATTAGAGATCCTGACGATGAAAATTTACTTTTACCGACAAATACAAACGACAACATTGATATTAGACTACTAAATTGTACTTACGGCAACAATATGTATCAAATCTCTGATATTAAAAACAGTAACGATAGACAACTTGATTTAATACTTGCCACAGCTTTCGAACATTGTAACGTAAGAGAAGCTGATGATACTGAGTCTTGCTTCACTAATTCAATACATCATAAAGCATTAATAACCAACTATAACCTATCTACTTCACCTTGTAAACTTCAAAACGAACCGAAATACGCGTACAATTTCAAAAAAGCTAATTTTAACTCAATTAAGATTGAAATTGATATGATTAATTGGCAAGAAGTATGTTCCTATGATAACCTAGATTTCACTATTGATCAATTCCATACTATTATTGATGGGATTATTTCAAGACATGTTCCCTGGGTAAAACAAAGAGAAAATAGAAAAGAACCTTGGTTAGACAGACGTCTCAAGAATCTACGCAATAGAAGAAACAGAGCTTTTAAAGTTTTCAAAAAGTATCCAACAACGAACAATAAAACACGACACCATCAGTTATATGAAGAATTTGAGTCCGCATCAAGAATAGCTTACGATAACTACATCAAACAACTCGGTGAGAACATAATTTCAGAACCAAAAAAATTTTATGATTTTGTTAACTCTAAACGGAACACTAAAGGATACCCAGTAACAATGTATTTGAACGAGATATCGTCCTCGAACCCAAAAACTCTCTCCGATCTTTTTGCTGAGCGTTTTCAATCCATTTATAAAAGAGAAGCCAATGAAAGCAGTTTACCTGATTTCTATCAGGAAAACATATCACCCCGTTATGAGCTATGGAATGTGGAGTTGGAAGAGAGTGACATTTTGACCGGACTGCGAGGTCTGGACATTAAAAAAGGATCTGGGCCTGACGGCATTCCGCCCATATTTTTGAAAGAATGTGCAAACTCTCTAGTTAAACCATTATATTACATCTTTAACCGATCTCTAGTGGAAGGAATCTTTCCTAGTTTTTGGAAATTGTCATTTTTGACAGCAATTTACAAATCTGGCGGAAGGTGTAATGTAGCTAACTACAGAGGAATTGCTGTCTTATCTTGTATTCCCAAACTCTTTGAAAAATTAATTCATGATAAGCTTGCAGAAACCATTGTCTCCAATCTTAATGATCAGCAACATGGATTTATCAAAGGTAGATCCGTAACAACTAACCTGACAATCTTAACTTCGTACTTATTAAAACAAATGGGAAAAGGATTTCAGGTTGTTGCAATTTACACTGATTTCAGCAAGGCTTTTGATAGAGTGGATCATAAAGTGTTGATTAAAATACTAGAACTAATGGGAATAGGTGGCTCATTACTCAACTGGTTGAGCTCATATCTAAAAGACCGAACTCAATGTGTTCGCTTTCAAGGCCACATATCACAAGCAGTACAAGTAAGTTCAGGGGTTCCACAAGGTAGTCACTTGGGGCCATTGCTCTTCAATCTCTTTATATCAGACTTGTCAACAGTACTGCAAAACATCAAGCATTTATTCTATGCTGATGACCTAAAAATATTTCACAAAATCGAAAATACAGACGATGCAATTTGTTTACAATCAAATCTAAACAAATTGATATCGTGGTGCAACATTAATAAATTAGATCTAAATGTGGACAAGTGTTACGTAATCAGTTTTACAAGGAAAGTTGTTCTTCATAATATTGACTACGTAATTGATGAGAGGAGTTTGAAAAGAGTGGACGAAATAAGAGATTTAGATGTAATAATTGACACGCGAGTTAATTTCCATAAACATTATGATGTAACGTTGGGAAAGGCATATGGGGTACTGGGTTTCATAAAAAGAAGAGCTAAAGAATTCAATAACTTATGGGTAACAAAATCACTCTATTGCTCATTTGTGAGATCTATCCTTGAGTATGCTTCGGTAACTTGGATGCCATACACCGAAGAGTATGCAATAAAATTTGAATCAGTCCAGAAGCAATTCTTATTGTTCGTGCTCAGGCATATGTTCGATCCGCAAGATTATACCAACCTATCAAGTTACAATTCTAGACTCGACTTAATAGGTTTAGATACTCTTTCATTAAGACGAAATTTGCTCGCGGCCAGTTTCATTTTTGACGTGTTAAAAAAAAAACATCAACGTCGATGAAATTTCAAATGCTGTGGTTTTAAATCAAGGACGCACTCGACATGCAAAGTACTTAAAAGAAGTTCACCACCCTACCAACTATGGAATGAATGAACCAATAAATAGAGCATGTAAAATTTTTAATAACCATATTGACGTTTACAAGCCAGGTACTAACTTGACAAAACAAACATATAAGAAAAATTTCAAATCGCAATTTAAATAAATTTTTAGTTTATATAACTGACTGTATGTTTGGGTTGCTACCTAACTACCATTGGTGAGGACACTAAGTACTCCGAGTCACACCAATCGTAGGTTTGTATGAACCCGTAAAAATAAACTTAGCAAGAACATTTAATATTTAATTTTTAAGTATCAAAATAAGAAAAAAATAATAAAATAAAATTGTGAAAGAATAAGTTAACGAAATACAAATTTGTTAGAAAATAAGAATTTATATATTAGAATATTTTTACAATATATACCTTGTTTGGTAAATTTAAAATAAAAAAAAAATCAGTGATTAGTGGATTTGTGGTTTTATTTTTTATTTCCTTTGTTAGGTTTTACAACTGTCGATTAACACCAATAAAGTTGAACCCATTGTCGCACCAAATTTGTTCTGGACTTCTACGCCTTGAAACGAAACGTTTTAATGCTGCCAAGAATGAGTCGGAATCCAGATTGATCACTACTTCTAAGTGGACAGCTTTAACAACTAGGCACACACAAACTGCCACATATGACCTTTCAATTGGAGCATTTTTATGTTTTGAGGTTTTAATATACATAGGCCCAGCATACTCTAAGCCAGTTTTAATAAAATGGTCGACTCTGCTGACATCGTACTGCTGGTACATTAGCCATTCTTTGCTCATTTTTGTGGAACCGGTAATATTTAAAGGAATGCATATAGTGCATTCCTTTATATAGCGCTTGAAGATGTACCTCGTTCCTACTATCCAGTGTTTATTTCGTAGAATGCTCAGTATGAGGTTGGTATGTAAATGATTTTTCGGCAATTAATTGGATATTTGACCGAAAATGTTAAATATGCTCTGTGTAGCCGCTCGCCTATTCGTAGTAATCCATTAGAGTCTACAAATGAATCAAGTGAAGATAGTTGATGTTTTGTTGTTAAATTTAGCTTAGCTTTTGTATCATGTCATTGTCATCTGAGGTCTCGGACAGAATGTGGCGATATTTCGGCCTTTCTTCTAGGTTTGCGTTGTCCGAGTTTGTTGTACACTTCGATTTTGGCCAGTTGTTCTCAGGTTCACTTAACCATCGTGGCCTATGCCACCATAGATACGATTTTGTTAACTTTGATGGTTTACCTTCTCTCGATATCACTTAACTTGAAGACAACTTAATGAGGTAGGTAGTTTTTGTCATCGTTTGCTGCGAGAATCATAATAGCTGGTCATGTGTCTGAACTCGATATATTCATTGATGAATGTCTTCCGTGCTTCATGCAATTCCTGTGATTGCAAATTTTGTTT
Source organism: Nephrotoma appendiculata (assembly GCA_947310385.1). NCBI lineage: Eukaryota > Metazoa > Arthropoda > Insecta > Diptera > Tipulidae > Nephrotoma > Nephrotoma appendiculata. Next base: position 145,152,985 of record OX371225.1, on the reverse strand, counting down.
CCATTGCGAACGGACGTGGTTGTGCTGTTTGCCTAGTAGTCTCGCTTTTTTATAAGGTAGTTTGACAATAAATTGACCACTGGCATCTTTCCTGGTTGTCTGTTCGTAAAATATATCACATTCATTCAAAAACAACTTTGGATTAGTTATGGGTATCGTTTCCTCAATCTCCCAGCCTTTCTTCAACTCATGGTGTAAGTCGTCATATGCTGAATTGACTGTTGACTCCGACGTAGTGTGGATATTGATGGCATTTGGCAATTGGTCCGGGAAGTTACCCGCAACTAGCCAGCCAAATTTTGATGATTGCAAAATTGGAAATCCCTTAGCTGTTCATCTTTCGAGATTTAATATTTGGAAGAATATGCCAGCTCCAAGGAGAACGTCAGTTTTGTGTGGTTTGAAGAATTGTGAATCGGATAACTTCAAATCAGGAATTTGGATGGGAAGTTTGATTGGTAATTTTATTGATAATATGAGCCTTAACGAGCAGCTTAAAGTTTGGTTCTAAGCGTGAATAAATTTTCATATTGATTGTTCCTTTTAGTTTGTCCGGCCGATGCAGTTGCTAGACCGTAAACAGATATGGATGCTTGGTTTCTTTCAAGGCCTACGCTTTGTGCGCAGGATTCTGTCACAAAAGATGTTTGAGAGCCTGAATCCAATAGCGCTCTAAATGGCTGTAGTATACCGGTATGTGATTTAATATAAATAGTTGCTGTTGATAGTACCGTGGTTTCCGATGCATAGTGTGTGTGTACCTGTGTTTTGGTTTTTTTGTCAGTGGTTTGGTTTGATTCAATAGTGACTTTTGGCTTCAAAGTTGGTTGCTTTGCTGGCTCATCGGGCTGTTGATTGACTAGGATGTGATGAATAGTGGAGGCGTGACTAGATCCTTGCCCTTGGAGATTTTCGTTTGAATCTTGATGGAGTAATGTATGATGACGGTTTTTACAGATGAGGCTAGAACCTTTGCTGAAATATTTGGCACTTACATGATGTATGTGAAGTTGGCCCAAATGTCAGCCCAAAAAAACGCAGTGGCAGCACGAAAACTATAATTTCTGTCACATATGAACTGTCAGCCCAAAAAAATCGTATGTCACGACATTTTAATGATGTCAGCCCAAAAAATAGAAATATTTTTCGTTATAGATTTTTGAATTCAGCCCAATTTTTTTTTCACGACAGTAACAATCGTGACAGTAATATCGGATACACGCAGCCCAAAATTCAAATTTTTATAGTTAAAGGAACCATGTGATCGTGTATAATAAATGTAAAACAGCCAAGAAGCAATTCTTATTATTTTCAATTGGTTAACGAAAATATTATTTTTAAGGAAGAATAATATGTGACCTCGAGTTTTAAAGACGGATATACGCCAAAATTATCGAGTTTTAAAGACGGATATACGCCAAAATTATCGATTTTTTGAATTTAAAGGGAATTTTTTTACTTTTGTTTACTATCTTCGAAATATGTAAACTTCTATTAAGAAAGTAGGAGTTTCTGGATTTTTTCAAAACTATGACGTATATCAGCCTTTGTTAATTAAAGCATCATATACAAATACGACTGGTCAATCCGATCATTTAGTTTCATTTTAATAAGCATATAGTACTTAGACACCTTCATAATGAGAACAACCTAAATTCGGCCGCTTTACGAACAACCATAATATTTAATGGAAGTTGAGATTTTCGGTGTTGGTCATCGGTCTTGTTATGCTTTTCGATAGATAATAATGGCGAATATTTCGATAATTAATCTTTGTAACAATTATAGTTTCAATAAAGTTGAATTTGATCGAAAAAACCCGAGTTTCTATTTGCAAACCTAATATATAAAAAGCAGCACCCGACTTTGTTTTAAAACGAATGTACACATTGTAAATCTCGAATACATCATACTTGATTTCTAAGGTGAGAAATAAAACTTACTAAAATTTTAGTACAAGCTTTTGTTAGGTCAAAAATCTTCATTCCTACTCTTTGACTACTCTTCTGGAACACTTAATCTATAAATTTATTAGAATCTTATAGTTATTAGTCGGCTTTCGTAAATTGTTAACCTTTCAACATTGCAAAAGTTAAAAAACAGTCACAAAGGTGTCTACTCCTAGAACACCGTTTTAGCCAAATTTTGGAAAAGACTGACAAAGTTTAAGACCGATCAATCAATCTGTCTGAAAAACATCTTCGCTTAAATTTTAGACTGATTTCATAGCAAATTATAATTAGAATAATTTTGTTTATAATGATTTTTTGAAATATTTGGGAAAAACTATAAAAATCGAGAAAGTTTTAATTAGGAGTAGCTACCAATTACAGTTCACAGACTTCCTCTACATTCCACTCAATAATATAATTGTTCGTAATTCGGCCGAATATAGCCATTCTTGGTATGAGGACCCCACCACAACCTCCTGAAACTTCTTACTCGTAAAGGCCAGAATCAAATCTGTCCGAAAATCATAATAAGACCGATGACCAACACCGAAAATCTCAACTTCCATTAAATATTATAGTTGTTCGTAAAGCGGCCGAATATAAGCCATTCTTGGTATGAGGACCCCACCACAGCCTCCTGAAACTTCTTACTCGTTAAGGCTAAAACCAGATCTGTCCGAAAATCATAATAAGACCGATGATCAACACCGAAAATCTCAACTTCCATTAAATATTATGATTATTCGTAAAGCGGCCGAATATAGGCCATTCTTGGTATGAGGACCCCACCACAGCCTCCTGAAACTTCTTACTCGTAAAGGCTAGAACCAGATCTGTCCAAAAATCATAATAAGAGCGATGACCAACACCAAAAATCTCCACTTCCATTAAATATTATGATTGTTCGTAAAGCGGCTGAATATAGGCCATTCTTGGTATGAGGACCCCACTACAGCCTCCTGAAACTTCTTACTCGTAAAGGCTAGAACCAGATCTGTCCGAAAATCATACTAAAACCGATGACCAACACCGAAAATCTCAACTTCCATTAAATATTATGGTTATTCGTAAAGCGGCCGAATATAGGCCATTCTTGGTATGAGGACCCCACCACAGCCTCCTGAAACTTCTTACTCGTAAAGGCTAGAACCAGATCTTTTCGAAAATCATAATAAGACCGATGACCAACACCGAAAATCTCAACTTCCATTAAATATTATGATTGTTCGTAAAGCGGCCGAATATAGGCCATTCTTGGTATGAGGACCCCACCACAGCCTCCTGAAACTTCTTACTCGTAAAGGCTAGAACCAGATCTGTCCGAAAATCATAATAAGACCGATGACCAACACCGAAAATCTCAACTTCCATTAAATATTATGATTGTTCGTAAAGCGGCTGAATATAGGCCATTCTTGGTATGAGGACCCCACTACAGGCTCCTGAAACTTCTTACTCGTAAAGGCTAGAACCAGATCTGTCCGAAAATCATACTAAAACCGATGACCAACACCGAAAATCTCAACTTCCATTAAATATTATGGTTATTCGTAAAGCGGCCGAATATAGGCCATTCTTGGTATGAGGACCCCACCACAGCCTCCTGAAACTTCTTACTCGTAAAGGCTAGAACCAGATCTTTTCGAAAATCATAATAAGACCGATGACCAACACCGAAAATCTCAACTTCCATTAAATATTATGATTGTTCGTAAAGCGGCCGAATATAGGCCATTCTTGGTATGAGGACCCCACCACAGCCTCCTGAAACTTCTTACTCGTAAAGGCTAGAACCAGATCTGTCCGAAAATCATAATAAGACCGATGACCAACACCGAAAATCTCAACTTCCATTAAATATTATGATTGTTCGTAAAGCGGCTGAATATAGGCCATTCTTGGTATGAGGACCCCACCACAGCCTCCTGAAACTTCTTACTCGTTAAGGCTAAAGCCAGATCTGTCCGAAAATCATAATAAGACCGATGATCAACACCGAAAATCTCAACTTCCATTAAATATTATGATTATTCGTAAAGCGGCCGAATACAGGCCATTCTTGGTATGAGGACCCCACCACAGCCTCCTGAAACTTCTTACTCGTAAAGGCTAGAACCAGATCTGTCCAAAAATCATAATAAGACCGATGACCAACACCGAAAATCTCAACTTCCATTAAATATTATAGTTGTTCGTAAAAGCGCCCGAATATGGTCATTCTCAATATGAAGGTGTGTAAGAACTATATGCATATTAAAATGAAACCGATTGACTAACCGTATATGAGGCGTTTACTAACAAAGACCGACATACGTCATAGATTTTTAGTTAAGGAAAATTCCGAAAACCTCGATTTTTTTAATAGAAGTTTACATATTTTGATAGTTAGTAAACAAAAGGAGAAGTTCAATTTTAATTCGAAAAACGATAATTTTGGTGTATTTCAGACTTTGAAACTTGAGGCCACGTATTATTGTTCTTTAACAATAATATTTTCATGAACCAATTAAAAATAATAAGAATAGCTTCTTGGCTGTTTTATAGATTTCAACAAGTTATACAAAAATTGTGGTTACTTCAAAATTCTATAACGACAAACATTTTTGTTTTTTGGGCTGATATCAATAAAATGTCGTGATATACGATTTTTTTGGGCTGACAGTTCTTACGTGATAGCAACTATAGTTTTTATGTTAAAAAATCACTTTCATTTAAAGCATGAACATGTTTGATTTAAATGTGTATATTTTTTATTTTATTATTATTATAATTTTATAAATTTAAAATACAATTATATTATTTATATTCATTTCATTCAAATTAATATTTAATCTTTGAATTTATGTGATGTTCAATGCTTCTTCAGTTTTCTGTCATGATAGTTATCAAAATAGATGACGGTATTGCCAGCGGCAAAAAATATAATTTTTTGGGCCAGAATTTTGGGCCAACTTCACAAACGTACTTACATGACCATTCTTGAGGCAATTACGACATAAGTCTTTTTCTATAGTTAATTTTGTTCTTGGACCACTAAATTTATAATATTGGGACATAGGTACATTTCTAATCGAGCGGCAATGAAACGTGGCCTTCCTAAAATTATGTAAATAAAAAACATTTGACATAAAGAATTGCACATCGTAAAAATTTAGGTGCTTCCCGAGATAAACAGTTACATACCTTCCTTTGTAAACCAATGTAATATCCTACACTGATCTCTTCCAACGGTCCTATAGGTACCAGGTTTTTAATATAAATGATGTAGTTATAAAATTAACAATATTGAGAAAAACTAAGGATGGGAAGCCATATGCAAAATATAATTTATTGTAATTTACTACTACTTAGTTGAATTTTTATATCATGTATATATATATGTATATGTCTTTTCAAAAATAATAGCCTTAAAATACTCTTATGAATTAATGTACATTTAGTTTGATTTAAATTATTATATGGTCGGCGATTGAACGTCGTAGAGGAAAGACGTGTTTTTTGTCTCTCCTATAAATAATTAAAAATAAATAGTTTAAATGTGTTTTAATTAACTAATTAATTTAATAATATATATCTAAGTGTTCATAGACATAAATAATATATTGTGTGATTTAAAGAAGTTTGAAGCCGTAATAAGATACATATTGAATAGTTATATTATATTAATTTGTGTGTGATGCGCTTGCAATGGCGTAGAATATGTATATTACAATTTCGTTTATATGTATTTTGATACCGTTGTTTGAATTCATCATACGCATTGTATGTATGTAATTTTTCAATATGTATAGAACTCTTATGATTCCAGAGGATGAATAAGATAAGTGTTTTCTCATTTTTTCCATTATCACGTTTTAATACATATTAATTATTAACATATGTTTTTCCAAATAAATTTTAAGTATATAATAAAATGATTACTGTACTGTATAACTCATAAAGGTGTAGAGTACTAGTATTCTCAAGGTGGTAGTATTGTTTGAGTATTGTTTGTGCCAGAAAGTGTTTTTCAATTCTGTTATTCTGTTTTGTTACACTCGATAACAATTTTTGTTGTTCTTTTTGCGACGATTGGTTTTCGTTGGTACTTTTGAATTTTAACTTTTGTTTTTTATATTTATTTACTCGTACGACGTACATTATATTTCGTATGGAAATTAGTATTGGAGGTGTATAGCGGGATATAATGTACATTTCAATACCACCGAAAATGTGGTTTTTAAAATGAATTAATATAAATGTTTATAGAATGAAATAATATAAGCCTTTTTTATTTATATTTATATTTTATAACTAATCAATGTAAATCCATGCAACTATTATTTTCATTAATGAAAATTTTTTGGAATTTAAATTTAAATTTTAAATAGAATAGAGCCTTTGTTTATTCATTTCTGAGTTTTCTCCTTTTTCTAAATCGCTTTTTATAATTCATAATTTTAAGTTAAAAATATGAATTAAAATAAGTCGCTGGTGTTCATACAAAAATCAACTTTTTTGCTTCATTTTTGGAGAACTTTCTTGATTCGGACTTTTTTAGTTCGGTACCCCTTTATCAGGTGTTTATTATTAATACTATATTATTCATTGCAGTTCCTGATTAAGCTAATTTATTTAGTCCTAATGAACATTTTTGATTACAGAAGAATTTTGAAGCCGTAATGACTACATATTTATTATTTGCAGCTTTATTATTTTGTAAGCGTCGAGGAATAAATACTCTTGGGATAAATAAGTTTTTGCCTGAACAGCTAATATATATGATTTTTTGCTCTTATTGACATTTTTCCATTTAGCTAAAGGGAATTATTGTTGTGTAGCATTGCTTTTAGAGTAAGATAATTACGGTAAATTGAAGAAAAATGTCCACTAATTAAAAAGAGTCATCTATTATTTAACTCATTAACTATAATTTTATATAATAAAAGAATCTGGAGGTTCAAATATAGATGGAAGTGGAAGCTGAGTCTTTTAAGCCTCATAACAAATAAGGCTATTTACCTTGGTTTAGAATAATATTTAATCATTGTTAATACTAATGAAATTTTATTTCTTATTTTAATTTAATTTAATTGTATATTTAAGATTTAATTTGTCTCACGACAATTGGTTTTATTTTAATAGATTAAATGACTATGGCTATATGTAACATTGAAGTGTCGGTGGAGTGAAACTTTATGGGTTGACTTATTTTTTGGCTTGGAGGCTATACAATAAAATTTATAATCAGACAAATATTGATACATAGATGTTTTTTGTATTTTTGGGATCAATGGCACTTATTTAATTAGATTATTTTCTAATAGCTACTTATTACTAATTCTGTCATCTTACAGATTCCTGATTAGCTTAATAGTTTTATTTAATTCTGATTGGGAATAAATTGTAATGGGTTAATTTGTTTAGGTATTGGCGATTCTTAACCTGTGACACCTTCATTATTGATATATTACCTTATAGATTCCAGATTAGCTATTTTTGAAACCAGATGTATTTGTTTCATTTTTATTTTTATTAATAAACATATTAGTTTATTAGGGATGGTAAGGTTATCCGTTGAAGAGGGGATCCATCCGTTTGATACTACAATATTTGGATTTGATTTATTTTATTTTATTTGTTTTACGACAATCAAATTATTATTAATTTAGTTATAATAATCATTACATTGCATTACATTTATTCTATTCAAGAATAATTTAAATATATCGTACAAAATAATGATTCTCTAACGCATAATAATGACATTTTATTTCAGGAAACTTACTCATACCATTAAGATGCCAACATTATTGATTATCAATTTTTTTAAAATGCTATAATAAAGGTGTGTGGAGGGCCTGGCGTCGCGTTATTGTAAATTGATATAAGGAAATGGTATTAAATAAAATTTCATCACTCATAATAATGAAATTTTATTTCAGGACATTTACTAATTAATCAATTACTTTTTAGGATGTTGATTGCTGATTATTTATATCCCGAAGAACAAAAATAATTGTGCCGTCTTGTGCTTAACTAACTATTGACTACTTAGGTGTCTGTAACCGGGTCAAGTCTATCATACCTAACAACCTTTCCTATCCCTCCATCTTGTTATATGTAAAAGGGGTGTACGGTTGGCCCGGCGTATCTGGGATCCTTGCTTAGTCTTGGCCGTACATTCTAATCAATATAATTTAACTCATAATAATGACATTTTATTTCAGAAAATTTACTGCAACTTAATTAATTATAAATTTTAATTATAATAATCAATTTTTTTTAAGGATGCTGATTGCTGAATATATCCAAAATAATCAAAAATAATTGTGTTGTCTCATGCTAACCGTCTTATATTACATTTCAACTAACAATTTACTAACTATTGACTACTTAGGTGTCTGAAACCGGGTCAATTTCCATAATAATTAACTAACCTTTCCTATCCTTCCATCTTGTTATATGTAAAAGAGTGTGCGGATGGGCCTGGCGTCAACCGGGAATCTTACTTAGGTTTGATCGCACATTCCAATCAATCAATCAATCAAAAAAATTTAGTTTGATTTAAATTATTATATGTTTTAACTATTAAATGTAAATTTTATTATTATTAAAACTGTAAATAACATATTAAATATATGTATATACATATTATCAATTAATAAAAATTATTATTTTTTATAAATAAACTAAAATTAAATCAATTGTTTTATTTATTTTCATTAATCTACAGGCAGTCATGAAGTTTTACGAGAAAAGTTTCAAATTGAGAATACTTTTAGTTTCCAATTAGGAACATGCACTTCGCAAATTAAATCTTAGTTGCTCAAATTGTATGTGTTTTTGGTTTCCTATTGAGAATACTTTGCTGAAATATTTCTACTGTCTCTCTCAAAAGAAGCATCTATTGCTCAAATTTGATGATTTTAAGTGTCAAATTGAGAATACTTTGCTTAAATGTAATCGCTACTTTTCTTAACTAAAACATACCCCACTTAATTTATGCTACTTTTAGTCTCCAATTGAGAATACTTTGGTTAAATGTTACTACTGTTGTTCTCAAATGAAACACAAAGCACAATCAATTGTGTCTCAACTTAGTCTCAAATCATGTAAAGTTTCTGCTTAAATTATCAGAATATTGATCTCAATTATAATTTAAGAAAGTCACACTTTCTTCTGATTTATTTTAATATCAACATGATCGTAGTTCTTCCTCAATCAAGTAAAACAATAGTTTAATTTTAATCGGTGTAATGACAACTACAGCAAGTTGTTCTCATTTCGAGCAAAAGTTAAAAAAATATTAATGAATTTCTTTATTCTTAATCACAAACTACGTATGGCGAAACAGAGATTATTGTTGTAACAAATTCTCAAGATATAAACTACCCATTGTTTATATTAAGAAAGAGCATTAGATTTAAATGAAGAATAACACTTTTCTTTATCTATACATTTACTTCTTCATTTTAGAATTTTTCTACGCCACGAATCATCAAGGAGTTTTTCATAATTATTCTCTCGATCAGAAAAACATTGCTTGGCGCACATTTAAGCAGCTTTTATGCTCAATACTGACCTTTTGCAATCAATAAGAGCAATCATTTCTCTCAGTGTATATATTTCACTATAAATCCGTAATTATCTCCCTCGGCAACGGTTGGTGTCCGAATATTATATAAGAAATAGGGTTTATACAAATCCGATAATACAATCCACATATCCAGGGGGACCTATAAATTTTCAGAAATCAGGGGAGAGATCATGAATTACGACCGGAAAATTTAAACGGATTGAAAAATATTTTCAAACATACTCGATTAAATTTATTAAAATTTGCCTTAGTAGATGTGGGGTGGGGTGACGCATAAAAACGCAACTATAATATTGTAAGAGTAATGAGTTAATGACTAATCTGCCAGAAGATTTTGGAAATTAAATTTCTACCGGTAGTCAGTATTGTGCCGTATTGTCTACAACGCGTAAATAATTAATATTGTATACACGTGTAGACAATGTATCTAGAATATTATGAAAATGGCATCGTAAATGTATAGAATGTAGAAATATGATATGGTAATGAAGCACATTTAAGTTTATGTTAAACAAAGTTAAAAAAAATTAAAAATCGTTTACACGATAAAAGTTGGTTTTAAATAGGGCTTATGTTGGGAGGATTAAATGATGTAAAAAAGGTGCAGGAACTTGCCACATGTTCGTGAAAGTTATATTAACCGATCACCTATCATGGTAATTTGCCATCCACTAATGAATAATTCACAACAGATTTGACAACATCTATAACAACATGACTGCTATAACCTAACAAATTTCGAGCGTTCCTATTGAAAGGCCCTTTCCAATGTTCAACATTATTACTAATGGCTAGTGGTTATTAAATGAAAACACAGCTCACTTTTTTAATTAATTTTTTTATTGCGAGGGCGTAATAGCGTCTATCCACTATCGATGAGTATAACTCATTGTTCTTTTCTTCATAGCAAAAAGTTGTCGTTATTTTTTTTTGTCAAGAACAAATGCCGATAGATGGTAATGTTCGGTGGTTGTGTGATGGTTGGCTCGGTTGTTACCGGAAAGACTGATTGCAACTTATCTTCCGTGTAGCCTTCAACCTGTCGATGGATATCTTTGATTATTTCCCGTTGCTGTGATGAGGTGTCCTAAAAATTTCAATTCTGTTTTGAAAAAATTACATTTCGCAATGTTGATACTCAGCTGGTATTCCCGAAGTCGTTAAAATACAATCTGTAGGTGTTGTTGGTGTTCGTCCACAGATGTTGACGCGATTGCGATGTCATCAATGTATGGAAGCACGAAATTTAATCCATACAGTACTTCGTTCATTAAACGTTGTTGTGTTTGTGCGGCATTTAGTAGACCAAATGGCAAAAACATAAACTCAAACAGCCCAAAGGATGTTATTGAATGCTATTTGCAAATCAATTGTCAAAAATATGGTTTTGCCATACAAGATACTTGCAAAGTTCTGGATGAATGGTATTGGATACCTGTCGGGCATCGTAATCGCGTTACTTAAGTTAATGTTTGATGGCCTGCACATACCTTGTTTCATCAAGAACTCGAACTCTGCCTTCGCCTTATCGAGCTTATGTCGTGGGAGTCTTCTCGGTCGGGAAAATACTGGTGGGCATTTCGTGACGAGATGTTTTTAACGTCACTACGCGAGTAATACCATCACTACCAGGATGAAGCGCTCTCACCTTGCCAAGAATACATTGACTTGGATACAAATTATCCTCTCTTATCAGCACCACATCATCAACTTCGAGCTGCTCAGTAGTGTATTTCCATTTAACTCGCTGTTGTAAAGATGTAAGGTAATCCTGATGCCATCGCCTCCAAAACCCTTGAATACGCTGCTGAATATTTTGCCATTTGGACAACTTATTTTGTGGTATGTGAGTCAATATTGGTTCAGGAACGAGTGTTAACGAATCGCCCACCAGAAAGTGTGCCGGTGTTAAAACTTCTAAATTAGCAGGGTCATCATCCAATCTGCACAATGGACGAGAATTTAGTAAAGCCTCGATTTGAATTATTAGTGTTGTCATTTCCTCGAATGTTAGGTTGATATTTGTGACCCTTTTCAGATGGTACTTAAACGATTTTACGCAGGATTCCCATAAACCACCAAAATGAGGAGCGTGTGGTGGGTTGAACTGGAAATAAATGCCTTTCTGCAAGAAACATTCAGAAATTAGAGAATTGTTTGATTGATCAATTATTTGTTGCTTGAGGTTTTGTAGTTCTCTGTTAGCTCCAATAAAATTGGATCCATTGTCACACCAAATTTGCTGAGGGCATCCACGTCGTGAGATAAAGCGTTTGAGTGCCGCCAAAAATGCATCAGTGTCAAGGCTGCTCACCACTTCTAAATGTACTGCTTTTACAGCTAAGCAAACAAAAACTGCAACATACGCTTTTTCCACTGGAGAGTTATTGCGTTTCGTTCGCTTAATATAAAGTGGACCAGCATAATCCAGCCCAGTTTTTAGAAATGGTCGGCTCTGACTACATCGTGCTGCAGGCAAATCCCCCATCTTTTGCTGATTCTTATGAAAGCGGTAGCGAATACATACAGTGCACGATTTAATACACCGTTTAATTATATATCGTGCTCCTATCATCCAATACTTGCTTCGTATTATACTTAATATCAGTGAGTTTCCAGCATGAATATGGTTAATGTGAGCATCTCGAACTATTAATGTAGAAACTATGTGGTCCTTTGGTAGTATTATTGGATGCATGGTAGAATATGGTAGTGTTGATTTACTGAGCCGCCCCCCTACTCGTAGTAATCCGTTGATATCAATGAATGGAGCAAGGGAGGATAACTGATTTTTTGATGAGAGTATTGATTTCGTGTGAAGAATTGATAACTCGGTTTTAAATACGTTTTGTTGGACGTTACGTAGAATTACGATTTCTGCATCATTTAATTCCGTTGGAGTGATGTTCTTCTTTTGGTGTCTAACAAGCTGCTCTCGTATTGATGCTCTTCCAAATCACAAAATATAAACCATTATCTTGCGTATTTTGAACCAGGATGAGAATTTTGCAAGTAAATTTGGAACTACAACATCTTCGTTGTCTACTTCTGCCAAGAAGTTTTTGTATTTAGTCCATTCTTCCAAAGAGAAACCAATGACTTCCACTGCTGATGATTTTGATTTCGGCCAATTCAAGTCAGGTTTACTGAGCCAAGGTGGTCCATGCCACCATAGTTGCAGTTTCGATAAGGCTTGCGGGTTTACTCTTCTGGTTATTGCATCGGCGGGATTTTGCTTCGATTCGACATGTTGCCACTTATCACGAGGAATGGTCTCCAGAATTGCTGCTGTTCTATTTCCAATAAAACTTTTCCATCGTCGCGGCACATCGGATAGCCAATGGAGCACTATCATGGAGTCGGTCCAAGCGAATACTTCTGTGTTGCTGTAAGATAAGGAGTTAATACAAAATTTCACCAACTTACATAAGAGTACTGCTCCACAGAGTTCTAATCGCGGTAAGGATATCTGCTTTATCGGAGCCACTTTACTTTTGGCGTATACACTATTTATGGTAATTTCGCCGCTCTCGTTCATGCATCGTAAATATACAACACTACCGCTTCTGAAGCGTCACAAAATGCGTGCAACTGATAATGCGTTGTAGTTGCTAATGATGTTAGACGCCGTGGAATTAGAATTGTTTCCAATTCCGGTAATGCTTGGTAGAGCCCTTTCCATAGTTTTGTGACGTTTATTGGTAAGTTAGAGTCCCACTCCAACTTAAGTAACCATAACTTCTGGAGTAGCATTTTAAATAAAATGGTTATAGGTGCAAGCCAACCCAGCGGGTCGTATATTTTGGCTGCAGTTGACAATAATTTTCTTTTGGTCCACTTCACTGTTTCACAACTTTTTTGTACCTTGAAAGAGAACGTGTCTTGTTCGGCATTCCATATGATCCCAAGCGTTTTGATAGAAGGATCGTCTTCAATTAATTTTGATATATCAATTAATTTTGGACTTCGTGTTGTGAAAATGAGTTCAAAAAGTCTTGCGAATTGGATTTCCATTTTCGTAGGTTAAAGCCGCTTTCGTTCAAAATATTGACTAGTTGTTCCTTGAGCAATATCGCTTCTTTCACGTTTTGTATCCGGTCAGCATATCATCAATATAAAAATCATTATTAATTATGTGTGCTGCAGTTGGATACAGTTCAGTAGCATTTTCGGACGATTTTTTCAATGATTTGACTGCTAAATAGGGTGCACATGCCGTTCCATATGTCACGGTGTTCAGTTTGAAAATTTGTACTGGTTTCATCGAATCTTCGCGCCACAGTATAAGTTGAAAATTGGCATCGTCGACTTGTACCAACATTTGCCTATACATCTTTTCGATGTCGGCTACTAGTGCTATTGCATGTTTACGGAATTTTAGCAATATTGTAGACAGGTCGGTTTGAATATTTGGGCCAATTTGTAAAATGTCGTTTAGAGACAATTCGGTACTCGTCCTGCACGACGCATCAAACACCACTCGTAATTTTGTTGTGCTACTACTGGGTTTGACGACTGCGTGGTGCGGTAGGTAGTATTTTCTTTCATTTTGCACTGGAACTTTGTCTGGTGATATCTGAGTCATATGTCCTAAATCGATATACTCGTTCATAAACGATTTGTATGATTTAAAAAATTCAGGATCTCTCGAGAACTGCCTCTCCATTGCAAGTAGCCGGTGATATGCTGCTTCATATGAACTGCCTAATGATTGTGACGATTGTTTAAACGGAAGTTTAACGACAAATTGTCCATTTTTAGTTCTGGTAGTAGTTTTTTCGTAGAACACTTCACATTCGTGGGTAACAGCTGAATTTGGTGGTGATGCAACCTCCTCCACTTCCCAAAACCTTTTCAATTCTTGATGGAGATCGTCGTTCAGAATTGGAATTAGTGGTTCCGTGGTAACGTGTAGATTGGTCAGACTTGAAGAAGTGTTACGACATGCGCGGGCTATTAACCATCCGAATTTTGAGGACTGGAGAAGTGGTAGACCATCTATTTCTTGTTTGTCGGGATTTAGGGCTTCAAAAAAAAACATCAGCTCCAAGAAGCACATCAATTTTACTAGGCACATAAAACTGGGGATCTGCAAGCTCCAGTTGCACATCTAGTTTATCGAATTTCATTGGCGTTGTTGGTAATGCGTTGGTAATATTGTTAATAATATGAGCCGTAACTGTTAGCGCGTAATTTCGATCGGTTCGTGAATGTACGGTCATATTGATTTTTCCTCTCGTGCGACCAGCTGGTGTAGATTCTAGACCGTAAACAGTAACGGAAGTGCAGTTTCGCTTGGTGGTTGGTAATACCGAGGTTGTAGAGGAGTAGTGTGTGTGCAGGACTTGTTTGGTAATCTGGCTATCTGAGGCTTGTGTCTGATCATTAGTGGAATTGATTGTATGGCTTTTCTTCTTCTGTTCTCCAGAATTATTGTGATCTTGTGACGTTCTATCACCTGATGATTGATCCATTGAGATGTGGTGATTTGTAGACATTGAACCAGGCTGGCCTTCATTATAGTGTTGATGAATCAAGGTGTGGTGGCGCTTTTTACAGATGAGGCACGACGATCTAGAAAAACACTTAGAACTAATATGTCCTCTTTTCAGACAGTTAGTACATAAATTATTATCCGTTGTAATCTTAAATCTAGCTTCGTAATCCATATTTCGAAACTCAGGACATTTAAATATATTATGTTGTTGTCGACAAACCACGCACTCAAGTATATTTGTGGGCTGCGCTACAACGAATGATTTGGCAGTCGGTTTTGTCGCATTTCGTTTATTTGTGGCATTGCAAATCTCAAGGGCGTCACATCTTTTGTTTAGGAACGTTAATAGAGTATCGAATGTTGGAAGATCCTTTCCAACAGATTCATTTGCCCATAATTGCTTAGTTTCTTCATCAATTTTAGTTAACATGATATGAATCAACCATGGGTCCCGTGTTTCAGCTTCTGGTCGCAGTACTCGCAATCCCCGAATGATTTCGTCAGATGTTTCACTGATTCTGCGTAATTCCAATTTGTAACTTGTGTACTCCACTAATACTGCGATTATCATGCACTGTAGAGTTAAAGAGATCATGAAAAGATGCCCAATATTTATAATCGCCGGAGAAGGCCTCGATATTTATTTTCGGTAACCGCGCGTGTTGTGATGTACTAATGCCTTCGTAAAATGTTTTTTGTTGGTCAAAAAATTGTTCTAGTGTGGTATTTATATCGTGTTTTGCTTCACTGCCACCTCGTTCTCGGCGACTACCGGCTTGTCCTAGTAGCTCGCGAGCCTTATAATACACTTCATCTACTTCATCAGTGACCGGTTTGTAAGCTGGATTACTAAATAGTTCAACTTCCATTTCGTTAAAAGTGTGATACCTTACTTCTAGACTTTCTAACCGCGTTTTAATAGCCTCGAGAGTTGTTTCCTCCGTTATCTTTTCCGCAAATCGCAAAATAGTAATTATTTGAGAATGCGCTCGATCTCGCAAACGTTCCAATCGATCAGTCATTGCTTGTAACCGGATAATTCACTTCGCTATTCACAAAAAAGCACGAGGTAATCTAATGATCGACAATGAATTCCACTAACTTATAATGATTGATAGATACCGTTATTGATAGCTGATACCGTTAACAATAAATACTACGGTTTTATATCGCACTTCGCAAAGTTAATTTGCACGTATTATTTAGTTAAAATAAATAAAATTCTACCAGAGCCATCTATGATTTTGAAGAGCCGTAATATTAAAAAGAGAGCTTTCAGTAGAGGGAAAGCTTTTATTGAATTACTATAAGAAACCGTGGTAATTGTAGAATTTTTAACCATGAATTTATGAATAAAAAATTAAACAAATAATCTAAATTTTTATTTTATATTTTTAATAAACTATTCAAAGAACACATATTTGAAAATCAGCCATCATAATGTAGTATTTATTTAGTAAATTTAAACTAAAGCGGAGCATAAATTTATTAATTTTCTATTAAAAATGAGCTTTCCGTTTAGTTGTGTAGGTTTATAAAGTAAGATAATAAAGGGTGCTGCCGCGAATTCCTCTTACATCCAATTTAAAATTTAGTTTTATAAAAATTTAACTTATTTGGTAAATTCTGGTCACATGCACATCAGAATTTTTGAGATGAACGTTGCACTTAATAGCAATCTAAACATTACCCATTTATAACAAAATTAAAGAGAAAACGTGAGCTGAAATGAAATTTTTTGAATCACCTTGTAGAAACAATAATATTATTCATATAATAAAATTTTTACATCAAAATCTATTTACGAAAATTATTAACGATGTCATGACAACGTAAATAACTTCAATTTTATCCGATTGCAGAAACGAGCTTTCTGTATTTTGAAAATCCGTTTACAGATGTCTCTGTAATAAATTTACTTGAAATTACAGAAAAGCGTAAAATAATTAAATAACTATTTACGAAAATAAACCATTATTATTGTAAGTTAAGCGCGAAATCTTTAATACAATAATTTAACATAATTAATAAAACTCAAAACAATTATAATTTTTATTTATAATACGGTTGGCATAAATAAAGCTTTTCATCGCAAAATATTTATCATCGTAGTTGCTGCGCGCTGAAAAACAATAATAGAAAAATGTCACATTTTTCCAAATTTTTTCTTTTCTTATTTCAATTCGCTCGTATTCGGTTATTTTCAGTTCCAGGAGATCTAAATAATCTATTGAACCAGGCAGTATACATAATAAATTGTTAAATTTGTTAACAAACATTAGATTTTATATTTAGCTTTAATGTATACTTAGCGACATCTTTTGATTGGTTTATTAATTACGAAAAGCTCTATAATATAATGTTTTTATTTTATGAAGCTCCAGTTTGTTTATACTACAGGATGAAACAGTATAGCCTGCGAATTTGTTGCGATGCAATTTTTAACAAATAACGGAAAAACAGTTTTCGAAGATTGTTCATCAACAATGCTGTAATAGAATGCAGAACACAATAACCCCCATATTACATAGATACTCAAAAAGCATTTTTTAACGAACGTTTGTTTTGGGAAAGAAATGCTGAAATTTTTTATGGAACACTCTATACTAATTTTTTACATACACATATAAACAAATTCTTATTTCTACAATAAAAAAAAATTTTGTGGTAGACTAATTTGAATATTTTTGCGTTAATTCGACATAATATGACTCAATTTTAAAATATGCTTTTCCAGAATATTGAACTAACCATTCAAATTAAAAATTGAAAGGAAGCATTACTGTTTTTATATACAAAAAAGCGTCTAAAAAAATATTAAAATACACTGGTTGGTATGAAAAAGAACAAAAACCTTCCCCTCTATGGAAAGCTCATGGAAAAAAATGGCGGAATCTTACGGCTCTTATATTAAGGTGGCTCTGATTCTACTTAGCTGAATTACAGTAGATTATTCCCGGGTTTCGGCACCAAAAAATGTTGAGTGGTTGTGCGAGTATGTAGAATTTAATTTGTATGCTGTGTTTAATCAAGCCTGATGACACACTGGTAAAACAATATTTGATGTTTATCGCTCAGTCGTTCTCAAAAAAGTGAACGAGAATTTTATTTATAATTTTTTATGTTTTTTCAGAAAAAAGTTATCTTAAAATTATATACAAAAATAAATTAATATTAAACTTTAAGCTACCAAAAGCTATCTTAACTCACTGCACTTAAACTTACGAAAAGTTACATTTGAATAATATACGCAACCAAATCTGGTACAATGTTTGATTCACGTTATTAACAAATTGACATTTCCATAGATATTTGATTTGTTTACATTTGGAATACGCGACATAAAAGTTAAGTACAATGAGAATAATTATTATAAGAAAATTAATCTAGATTCTAAATTTGATTTCAGATCTACGATCTTAAAAATTACAGTATAAATGATGTCTCTACAGTATAAATGATTGGAATACTATAGTTATACAATTAAAATGGTAAGTATACATATTTATAAATTCGGTTGTATTTCTTTTAGGTTGGAACTGTAGATTATTGGATGACGACATCATCAGCTGGACAACAGGATTTTCTATTTAATTTATGATATTTATTGTGTTGTGGATAAATAAAGTTGATTTGCGATTTCCCGATGTTTTGTGTTTTTTAATCTCATCAACATGTATTAATTTGGGAACCGTTTGCAGCATACAACAGTTTATTAGAATTGCGACACAGCTTTGCTTTTCCGCTAGGAGGCATAACGAACACATCTGCGCCGGTATCGGCTAAACATTTTTTGTTTGTCAAACGATCGGAAAAGTATAATCGATTTATTTGAATTTTTTCAATCACTTCTGCCTCCCCAAGTAAGTGATTATTTAGTTTTTTGGTGCATTGAAACTACACGGCTAGCGACACTTCGTGGCTGAGGTGCCGAATTCATTATGATACCAACAATTCTCGTATGTTGATGTATTAGTGGAAGATGGTTTACTATTTTCCCGTCGTGCTCTTGATGAGGATCGCGATCGACTCTGAAATTCAATTTTACTGATCCGTTTAGTTAAGCTTTGAATCTGATTTTCAAGCGACGTAACGTATGCTGCCGAATTTGAACCGCTTGCACACGATGAGTATTGCTTAGCTGATGTCACGTTGATGTGAGGCGAATCGCTTAGATCGATTAACTTATCCGCCATTTTTTTTTACCTATGTCGTCGACTTGGTCATTGCTGGTTGACACAATCATCCTAATTTGTGATGGCAACCGTTGTAACCACATTTGCTTCCATAATGCGTCGTTTAATTTATATCCACCTAGTGCCCGCATCCAGTTCAGAAGAGATGACTTTTTTTTATCACCCAGCTGTATATCTTCGAGCAACGTTTAGAATTTCGTATGCTCGGAAATTGCGTACCGTTCCGCCACTAATGCTTTTTAAGATTGTCGTATTTTGTTCTGTCGGTGGATTGGGAACAGCGTCGTTTACTTGTGATAAAATACTAGTGTCGACCGCTGTCAATAAAGAATACAATTTCGTATCATCCTGTGTGATACCGCCAAGTACGAATTGCGCTTTGACTTGCTGGAACCAAATATCGACTTCGTTCATCCAGAACGGTGGCAATTTCACCGACACTCGACGTTAATTTTATTGTCTTCGCTTGTTATTGTATTTTTTAGAACACGACAAAAAATGTGCTTAACCTCAAAAATGGATTTTATCGAAAAATTGATTGAAGTTGCACTAACACTTTACGTATTTATTCGCGTCGTAGGTCACCAATTGTGTTTCCATCCAGATATCAAATTGGTGGCTATGGTTTCAGCTGAAATGTCAGGAATCGTTAACATGTTAGGTAGGCCATCGCGTGAATCTGTCTATTAATGTTAAACAATAGCGATTATTTTCCGATGGAGGTAATGTACCTATTAAATCGATGTTTATGTGTTGAAAATGTTCGGTCGGCATGACATACGGTGAATCCTGTGTTTTATTGCGTCGGTGCACTTTCGTTCGTTGGTACTGTAGGCACATTTGTACGAATTGTTTACAATCACGCCTCATAGATGGCCAAACAAATCGTTCCGCAATCAGCTTCGTATCACAATAAATATGCAAAGATGAACGTGGTATTGCGATTGGATTAAAGGACAATGTCACTCCAGTTGACGAAATCTATTTCGTTAATTTTGTTTCCATTCGAAATCTATTTCGTTTTTTGTTATTGCATTTATTCTTGATAAAACATCTGCGACGTTGTTATCTGATCCAGTAATATGCCGTATGTTTGTAGAAATTTGACTGATATAGTCTAGATATCGGACTTGTCGTGGAGGTGATTTGTCGCTTTTTTTTTTTTTTTTTTTGAAAATGCAAATGTCAGTGGCTTGTGATCCGTATAGATGCAAAATTGTTGACCTTCCAGCATGTGTCAAAAATGAACTACTGCTCGATACATTGCTTCTAGCTCTCGATCGTATGTGCTGTAGCGTTGTTTCGTTGCTGAGAGAGCTTTGGAGAAGAACGCAAGAGGCTTTGGTTCACCATTTTTGTTTATTTGGTGAATTACAGCTCCTATGGCCACATCTGAAGCGTCCACAAATAGCTGAATTTCAGTATCCTACAAAGGTAGCTTTGCTAAATCGTCCTTACAACGTTGGAATGCTGCACTGCACTCGTCAGACCATTCGATTGGTGTTTTGTCATTCTTGACGTCGCCTTTGATTAATTTTTGGAGGACCATTTGATTGTCTACCGTATGTGGGATAAATCTCCGATAGAAATTAATCATTGCCAGAAATCGTTTAACTTTCTAAGCTGTTTTTGGTTGTTCGTACTGTCGTATAACTTTAACCTATTCCGGCAATGGTTCGATTCCCTTAACCCTTTGCTTTAATAAATTTTGATTTGTTAATTTTACATGGTTTTGTGGTGTCACCACATGACCACGCAATAAAATGATAAAGCATAAACAATTTTAGAGACAAATAATGACCATACGAGCAAAATTTTCTCGGGTTCATAATCCTAATAACCCTTTCGAGTCCTGATATCACAAACGTGAGGTACTTAATGAAAGAAAACAAAAAAAAATTTTTTCATGTAACTAAAGACCAGACCGTACAATTGTGATAATAAATATATACCTAAGCACATGCAGACGATTTTTTGTATAAATGTATGACGTACCGCCCAACTATCACAAACATTACACTCAATTTTTGAGTTACTTGAAGTCATCGATAATTAAACCGTCGCATTAATTTGTGAAATTTTGGTGAGTTGACCTTTAAAACACCATGTACCAGATTCAGCAATTTTATCCTTAAAAACATTTGGATTTCCCGAGAAAAACCACCCTCACATTTGTGAGGTGTGGGCTTTCCCATATACGTTATCCTGGTTGTTCTTTGTTGAATAAATTCGTATTATTTAATCATATTCAAATGCCGTCTCATGTGAGCCCAGATGAACCGATAAACTGATATCGTACTCATCAAGAAATAGCAACCACAACATTTATTTTAAGAAAACAGGTTTTATTAAAAGTAAAATAAACTTTTTTTCATACATTTATAACATATTCAGGTATGCATATCTCCTTTGCAACTCATTTTCATCTAGCAACCATCTACCTTTGGCTAAATCAACTAAACAAATTGTATGGCGTGAATTCTAAGTAGCACATGCGTGATAGTGAATTATTAATCATAATATTTAAGTACTAAACAAATATAAAACGCAATTTTTGTATGATAAATTTATGCATTAACATTTTATGAATGAATATGGATAAGAACTGGAACTTGATTCTAATTTTGTATAACTAAAAACAATTACTTGAATCGACTTATAAGTAGAATCCAAATCGAGTCGAAGAATATTTTCAGAAAACCCGGCAAATAGCTTGTCAAAACGACCATATTTTAACCCTCACAATTGTGACAACTGGGCTTTAATTCATACTAAAGAGAGTTTAGAAAAATGATTTTTGGCGGTAATATTTTTATTTGTCACAAACGTGACATACAGGCTTTAAGGTATAAAAAGAACAATTATTTTAACGTCATATATTGTAACCCTCACATTTGTGACATGTGGTCTACAATAAGTACAAATAATAAATATAGTTGGACTCGAAAGGGATGCAAAAATACCGATGGCTCAAAAATATATCATAATTTAATAATACGTATATCAATTTGAACTAACAAATTTAAATTTTTGTACAATACCTGTCATCTATTGACGTTCGAGAGAATCAATAAATTCAATAAATAATTAAATTCTGTTTTGAATATGGTATAAATATTTTTTTAAAGATGTCACTGATCTTTAGGTAAGTATCTATGGTTAAAATAATTTTATTTTTCAATTCGTATTTTGGAAGATAGGTGACTCTGTTTTTTTTTTTTTATCCAATACACGTTTTTTGTAGAGATTTGTTAGTTTTTCGATAGCAGTAAATAGATGTCAGTATGAAATTGCAATGTACTTGGCTTATTTTGAAAAATATACACGTTCCGTGTAGAGATTTGGTATGCTTTCGATAGCAGTATCTAGATGTCGTAATATTTTGTGTAATTTATATATAGAGGGCGCTAGACATATTTAAATGAACTTTTTTATATTTGGTTGTTTTAAAAGTTTTAAGATAATACTTATTAAAAGAACTTTGCGTTTTTTTTTGTGGAATTGGAACGCTTTATAAATCACTTTCTTTATATTCTTTCCACTTTTATCTTTTATTAATTTACTTTTCGATTGCTACAAGAACTTACAAACAATTTCATTGATCGTAACACTTGATTACCTATTACATCGTTCGTTATGCTGGATTTGTCGCTGTAGTTCCGGTTGCAGTATGTAGTTATAAATGTTATGCACTTTTAAAGTGTTTTTGTTGTGTACATGTGGTTGGTTATGCAACTCGCATACAAGAAAACAAAGATTGCTTTTCACGTAGCAAAATGTTTATTGGTAAATCAAGTTTATTGGATTTTCCAACTATTTTTGTTGTAGGCAATTCGATATAAATAGAATCGTTTATGATTTGAAATATTTTATGCATTTAAGCGTAACGAAATCAAAAGTTATGCAATTAAATACAAGAAAAATGTCTTCGATATCTACAAGATTTGCATAATATGGAACGTATTATAGTGCTTCTAAGAATTATTTAAATTTTTGAGGTCGTTCAATCAGAGTTTACATAATGTTGATGAATATTAATATGGTTCCGCGGTAGTAAGTTGGAATTGATCTTCAAGTATATTTTTGTCGTATTAAACAATATTTGGGTCATTCAACTATTTGCATTGAAACATATTTGTTCTGTATCTGTCAAGGAAGGATTTTAATTTTTTTATAAAGAAATCCGCAGCTGTTATTAGCGTCGAAATCAAAATCCCATGAAAATAATTTGCAATTCGTATTCTCAGCACGCTTTTTGCGGTTTTCATTGTACGACACATACATTTCAAGATGACACTAAATGTCGAACATTCAACTATTCCACGCTCCCGGCTGCGCTAATCAGTGGTCGTATAATATAGTAGTATGTAGTTAGTTGTGTCAATAGTGTAAAAATAAAGTAGCAAATTACTTTGTTAATTTATTTGTTGTTTTAACGCTACACTTGAACTTGACCTTTAAATGTTGTGTAGTGTGTGAAAACGTACGAATTGGCTAAATAAGTAATGAAAGTTTTCAGTTTTGTTTACATCTCGGATTATATAGATATATGGACGTTACTGACGACGAACACGCTTCTATAATAAGTCTGAGGGCCTAGATTACATTTTGAAAATGTGTATGCAATGCAACCAGAATGATCCAATAAAGCCGATTTCGATATAAATCGTAATCGCCCTCCAGGTCCTAATTAATTTGTTTGCCTTATTAGCTTCAATGGTAATGGCATCAACTATCTAGCAAAATTTCCGAACCAAGAAATTAAAAAAAAACCTGTTTATCATTTTTCAGTTTAATCCAGGACGCGACATTTCTCGACTTTCATAGCCATTGGTCGCCAATTTGTTGACCATGAAGCTAAGAATACACATGAGTACGTGTGACCAGTGCAATGTCCCTACAGTTATAGCAAAACTAAATGATATTTGTATAAATTGTAAAAAGGCCCTATTTAGACTGAGTGCCAAACTTTAAGTAAATTGTTCACTGCGGTAGAAATCGGTTTTAGGACAGTTTGCCATAGTGTTTTTCTAAAACAAATGAATTTACCAAAAAATTTACTTAAAATTGACTTTTACCCTTGGATTGGTACGCAGCCTGAGATGGTAAACACATTTTCATTACCCGGGATAGCATTTTCGGCAGTTATTTCAACGAATTTCGTTTCCACAATATTTCCTTGTTCGTACATTGGCTGCGTACCAATAGTCGGGTATATCGTTTACTACGGTAAAAATCGATTTTAGTACATCATTGTTGATATTTCTACCCCGTTTTCGGTGATAACTCGCAACGGATGATGTTAGCTTATGTTTTAATAGCCGCAATAAATCGATGTTTGAGCCAAATTGTTTACTTCGAATATTACTGAAAGAATATGATTTGACTGCAGGAGCTGTGCCACTTGCTGATGCCGAATAATAACGGTATCGTCAAAGAAATAGTATCGGTCACCAGCTAACTACTACCTCTAACTACTTCATTTCCGTGGCACTCTTGTTTAAGTAGATTTTTTGGCTGTTCTGTTCGCGTACTGCCGATGAAATTGCACCTTTTTCCTTGTCGTTTCATGTTTAATATGAACTTTCACTCGCTTTATTCTGGAATCGTGGAATCGTTATACAAATGAGACTTACAGGAATTATTCAAACTCTACAATGTAATATTTTTTTATTTTATAAGTCTGTACCTACTTTAATACTTATCATTAGGGCACCTATTTTCAAAATTAAATTGGATCACTAAAAGTTTTCCACTTGCAAAGAAATAGAGCTCTCTGCATTGGTGCAGTTCCTTCATGTATGATCTTCTTTACCGCATTTAGCAGAATTTGAAGTAATCGATCATGCTAATGGACTTGTCTTTTCTTGGACTGCGTAAACCACCTATCCAATACGAATTGTATATACGTCACACATTCTTCTCGCCATTACTTTAGGAAGACCTACTACTGCTATCATAGTTTTTCCATATGCTTTCTGCAGCGATGATGTGATATACTTGTTTGGAGAACATTTTCGTCATCTAATTTGGCTACCACCGCCTGAAAAACCATTTCCTTTGTGGTGTCCTCATCTACATTCACTAGGTTTCTACTTGAGCTTCACTACCTAATCCTTCTTCCAAACGGGCTTGGAATATTTATTTATTTTTGTTTTTTAACATTTCAAGTTTCTTAAAATCTCCGCATACTTAAGGTGATGTAGTGATCTCCAACTCACCCGGACGGGGAGGTTTCTCCCGTCGCTTTGTAGTTTTGCGTTTGAAAACGGTTCAATTTGTGGCCTTCCCGAAGTCTCCCTTGCGATCCATTTCAACCTGCAAGGGGTTTTCAGAGCTTTGTTGAGGTTGCAGCTCTGCTTTATATGCTTCTCCACCCCCTAAACCAACCTCAGGGTGTGTGCCAAACTTAAGGTAAATCGTTTACTACGGTAAGAACTGATTTTATAATAGATTTTTCGATCAGTCTGCCATAGAGTTTTTGAAAAATAATTGAATTAGCGAAAAATTTACTTCAAGTTGACTTTTACCTTAAGTTTGGCACTCAGCATTTGGCACACGGGTTTCACCTGACGTTGGTGTAATTTTCCATTTACTTTTCGTGTCTGATTCCACTACATCTTCTGGTGGCTTTTGTTCCTGGATAGCTAGTATTTATTATCTGTTGATAGGTGCCTCATACAAGTGAAAGACGCTTTCAGATCTCGTGATGACGTTCGACTTGTTCTTGATGAAATAAGAAAATTCATTAATCTGTTTTCCCAAACACCCTATATAGGTATCATTTCTTACAAGCGCTCTCAGATCCGTTAGTGAATTTAGATTTTAATTTATTTAGTACTTTTACCCCTCGACGGTGCTATAACCGATGGGCTTACCGATCCTTGCCCTTTCGAACCTTCTAAACTGTTGCATGACATTGCAAGTACTTCTGCTAACAACTTTCCGCATCTCCTCACAATAAAACATCTTCTGCACTATATTTCAAGGAGTAACATGCTCTTCAATACTGTTCTCAATCACGACAGAAGATAGTAGTCGGCTTCCCCAAATATCCGAACTTTTATTTGAGGAACAAGGTGATGAGTCCATCGGCCTTTCCATGATTGCTCCATCTGGTTTACTATTCGATTGTTGTATCCTCTCCGGCAAGCCTCCTCTTTTCTGCAATACTCACATGACAGCCGCGTACTTCATATAACTTTTTACTCCCTCTATCGTGAGGTTCAGCGATGGCAGCGATGGTCTGAATCTGGCAGAAACGAGCAGATCACCCTTAAAGCGTTAAGCTGATGGATGTTGGTTAGCTTATGCGTATGCGAGTTCACGGACTAGTGGTTGGTCGTGAGAACGGTTTCGTGCTAGATTCTAATTACCTCTTCCTTGTGTTTAGCCATCAGTATGATCACAATATCGTCTGCAAAGCCTTTACACGACACAATACTTTATTTTTCTCTGTAGCTTGTTCAGCACAAATCCATATGGAACACCAGCCGTAATCGCGTATTCCACTGTATACCATCGTCTGTTTTATAAGTCTGGAACCGACGATGTCTTCCGGCGATGACATTTTGGGCAATTTATTGGCAAAATTAATGACATCAATTGTTGGATATCCCTTTCCTGAGCCGTAATGGTGTTTGGCTAAGTCACCGGACCTTATAATTGCCTCTTCTAATCTTGCAGAAATCACTTGAGCCAATATCATTCATGACGTGTCGAGCATAAACATACAACCAAAGGTCTGTATGACGTTGGATCTTCAGGTGGTGTTTTGTCTTTCGATAACTGCACTCACATTTGCTTCTTCCACGTCTCGGGAAATACACCTTCTCTTAAACAGGAATCGGGCGCTATTTTACAAATATTTCGGGTTTTTTCGTATACTCATTTAGAGAAAGCGCGGTCTCGCTGTTTGGGATTCTCTGGGACTCTCTGGGACTCAAACGATTAAATTTAAACAACAAATTTTATAAAATTAAATTAATCTAAATAATTATTTGTTTTTTTTTTTAACTTTATTAATTCAGCCAAAAGTCTGAGTTTCTCGCGTTGATGTTTTTCCTTCTCATTTTGTTTTTCTTGGTCTCGCTTTTCTTTTTCTTTCCTTCTTTCCTAGTTTTCCTTATGCCTTTTTTCTAAAAGTTTCTTGTGCCTTTCGTCCTTCTGTTTCTGCCTTTCCTGTGGCATTTTTCTTTCACTTTCCCGCCGTACCAGTTTTTCTGTCACATATTTCAAAATTAATTCATTCCTCTCCTGTCCTAGCAGCTCCTGGCTTAGAACATGTATCTGGCTTGGTCATGTCCGTTTTCGTGTTTCGTTTTCTTCTAAATCAGTTGGTAACACTGAAGAGGAAGACGATGAGGATCTGGTCCGTGACGTTGATGGTGTATCGTGCCCCAATGCCAAACTCGAGACGTTACATGTATCGTTGGTATTGGTGATGGTGGCAATGTAAATATATTGTCAGATACTGGATGAATTTACCGCTTATATACATGCAGGATACAACAAATAATCTGGTTGTATAGAATCGTCCATAGAATTCTGAACTACAAAAACATAGCCACTTGTGTCGTTATTGTTAATTGCTTTTTTACGTCTCTTCATTACGCATTTAAATCGCGTGTTAACTTGGACTGCTGTGAAGTTTTCCTTGTATTTTTTGTTCAGATCTTCCGCTAATCTGTCCCACATTTGGAGTCTACATTTTTTCCTAGGTCCAATATCTTGCATGTACCGTGAGTACAAGCAGGCAGCTCGTTTGGCCGTCTGTCCACTTAATCGGGTTTGGTTTTGAATTTGTGTGGTTTTACCTTCAAGATTTAAATTTACTTACCTTATTTTTGTTACTCGGCTTTTATATTATCAAAGAAACTTTTGTCGTTTGGTGAATAAATTTGGTGAACAATACACTTTGGTCACGATAGCAGCGCAAAACAATATAGCGGATATAAAAGTAAATTTTCGTGAAAAATAAAATATAATCGTTTTCCAATTTTCGTTCATGAACTCAATATAGACCCACATGGTGATAAAATCATTTGCCATATATAAAATTGATTTTCCAATTACATCAACATTAATTTGAATAATATAATTATAATAAATAATAAACTTAATAAAAATATAAAACATATAAAATATAGTGGTAAATTATTCGACATGAGAAGTCCCTATCAGGATCCAGAATAAGCAGCTTTTCCAGCTATATAGTGGTGACCCCGACGTGATTTATACCAACTTAGTATCATCACGTATATCGTATAATCAATTCAGTTGAAGAAGTACGGTTGATATTCGCAGTTGCAAGTTTTGTTATACAGTATATTTTGATTTGGTGTGCGCAGTGTGATTTTAATAAGGTAGTGAATAATTTGAAGTAAAGCGGTAAAGAAATGCTCATACACCACTTAGAAATTCGAACGGCGAGCATTAGTGGGATCAATTCCGGATCAGTTATCGTCACTGTCTGGTAATGCACCATCACAATCTGTCGAACCCGTTGCATTGAGCAGTAAAATTAGTTCCGCTAACATCTCAAGACCCACGAATATGGTTCCATATCATTGAATGACAGTTCGCACTTGGAAGAATTACTTCTGAAGTTTCCAAATATCATCATCTCCTTGGTGCATTCAACGACGGAATCATCAATGATGTTAGTGACATTATCATCGGTCCTCGTTCTTACAAACCATTTTCCTATATAAAGAAGGCAATTTTGGACAGATCGTGTGAATCAAAACAGACTCAAATCCATCGGCTACTACAAGGAATTGAGTTGGACGACATGAAGCTATCTCAATTGCTGAGGAAACTGCAAGCTATCGGGGGTCTTAGCTCAATGATGATGAGATAAAGACGATCTGGATAAAACGTTTATTGGTCCGTGCACAAGAAATTTTGGCATCTACGACCGATTCATTGTCAGCAACTTAACTGTAATATTTCAATTTTCATATCTAGTTTTGGAAAGCCTTAAAATTCAATATTTATAACCTTTATAATTTGTCCATATGTATTGAAGTTATTTTATATACTTTGGGTTTCTATTTTGTTATATACTTCTGTACATACTCGTACAATATTGTTAAATAAAAATTACATTTATTGCACCGTTAATAAATATTAACCAGATAATACTATCCGGTCCCGTATGTTATATAATTCTGAGATATAACAATTTGGCGACGAAGATGGGATGAAGAGTCTACCACTATTTCACAATTTTGAACAAAACCGGCACTAGTGGTCTTCATATTTAATGCAGTTAGAACAGTTTTTTATTGTTCATGGTGTCACAGATGAAAACAAAAAACGGGCAGTAGGTACTACTGTCTAACGTTGGAGAATACATTTTGGATATTTTAAATAAATTATTTAGCGATATGGTAAGTAGGACATATACAGATTTAACTAAAGGCCTTACTGAATATTTCTCATCAAAAACACATGTGCTTGCATCACGCTATGAGTTCGATAAGACTACTATGAAACCACATCAGACATACGCCGAGTGGGTTGCAGATTTGCGCGGTATCGCAAAAAGTTGTAAATTTGTATGCAGCAAAAGTACATGTGAAACCACGTATGTAGATGAGTTGATCCGTGACGTCGTTGTTATACTTACACCACATGAACATGTAAGGACTGCATAGCTGCGTTTTTTTGAAAATGCTGCACTAGACCGCGATAAATTATATTTTGATTTTTTATACAAATTAAATAATTTTAAAATATTTGTGCTTCGTATTCACTGTATCGAATCATAAATAACTTATATTAAGCCCATATCATGCATTATATTGTTGAATAAAGTTTATATTTGCTTGTTCTTAACAACTCTGTATAGGAACCATGCGCAAATTTTAGCGAAAAAAAAATTCGATATAATTTCTTGTAGTTGCTAGAAAAACGCACGTTCAATTTTGAATATTTCATTTTTTGAAGCAGACGTGTGTGCAACGTATGTTCATTTTGTTTATGTTTACATAATTCAATTTGACGTTTCGCATTGGCGGTTAAATTTTTTGTTGTGTTTTAAATTTAATTTATCTTAACACACTTAAATAATTAAAAAAGTATCTAAGTTATTATTTTATAAACTAATATATTTAAAGCCTATACTTTTAATTTAATCAACAAAATTAGTGTTGTCCATTTCGAGTGCCATAAATATTGAAATATATCGCATGATACATTGAATAATTTTACTAAAAAGGATGTGAGCTAGATTAAACTCTTTCGATATACTGATAAAAAGTAAGATGATTTTAATTTTCATTTCAACAAATTTATCTGAATATGATTTCCATTTTTTATTAGTTTTGAAGAGATGTACCGTATCCATTCAATTAAATGTGACTGAAAATGTAATTATCATGCACACGATTTTCAAATGTCATTTTGATTCTCGAAAAAATAAACACAAAAAAAACACAAAATAAACAAAATTAGTGTTGTCCATTTCGAGTGCCATAAATATTGAAATATATCGCATGATACATTGAATAATTTTACTAAAAAGGATGTGAGCTAGATTAAACTCTTTCGATATACTGATAAAAAGTAAGATGATTTTAATTTTCATTTCAACAAATTTATCTGAATATGATTTCCATTTTTTATTAGTTTTGAAGAGATGTACCGTATCCATTCAATTAAATGTGACTGAAAATGTAATTATCATGCACACGATTTTCAAATGTCATTTTGATTCTCGAAAAAATAAAGTTTTGAAGAGATGTACCGTATCCATTCAATTAAATGTGACTGAAAATGTAATTATCATGCACACGATTTTCAAATGTCATTTTGATTCTCGAAAAAATTAAATACAATATAAAAAATTGTGTATTTTTAAATAAAGTTTATATTACGTTAGTATCGAGTTTTTATTTTTTTTATCAACCAAAATAATTTTTGCTTTGAAAATAACAAAATTTTTTTTATCTGTGCCTCCATATGTACTGATAAAATTTTTGTCTAAATTTATTGAGTTTTTATGTTGGTTGCATACACAAAATTTGTATAGTAGTTTGGCTGCAATCATTTATTTTTATTTAATCGAAAAAAAATTATATCTAGTTTTTTTTCGCTAAAATCTGCGCATGGTTCCTATACTGATCTACTCTTGATATTATGTAGAGTACAACCGAGTTCATCAAAAAATTTAATAATTCCTGAACTGACGAAACTAGGGAAATTTTTTAGTTCACAATTTTTTGATTGTTCCTTACTTCATTTGCAAACATGAACAACAACAACAACAAAAAAATGACAGATGTTTTGTTATGCCGTGTCTGCTAAGTCTAGTTTATATCTATCATAATAAATAATAATAATATAAAATAATAAATAATTAATGGAGAATAATACGTAAGTATATTGAATAATTAAGTTAAAAAAATAGATTATATTTATTTTCCTTGGGTTAAATTGTGCGATGTTATAAATCAAATTATTAAATACGGTTCGTATGTAATAATTGGTTTGGATGTAAAAAATTATGTACAATGTACGAGGGTATATCAAAAAGTCTTGCAATATCATATGAAAAAAAAGAGTGAGTGAGACAACAATATATTTTTCAAAACCATTTTTTGTCGCGATGAAACTTCTAGAAGAACATTTCGATGTAAATTTTACAGTTCGTTTGTTTTTGTCAATTTAGTAACACGTGTTTTGAATTTTTCTTAAAATGAATGAAATTGAATATCGCGCCATTATTAAATTTTTCTGTAAAGATGGACGAAATGCAATTTATATATTCAACTATATATCAAAAGTTTACGGCGAATCTGCACCATCATATGCCACAGTAACAAGGTGGGTAAAATTATTCAAAAGTGGTCGGGAGTCATTAGTAGACGACAACCCCTCGGGTCGGCCAGCAGATGCTATTAGCCATGAAAACGTAATTTTGGCCGAATCTATTGTATTGGAGGACCGGCGTATTTCTGTTCCAGGGTTAGCGTGGAGACTTTCCCTTTCAAACGGTACCACATATACTATATTACATGACCACCTTCACATGTCGAAAGTAAGTGCGCGATGGGTTCCCCGTTTGTTGAATGCAGAACAAAAAAAAATGCGTGTTCAAACTTCAAAGGCGATTTTAGATATGTACAAAGAAGATCCAGAAAATTTCTTGGATAACATAATAACAGGCGATGAAACATGGCTTCATCACTGGGATCCGGAATCCAAACAAGAATCGATGCAATGGATTAAACGTAGTGAACCACCACCAAAGAAATTCAGAACTCAACCGTCTGCTGTTAAGGTTTTGGCAACAATTTTTTGGGATTCTGAAGGAATTTTGATAATCGATTATATGCCACCGAAAACCACAATCATAGGCATATATTACGCAGAGGTTTTCCGAAAATTGAAAAAAGCGATCCGGGAAAAACGGCCAAGGAAAGTTAGGAAAAAAATCTTGCTTCTTCACGACAATACACCAGTGCACAAGGTTAATATTGCTCAAGCTGCATTAAAAGACTGCGGCTTCGTGGAAATTCCGCATCCACCGTACAATCTAGACTTGGCACCCAGTGACTAGTTTCTGTTTCTCAATTTGAAAAAAATACTAGGGGGCCGGAAATTTTCCAGTGACTATGAAGTACAGTCTGTTGTAAATTAATATTTTATGGAGCAAAAGAAATCTTTTTTTTTAGAGGGTTTAGGCAAGTTAATTGATCGATATGACAAATGTATAAACCTTAAAGGAGATGATGTCGAAAAATAAAAATATGGCTGTCTCACTCACTCTTTTTTTTCATATGATATTGCAAGACTTTTTGATTTGCCCTCGTAAAATAACCGACCGAGAGACCACGCACATACAATTTTGATTTTATGTATTTTCAATTTATATATATTTTCTGTTTTAGGCCTCGACGAATTTGGCTAGATGCCGAAACAAGAGCATTTTTGTCATGCTACAATGCCCGCATAGAAGAATTCCAGAACATAAGGAAAAAAAAAAGGACAGGTGCGTCGCCCAGTTTCATCCCGTTTGAAAAAGAGCTCGATGAAATATTCGGGGACACTCCCATAACACAATCATGTGACCATATTGTAGACACCATTTCAATCCATGATACAACTTGCGCCAACCAACCATCCTCTAATACTGTATCCCAATCCAATTCCTCTTCCACATCCCACTCGAGTTCTCCTTCCACATCCACTTCACAACCCAATTTCTCTTCCACATCACGCTCCTCTACCACATCCCTAACATCTCTTGATCCCATCGCCTCAAATTCTGCCAATCCTAGGGCGGATAAGAGAAGACAAAAAAGAATGAGTAAGTTCGACCAAAAAAAAGAACTATTATTATTTTTAAATGAAGAGCGGAATCGGCGCCCTAAGGAATTAATAGCCGCAATCATGGCCTCCGAAGAGTAGGTAGTTAAGAAATTAAGAAAAAAAGGTGAAAATAATTTTGTATTAATTTTATTATTGTTATTTTGAAATAAATGTGAAAAAAATGTATAACTAGGTTTTATTTAATTATCCCTTTGACGACATGGTACTTTCGCCGTACTCGCACAATTGTGTTAGTAAATCACAAAAGGGTTATATAATGTTTTTAACAATTAGTTCCTCAAACAATCTTTGCCTACGATTGTTATATTCGGGAACAGAAGGCTGGTCAGTTTCATCGATTGTTTCTTCAGGAGCAGCTACCGGGTCTTCCTCTAGGACATCGTCCTGTTCTAAGCATATGTTATGTAAAACACAGGCTGAATAAATTATTTTGCACAGTAGTTGTAGATCAATGTGCTCCGTAAAGTGCAGTATTCTACGGAGACGTGTTTTTAATTAACCTATAGCGTTTTCCACTATAACTCGTGTAGAAGAATGAATTGTATTAAACGATCGTTGTTGTTCTGTCAACGCACCGTTATTTTTAAAAGGAGGGACCAACCATTCTTTTACTGTATAAGCGCTATCTCCTAGGATAAACTGGTTCTGATTGAAGTAATTTTGAACATTTTCATTGATGTTTCTAAAAATTGAGCTACGCCTAAGCACTCTTCCGTCATGGTACGACCCATACTCTCCACAGTAGACGTCAATAAATTTTTTATTAGCGTCTACTATCACTTGTAAAGAAATGCTGAAGTATTTTTTTCTATTATAATAAAATGATGTGGAGCCTTTATTTTAATGTGTGTGCCATCGATCACGCCAATTATATTTGGGATTTTTTTTATTCTTTCGAATTTTTCAGATATAATAACAGCCTCTTCATGAGACGGCCATTTTAATACTTCTCGACCTAGAATTATAAAAATTATTATTAATTTTAAGGTAAGTTTTTGTAACTTACATTTGTAAACAAAGAAGTCAGCAACTCGAACTACAACGTTCCATGCTGTAGATTTCGCTACCCCAAACAAATTGCCCAACTGCCGAAATGTTTCCGTATTGGCAACATACCACAAAAAAATGTACATATCAATTTTGGGGTCTAATTTCTCTCTGCCAGAACCAATATGCACCTCTCTCGTTGTTTCGTATTTGTCTATAAAAAATCAATGTTTTTCATAGTATGAATATTTAGCATGGTTAAACAATTTTTTACTATTGATAAATATAGTTTAACTATCTTTGGTTTAACTAAACGCTTTTTTATGATTTTCACTTTATGTTTCATTTTATGATCGAAATATTTGAGAAAATAATCGGTCGATATATTGTTAATACATATGTTTACTAACAAAATATTATCTACCTGTTTGTAGCTATTATGAAATTTTCTTAGGCTATGTTTCTCGATTTACAATTTTCAGAAATATTCGTGGTTTTAAGAATTCATTTATTTAAATAGATTATAAACTTTAAATTAGAAATTAAAATTTGTAATTTCAAATTAAAATTTAAAAAAATAATCAGATGTAGTAGATTCTATAATCGGCGGATTTACCGCGGCGGGAGTTCAAAACTTCATATATAAAAAATTAAAATCATGAATTTCGATCAAGGTTGCATTTAAAACTGGTTTATTATTTACACAAAAAAAAACCTTCGTTTTAAATCCGCAGCTAAAACATTACGAATGGTTTCGAATCGTAAAAACTGAATTATATGACTAAACCCATTTTCATCGCAACATTGATTGAAATTAATGATTAAAATTTTTTTTTATATGGAGTTTGGACTCCCGCCGCAAAAAATCCGGCGAGTTCTATAATCGGCATGAATATTAAAAAAAAAAAACAAAACGAAATAAATGTTTTTTGTCGTCGCCTCTTCAAATTTATATCTCTTTTACTGCTGTGTAACACAATTGTGTGGGTACGGCTCAAGTACCACGTCAACATTTATTTTTGTTTTGCTTTCAAACTTATTTCGTCCGAAAAATAACACTATAACTATACACACAATTGTGTTGGTTGTACCTCAAATCAAAATTTTTTAACAAAAACGCCATTACATACTTTGATTTTTTACTTACACAATTGTGTGGTTTGGACTTAAATGTAGCCACTTTTTTTTGGTTGAAAAAGGGGTATCCCTTTTTCAACCAAAAAAAAAACAACATGAATATACCACCGAAATTAGAATAAATCAAATATATATTTACCAATCAAATCCAAAACTGTTGACCGATTTAAACGGAAGTGCATTTTAAAATCCGAGTCGGAATATGCTTCAACCGTATCCACAAAATTACATATTTTTACATGTTCTTGTTCATGATCAGAATCAGAATCGGAAGAAAACAAGAACGCAGCTTCGTCGGCTTCTTCATCCTCACTTAAGAACAGATCTACGAAATACTAAAATACATCAAATTATTATTTTATGTTTTTATATATGTAATGTATATATTTTCTTACCTCGAGATTCATTTTAATACGGTTTTATTTAATTTTTTTTTGTTATTTATTTACAAACAAAATTTATTTGTACAAATCCAAAAATAAAATGTAAAAAGGAATGACTTTGATGGAGCGGTTAAAAATTTACACGATTCCAAAAATTGTTAATGATTATTTAATTATTGCTGCAATCTCAAAATTACTAGACACAATGAAAATGAAATGTCGGAATTGTTTTTTTTTTAAATTAAAAAATGAAATTCTTAATATTTCCTGGTAAAATTTAATAATTTATTTTAATATTCGATGACAGTGTTTAAAATTATAAACCAAAAAATAAAAGTCAAAATGATTGACTTGAAGTTAGTAAAAGTTGTTGTACTAAAATGTTCCTTAAAAAATTTCCCTGTATTCTCCCTATATTTTATCGCGGTCTCGAACACCAGATTTCAAAAAAACGCAGCACATGTCTACAAAAAACTAATCCATCCTTAACTGACGTTTTAGAAATCGCCCGTATTTATAAGACAACAATGAAAACATGTGCTACTTTAAAGGGTGAAACTAAACCGTCTGATGTTTTTAAAGTAAATTCAGAGCATGCAACGAAGAACTGGAACGACCAAAATTTGTCATATAACTACAATAAATCGTGTCATAAATGCGAATATAATCATAGTCGTTCGAATTGTAAATTTTTAACTGCGACGTGTCATCAATGCAATAAAAAGGGGCATATAGCTACTGTATGTATGTCTCGTTCACGTGGTCGATCAAATACTTATAATCGGAGACGACGATATAGATCTAAGAGCCGTAATTCTCGCACAAGCTCAAATTCGCCGAGGAGATATACACATTCAACAAATTCCGTAGATGAAGTTGAAAATGTGTCTTTCATATTTTCTATTGAGAGCACGAAAAATAAAATTTCAGTGGTTCTACAAGTAAATAATATACCAATACAATTTCAATTGGATACTGGTGCTACGTTTTCAATGATTGGCTCACAATCATACGCCGAATTAAATTATCCTATGTGCACACCAACAACCATAAATTTTAAATCATATGGAGGAACGCCTATACCTGTGAAAGGAAAAATTAATGTTAAAGTCGCGTTTAAAGATTTTAGTGAAGAATTATCATTGGGTGTATGTGATTCAGCAAATTGCAGTAATATCCTTGGCATGGATTGGTTCGATGCTTTACATTTTCGTATTATACACAATGCAGAATATATTTTTGGAGTAGAATCAAGCAATGAATTGAGACAAAAAATCCACGAATATTGCAAAAAACATACTAAACTTTTTGATGCTACAGCCATAGGAAAGTGAAATTCACACAAAGCCGATATTAAATTGAAAAGCGATGCACAACCAAAATATTTTAAACCACGTGTTTTACCTTTCGCCGTTCAAAAATCCGTCAAAGATGAACTATTGCGATTGGTTAGTTTGAATATATTGAAACCCGTGCAAACTTCGTCATGGGGTACACCAATAGTACCAGTTGTTAAGCCAAATGGAAAAATTCGCATTTGCGTTGATTATAAAGTCACGGTAAATCCTCAAGTTGATGTCGATCGTCACCCTATACCACGTATTGAGGAATTGTTTTATAAATTGCAAGGTGGTCAATTTTTCACAAAAATTGATCTCAGAGATGCGTATCTCCAACTTGAACTCACCGACGATTCAAAAAAGTTTCTAGTAATTAACACACCGTTTGGATTATATGAATTCCAACGTCTACCTTTTGGAATTTGAAGCGGGCCCGGCATTTTTCAGAGGCTCATGGAACAACTCACATCCGATTTAAATTTTTGTGCCGTATATTTAGATGATGTGATCATATCGGGCAAAACAAATGACGATCATTTAAAGAATTTAAGTATGCTCTTGACCAGATTAGAAGAAAATGGTTTTCGATGCCATTTAGGAAAGTGTAAATTAGCTCAACCCGAAATTGAGTATCTGGGGCATATTATTAGCAAAAATGGCATCCGTCCCTCAACATCTGGCTTAAAAGCACTACGTGATTTACCACGTCCATCCAATTTGAAGGAAGTTGAATCATTTATCGGTAAGATAAATTATTATAATAAATTTATTAAAAATTTCTCAGATGTGGCGGCACCATTAAATCAATTACGTTCGAAAAATGCTAAATTTAATTGGGGTGAGGCACAAGAAACGAGTTTTAATAAATTAAAATCTGCAATCATCAATGCAGCACAATTAGTTCATTTTAGGAATGATTATCCACTTATATTAGCCACTGATTCTTCCTCGTATGGTCTGGGTGCGGTTATTTCTCATAGATACCCTGATGGAACCGAATACCCTATTGCATTCGCGTCAAAAACTCTTACCGACACACAAAAACGTTACTCACAAATTGAAAAAGAAGCTCTTTCAATTATTTACGGTGTAACCAAATTTAATCAATACCTTCAGGGACGAAAATTCGAGCTAGTTACGGATCACAAACCGTTAATATCACTGTTCAACCCAGTTAAAAAATTACCAATTCATAGTATCAACCGTTTACAGCGTTGGGCAATTATTTTAATGAACTACGAATATACAATAATTTACAAATCTACAAATCATCATGGAAACGCCGATGCACTATCAAGACTCCCTTGTGGTCCAGATGAAGAGTTTGACAAAAATGTGAATGTTTGCAACAGCGTCGACGAAATATATCAAAATATAATCAATGATTATCCTATCGATTATAAAAGCATTGCAGAACACACATTGTCAGATCCAGTATTATGTAATGTATCAAAATTTATCTTAAATGGTTGGCCAAAAAAGTTACCTGTATACGACGAAATGTCCTACTCCCATTTTTTCAACCGCAGCGAAAGTCTCAATATATATAATAATGTTATTCTCTTACAGACAGAACAATACACCCGCATTGTTATTCCATCAAGTCTTCAACAAAAAACGTTAAATCTTTTACACGAGGGTCATTGGGGCATCACAAGAACCAAACAAATTGCAGGTCGTCATTGCTGGTGGCCATCCATCGATCAAGACACCGAGAAATTAATAAAAGCATGTGAAAGTTGCCAACTACATGCTAGTTCAAGCACAAAACATTTCAGCCCATGGCCAACAACTGAAAAGCCTTGGCAGAGACTACACATCGATTTTGCAGGTCCGTTTTTGGGAAAAATGTACCTGGTTTGTGTCGATTCATATACAAAATTTCCATTTGTCATAGCCATGACACAAACCACATCTGCGTGTACCATACGTGCACTTCAACAAATTTTTGTTATGGAAGGCTTACCATCGACGATTGTGAGTGACAACGGACCGCGATTCACATCATCTGAATTTGAACAATTTTGTAAAGCCAACGCCATTGAACATCTTACATCTGCGCCATTTCACCCTCAATCCAATGGCGAAGCGGAAAGGTTTGTTCGAACATTCAAGACGTCTATGAAAAAAATTTTACATGATGGTTTTAATGTTGATATGGCATTAACGAAATTTCTTTCAACATATCGAACCACACCATTACCAATTGTTGATAAATCTCCATTCGAACTACTTCATGGACGAACACCTCGTACATTACTGTCTGCAATGTTACCATCACAAGAACATCGAGTGAAATTTATACCAACAACAAGATATCAATGCAACAATAAAGTGTATACTCTAGATTTTTCATTCAGAGGAAAAAAATGGAGGAAAGGGTTTATTACCAAATGTCTCGGGAAGAAAATGTACATGGTACAAACTAATCATGGAGAGTGGAAACGACATGAAAATCAACTGCAACCACGAATATCAACAACAGATCTTACTCCAACAAAATCAATTTTAAGAGATACAACAACAAACACACGCAATCAAAACTTAAGCAACAACAATAACAATATACCAGTTGTATTCGATTTTGGCGGTGATGACAACATACCTCCATCAACCATTCAAACACCACCATTATCTGAGAACCCAATAGATGATCAACGCACAAGTCCAATTGCAACCGAATATCCAAGTGGACAACCAATTGTTTTTCGCCGTGATCATTATGAACTGCGTCCAAAACCACATCGATCTTAATTCAAATAACTATAAATTTTTTTTGTTAAAATTAAAACAGGAGGAACTGTTATATTTCAATTTTCATATCGAGTTTTGGAAAGCCTTAAAATTCAATATTTATAACCTTTATAATTTGTCCATATGTATTGAAGTTATTTTATATACTTTGGGTTTCTATTTTGTTATATACTTCTGTACATACTCGTACAATATTGTTAAATAAAAATTACATTTATTTTTGAGTGTGCTCATCAATCGGACGTATTTTATATATTGTGCACCGTTAATAAATATTAACCAGATAATACTATCCGGTCCCGTATGTTATATAATTCTGAGATATAACATTAACTAATGTCGATTAATACGCCACCAATTACGAATAATGATTCCTCACTTGCTAATCAAATTAGTGAGCTCATTCGACGGTTAGATAATATGGATCGCAAATACCAGAGGAGTCGTTCTCGGGATACCAACAGTCAACAGTCCTCATCAGCGGATAATTATGCGGACCACAATTATGTTTTTTCCATTACCGATTCAAGGAAGCAGCTCGAAATTGCAAAATGAACTGTCCCAAGTGAGAGGAATTTAAGTCAAAAAACTATATTCTCCGGTGCAGACGGCGACTTGTTCCGGTAACTCTCAAAACTATCGCCTTAAAATCTACGATAAATCATCGAATGAAACATATTTAATTGACACTGGGGCGGACATATCTGTCATGCCACCAGCCAAGGGCGATCAGAGGAAACACAACCCTGATTTTCACTTATATACAGCGAACGGGTCGCAGCTTAAAACCTTTGGAAATCAAAGAATCAACTTAGACCTAGGTTTCAGGCGATAATTCACTTGGTCATTTGTGGTGGCAAAAGTAACAATGCCTATCATTGGAGCCGATTTATTGAACCAGTCAGGATTGTTAGTCGAGCATTCAGCATGGCAGGTTACTAGATCCTCTAACATCGTTGTTTTCACTAACCGTTAAAGTTCATGATAATACACCCACTGTTCGTGTAATCAATTCTAGTGCCATCGACATTCATATTCTTCCACTAAATTCAAGGAAATCACTCACGAGATTCAGGCACAAAAATCGATAAAACATCAAGTTACCCATCATATAGTGACTCGTCGAACTCCGGTTTTTGTCAAACCTCAGCGATTGAGCACAAAAAAGCTGGCGATAGCCAAAACGGAATTCGACTACATGATCAAGCAGGAAATCTGTAGACGTTCTAACAGTCCTTGGGCAAGCCCACTGCATATTGTTCCGACGAAAATTGGTGAATGGCGTCCCTGCGGAGATTACAGGGCTCTAAACAACATCACATTACCAGACCGTTACCCGATACCATACATACAAGATTTTACGCATCAATTGGAAGGATCTACGGTGTTTTCAAGTATCGCTCGCCCATAATGGAATCGCCAGGTTATTGCAGCTCGTAGTGCACAACGCATCTTTGGTTCCACCTTATACGCAGCATAACCTACGAACCATGAATGTTCGTCTTTTGTGTTGATGTTGAGGTCGATGGCAACGATTGGTTGGGCAAAATGTATAGTATTTTTTCCTGTTGGGGTTATCGTAGAAGATCCACTTCTCGTCACCGGTCACTATCCGATGTAAAAACCCCTTTCTTGTTTGCCTTTAAAGCAGCTGCTCACAAGAAAAAAATCGCCTTTCTTCGTCTCTTGATTTTAATTCATAAGGGACCCAATTTCCATGCTTTTGAATCATGCCGGAAAGCTCCTCTTGCGTTTGAGTTGGATCTTTATCGAGCAATGCCTCTAATTCATCGTCTATGAAGTTTGTTGGCTGTCTTAAGCTAGGATTATCCTCAACATTGAAATCATCATTTTTGAAGTGTTGAAGTATTCACCCTTATTGTGGTTGTCGTGTCGATCGACAAACGACACGACTTTCCCTTGTCGAGTCGATTTTTATTTTGTATTGCGTAACTATCACGAATCGACTAAAGAGTGTGTGGCGATGTTTATAAACTTAAATGTCAAATTTATAAAATTACAATGAACTCGCTAAAATTATGGAAGAGACAATAAAACCCGGTCTACCAGCGTAGGTTGTGATAAATAAAAATAAAAAAATGTTCAATTTTTTTTCACACAACAAAAAAATAAGTAGTGGAAGTTTTTGGTTATTTTAAAAATAAAAAAAAAATACGAATTTGTTAACTCACGTGTTTATATATTGTATCGAGAATTTTAGTTTTAAAACGGTTTTCGTCGAGAAGTACATCTGGGCACATTAAAGGTATATGCGCAGCCATATACAACATAAATAAAGGGTAATAAATTAACCCCTTTAAGTGTTGCCACGTTCCAATTGAAAAAATCTGAGTTATTGTGAAATTTTCGGTTAACTTAGCAATCGTAACTTAGGTTTGTTGTTATGTTTTGTCAAGAAGCTGTCAGTTTGTATGTCAGATAAACTAAATTGAATTTTATTTACTATTAGGATGGACATTTTGCTACTATTAGGACGGATTTATAATCTGAAACTAAAGGTTTTATAAATAGGGAAAGAAAAAGCTTATGTAACACGTGCGTGTAAGAATTTATTTAAAAATCTTAAAATTTACAATAAATTTAGAATTGATATTCTGGTTGTAGAAACGCATCCAAATTTATTGTTGAATTACAGTTAATTTAAATAAAATTAGTATGTGTTTATTAATTACTTGTTGATTTTAATAAACGATTTTATAAAAAATTAATTTTCCTAACGTTTCTCTATAATTTTTTTATTGATTACGGCTCACAAATTTGTGAGTCGCGAACAAAAATGTCATCGACACAAAAATGGCGTTTTTACGACAAACGTCGATTGATAGCGACATTCATAATACCAATTTTAGCAGTCGTCGGAAAATCGACGTCGACACGACAATCACAATAGGGGTGATTGTCACCGTAAACTTCCACAAGCATTCAACGTGCTTCAACTAAACTTTTTTCCAATTAAAACAAAAAGTTAACACTTCCCGCAAATGCTGTTTAGTTATCACAAAATTCGACATATTCAACACCGTAAAAAACACGTTATGTATGAAACTGAAAGCAATACAAACTGAATGTTAACGGCAGATATCTAATCTATCTGAAACATCGGAAATCAGCTGTCAGTATAAAAAATTTATTATAGTCAGAGACTATAGATAAAACGACAATCGACTCGACTAGCGTAATTGGGGTGTTATATTTTTTTTGTCTTCTAGCTTGTAAGATTTGAAAACAACTTGTGAGTTTCCCAAAATAGGAAAGATTCAAGAATAAAGCCAATAGCAGTTACAAAAATAAAAATGAGTTTCTATGTAACTTTCAATTCCAGAATTGACAACCAAACCCCTTTCAACCCCATCAGCCATTTGTGGCTCTTTAGTTGGTAAGTTTAGTATTGCTTGCTCACATGGCTGAATCTTGGTTTCTTTCTGTTTTCGTTTTAACATGTATTTTAGACTTACAAACATAGTTCTACTATACATTGACTTGTTAATTTGTTTGTGCATACGTTGGCCTTTGATCGGGTTACTTTCTTAATTGGGTTGAGCTGTTATATCTGTCCATACCCATTTGTACAAGTTGGTCGTATTACTGACCTACACTATTGATATGTTGTATGTGTATGAACCTTCGTTTAGATAAATTTGGCTGATAAGTAATTTTTAAACTGGTTTTAGTTCCTCCGACGATATCGCCTCAACGTAGTCTAATGAGCTGTTCTCTTAATTGAAATATTTTTGTAAATGTTAATCAAATAGATGATAACTTTGAGCGTGGGTCCAATTAGCTACCTCTACAATAACAATAAAAATTTAATTTTAAAACCAGTCTATGAAATTTAAAATAGTGTATCAATTTTAATTAGTGATCCGTATGCGGTAAAGGTTAAGAGTATTTAACTGGGCTCAAAGGTTTATCAAATTACAGCAAAATCTATAAAGTTGATTGGAATCTTCTATCTAACCAGTTTGCAGATAAATAAAAAAAAATATCAAAATGTTATTTTTTACAGATTGCA
This sequence comes from Nephrotoma appendiculata, assembly GCA_947310385.1. Classification (NCBI taxonomy): domain Eukaryota; kingdom Metazoa; phylum Arthropoda; class Insecta; order Diptera; family Tipulidae; genus Nephrotoma; species Nephrotoma appendiculata. The sequence goes on along the minus strand of OX371225.1, from coordinate 145,108,787 downwards.
AAATATGTTGAGAGTATTGGTACTGCCTATATCTTTATTAAAATATGACTAAATTATTCCACTGTTCGTAAATCACGTGCGATTTATGAATCATTTAAAATCAATATTTCAACATTTCCAAGCTAGAATTACAAAATTTTCCAAAATTTTTATATCGAATATCTGCGATATCGACATTTAAGTGATCGCGAAATTTTTTGTTTTTGTTTAACGTTTTTTGTGTCATTGTCATATAGTATTTATTTACTGGGTACATTTGTATAACACTATACTGCTAACAAAGTGTAATGAATACGTAATGTCAATAAAATATTTAATTCTATAAACATACACGTATATATGTACGTAGAATACAATAAATTAAAACTTGCTAGACAAAACTATTTTCAGAAATAATATACCGATTTGTTTGCTTTTGTAAAATTATTCATGCTTTTTAAAACTTACCATCGTTTATCGTATTGTGCACAGACGTACTATATGCAGTTGAACAGAATACTGGATGTCATTGAAATTAGGTATTGGTTTCTTTTATTTCGATTTCCTGGGAATGTGCTTGCAGATATGTGGCGACCGTATTTGTTTTCAATTGTAAATATACAACAAACATTTTTGTCGTATAAGATTTCAATCTTCTCGTTTATACTCGTAATATACTCGTAGGTGCGAGATACAAATACAAGTTATTTTTCTGGATTAATATTTTACCAACTCTAGTGCTTAAGAAAATCAAAATTATTTTATCTTTAACGACTAAAGTCTAATCTCGTTGCGTATTAAAGGTGATAAACAAAAATCTTGGCAAATTATTAATTAGCATGTCAAGTATAATGTAGACTACAATATGTATAACAATAATTTTTTAACGTATTTTGCACACATCGTTTGATCTTGAAGGTTAACAATTGCCAATTGTGGCTATATAAGTAGAGTCTAAGCACGCAAAAGTCTCAATTTTAGTTTATCATTGACTCATTATCATAGATCAAGGATTGATTACTTATCATTGTATGAAATACTTCTGTTTAAGCTACATCAACGTATAGTGATAAATGATGAATACGATTTAGTTAAGAAAATATACTGAATTTAGAACAACAAGGTTAGGTTTCTACATCTACGCATGCACACCATAACCACCGAGAGACTGATTTTTATTCGAACGTTTGTTCAACGTAATCTGAGCAGCGTAATCATACTTTGTACCTGTTTCACAGAATATATGTTATACAGAAGTGCCATTAAGAAAACCAAGAAAAATTACCAACGGTCATTATTTAGCTTTTTTAGCGGCTCTCTCTTTAACTGAACAATCACACTGCTTGATTTATTTGCTAATTTTCAACAAAAAAAAATTGACATGTGATTTTTACTCGAATCCAGGTGAGTTATCCCAACAAAATTTTTTAAATATGGTTTTTGTGCGCTCAATCATTTTAACGGGCTATTAAACAGGATAACTCGCCCATCAAAATGGTTTAGAACTAGCTTATTTTGTGCCGGCGCACGCCAGTCATTTGCGATTCATCTGATATCGAAACAACTATCTCGGTAAGGAATTAATATTAATAAGTAATCAAAATCAGTTGATGATAATTTTTAATTTCAGAAATTGAAAACCGATGGAATTCGTTGCAAAGCTTATCAGCAGAAATATGCGCATATATAAACATCTAGCAACCAAAACCGGTGGATAATTCGGTACCATAATGAGAGACTGCCATTTTAAAGATCAGTTGTTTATTCATATTGACCCTCCTTTGGCAGTAACTCAAGAATATTCATTAATTAAAATGTGGTTTCCGCACGGTGAATTAAACATTGGCCAAAATCATGCACTATCAGGTGGATATCACTGCCCACAAATATTGTGAACTTCCAACAGAATGTTTATCCAACAGAATGTGGCTGGGTATAAATATTGTGAGTAAATGGCCTCTTTGTTTTCTACGACAAAAAAGTCGTAAACATTGTAATGTCCATTAAAATTGATATATTGTCCGAAAAGCCGAAAAAAATCTTAAACAAATTAAATTCACGGACGATTATAAAATACTTCTTAATGTTAATATTATCGTTCGTCTTCCTGACTACTGCAGCGTGTACCGGGCTGAAGTGGTGGCAACAAGCGAAGTTGTGACATGGTTGAAGCATAACGTGGACACTCAGACGGCAGTCAGGTCACTAGAGATGGTTTGTCTGAAGTCAGGGGTGGTGGTGGATTTCCGATCATCTCTTAATGAGATGAGCGAGTATTTCCGCATCCAAATAATCTACTAGTTAGGTATGGTACGACTCTCCAGATGCAGCCGGAAAGGGCAGGTCTGGGGATACCTATAGCAGCACTCAAATGGGTACTCAGTAAGAAGGCAATCGCCTTGAAAAACGAGAGGACTAACACTCTCACGTGCAGGGTGGCGTAACAAGTTTGGCCAAAACTGAACCTACGGGACTCCAAAGCACTATTATCCCTGGGAAAACGAGAGGTAGGATTGATCGTAGGCTGGGTAATTTTACGTATTCGCCCAAATTTAAGAAATTAAATGAAACAAGGCTATTTCCGCCAGCCTACCGAGAAGATGACTACTACCGAGAAGTGACTAATATCAAATGATGGCATAAAAGGTGCCCTTTCAAATAAAATTGGTCTCATTAAAAAACTACGAGATTTTCCCATTTGTTAATGCGTTGGAAAATCGAATCGAATTGAATATTTTGGTGATTTTTGGGCGCCAGTGTATTAATTATTGGCCAGATCACAGAGATACTTCCGAGAAGTGACCAACGTTCCCTATAATTATTCAAAATCATCCGGGATATAACTGCGATGTGGGCAAGTGTTTTAAATTTAGCAAACTTTGAGCAAATTTGAAGTTATCCCCGGATTCTATCCCCAAAAATAAAAAAAAAATAATCACGCAAAACTAACCTTTAACTCTTGTGTGAAGTTGGCCCCGCCCCGTTTTATATTATATTTAATTCCAAATACACTTCATATGTGAAGTTAGACCCGAATTTTATTATATGAAAATTAAAAATATTTATTAAAATTATTTTAACTCGGAAAACACACAAAATAAATGTCATAATTTAATAAAATGAAGTAAAACAATTTTTAAATTAGCTCATAAATTTGTCAGATTATGATAATTTGGTAGAAGATAGAAACACATATCTCACATTTAGGAAAACACAAAAAAATCGTACCGTTGCAACCTAGCGAAATTAGGCATCAAACAAAATATTTACATGTAATACGTTTTTGACCACAGAACATTTTAATTTGACATGTAAAAAGTTAAAAACATTTATTTTGTGTGTTTTCCGAGTTAAAATAATTTTAATAAATATTTTTAATTTTCATATAATAAAATTCGGGTCTAACTTCACATTTGAAGTGTATTTGGAATAAAATTTAATATAAAACGGGGCGGGGCTAACTTCACACAAGAGTTAGAGGGATATAATTATGTTAGTGTCGCCTGATTAATTTCTTTTAATTTCGGAGATAGAATTGGGGGATAACTTCACATACGCATTTTACATTGAAAAGTGAATTAAAAAAACTTTAAATAATATAATTTCCAATTGTCCCATTTTCCCTTTATGAAAACCACTGTCAACTTTTGCTTCAATACATATTTTACAAAGTACACTGCTCGTCAAAAAAACCCGGACACTTGAATTTCTTCGTAAATCTTCAATTTCTAGAGCAATTACACTATTTTAAAGGCACTGTCATATTAAATAGTACATAACCGAAAAATAGGTGTAACAGAAACCGTATTTTTTTTTATTTAAAATCCGATCACAGCAACAAAGTGTAATAAATGAAAAATATTCAAAATTTCGATTGTTACGTTTCTAAATAAATGGACATCTATCAATTGTTTTGAAAAATTTAAAGTAGCATTTATTGTTAGTATTATTATTACAGTTAAGGTTAACAGTGCTTAGTTATTATTATTAGCAAATATTATAATTATGAAACCAGAAAATATCGCAAAAGTAATCGCTTTGAGTGAGGATGGCCGTAGCGTGCGTTATATTGCTGCCCACCTAAATTTCCCTCGAAGTACAGTTCAAGACGCTATTAAACTATTAAACGATATCGTGAAACTGGTCAGTATGAGCGAACAGTTGGATCAGGTCGTAAAAGAGCAACAAACGAGCGGGACGATCGGTTTATGGTATCCATGGTACTGCGAGATCGTTTCCAAACTGCTAGAATCATCGCTGGTCGATTGGCACAGGTACGTGGTGTCAATGTTTCAGTTAGCACAGCATCGCGAAGTTTAAACGAACGTGGATTGCAGTCCAGGAGGGCTGCTACAGGGCCAGAGCTTCTCCCAGCTCATCGAAGAAATCGTTTGACTTTTGTTCGTAGCCACGTCAGTTGGACTACGGACGACTGGAAGTCCGTGTTGTTCACTGATGAATCAAGGTTCAGTCTGCAATCACCGGATGGACGGGAAAGAGTATGGCGGAGATCCGGAGAGCGATATTCACAATGTGCCATATCCCCAAGAGTGCCATTTCATGGCCGCTCACTAATGGTATGTGGGCAGGCATTTCTATAGACGCCCGTACGGACCTTGTATTTCTACGCGGCGGTACTATAACTGCCCAAAGGTATACCGTGGAATGTCTAGAAGAATTTGTGGTTCCATATACGCCCCATTTAATGGACAGTAATTTAAACTAATGTATGATGACGCCAGGCCCCACGTTGCAAACGTGGTCAACAATTATTTGGATGCAATGGGAATTGATCGAATTGTTTGGCCCGCTCGCAGCCCTGACCTTAATCCCATTGAGCATATGTGGAATATGCTAGGGCGTCGTTTAAGGCAAAGGGAAGTCGTTCCAGAAGCCTTGGATCATCTTCAATCAGCTCTGCAGGAAGAATGGGAAATGATACCTCAGGAGTACGTTACAAACCTTGTGCACCGTATGCCAAAAAGAATGCTAGATGTGATCAGAGCTCGTGGCGCAAATACTCGATACTAGAGTACCGACCACTTAGATTGATTGTTGGTTTTTATTTAAATAAAGATGAAGATATATCAATATAGCATTATTAAAGATAACTGGAGGAGTATTAAACAAAATTCAAAAACTAAATTGTACTAAAGTTCAATTTATGCCGGCATTGTAAATAGTTTTGAATAATTCTGATTTTTCTTTTGGCAATAAAATTTACAAACATACTTTTGGTTTTCCAATGGGTTCTCCTATTAGTCCCATAATCGCAAATTTAATGATGGAATTTTTGGAAAAAATGGGATTAAACTCTTTGGATTTTCAACCTTTATTTTATTTTCGTTATGTAGATGACATTATAACGGCAATCCCTGAAGACAAAATTGAAATTTTTCTGGATATATTTAACTCTTTGGATAATAGAATAAAATTTACTGTTGAAAAAGAAATTGACCACAAAATTTCATTTTTAGATTTACTTTTAATTCATGAACCGGATGGTAAAATTTCTTTTGACTGGTACCATAAAATACCTGGTCCGGTCGTTATCTAAATTTTATTTCTTGGCTTCCTATTTCTTACAAAATTAATACAATCAAAATTTTAACTCAAAAAATTCTAAAATTGTCCGATACTAAATTTCATTACAATAATTTCAAACTTTTGGAAAACATTTTGGTAAATAATCAGTATCCTAAAAAATTAATTAATAAAGTGATTTGGAAACAAAGAAGTTATCAAAATTGTACATTAAATCCTGAAATCGAAAGTACAAATTATTTGTCTTTACATTACATAAAAATCTTTTCGAAAAATTAAAACATTTATTTAAAAATTATAATTTCAAAATTATTGGTCGTTCAGCTATGAGTTTAAATGATATTTTGTTTTCAAAATTAAAAGATCCGATACCATTAAAGAAAGAATCTAATCTTGTCTATAGGATTAAATGAAATGATTGTAACCTAATTTACACTGGACAAACTAAACAGTTTTTGCGGGAGCGGTTCTTTCAACATTTACGTGGTGCTTCGGGAAATTCAAATTCAAATCAAATAAGTGCACTTTCGGAACATATTAGAGATACCAACCGTAATATTATTTTTGAAGATGTAGACATTTTGGAAAAACAATCTAATTACAGAAAACGATCTATTTTGGAAATGTTACATATACAATCTAGTTCAAATTCTCTTAAAAAAATTAACGATTTCGCGTACATTGGCAATTCATATGATCTATTTTTATAATTTGATTTTTTGCTTTTCACACAATTCAAATATATTTAAGATGGATACAATTGTTTTCAATTTATGTTTTTAGTCAAATTTTATTTTGTAAAGTGTTTTTTCTGTAGATATCAATTTTTGTTGCTTTGCTAAAATAAAGAATATATTTTTTCTAGTAGCTACAGGAAAATAGCTACGTTTTAGTTAGCCTTGATTTCGATTTTATTTTATTTTGTATAGAAAATATTTTTTTTTTTGTTAAATTGATTTACATACTTTTGAGAATAGAACCGAAATGGTTCCGAAAGCTTAAGTAGTAATAAATAAAATACTAAAAGAGCTAAATAACCGTTATTTTAGTTTTTTTTTTAAACTTACAAGCTCATTAAACAATTTAATTTATATATCAATATCCGTTTTTCGGTAATTTTGTTACTTCAAATGTTTCGATCCTGTGGTTACTTTTATTTAACGAAAACTTGTTCCGTTAGTGCCTTTTGGCGCACATTATATTATTTCGTACAACCATAAGGCGAATAATGCGAATAGTTACCGTTAACACAAATATTTACTGAACAAATGTAGTGTCCGGGTTTTTTTGACAAGCAGTGTACTTCACTTGCTTCAATTTGATAACTAAAAATTTCACCTAAATTAACTTTTGGTTTAATTGGTGCTGACGGGATTTCTGTTTCAACGAGTTCATTTAACCGTTCTATTCTAAATTTTGAAGACGTGTTTGTGGAGCTTACATCTAATTTTCGTTTCATTACAGTAAAATTTTTAAACTTTGTACTAATATTTAAACTTTGTGTCTAAATCACATAAAAAATTAGGCAATATTGAAGATGGGTGCACTAAAAATTATGATGGGCAAAATACAATATATATCTGGGCGGCCGCCTGTGTGCCCAGCTTAGCGGGAACGTTGAAAGTGACTAATATCAAATGATGGCATAAAAGGTGCCCTTTCAAATAAAATTGGTCTCATCAAAAAACTACGAGATTTTCCCATTTGTTAATGCGTTGGAAAATCGAATCGAATTGAATATTTTGGTGATTTTTGGGAGCCGGTGTATTAATTATTGTCCAGATCACAGAGATACTACCGAGAAGTGACTAGTATCAAATAATGGCATAAAGTGCTCTTTGAAAAAAATTTGGTCTTATCAAAAAACTGCAATATTTTCACCAAAAACCATTTTACTCGTTTTTTTCCCGAAATCAGGATCCATCGCCATTGGTTCCTGGTACTTGTAAACCTCCTATCAGTATTTTTCGGAGCTCACCAGAAAATCTCTTACACGTTTTTTTCGATATCAGAGGGCCTACTATTGCTTTCGAACGTTTTCGTTCATTTTCGTCAATCGTTCAACTATTTGCTATCGTATTGCGTTAGTTTCGGTACTACTGCTTTCGATTATCGAAACAATTTTAGTACCAAAATTATTTAGGTGTTGTCAGAGTAATATTTTGAATTTATTACATTTTTTATGTCACACAAATTGTTTTCGATTTTCGTTGTTGTTTTATTAATTTTGAATAATATAAATTACATAATAATTATTTACAATTAAAATTAAAATAATAATTAGTGCGATGGATTCAATCGTTCCATATGTATTTAGTGATAGCAATTGCAACGTTAACTTAAAAAGAAAAAATATTAGAAAGAAGTCCAATATTTTATCTCTAAATGAAACTGAGTAAGTTAAATTTTTGTACCTATATAACGGGTGATTTTTTAAGAGCTTGAGAACTTTTTTTAAAAAAAAAACGCATAAAATTTGCAAAATCTCATCGGTTCTTTATTTGAAACGTTAGATTGGTCCATGACATTTACTTTTTGAAGATAATTTCATTTAAATGTTGACCGCGGCTGCGTCTTAGGTGGTCCATTCGGAAAGTCCAATTTTGGGCAACTTTTTCGAGCATTTCGGCCGGAATAGCCCGAATTTCTTCGGAAATGTTGTCTTCCAAAACTGGAATAGTTGCTGGCTTATTTCTGTAGACTTTAGACTTGACGTAGCCCCACAAAAAATAGTCTAAAGGCGTCAAATCGCATGATCTTGGTGGCCAACTTACCGGGCCATTTCTTGAGATGAATTGTTCTCCGAAGTTTTCCCTCAAAATGGCCATAGAATCGCGAGCTGTGTGGCATGTAGCGCCATCTTGTTGAAACCACATGTCAACTAAGTTCAGTTCTTCCATTTTTGGCAACAAAAAGTTTGTTAGCATCGAACGATAGCGATCGCCATTCACCGTAACGTTGCGTCCAACAGCATCTTTGAAAAAATACGGTCCAATGATTCCACCAGCGTACAAACCACACCAAACAGTGCATTTTTCGGGATGCATGGGCAGTTCTTGAACGGCTTCTGGTTGCTCTTCACTCCAAATGCGGCAATTTTGCTTATTTACGTAGCCATTCAACCAGAAATGAGCCTCATCGCTGAACAAAATTTGTCGATAAAAAAGCGGATTTTCTGCCAACTTTTCTAGGGCCCATTCACTGAAAATTCGACGTTGTGGCAGATCGTTCGGCTTCAGTTCTTGCAGGAGCTGTATTTTATACGGTTTTACACCAAGATCTTTGCGTAAAATCTTCCATGTCGTCGAATAACACAAACCCAATTGCTGCGAACGGCGACGAATCGACATTTCACGGTCTTCAGCAACACTCTCAGAAACAGACGCAATATTCTCTTCTGTACGCACTGTACGCATTCGTGTGGTTGGTTTAATGTCCAATAAAGTAAACTGAGTGCGAAACTTGGTCACAATCGCATTAATTGTTTGTTCACTTGGTCGATTATGTAGACCATAAATCGGACGTAAATCGCGAAACACTTTTCGAACCGAACACTGATTTTTGTAATATAATTCAATTATTTGCAAGCGTTGCTCGTTAGTAAGTCTATTCATTATGAAATGTCAAAGCATACTGAGCATCTTTCTCTTTGACACCTTGTCTGAAATCCCGCGTGATCTGTCAAATACTAATGCATGAAAATCCTAACCACAAAAAAACCACCCTTTACATATACATTTCATGTTAAAAATATTACTAAAAAAACATCCTATATTAAAATAGTTACTACAAATCCTATTACTTTAGATTCAAAAATTTGTTAAGATTATCTAAAGAGGCATTTAAGTATGTATTTGGAAAAATAAAAAATCAATTTAAACTAACAACAACAGCTGGAATCCCTCCAATAATAAAATTTGCAGCAACTTTGCGGTTTCTAGCGCAGGGGAGTTATCAAAAAAGTGTGGGGCAAGACTTTCACATAGGACTCTCACAACAAAGTACGAGCAATGTAATTGCAGAAACTTTGATCATACTGCCAGAAAATTTATGTTCGGAATGGATCTCGTTGGTAATGACTGAGGAAGAAAAAAGAGAGAACAAAATGGAATTCTTTAAAAAGAGTGGTTTTCCTGGTGTGGTTGCCTGTATTGATGGATCCCAAATTAAAATGGTAAAACCTAAAGATAGTGAACATATTTTTTCTGTATGGTACCACTCAATGAATCTTATGTTTTTAAGTGTAACGATTTAAATATTTTTAAGACTAAATAAGTAAGATAATTTTTCATTCATTAGATTTGCGATTATAAACTGCAAATCAGAGCAGTGAATGCTCATTATGGGGGTTCATGTCACGAATCAATGATATGGAATCTAAGCGTTGAAAGGGCTTACTTAAATGCAAGTTGGTTAAATGACAAAACATCTTGGTTACTCGGTACGTATATTTCGTTCCAATTTGCCTTTTACAGCTAATTTCATTCTTATTTAAATTAAATTTTCAAATAATTATCAGTAGAGAATAAGCGATATAATTTTATATGTATACCATATTCCTAGGAGATAGTGGATATCCACTTGAACCATGGATGATGACTCCTTATAAAGCTGCTGGTGAAGATACTTCGGAGTCAAGATACAATACATGTCTTTCAAAAACTAGAAATACCGTGGAAAGATGCATTGGACTATTAAAAGGAATATTCGGTGTCTTTTAGACTCGAGAGAGTTACATTATAGTCCTGAGAAAGTTTGCCAGATTTTTAACGTCTGCAGCATGCTTCATAATGTTTGCATTCATTTTAATATTGACTATGATGAGCTTTTAGAAAATGAAACAGAGGATACGGAAGATTTCGCAGTACATAATATTAACAATGAAGCAAACACAAATGAAGCGAGCAGAATCAGAAATCAAATAAGAGTAATTCTTTTAGTTACATCAATTATTAATACTCCATTATTTAATAATTCACAATACTTTCACGTATACTTTTTTAAAATACAAATAAAATTATGTAACAGGAATTCAATATAATTTAAGATTTTTAATTGTTACTGGATTACCAGTCATTCTTCTCCTTTTCTATTTCAATACCCTGTCGTTTTAGTTCCAACTTCGCTTCTGTTAATCTTAAATTTGCCAAAAAATATTCATCTTGCTTCTTGTCCCTCTCTTTCTGATATTTAAATTTAACTTCTTCTAATTCCAATATTTTTTTCTTATATTTTAAGTTTTCTTTATTAACTTGGTATAGTTTATCTAGTTTCTTTTCAATATTTTGATGAAAAGTTTCTTGCATTTTTATTTGCTTCATAATCAAACACTTTTTGGAATCATTTTTTTTTTCTTGGCTGTATTGCCTGCGAAACTGAACGTGTGGATTCAGGAATTGTTGACGGTGAAGATGGCGATATATCATCAGTTGAACCTGAAATGTTTTCCGGGTTGTTTTCACTGTTGATCACATTGCTCAATTGCAATTCACGCGGTGCACCAAAAGATCCCTCTTGTACTCCGCTTACCCATTTTTCTATCTCTAAAAGATCAATCGCCCTTTCCTCTAACTCATTAAAATAATAAGTATTATTTGGTCCGCCTCCTGTGCCAGTTCTTATTAATTTATTCTGGGTCACTTTAACCCGACTCTTATATTTCCAGTCATTCCACACCTATATAAATGATGTACACTACACATTAAGTAATACAAATAAAATATAACGCTGCTTACTTTCCTCCATCCTTTTGTATCGTTGGTAGGTGGACCGGCAGCATTCAAATTTGTAGTAATCTCAATCCACAAATCATTACTCTCCTTCCTTCCATCAGCTGTGTCCTTTTTCCCCGTTGCGAGAGATGTATGCTTCTCAAAAAATTCAATAAGGATAGCATATTGCTGAGACTTTGTGTGTTGACGTCTTTGTGTGGCCCTAAATATTAAATAACATAATTTTGCGTATAACATTTACATGTATTTATTTGACTTACATGATTTGTAATATATTTTATTTATAATTATCCTCCTAAATATTATTATTTTAATTGTTACTATTTTTGTATATATATCACGTCCGTTTATTAACGATTCAAAAAAGTAGTCGATATCAAAACGATGAAAATGATAATGAACGAGTTCTTATTCAATAGTACAATTGTTTGAATTTAAACGTCATATTTTCGTTAACATTCATAGTATGCGAAAGTCATAGTACAAAAAAATTGGTAGCGCGTAGTCAACGAAAACGTTCGAAAGCAATAGTAAGCCCTCAGGATCCATCGCCATCGGGTCCTGGTACTCGAAAACAACCTACCAGCAATTTTCATTTAAATCGTTTGAGCTGAACAAAAAATTAAAAATAAACCCGGGCCTCACCAGAAAACCTATTACTCGATTTTTTCCGATATCAGGATCCATCGCCATCGGGTCCTGGTACTCGAAAACCTCCTACCAGCAATTTTCATTTAAATCGTTTGAGCTAAACAAAAAAAATATAGTCGGGCCTCACCAGAAAACCCCTTACACATTTTTTCCTAAAACAGTATCCATCGCCATCGGTTCCTGGTACTCGAAAACCTTCTTCCGCACCATCCATTGCCCGAAAAACGACAAGAATGGGAAACGAGACACGAACGAGTGATATTGCAGCACGAAAATGCTCCATGCTATCGTACTGCAATTGACAAATGCATGCCAACGCATTAACAAATGGGAAAATCTCGTAGTTTTTTGATGAGACCAATTTTATTTGAAAGGGCACCTTTTATGCCATCATTTGATATTAGTCACTTTTCGGTAGTATCTCTGTGATCTGGCCAATAATTAATACACTGGAACCCAAAAATCACCAAAATATTCAATTCGATTTGATTTTCCAACGCAGTGCATAAGTGTGTATGTAACTGATTATTTAATAGTGCATACTCCAATTTATTAATATTATTTAATTACATTAAATGTTTTGTCTTTTGTATGTAAATACATATTTTTAAATTGTAATTTTTGTTTTTTTTATTTCAATCAAAATTAAGTTTTGATAATAGTTTTTAATTAAAAGAAATTTGTCTGTTGTCAGGTTTCCATTGTTAACATTGCTTTTACCGACTGTTTATTTTTGTTAATTTAACAAATTTTAGTTTTTGTTAATTTTTCATTTTGTTTAAAACTTCACATCCGTGATTTTTCACTTTATTTAAATAATTTCTAGGTTATGTTTGTATCGCAGTCAAAAAATTCCCCTACATGTTGTACTATAAAAAAAATTGTGTCTCAGTCACTCTCATGTAGAGATTTTATTCTTGTCTCTTTTTAATTTTGTATAAAATCTTGTAATTTTGAAAGGAATATAGCGCTATAATGGACCTATTCCACTACAACAGCGTTTTATTTTGCGGAAAACTAGAACGAGATAAAAATATAGATTCTCTCTGTGTGTGAGCGATACATCAGTAATTTTTTTTTGAGAATTTTTGTTGTTGTTGAGTTGGTTGCCATAACTATAATAAAAAGTTTCAAACAAAGCATTTGTTATGGCAATCAAACAGTGAAAAAATTCCCCCACTCTCAGCAAACTTTTTTTTTTGATATTTTTATGGTGACTAGCTACAGTGACTCACAGCTTATTTGATCCAGTCGCATTTTATGAACAAAATTGTAAATATCTCGCGATGTCTTATTTTTTTTTGAAAAAAACTAAATGTAATATGAAAGCTATATTTATTTTTATTATAAAACACAAAAAATAAAATAAAAATTCTAATGCATATCAAAATTACATTAAAAAGTTCATTATTTCAACTCAAAACCACCTCACAGCTTAAATGATCCATCCACTACCACAAACATACTTATACCATCAAATTTCGTCAAATTACTCTTGTTAGTATTTCGTTTTTATGGCATTATATTGTTGTTGGTATCGATATAATGCATATGAAACAAAACGTAGTAAAACAAAACAAAAATAAAAACCAAGAAAAATATTTCCATTACGAGATAACAAATTTTGGTTTCACGATACAGTTAAACAAATTGCATACAGTGTGAAAGGAAAGTTTCTGAGCATCCATCTCTAAATGTACTAATGGTGATATAGGTAGTCGATGCTTCCAATTTATCGAAATTGTTGTGTGAACCACCATCATATTTCTAGTCATACACAAGCGACTTTGATGCTACAAAGATGTTGTGAGGTAACACAGTAATGCGATTACACACTAATTACACCCTGCAATCGAAGTTCCTATATTTTGCTAAATTAGTATTTGTTGATTAGTTCCGTGTAACAAAAAACAAAAAACAAGAAAAAAAGAAAACCATCAAAATAAGATATCGCGAAATATTTACTATTGTGTTCATAAAATGCGACTGGATCAAATAAGCTGTGAGTCACTGTATATAAATTTTTTGTGCTTGGCGTGTCGATAAAAAAATATTGGAATATCCACACAAAATTTTAAATAAATTAAGTAATATTTTCCCGTTAGAAAATCGTTAATTCAAAATTTAAAAATAATACCAACTGCTCACATTGCGCACCTTCAACTCTGTTTTTTGGCATTGTTCCTTTGAACTAGGTAACTAGGCCAAAATAGTTCCTTCGACTACAAAAAACACCCTACCTAGGCATATATTATAAAGTATATATATAATGCACAATTTTTTTACCACTATATTTTACCCCTTTCCATACAAATCAAGGATAAAGAAAACGATCGAAATTTTTCTATACAAAAATCGGGTTATGTCCCTTCTTTTTGTATTCTATATTCCTTGTGACCTAGGTATCACATTGCGCTGTACACAAAATATTAAAAACACAAAAAACACAAAATTAAAATTTATTTATTAAAATTTATTTTAATTTGTTTATTTAATTTAAACTCGACCATTAATTGGATATTTTCCATGCGATTGGATCAGTTAACCATTATATTAGAACCGTTTTGTAGCAGCTCTTTAAATCGCGTTATTCCTAAATCATCACAGAAAACAGTAAAATCTAAACCTTATTCCGATACCCTCATATGGTTTGAGAGATAGTAAATTTTTATGCAACGCGGGATCCAGTGATGACAGTTGATGTATACCGATATCCGAATGCTTACCGGCCAATTTCGATAAGATGAACTCGGCCAATGGAAGTTCAACGAGTAAGTTTTCGTACAATGCTTTACCCAATATTCGTTCAAATATCATAATCGATCGAATTTGTTTGATCGATAATGGTGGCCCATCCTCATCTTCGCGGGTAAAACCTTGCAGTTAAATGAATTAGTCTGTGAAAATGCTAGTTCGGCCAAACCGAGCAGGACGTCTTCTTGGTAAAATTCACCATCGTGTAGGGTTGATATGCGCCGGTGATTTAGCCCACAGGACGTTACCAAGATTGGTATGTCTTGAGCGAAATTTACTGGCGGCACAAAATAATTTTATTAATAAATTGTTTCGACAATAAACTAATTTTACTTACAAATTACAGATGTTTTAGACAGCATTGAGATTGGAGACGAAAATTTATTTTGGCCAAAATGAGAGAAATTAAACCAAAATATTTTGATGAAAGTTGGCTTGAACGCCAACATATAGTAATTTAAAGTAAAACGAAATTGGTTAGTTAAAAACCATTTGTTTATTAAGATTTACTTGTATTCATAAACCACGATCGTTTCTTCAAATCATGACAAATCCTATACGCAGGCAATGCATGAAATCTGGTCCAGTCGAAATTTTGCACCATATCGCCTACCTGAATCACGTATTCCTGTTCTGTTTGAACAGCAGAGCCCCGTCTCTGTACACACATTTCTTAAATCGGCATCGTTAAAATTATCCGACAATTTAACAATGGCTTCATAATCAATATTTTATTTATTTATTTATTTATTTTATTATATTAATATATATATTTACAAGCATAAGCCGAAGCTTTTATACTACGAAAAATAAAAGAAAATAACAAAAAGAGAAAAAAAAAAAAAAAAAATTAACAATCATCTATATATAAAATTATTTACAAAGGGGTAAGAATATATTATTACAAATTATAATTACATTAACAATTTCTCTGTACAGTTAAATATACAAGTTTTTTAAAAATTTTAAGAGAATTAATATGTTTAAGTTCAAGGGGTAAACCATTCCAAACAATAAATGCATTCATCAAAACCGAATTATTATACATGTTACTTTTGTTAAGAGGCAAGTTGATGTTTCTAGTGCGCAGAGACCTGGAAAAATTTAATTTTTCGAAGAGATATAAAGGCAAACCAGAGGTAATAATTCTAAAAATAAATACAGCTGTTCTATAATGATAATACTCGAACAACGTACATCTCAGAATAGAAGTTTTTAAACCAGAAATATGATCAAATTTTCTGAGGCCATGAACGTATCGAATACAATTATTAAATGTAACTTCTAGTTGCCGCAGAGAGGAACTGTCACATCGGCTATAAATCACATCACAGTACGCAAACATAGGCACAACCAAACTTTTAATCAAATATTCTCGCAACTGAATTGGACATATTTTTTTTATTAATCTTAGCGAATATAAACTGTAGTTGACACGTCGACACAATGTGCTAATATGGTCACTCCAAGTAAGTTTGGAATTTAATATCAGTCCTAAATTATTAACAGTCGGAACAAATTTTATTGTGTCATCACCCAAAACAAGAGTAGGCTTAATAATGTTCGAATTATTTTTACATAAAAATAAAGCTTTACTTTTATTGGGATTAAGCGCAAGAGAGTTATGTTTAGCCCATAATAAAATGTTACTAAGATCTTCGTTAAATTTTATTGCAGCCTCATTCAAACGTAAAGCTTTACATCCGATATACAATTGTAAATCATCAGCATAGAGATGAAAAGAACAATGATGAATGTGCCATGGAAGATCATTTATAAATATAGAAAAAAGTAACGGACCCAGAATTGATCCTTGCGGTACACCTAAAGCTACTCTACCCATGCTAGAGCAGTTATCCCCATGCTTTACAAACTGCTCCCGACTATGCAAATAAGAGTACAACAAATTAATTGCGGATCCAGAAAATTTATAATATAAATAAAGTTTTTGAAGTAGAAGTATATGATTAACACTATCAAATGCCTTAGAGAAATCCAATAAAACCAATAAAGCTTGCGAACCATGCCCATCCAAAATTGAAGAAAGATCGTCAACAATGTGTACCAGAACCGTTGTAGTACTGTGCCCAGGCTTATACCCTGACTGAAATTTACAAAGAAAATCAAAATCTTTAAAATGCTGCAGAATCTGGATTTGCATAACTTTTTCTAACACTTTAGAAAGGGCAGGTAATATACTTATTGGTCGAATATCTTTAAGACTGGCAACAATATCATTTTTTGGAATTGGAACAATAGAAGCCACTTTCCACAAATTAGGAAAAACTGACTTTGACAAACATTGGTTGATTATATAGGTCACCTGTGGAAGAAACAGATCAATAAATAATTTTATTATTATAAAATCAATTTTATCATATGCAATAGCATTAGATTTAATTGAACGGATAGCACCCATGACAATTAGGTCACCAACACAATCAAAAGCAAATTTATAATTATCATCAGAATTAATAGATCGAATATCTGGTAATGGCAGAACCACTAAATCTTCTCGAAATTTACAGATATCATTTAAAATATCTTCAGCAGTGAATTTTATGTCAACTTTAGCAACAGAACACGAAATACCAAGTTTCCTTAAATTATTCCAAGTAAATTTAGAGTTATAAACATTACCAAAATAAAAACTATACTTAGCTTGGTTGATAAACTTAGTAGTTTTGTTTCGAGCCCTTTTATAGGCAGTAAAATTACCATCTAATCCACTCCTTTTATAATTATCATATTTCAAATCTCTATATTGAATTGAATCTAATATAGTCTGGTTTAACCATGGAGCTGTTGGACAATTGTTAATGGTTCTTTTGCGGGGAACACACATTGAATCTAAATATAAGAAATTTGAATTAAACAAATCAACAATCATATTTACATCAGAGCAAGAATAAAGAATAGACCAATCAATCGAAAAAAAACAATTCACAAAATATTCATAATTAATTTTCTTATAATTGGGCACAACAGAATAAGTCAACTTATCTCTAGTGCGACAACATTTATAAGAAGCAAAAATCAAATCATGATCAGATATAGAAGGAACCGCACATTGACCATAACTGATAATATTATGTCGGTCAGGCTTAAAAACAACAATCAAGTCTAAAAGGCTTTCCAACCTCGTAGCACTAAACGGCAAAAAATGCAAATTAAGTATATTAAAACAATCAGTCAAAATATTATTATTTAGCATATTAAAGTTAAAATCGCCCAAACAGAACACTTTTTCATATTCTTGTAATAAATCAGTAAGAATATCATTAATACTTGTAATATCCCCCCTAGAAGTAGGAGGTGGAATATAAAAAACAACAATAAGAAATTTACTAAACTTAGCAAACAGTTCAAATGCCATAAATTCAACTTTACCATTTGAACCACATGATAACACTTTGACATTCAAATTTGATCGATAGTATAATCCTACTCCACCACCACGAACATTGATACGATCAGACCTCAAAAATTTGTAATTATTTATTTGAAGAGATCTAGTTGAAATTTTGTTATTTAACCAGGTCTCTGACACAGCTAGAAAATCAAAATTAAATTTATGCAAAAGAATTATTACTTCATCTAAATGCAACGTTAAACTACGTACATTAAGATGACCAAAAAATAAGTAATTACTACTAGAATGTGATTTATCATTTGGAATGGTATGATTAGTAACATCTAAAGTAAATTTATCACATTGAATCTCTATATCAGATTTTGTGATGGATGCTGTTTCACTAAAAAAGGATTACTTCTTGATTTACTAACAAATTTCTTCACAAGAATACCAGCCGGCCACGATGATGCAGTTAACAATTTATCCGTATGAACATTCGAAACTAATAATTTAAAAGAAGAATAATCTTGTCTAAACCCATTCGAATTTTTAGGGTTGAATCGATGAATTTTGACATCACTTATATTTAATTGATCCCTTAGATACAGCTTCATATTATCCTCACTAACATCAGGATGCAATCTTGAAACAAATATGTGCGAACGCGGCTCCACAGTACGTAAACTAGCATCAATAGCAGTACCAATAATAAAATCATTTTTCAAATCCAAATTTTTAGTAATTGTTAAATTATCACTAATATTATGAAGACAAGTTATGTTTTCATTGGACAGACTTACACAAGCAGGTAATTCCAATGGAGAAGCCAAGCTAAGCTTGACAGAAGATGACAATTCCGGATTAGAACTTTCTAAAGGTACATCCGCATAACCAACATTGCCGACAGAATCACGAGAGCCCAGGTCAATATTATCCTTTTTTTCAATATTTTGATCATCATGATTCAGATTTACCACCTGACACTTTTCTAAATTATAAATTGATTTTTCAATATTCATTGAAATTTGTGACAGTTCCACAATTTTATTAGTAAATGTTGTAAGTAAGTCACTACACATATCACAAAACCAATGAACATTTTTACTGCCACATATAAGCTCATATGATGCTTTTTTAAGCCCGCACAACGATAATGAGCAACTTTTTTGCATAAACCGTAACACGTTAAAAAATTTTCACTAGCGTCTTTGTCGCACATTGAGCAATCATTAGGTGCCATATTTATAAAGCATACACTTACAGAAATTGTTACAATATGGTGAAAAGCTCAAAACTAATAAAAACAAAAACAAAAAAAAAAAATCACAACATAAAAGTACACAAAATATTCACATATATGTATTTACAATAATATTCACAACTAACATATATTTGTATAATTATACCACATTAAAAATTAATAAATTTTTTTATTTGAAGAAAATATTTTAGATGTTTACTGCAAAGCACACTCGAAAGAAAAAAGAAAAAAAAAAAAACCAATGACCATGTTTGACGATAGGTTGGCATGCATTTTTAAAATTTCAAAACGTGCCTGTTAATTAGGAAGCAGAATTTGTGCGCAATTTTGGAGTTAGAGCTAAAGAACATTTATCTGGTTGCAATCAATTCTACTTTCCATAACCCTTTAACTTTTAGGGAATCATACAGCTAGCTTGAACAATTTAGACATATTACATATACAACCCAAAGGCAGACGTTTAGATACCTTAGAATCTTACGAAATTCGAAAATCAATAATTCTTAACCAAAATATCCTTAACGAACAGAGAGAAATACGGTTCTCACCAATTACAGACCTCGTCCTTTCATATTCTCACTAACAGTTGGTTGGGATTATCAATAGATCAATTTTTATTGCCTATTTTTGTCCCTCCTCCAAATTTTTAATTTTAGAAATCAGTAGATACTCCTGATGATGACCTAACAAGTCGAAATCGTTCTAGTGATTTTTTAAACTTTTTAACAAATTTTTTAATTAAAATGGGAACGCTCGAATTAAGCGATTTCACAAGCCAGATTTTTCGGAAGACCGCCAATTTAAAAAAAGGACCGCCGTTATTTAGAGCAATGTGTCTTCAAGGATGACAAAATTATTGTGGTCAAATGGCTTGATAACATAAATACAAACCTGTTTATCTAGTATCCAATTTTATGGGAAACGGTGACATAAACACAATAAAAACATGAAGCCAATCCCTAAAGAGAAATGTTGACGTTTCACAACCGGAACATAAAGGGTGATTTTTTTGTGGTTAGGATTTTCATGCATTAGTATTTGACAGATCACGCGGGATTTCAGACAAGGTGTCAAAGAAAAAGATGCTCAGTATGCTTTGACATTTCATAATGAATAGACTTACTAACGAGCAACGCTTGCAAATAATTGAATTATATTACAAAAATCAGTGTTCGGTTCGAAAAGTGTTTCGCGATTTACGTCCGATTTATGGTCTACATAATCGACCAAGTGAGCAAACAATTAATGCGATTGTGACCAAGTTTCGCACCCAGTTTACTTTATTGGACATTAAACCAACCACACGAATGCGTACAGTGCGTACAGAAGAGAATATTGCGTCTGTTTCTGAGAGTGTTGCTGAAGACCGTGAAATGTCGATTCGTCGCCGTTCGCAGCAATTGGGTTTGTGTTATTCGACGACATGGAAGATTTTACGCAAAGATCTTGGTGTAAAACCGTATAAAATACAGCTCCTGCAAGAACTGAAGCCGAACGATCTGCCACAACGTCGAATTTTCAGTGAATGGGCCCTAGAAAAGTTGGCAGAAAATCCGCTTTTTTATCGACAAATTTTGTTCAGCGATGAGGCTCATTTCTGGTTGAATGGCTACGTAAATAAGCAAAATTGCCGCATTTGGAGTGAAGAGCAACCAGAAGCCGTTCAAGAACTGCCCATGCATCCCGAAAAATGCACTGTTTGGTGTGGTTTGTACGCTGGTGGAATCATTGGACCGTATTTTTTCAAAGATGCTGTTGGACGCAACGTTACGGTGAATGGCGATCGCTATCGTTCGATGCTAACAAACTTTTTGTTGCCAAAAATGGAAGAACTGAACTTAGTTGACATGTGGTTTCAACAAGATGGCGCTACATGCCACACAGCTCGCGATTCTATGGCCATTTTGAGGGAAAACTTCGGAGAACAATTCATCTCAAGAAATGGCCCGGTAAGTTGGCCACCAATATCATGCGATTTGACGCCTTTAGACTATTTTTTGTGGGGCTACGTCAAGTCTAAAGTCTACAGAAATAAGCCAGCAACTATTCCAGTTTTGGAAGACAACATTTCCGAAGAAATTCGGGCTATTCCGGCCGAAATGCTCGAAAAAGTTGCCCAAAATTGGACTTTCCGAATGGACCACCTAAGACGCAGCCGCGGTCATCATTTAAATGAAATTATCTTCAAAAAGTAAATGTCATGGACCAATCTAACGTTTCAAATAAAGAACCGATGAGATTTTGCAAATTTTATGCGTTTTTTTTAAAAAAAAAGTTCTCAAGCTCTTAAAAAATCACCCTTTATAACAGCGGTATTGGAGGAGTTGATTTTTAAAATCAAGTAATTAGGATGTTTATCAGATCGAAAAATTAGCCGTTCCGAGGAATGACGTATATTTTTATTTTGTGATTCGCGCAAGTTGGATTGAGTAAAAACTACGTATGCAAAAATAAAACATACCAGTCAAATACATACTAGATTTGTTGGAGTTCCGGTTACGCATGTGTCACTCTTTCATACGAATTGTTTCACCAGATCACGAAAAGGATTGCGTCCTGCATTGGATTTTACCTATACCGGATTTCCGTCTCATTCAAGAAGAACATAGAGCGAAATTCGCATTTCCTGAATTTAGTGGAAATAAAGAGGCAACTAGCTGCAAGTAGGAAAGATGTGCGTTCACACGCACGTTTAGTGTGGTTAATGTTTTATCCATCTTTGATTCTAAAAATCACAAATTTATATTTTTATGGTTACTTTTGCTAGAAGCAATTTACGAGTATGTATTTTTACTTATTTTTGCATTTTAAATACATATTTTAAATTTTGAATTTGAAATAATAAGTTTATAAACTTTTTCCATATTACAAAAATAGTTACTTTTGGCTCGATTTGTACATGTGCATGTACATTAGGTAAAACCCACTCTAAGGTATTTTTTAAATTTTTTTCTTATTTTTACTTAAGATCATATCCAAGACATGTCACAAGAAAAATCTATTTGGCCCAGTTTTAAATCAGGACTGAAAGGGCTAAGTTGAATAAATTAAAATCAATGTAGTTCAGTTAAAATTAATTGAACCAAACGCCATTTAGAAATGTCATTGTACGTGCGTTGTTGGACATACAAAGGCCGTTTATTTTGGGTTGATTTGGGTTTCAATCATAGCAGTGTTTTTAAAGAAACGATTGATAGTGCACCTAAAACGCATTCTTTTCACATTCGTTCGAAAAGTTCAGCCATTCGAGAATATTCGACTCTCCGTTGTGGGTAATTTAAAAGAAAAATCCAGTTGTTTCGTTTGTAGTCGTAAAGGCGCGAAATAATTTTTATTGTATTCTGCAATGTCATTTTATTCTTAAAAAATCTATATTGGTTTAAGAAAGATTACTTATGGACTTACAAATCCTAAAAAATGTGTAAAAGTATGAAAAATGTTACCTAAATTTATTTAAAAAAACTAAAGGTTATTTTGAAATTAGCTTTGTTTTAAAAAATTCTCTAGTTTATGTCCCATACCATTGGCAAAGTATACCACATGCCACAACAATCACTGATTTTGTGGTCAATATTAGAAATACTATTTTGCCGGAGTCTGGGTTAAGAAAATACCTTTTAAGTTGAGCCCATATTAGCCGTTATGAACATCAGACCTAGGACATCAGTTCTTTGGGATGAAAGCTTCCAAATGACCCCCCAAACTGCCCAACAATTTTGTCGGTCCATGCGTAAAACACCCTGTATACTTTTTTAAAATATTTGCAAGAAACGAAAAAGTTCTAATGGAAGGTCCCACTTTCGATTTCGACGAAAGAAAGCCAGTGCTAATCTTAAAGTAAGTAAAGGAAGCTCTTTCAAGCAAGAAGACTAATTTGAAGCCTGCTTCAGTCTATTATATTCAAAGCTCATTGCGAATGTAAATATTCCATCTGGGTTTATTTCAATTTCGTCACAGAGTTCAAGTCGGTTGAACCAAAATCCCGATAATTTTATATGAAACATACAATTTTAATGCCCCGCGTAATGAAATCAAGCTCCTCAGGAACTGGAACATTAAATATGGAGGTGAACGAAAAGTACGTGCTGTCGAAAAGTTCCTATTTCAAGCGGAATATTTAGCTAATGGCTTTAACGTTTCTCAAAATCGGCTCGTAATAGAATTCGCTTCCTTACTCGCTAAAGATTCCTTCGAATGGTATTAGGCATGACGAGAGTTTGATAAAGAAATCACTTGGAATCACCTGCGGGGGGAAATGTTACAATATTTCCGAGAAACTAGAACGGACGATAATATAAAAACTGGTTTCGATAAGCGATAACAGAACTAATAATGAATCGCTATGCGAATAGTTAAGAAGAACATGCGTCCTGGACGAGAAGATTTTAATTCTGAATATGGCTTGCAGACAATTTTTTTTACTCATAGACCAGTTCGTATCAGAGTAAATCCTCAGAGAATTCGAACGTAGCATGGGACGATTTACCACCGCCTTTGGTACAATACACATGATCAAATTAATACCGAAAACGTCACTCTATCAGCCAAAATCTTTTACCACTCCTAGACCCATCTTTTGTTATAATTGTGTGGAGTTCGGTCATACATACCGAAATGATGAGTGGGTGGGGGGAAAATTCGGTTGTGTTTAGACGCCCGAAAGGCTAACAAGATCACAGTGAAAGACGCTTATGAGGGGCTGTTAGGACACCTTGATCAAAATCGATACATCTTCAGTATCGATTTGAACGACTCGTTCTGGCAGATTCCTCTCGAGTGCCGACCGGCCACTATATCAATTTGCGGTTATGCCTTTCGGACTCTGTAATGCTCTTTACGATATCTGTTACCTTCGATCAGCACTTGTCACTCTTGCGGGAAGTTAGCCGGTTACTCAAAGAGGCTGGTTTGACAATTAATGTAACCAAGAGTAAATTTGTTTCCTCGAGATATTTGAAATATGTTATCAGTAATGGTACGATCCGGGGAAGGTTAAGTGTATTGAAGAAAATCCAGTACCGAAAAGAATTAGGCACATCCGAAGTGCCCCGCCCATCACCGATATCAGCTAGCGAGCCAATGGCTTCTCTTCGAAGTTTAATATGGTTTATTTTCTATTACCGTTCGTGAAGTCACAATATGTTGCGGTTAAAGCACGAAATCGATAATTGTGCGAAATTAAAAAGTTTTCAAAACCTTTGCACGATTAAAAATTGATTTGTAAATGGAGTCTATATTACCGATATGATTGGTGATCCCTTTGCCTAAATACACGTAGAACTGTTTATTAAACTTGGTAACGATTAAGTTTGGGAAAAAGCACTTCCCGCGAGGCCGTGGTAGTCATGGTAGAAGTTAACCAATACAAATCATGTTGATATGATCCATATTTAAACGATTTTGGATCAGTAAAACAGTTTTTCTAATATTTATTTGCACATTTACAGGATTTCAGCAAGGCCTTTGACAAGGTTTCCCATAAGATAATTTTGTTGAAACACAGGGCTCTTATCTGAATAAACGTAGGTATCAGATGATCTTTAGGTCATCCAGATTTGCTCCTTTTATAGCTACTTCAAGGGTACCGCAAGGCAATCATATTGGGCCTATTTTTTCATCTTATCCATCAACGATGTCGATTTCATGATCAAAAACTCGTCAATTTCCATTTATGCAGGCCATATGAAAATTTACAGACACATTTCAAGTTCCACCGATGTTAACCAATCGCAGAATGACCTCAATTACTTTCTTAATTTGGTGTACTAAAAATAATCTAGATCTAAATGTGAGTAAATGCCAATGCATAACATACTCAAGAAAACGCGCAAATTCCATTAGCCGAGATCCACCAACAGCGCTGTGGTTGTAAAAGTTTTAACGATACGGGACTTAGGGGTAATTTGTGACCGCGAACTTAACTTTAGAGAACATCGATTTTATTGTCAACAGAGCAAACTCTTCGCTGACATCGCTTAAAAGCCCCGCCCGGACCATAGATCATATTTGTGGTAACAATATCGAACAGTTCGGAGATTAGCGTGTACGAACATCGTGTCACGTGATTTTTATATATTAAGAATTAAGAAAATATCTTTAAAAAATACTTATGGGTGGAGTAGGGAAGTTAAACTTTGTGGTCATATGTATTTTTAAATGGGAAATCTAAAAAAATTTAAAAAAAAATATTATTGAAAAAATTAAAAGATTTTTTGTAAATCTGGACAAGAGCGTTACCTATCAGAACCAAAATTATCTTATCTTTTAAGCTTGAATTAGCCATATACATTCACAAAATTTCATTGAAATCGGTTGGGCGTTTTTGGAGATTAGTGCGTACGAACATCGTGACACGTGATTTTTATATATATAGAGAAGAGATATTTTTTGTGTCGATTCAATGTGAACCTTCTATTTTTCTTTTCTTCTGTTTTGCTATTTTTGCTAGGAAAACTCGATGCATTTAGGCAAACAAGCTATAAATTTAAATAAAAGTTTTGAAATAAATATCGAGTGGCTTTGAAATAATAGAAGAATAGAAGAAAAGATAAATAGAAGATGCACAAGGAATCGTCACCATTGTTTAAGAATCGTGTTAGTAATTTAGTATTGAAATGATTTGTACCAATTTATGGATAAATATATTTATGTCCGCAAATGAGAATGCAATCGTTGAAAGATTTTGATTAGTATGAAGTTTCTGACAAAATAATAAAAAAAATTATAAAATCGTGCCAGCATATAAATCAAGGTCTTATTTTGTTAGTTTTAACTCATATTTTGTTATTTGATATTATATAATATCGTAAAGTGTATTAATTAATAATAAAACAAACTATTATTTTATTGGTGCAGAGAATAAGAAAAACATAATTTAAAAGTCCAAAAGTACTCAAAGGCCAATAACAGTCAATCGTAGAGATGTTTAAGAAATTCTGTACATGTTTTCTTGTTGAGTTACCTAACTTGATTATATGTGGTGATCAATATATGCACCAGACCTTCAAGGGTTAATTTATTTCATTAAAACAAATACTCGAAATCCGTTTATTCATATGACCCCTGAGGGTCACGTTCATATGACGAAAATCACATATAATCCAGTTAGGTCACTCAACAAGGTGACATATACAGAATTTCTTAGTCATCTCTACGTTTGACTGTTATTGGCCATTGAATAAACGAATTTCGAGTATTTGTGTAGTACATAACTATGTAATATCGATAACACAACCCCTGTGGCACTATTGTGGAAATTTCCCGGGAATACGAAACTGGGGAAGAATGTATATGTAATTTCTGTTTAAAACTAATTGTATTGTCAAAAAGCACTTTTTTTGTATAAAAATTCGATAGTAATATTATTTTATTTTATAATCACATAAATCTAATTTACAAAATTTTAATGCAAAGCACAAATAAAAAAAATCTTTACTAGTTCTTACTTGTTACCCGACGAGAACTACACACTTTGAATCAATAATTTTCTCATTGATATTCGTAGCAAAATAAAAAAGACGGGAAAGGTTCGGAGCCGAACTCTATGAGCATTTTTGTTGCCTATTAAGAACCACATTAAACCCAAAACACCTCATCTCATCATCCCCTCCTCCACCTCCCATTGCACCACTCCTATCATCCCCATAACCACAACACCCACACAAACCTACATCTACACGAGATATATTTTTATTCCACATTCACATGCTCTATATGAACCCAAAATAGAATAGAAAATAAAAAAAAATTCCATTTAATTTTTAGGAGGGGGGGGGGGGGGGGGGATGAGGCAGGGGGTTAACAAATACGAGGGCCTACTAATCTCCGAACACCCTAAACAGAGAAATGTCCAAATCAATAGGGCTCTATCATATGAATTGAACAGCGGACAGACGAGCAGACAGCAAACCGAAATCATATAGCATTTTTTTTAACAAAAATGCTTAAAAAGTGAGGATTTCCATTTTTGTCAATTTGAATTCATCGAATTATATCAAAAAGAATGTAACCAGCATTATATTTGACTAACAAATCCAAGAAAAGATGACGTTCATAATTGTGGACAAGTTCACTGAAAGAGTTAAACTGGTGTCCATCCACTTTATGGAAAATTTTAACTGCTTACATGCTTACATGATTTACGTGCTTACAAAATTCAACTTGCGTAGAAAGAAAGCCACACGATCGGTTAATTGGTTAAGTTAAACATAATTGCCTCTGCGCTTTATGGGCCGGTGGAATCATTGGTCCATATGTCTTCAAAAATCATCGTGCTGTGAAAGTAATAATCATCGGAGAGCGGTACAGAGACATGATTACAATTTTTTTCGTGCCTCAATTGGAAGACAATAATGTTGCAGACATGTGGTTACAGCAGGACTGCGCCACATGCCATACAGCGCGCAATACAATTTACTGAAAGAAATTTTTGACGAACGCCATTAGAGTATTTTCTCTGGGCAAATCATATTCAAATGTATGTATGTCAAATAAAGCCAATTGCATGGATATTATAAACATTATTTGGGTTTTATTTCAATTTAAAGTTTTTCGCCTCTAAACGAGGATGCCCTATGCCTACTGCATGGTCATCATCTCAATATTATGGTAAGGAAATGTGACAGATGGCTCACTGGAAAACCAAAATGTGACAGATGGCTCAATGGATATTTCAAACAATATACCAGTTAAAAAGGTCCAGGACAATCGTCGAATGATAATAAATTGATAACAATTTCATTGATATGAACCTTGAATCAAAAATAAATTCTACCTCACCTAATTTGTAATCGCTTACAAAAATCTGCACTTGTTCATCAATAGATTAATCACAGTTATCAGATAAATTAAATCCGATAAAACCACGCAAAAGAATCAGTTGTGCACAGAAACTCGTCGGAGGGCCAACATTTCATTACGCCGCAATTTTCTTTTTTGGGCTTTTCTTTAATTCGGGCCGAAACACAATCAAAAATACTAAAATCCAACTGAGTTGAGTTGCACAAGGATCAGGTGTTAATATTTTCAATGAAATATTCGTTCCGATAATATTCACGACTGCCGGCGCATTGGACATTGATTTTGTTTTAAAAAACCTTTAGCCGAATTTAGACTTGCACAGCGTTATTAGAAGAATCTAAATACTAATGTTTGATTAGTTTAATAAGCAAAGTAGTTTATAAATCATAGTAATCCTTTTGTCACTCACACACATATACAGGGTGGTCCAAAAGTCTGGAAACGGTGAATTTATTTCGCGCACGGGTGGAAAATCGGGATTCTGATACTGGGGTCTTTAGTAATTTCACCCGAAGGATCGAATGGGCCCATCAGATTTTGGGCCCGATGGGGCCTTATACGAGATATGAGGCCCAACTTTGAAATTTCAAATGCAAACCCATCTTTTGATCCCATCCAGATTCGGATTCAGCGATAAATTTTACATCCGAATTGGTTAAAACCCGAATTCTGCTGGTACATTTATAGACCTCATTTTTTCTCGACAATTACCACTCCTGACTGAGTTTGTTTGTTGTTTGGGCTTAGGAAGTCTCAAAGCGATGTTTTCTTTCGCACACACTAAGCAAAATGAATACAATAAGACTGTCCATACCCCACACGGGAAATATTTTGCTGCGTGGTACTAGATTTATAT
Organism: Nephrotoma appendiculata; assembly: GCA_947310385.1. Classification (NCBI taxonomy): domain Eukaryota; kingdom Metazoa; phylum Arthropoda; class Insecta; order Diptera; family Tipulidae; genus Nephrotoma; species Nephrotoma appendiculata. Next base: position 145,079,856 of record OX371225.1, on the reverse strand, counting down.
TATCAAATCCAATATTGATATCAATACCGTTAATACAATGTTCCACGGTAGTAAACATTTGTCCTCGCAAATTATATTTAGTGTTTGAAAATCATAGTCACCACCTATGGGGCTGAATTTTGATCAAAAAATGGAAATAAAAATTATGAGAATTGCAGTTGTTTTACTTACCTACTAGACGTAAAACATTAAATCATCAACCAGGGAAAAAATTCAATATTTACGTCTAGTACGTATGTGATGTACCTGTTTGTGATGTATAAGTTTTTTTTTCGAGCTAAATATGCCCTTAACTACCCGTCAGAGAATAGAGATCTGGATAATGCGTGGATACGGTGACAAGCAGAGGTGATATGTGATTGCTGCGAATTTGTTTAACGATCCCCATCCTGAAGTGCCACCGATTTCAAAATCAACGGTGAAAAAAACGGTTGGCCGGTTTCCGGCATCCGGGTCTGTAGCATACTAGCCGAGATCAGGCCGGGATAAAAGTGCAACTAATGAGGAGAAAGCCTTGGAGGTTCTTATCAGTGTCATCGAGGATCCTCATGTGAGCCAAAGAAGGTTGTCCCAAACTCTTGGGGTGAGTAAATCATCCGTCCAAAAAATCTTAAAAACGAATGGTTGGCATCCCTCTAAAATCCCCTTAGTGCAGGAGCTCACCCCAGAAGACTTTGATCATCGTCTGGAATATTGCGATGTTATGATGGAGAGACATCTTGCTGATAATTTCACCTTTTTTTGGACGTGTTTCTCGGATGAGGCGGGATTCAGTTTGAATGGGGAGGTTAATCTCCACAAAATGAGATATTAGGCCGATGAAAATCTTCACTGGATGCGAGATACACACACAATGGCAGGATAAAATCAATGTTTGGGCTGGTATTTTGAATAACCAAATAATTGGGCCGTTTTTTCTACATGAAAATTTAACTCACGCCCCTTGGATATCATTCCAGCAATTCGTGCTGTTGTTGGAGATCAATTGGAGAACGTGTGGTATCAACAAGATGGAGCACCAGCGCATTTTGCATTACGCGTTAGGCAGCTTCTCAATGTTTTATTGTATTTCCTGGGTGCTGGATAGATAGAAGAGGCACCATCGAGTGGCCACCAAGATCTCCCGACCTCATCCCTTTAGATTTTTTTATTGGGGCTATTTAAGAGCTATTTAAGAGCTATTTGGGGCTATTTAATAGTCTGTAACATATGGTTTAACACGCTGTCAGCACGTAGTGGCACACTTCTTGATGGGTAGCGCGAGTCGGGTGGAGGGTTCTATACACCACATGCTGAACATCCATAGTACAAAAAAACAAGATATGTATACACGTTATACATATCCGTAAGTGTGCAGACAATATAATTCTACCGCAAATAAAAGCAAAAACTATTAAAATATTCTACGAATTTGGAGATGCTCCGGATCCATTGCACCAATTTCTCATCCTATATTAATAAATTAATATAAACTCATGTTAATTTAGGTTTCCAGAATTAATTATTCACAAAAATAAAAAAAATGAATTTGATAGTACATAAAGTGGATTATGAAGTTACTACAACCAGAAATCTTCAATTATGCCCTTAAACTAAATTAGTGAGTTAGTGAAATAGCTTAACTAAGTCTTAAGATACTTTTGCAAATAAATAACTAAATGAGAGAAGCTCATAAAATATAGCTTTGAAATGACTGTAATTTTAACAATTAACTTAATTGGATATAACAACCTACTAGATCCCTAACCACATAAACAAAACATGCTTATTAACACTATATGAATCGATAAATAACAAATTTGAAATAATGTATAAGAAAAAAAATATATACAAGTTAAAATAAATAAATTTGAGAGAATATATATATATATACATATATGTATATAGAAATATGTAATATAAATAAATTATAAAAAAAACTTAACGCTCGGTGACCGATGTCCTTGTAGTTCGTTTTGATAACATCCGTAGAAAGTTCCGTCGAAAATCATGTATTTTTACTGCCGATATGGTGTGAGAGAGGTTGGTTAGCTGAAGCGCGCGTTTTTATTCACAACGGAGGACCGTTAATTTCGAACGTGCACGTTTTGTATAACATTACGGATTTCTTTACCGCTCAACACTCATGAAATTGTTTTTTTTTTCGACACTCTTTTTCGTTGCATTCACCACTTAATTATATGTTTTATATAGCTTTATAACATAAGCTTTTGGTATGAAACTAGCGCAGTTAAATAATTGTCGTGCTACCAGATAAATTTCTGCACATATCTTGAATGCAACCGAAACACACTAACACTTTCTAGCCAGCGAATGTTTTTTTTTTTCGTTTTTACTAATTATCTTTATCTTGTTGTACACCAAGAAAAGATTGTACACCCTGGCCCAACACTATTCGTGCACACATCACACTTTATAGTTTTTGTGTATCCACTATCTTCACGATTTTTAATTTTTCGTGTTAGACTAATGTCTATTAGTTTTTTTTTTTTTTTTTATTTATTATAATTATTTCACTTTTAAATATAATTAATAATCCGTATGGCTTAATTTGCCTTTTCGGTCGATCATGGTTTCACGCGAAACCCCAACTGCCTTTTGTCAACTCCGGTTATCAACCTCAACATCTCTCATCCTCTCCCCTACATGAACAAGTTCTATATATTCCCCTCACACCTTCTCTGTATTATTCAATTATCACCAAGCTTACGCAATCTCTCCTCCCGGAATTACAATCAGACTCACATTTTATATAAGTACATAGTACATACAGATACATATTATAAATTATTCTCTCCAAAACAATTAAATTATAGGTAAATAGGTAATGGTACAATCAAACATTATATAAATCTTCTGCAAATTACAGACTGTGCTATACGATCGTTTGCTAATGGAATACATTTACTTAAAATTATATCTACATATCATAATATTGTCGCATACATAATTGTATACTGATGGAAGTAGCAAATAGAATACGGTAGAGAGGATAAGAGTACGCGGTATGATAACTTTTGTGATTCATTGTGTACTCAAGTTTGAACGAGATATACCCATTCCCCCAATCACTTGATTCCTGTAGCTAGCCCTTATTTCTATAAGCCTTAACCGTTACAAGTCTACGAAACCAAGCCTGCGAATATTGAAGAACTCCAGAGAAAGATAGTGGAGGTGTCAGCTACGATAACCCCGGAGATGTTGACACGAGTGAATGAGGAAATCTACCAACGACTCGCGCACTGCACTGCAGTGGATGGACACAAATTTGAATACCTTATAAAATAATCATGTCCAGTACCGTGACAAGTTATAAATAAAGTAAAATCCGCAATAAAATGTAGATTGTTATTTGAATCCCCAGGGCTGAGCCCTTTGGGCCTGCCCAATGGGCCTATGAGTGTCAAATGGTTTACTTAAGGTCAGAATAAAAAATATCCCATCACACTTCAATTGAGCCCTGTAACAGCGAAAATCTCCAGAATCAGAATATCGATATGTGCCCCCTGGTCTGAATGATTCAGAGGCCCCCGGATTTTTTTAACAAAAAACGCTGCATAGGACCCAAAAATGGACGATTTTTTTTTTGGTTTTAACCAATTCAAACGTAAAATTTCCCACTGAATCCGAATCTGGATGGGATCAAAAGATGGGTTTGCATTTGAAATTTCAAAGTTGGGCCTCATATCTCGTATAAGGCCCCATCGGGCCCAAAATCTGATGGGCTCATTCGATCCCTCGGGTGAAATTACTAAAGACCCCAGTATCAGAATTCCGATTTTCAAACCGTGCGCGAAATAAATTCACCGTTTCCAGACTTTTGAACCACCCTGTATATACATAGTTGAATAAAGAATATTAAAAAAAACGGACGTGTTTTAATAAAACATATTACAATAAAATTGTACCGTGGACAAGCTCCCTGTAGTTCAACCAGAGTGGAAATAATTAATTTCTATATAGCTATTTTCAGATAAAAATTATGAAAGGGTATGACGAGGCGGTATTAGAACCTGGCGAATGTTTTAGGCCGTGTACTATTGGACCGACTAATAATGGGAGCTGTTGGATAATACAAGTCATACAAGTCAGAAATAAAACGGATAAACTTCGGCAGTACACACATTTTAAAATCGATAGGTGCAATAGAAATTTAAAAAATTTGTCCATTGACGACAGATTTATATTCAGTTATCAGTGAGATGAAGCTAATATTTTTTATCTACCAGTATTTTTGTTTGTTGCGCTCTTACAATTTCAAAAATAAACTGATCAACAGTTTAGTTTAGTTAGAGTAATTATACAAAATTATCATATTTTCGAAAAGAAAAACCGTAATGGTTAATTCTGAAGTAACAGCAAAAAATTCTCAATTTGCCATATTAGAAATAATACTGATACTGTAATAAGTGACGTTAAAAATACACTTGGGTGCAAAAAATTCGCACAGTTGCATTTTTAAGAATTTGTTACTCGGGTTTTACTGTATCCGACATAAAATTTAATTACAGTTACCCAATGATGTTACCTTATCATTTTGGTTTTCTCTTCGGATTGAACTTGATTTTTATTTTATTGCAAACAGTCCCGTTTCTTTTTATATAAATAAATCAAAAATTTCAATCTCGAGAAAATAATCGATTTTTGGTCAGTAGTTGATTGAATTTTTGCTCATTGCTAACGCATTAAGCTCGTGCTTAAATGCAAATTTTCAATTTTATTTTAAAAATTGTAAAATTATTAATGACGTGCGTAGTTTAAGAAACTTAAATTGAAAATTAAGAAAAGTTTTTTTTGTTTGTGTGATAAATTGTCCTTATTACTGGTGTGAAGGAAGAAAACTATTGTTGTTGGTATAAGTGGAAATAATTATCTTGCTTATCAGTGTTGATGTAAATTTAATTAAGTTTTCTTTTTAATAATTGTAAAATTCTATTTTTATTCTTTTTTATTTTTTTAAATTCATTTAAAATTAGTTTTGTGGTTCCTGTAAAAATGCAATCAAATTCTTTCAAGAATTATGGCGCTTTTTGAGACAAAATTGGTAAGTCCCATTTTGGATTGTATTATTGGTTATATATGGTGTACGACCTTCAATACTTTTGTTTTATAAATATTGATATCTAACTAGTTGGTGTATTGATTTTTGTGGGATTTGACTACGTGGGGAGGTTGAAAACAGTTAAATTAGATTTCACAAGTAGGGAGATCAAGTCTAACATATTTTAAAGATCTTCTTTTTTTTAATGTTGGTTCATCTGTAGAAGGGATTGTTTTGTTCGAGTTATTGCGCAAACGTTTCAGCTTCATCTTCGTTATTTTTGTCCCATTTTTGTTGATTTAATTTTAGGTACATTTTTTGATTGCTCGCCGCAGGGTGAAAAAACGGTATAATTATCATTATAACTAGTTGTAATTTTTGTTAATAGTACGAGAATAATTAATGTTTCAATTTTAATTGAAAACGAAGAAATTTTCCAGAACTAGAACAGAAGTAATGAAGCAAATTATTTCTTTTTTACTGAAAAAATAGGACGGTGGGAATAAAAATTAAATCTCTTTAACTTCTACTTCTAAAATTATTTCTTGTCCTTTCTGTATTCCTATTATTGCATATTTAAAAACTACTCATACACATGAACAAAAAACTCTTGGTCTATAATTTTTTTTTGTCTGACGCTTGAAAAAGACGAATCTATTTAAATATTAGACAGTCTTTTCTAGATGTAGCTAGTGAACTCACGATTGCTTGCTTATTTACTAACATATCACTCAGCTAGAAGTTTCTTTAAAATAATTGTTCTTATACTGTCATTCTTTAATTCCTCTTTAATATAGCCTCAGTGAATTAATTTTTATATGAAATTATAAACTAACACACTCTTTATAAATAAAATTTTTTTTCCCTACCGGTGGGACTATTCTGGTAATTCCTTGGGAGTAATTATAATTGGGGAAAATCTACAAATTGGTTACTCATTTTAAATAATTTCCTATTCTAATTAGAACTGCCAGGCTCCAGTGGTTTCTGCGTTTGGAGTCTGCCGCTCCGTTGGTGGTGTCCAACATACGACGGATATCTGCATTTCCTTGTGTTACACAGAAGTCAAGAAGATCTGGTATTCTATGTATGTGAGCCGGCAAATATGTTTGTTTATCACCAGAGTGAAATTGGCGTTTAGTTTTAATTTGCCTTCGTACAAAACTCGTTCCATACGCCAATTCATCTTCATCTGTTTCATAGATAGCTATAGTATTTTCTTTGGCTTGATTATCATTTTTGATTACAGCAATTTGTTCTTTAAGCTTTTTGACTTCTTTGAATAGCTGTTTATTGATTTTCATTAAGTTTTCTATCGATTTCTTAAAATCATCGTTTTCTCTAGCGACATCGTGGTGGTTTTCTTGGTTTTTCTTGGTTGTTCTCCTGCTGAGAAGTGGCATGTATTTGTTTAGTTGGTGCCGGTTGGTGGTCTACAAATACTTGTGCTTGGTATTAATGGGTTTCGCAATGGTTGGCTCACCCCAGAGTCCGTTGAACCTGCTTCATGTGAGGTGGATTTGCCAACTGTAAAGTTGACGTACCACCTGGGGTATACATTCCGTTTTGTTGTACACTCATTGCCTTAATGATTGGTTTATTATTCAAGGTTCCTTTCCCTAGCCACATTTGCTCTGCGGATGGTATTTTATTTCCCACCTACCCTCCGACAAGCCGGTTAAAGAGCATCCGCCACTTGGAGACGCACCACGATGGGAGTTCGGTATTTCCACACCGGCTCTCTCAAATAGCGAAAATCTCAGAAACTTTCGAGCATGTGGACAAATAAGATTTGATTCTTACATCAAATACTAGTTGAGAACCACTTCGATCATCTCTGTGCGATTCGTAGTGTGTTTTGTTGTAAAAAATTTCATTTTATAAAATTCACTCACGATGTTTCACAAAAATTAAATCTTTCCTTGTAGTGTAAAAATATTTATGTTTAAATTTCAGATATGAAAGTTCAACATTTGAGTGTTTTTTAATTCTAAGTATTTATAGGCCACAGTGTATATTTTGTTATTTTGGCATAAACTTCATTGCGATCTACTATATCGTAAGCGATTGTTTTCCAGCCAGGTCTCACGCTGTTCACTTGTTTCAGTAGCATTAGAATAAAACGACCTGTTTCGTTCGTTACCAAGCACTATTTCATTCTGTTTACCTGTTTCAGCCATCCTTGTGCACAAGCTATCTTTCCTTCAGGGGCATTTTCTAAACAAAAATGAACCGTTAACTACAAACAAAAAGTAATTATAGATTAAAATATTTATAAACTGTAAACATAAATCGAATAAGAATGTACGTTTACTTGAAACAATATTTAATACCTGAAAAAATGTTACCAACAATTATGTACCTAAGTGCATATTTGGGAATAACTGGAATTCGGGTTTAGCCATTTTGCCAACTAAATAAATTTTTTGAAACCACAAATTAATTTTAAAGAAATTTTTACTATTCAATTAATTTTATTTTTACTCAATTAACTTTTTCGATCACTGAGTGATCATCTTCCGATTGAATTTACAACTAAAACAAATATTTAGATCTAGCAGAGTTTTGGTTTAGTTGTAAATTAAATCGGAAGATGATCAGTCAGTGATCGAAAACGTTAATTGAGTAAAAATAAAATTAATTGAATAGTAAAAATTGCTTTAAAATTAATTTGTGGTTTCAATAAGGTCATTACACCAACCATTTAGTTATAAATGGAAACCACGGCGGTTCTCGAGTGCAATAATTTGTAAATAAATTTTACACGTACAATATTTTGTAGCAAAGAGTATTTCTTGTAGTGTAACAAATTGGATTGGTCTTTTTTTTTTGTGCATTTAAAAACCGGCAATGTCACCATGCGTCATGATAACACAGACTACATTTACGTTTCATTTTTGTTTTCCTGATAAAGAGTTTTTCAATTTGGACGGGTCGATATTGAAATGGACTAAAACAAGCTGGGTGTTCAAATGTCCGATTCAAATGTGCGATGGTATTGATTATGTTGGCTTTAAGGGTATCGGCCGATTTTGGCTTATTGACATAGACCTGCGACTTGAGGAAACCCCACAAGAAAAAGTCTAGAGCAGTGGTTTTTAGCCTTTTTTTACTCGCGGCCCATCAAATAATTCTTAATTTTTTTATTTTTATTTTTTTAATTAATATAAAAAAAAACTTTATTATTTCATTATCTATTTGAACTTTCATACTTCACAATTGCATGTTACAGTTAGCATATTTGCATTTATTTCTTATGTACTAACAAAGTTTTATGTAGGAAAAAAACTACAGCGTGTAAATATGAAACCGGATTTACCAATAGATGGCACCACGTACCTTTCGACAAACACGCCTTCGGCGCCATTGTTTTCTTTTGACATCGGACAACAACATCCAATTCATAACCTACAAGTTTCATACAATAGTGCATGTTTTTACGTGTTAAAAAGGTCGGGTATCACGATGCTATGAGTGGTTTCTAAATTCAAAAATAGTGATTTTGATGTGAGAAACAAAGAACGTGGAAAACTACCAAAAACGTTTGTAGACAGCGAATTGCCAAAATGGATGGATGAGAATGATGCTGGTTGCCAGAAAGATGTACAAAATGTATAACTAATAATGGGCCATACTCTAATAAAATACTCTTAAAAATTATCATACGATGAACGTGTGCTTTTTTACTAGAAAATTACGGTTTCATATTTACACACCTACGGTAATATAGGAAACTTTATTTTTCTTATTTCACTTTTCAATACGATATTCGGTTATACATCAATTTTCTTTTTATTATATTCTGAAGGAAGTTTTGCAAACTTTGGCGGCCCCCCAGCAAGCTTCTTACGGAACCCCAGGGGGGCGCAGCCTCCCTGTTAAGAATCACTGGTCTAGGGGGGTCAAATCGCATGAACTTGGTGGCCAATTCAATTCACCTCTGCGAGAGATAACCCTACCCTCAAATCGTTCATGCAGAATTTCTATCGATGCGTCTGCTGTGTGGCACGAAGCCCAGTCATGCTGGAAACGCATATGGTCTACCTCCATACCGTTCAATTTGGGTCAAAAGAAATCTTCGATGGTGATGGCTTCACCAACGTCATTTTCAAACAGTAACTGTTCGTGGATGCATTGCCACCTGGTAAACCTCGTGTGGGTTGGCATCGTCCCATATACGAAAAATTTGCTCGATAACATAGCTATTTATCTAAAACTGCGCCTCGTCGCTAAAGAAAATTTTTCGGAAAAAGTTGATGTCTTCTTCCAAACGATGCAAAGCCTAGTCAGCGAACAACCGGCGTTGCCTATCGTCATTAACTTTGAGCTCCTGGGTCAGTTGGATCTTGTACGAGTGTAGGCCCGACGCCAAATTCGCCAAGTTGAAGTCCGTGAAAGGCTGAGTTCTTGCGCACGGCGGGGGGTTGACTGTTTCCGGTTCTCCTGTATACTTTTACGGACTGTAACATGTCCCATATTACAAGTATTCATTGTTTTTATGTACACTATTGTTTTATGACAGCTGATCGACATTCCGTATGCAAATCGGTATTTTAAGACCTTTTATGCAATTGATGATTGAACATTTTTTTTTGGTAAAATCAGTCAAGAAGAATGTGCTTTGAAACAAATACGAATTAAGAGTTAAAATAATTCTGCCAAAATGGTTGTTAATGCAATTTTGTATATAAAATTCGTAATCAAATTATTACAAAAACTAATGATAATAAGTTATCTAAATTGAAATAAATTATTTTGTTGTGATTAAGAAATAATAATAAGTTCTTAAATTGTATCTTAATTGGTAAAGCTAAGTTTTTATTAATAAAAACTAAAGACAAGAAAATGTGGATTTTGCATTGACCAAAAAAAAAACTATGGCGAGGTTGGTTGATATGCTGATAATCAGTGATAATATAAATTGTTGAAATAACAACATTTTAGAATTATTCGGGCGGCGGAGTAGAATACTGTAAACTTAAAGATTGAATCGCTTTATAGAATTTTATGAACGTTTCTTTCGGTAGTTGCTTTCGAGCTTCTATAGTTTGGTCTTATATCGTAATCCATGCGATGGTCTCTAAACCGGTTTTCAAAATCGAATTTTAATTGTTGCCAATTGATTTGCGGAATTTGAATTGGTACTGTCTTTTCTTTGAATTGGTACTATTTGAGTATGTTTGTAAATGGTATTAGTTCGGTTTGCCTATGTGCCGGATTGTCAAGTTCCTCGTCTGAGGCTGCATACTCTTCGTCAGGCAGATCAATCAAAGTACAAATATCTCTCTTAGTTTGATCAAGGTCGGAATCATCAGCGGATAAAGATTCATGTTTGTTTAAAATACTTTCACCGGTTTCTATTAGTTGTAAGTATGAGAGTTTGTAACGACGATTACTAGTGGAAAGTCGCGTTAGTCACTCAATAACATGTAAAATTCTAGTTTTTTGTCGAACTAGCAATTCCTCTTCCACTTTCTCAACATTCGTGAGGTCTGTTAAAAATCGTCTATGCTCAATTAATTTATTTGTGCAAACTTTAATTTCGTCATGTAGCCGTTTTTTCGCGCCACTGTGCGCTTGAGCCGGTTTAAGAGTAGGGTATTCTCCTTCTTGTTGGAATGCTTCTTGAAGGGCATTTAAATGCAAGAGTGGTATTTTTTAAATTTCGAACCATACATTCGACTTCAAATTCGTCTGGGTTGAGATGCTTAGCATCCATTTTGAATGATTCAAGGTAATTCAAATGAACTTATGCAAAATATCGTAGAAATAAGCGAGTGTGTTTTCAAAATTAAAATAAAACTAGCTGACCTGTGACTGAATAATCGTCACGTGAATACATTTTTTTTAATTTTTGGTTAAGAAATGATTGAGAAGATTTTTTAAGATGTAAATTTGATGCACTTTTATCAAAAATAAAGTAAATTCATATACGCGGTTAATTTTTAAATCTTAAATGTCAAGCACGCGCTCAAATGCACACAGTATGACTTATGTGCCAAGTCAAATATTCACATCTCAAACGAGAAGCGCGCGCTCGGGATCACATGATCATTTACGCGCCAAACTGTTTGTTGAGCTGAAACTATGACTCAACCTTCGTTCGGCCAGTTTGTGCTGCAAGCAACGCTTCATCTTCATTACCTGGCTCGAAAGTAATTATTTGTTGATTTGGTAGGCAGAGAGAAAGACGCATCACGGAATGAGATTGATCATTTACGGCTCGATAAAAAATAATTTGATATCGCGATTTTCAACAAAGTAGCTGGTGAACAATATATAAATCATAGTTTGCTATGAAGCCAGGGGAATTAAAACTGTCATAACAATGAATTTGACAATTCTCGTCCCCCTTGTAGACGTAGAAATCAACGCTATCTACATTCGATGAAAATCGCCAATAACAAATTCAGGGTTTTAATAAAGCAACTCATGACAAACTGACATAGCGTCAAATCTTGGAAATTTTCTGAAATCACCTGAGGTACCCATTTTGGGTACTTCCCGGTAGAATTTTTCCGATTTTTCTAGCCTATGCACAGCGCAATATTTATGTCGACCTACCCTGAAAAATTAATGTAGGTAGCAGATGTGCTGTGAAACAAATAAAATTTTCAATAATAATATGTATGTGGACTATGAATCGGTTGTCGGCAGTGAGGTTTGCAGGTCATCAAATAATTATCAACGTTGAAATATAAAAAAAAAATTAAGTTAACCCATTTGATCCCAGAATTATTAATTTTCGAAATCTTAAATAAACCATTGAAATCCTCGTTGGTTCTTATTATTTGAACTAAAATTTCTAAACTAAAAGTCAAAATTTTCCTCTATTTCGGAAAAATTCATGAAAGCTACAATGGTCGAAAAAAGCCGGTTGGGGATTTAGAAGGTCTTCAGTTAAACATTTATTAAATAAAAAAAACAGTTTTATTAGTTAGATTTAAATGAAATAAAATAAATTCAATTCTCAATTCAGGAAAGTGTTCCTAAATAATCGTAGTAGTGTAGTAATAAGTAATAGTAATTATTACATTTTTTGTCTAAAATTATAATTTGTTTTGGAATGATAACAATGAAAACATTTATCATGCAGTGAAATCTCACATGATAAGCACAATTTAGTTGTTCTAAGTGGTCCGGATCGTTCCTTATTGATTTTGGACGTGGCCTTAGAGCAAGAGGATGTGTTCTGTATTTATTATAAAGCGACCTTGCTATTTGGCGTCAAAATTCTTGTTGGTCTAACTTACATCCCTTAGATTTTGCTAAACCTCACGAGTTACTTATTGCCACATTGAAGATTCAGAGGGCAATTGACATACTTTAAACCAATTATTCCCGCGAATGCCAATTCGATAATTTTCCACGTGATCGAACAGATCTGCGCGTCCCATAAATTGATTATACATACATATGTACAATGTTGGGTTGAGCTTCAGTCTTTTTTTTTTTTGAAAGCTCAATATCACAGACTATTTTTTGTCGGACTTACCCCAAATTAATTGGACAAAATGGTACCCACATTATTGTCCATCCGGCGAACTGCAACTATTTTATTCACCTTGTCCATTACCAATTTAAACTTCTCTCTTTGAGATTTTTCGTTACTTGTGTTAATGGTGCTTTACCACAACGGTGCTCCCTAACTGTACCGGTACCTCCATCACCATAACCCACAGCAGAAAGCTTGCTGATTATTGAACGATTTGTTAAAAAATTATCAAAAAAATGTGAAAATTCCAAATTTTGATATGTATGTAGTTGTTTTTCAGCACATTTGCAAAGTTTATTATCACCGATTCACCTAATGGTAATCTATTTGGGTTTGCAATGTTTTTACCCTCATAGATATCAAATTTAATACAATATCCATTCCTCTGTATTAAGACCCATGACTTAAATCTAAAGCGAATTGGTTTGCTTCGCATAAATTGTTTGCATCCATGATGTCCAAAATATGGAATCATTGATTCGCTAATCCATTGACGGGAGGTGTATATCTCAAAAATATTATATTCGTTTCTTCTATAAAAAGCCGCATTTGCCATTTGTAGTTTTGTGATAGGTTTGCAGATAATGGTAAAGTTGAGTGAACTGGAAATCTGTTTAAACGAGTTCTCCTCATTATATTGAAAATAAAGGTTGTTCTTGTAGTCATTAAATCCAGAGCAATACAATTATCGACGAGAATTTTTATTGTACCCCGAAATTATTAAGGAAACGTCTCGTTGCAATTTAAATTTAAAGCTTTATTTTTATTTTTGCTGAAATTTTGTTCGTAAAATCGGCTATCATTTGAATTATTCCTACGTCAAAAAACAGCCCGGATGGGAGTCATCTGTTACAGGCAAAACTGCTAAGGTTTTACTAAAGTTGTCCAACTTATTCGCAATATTTATATCCAAGTCCTAATCAGTCCATTGATGTATGAGTGTATTATTCCTCCCTAATCCCAATCGGCTCGGCCATGGTTCCTTAACTACTTCCGCTACATTTCACATATATTATCAGGTTTGTCCAATACAACGTCTACTTCGGTCCTTCGCATTGTGCTCACTAAACAGTTTCCGTTTAATATTTCTTCATCACCAGAGTCCTCATCAGTTTCTCCAACAGTAGGAGGGTAAATCAATTTCCGAGTTAGATTTTTCCAACTCCTCCAGAACTTTGACAAGCGTAATCTACTATTTCCTAAAAAAATATGTCGTTACAGTTTCACAATAGAGTAAAATAAAAGACCCATTATATCCCAAGTAGTTTTTTTCGACCAATTAATATTTTCATTAAAAATAAGTGTAAATCCCACACGGCTTTTAAAAGCATATACAACTTTCACATCGTTTGTCGTAAATATGTAATGAAATTTAAATTTTTTTTTGATATTTTCCATATACCCTAATAGGTACATATGTCATTAACACAAATCTATTTCTTATTTTATTATAAAAAACACATATTACAAACTTGCCAACAATGTTCGTTCATCGTGGTACCTGGTACCGTACACTCTAAAAAATTTTAGTTGAATTTTACTTCAATAATTGAGTGTAACTGATTACACTCAATTATTGTAGTAATTTTAAACGCGTTAAAAATATCCAACTTCCTGTTTAAACATCAACTTTTCAAGAAGAGAATTTAAACAAAAAACTTATTAATAATATTTTGAATATTGTTGAATTATTAACAAAATGTGTTTACCTTTAAACAATATAAAATTATATTTAAACACTTTTTAAACATATATATGATTAAATTGAAACAAATTAAATTTGATTTTCAACAATAGTTGATGAAATTGACATGTAAAATTGTTGAATTTTTAGAAGATATATGCTAAATTTTTCATATAATTTGTTTAATTTCAATCACTCGTTGTTCGAATTTAAACTCAAAACTGTTGATATTTTAGTCCAAATTTACTTTTATTTTTAAATTCATTATATTTAAATTATAAGTTAGCTATATATAATATTTCATTTAAATAACAACTAAATACTTAGATAGATACATTTTTAATTATAGTAAATTTATAAAATGGCCTAACATGGCCTAACTAAAAATTTTCGATTTTTATTCAACACAATAGTACTCGTATAGGCATACTAATTCAATTCAAAATGAAATTTTAAATAACAAAAGTGGAAAATTTAAATAAAAAAAAAAAATATTCAGGTATGATTAAATACCAAAAAAAAAATATAACTTAAGTATCCCTGGCATTGCATCCAGTTTCCGAACCAAATTACTTATTTTGGACCACTGATACATGGATTTTTTAGGTCCGCGAGGTTTGGCTGGATAGTGATGTAGAAGAAATCTAACCATGAAGTCCAAAGTTTGTGAAATATCCTTCGGATACTGAATATTAAAATTGTAATAGTAGCATATCACTTCGATAATCAATCCAAATAGTGATGTATTTGACGATTGACTGACTTCGATTTTTTCAATGAAAATATAGTCGATTTTTGTTTCCAGAGTTTCAGCTAAGGAGTAAAAATATATACGTTTTACATTTTATATCGAACTTGAAAAACAACACTTACCAGTTATTGCGATCCATGGACTATTCGTGGGAATGGTCTTGACAATGTCTTCCATTTTTGTACCCTCCTATAAATGATAAAACAAGATAATATATATATATATATATATATATATATATATATATATATATATATATATATATATATATATATATATATATATATATATATATATATATATATAACTATTTTGTGTGTTGGTGTGTATGCATTAGTATGGCTTATTACCTCGTATAATCGGAACAAATAATTCGCATCTTCGTTAAAGTATGCTGCTACGCTCTTAACTAAGTTGTGCTCATTAACGACCTCTAAAATATCTTTAACAAATTTTAATTTTGAATTTAAAAAGAAATTTGTTATTTTAAATTTTTCACTTTCGAAACTACTGTTCTGTAATCTATCCTTTTTTACGCCGGTTAACTCCATGAAATGATTGAACCCACATTTTTTGTTAAAAATATATGGCCAATTTTCTTTTATTTCCTGTATTGATGGGTACTCCCCGCCTCCATTCAGAAATTTTCTTTGAAGAGCAAATGTTTCGCGCATATATGAAACAATAGTTTCTTCCTGGTTTGACATCAGTTTATTTACCGGATATAATCTTTTTAAATATTGTTGTTTCTCTAATCCAGTAAGCCCATCTATTTCAACTATATTTGGCTACCAATTTTTTACGTTATCCATAAATTCGTTGCCTCTTTTCTCTTTTTAATATGGATTTTTTCTGATGTACTTGTTCGTTTTGTACTAGTATTATTTAAGTAGTTGTTTCGATTTCTCATCATGGTAATAAGCACTTCTGAGAATGATGAGACGATATCACCATTTTCATTTTTTTGTTCGAATGTGGCTGGATAGGTTTGAACAATATTTTCAGATACAGAGCGTAATATTTTTAGAGGTATATAAAATGAAAATTGGCGAAGATCATCTACGACGTAGCTAACAAATGCACTCAGCCTATTGCCAAGTGTTTTTTTGTTTTTAATTAGCTCTGTGATATCCTTCGGCATTTTGTTCCAAGGAACAACAAAATCTTTGAAGAGTTTAACGGCTTCAGTATGATTAGTGGATGACGATGAAGACATTGCTCATATTTAAAGTAGTGGTTAATGACACATCCGAGGTACTGGGCGACGATTGATATATTATATCATTATAAACATGTTCGGAGTTAATTTTTTTATTTTGAGGCGTTAAAATAATTAATGGCGTATCGTCAAGGTATATTTCAGAACATTGATTTTCTTCGTGACGTTGTGGTGTGGTAATTGAACTATTAGTCGGTTCAATTGTTATTGGTCGTGGTGGTGACATCCATGCCTCGTCAAATTTTAGCAACATAAATCTCACATTATATTGAGCAGCATAATATTCGAGAATATCGTCCTCTGTTATTTCAGATCCGCTTGCTTCAAGGACCAAACTAGTGCCTTGCAATCTAAGGGAGTTTGCTGAAAATATGAAAAATAATCTGAGTGGTATGGTACGAAATGACATATTACGAAACGACATATAATAAGCGAAAAAATCATTCAAATGAATTTGTTTCCAATCTTTTTCCTTTTGAGCATAAACCGTTTCGTAATAATATGTCGTTTCGTTAAATGCCCCGCTATAACTAAAATAAATGAATATTTACCTTTGCTAATGACAGCAGCTATAGTTGCAAATGATAAAAAGGTTTTACGAATGCGTCGATCCCCACTGCAGACTTCAAATGGAAATGTAGACATTGCTAACGAAACTATTGTAAAAAATATTAAAAGAGTATGAAATATTAAATTTATGATAACATATAATTTAGAATTGCAATTAAAATATATATTCAATCCTACGTCAAAATTGCTGAACGAATGTACTGTAAGGAGAAAAGTAATATTTGGACTGCCTTTTTAACAAATTTACTGGCTTTTTCAATAATAAACTTTCTAAATTGACGCATTTGTTGAACACTTCTGAATTGCTTTCGTATAGTGTTGTGTATTGATTATACCAAAACCTCGTTACGCTGCCATAAAGGATTGCTTTTTTATACAACGAATCTACAAAAATCGCTTTAATGTTCATTATCTCGATTTCACCTTCATCATTTTGTTTTATTAAAACATTATCATTCTCCTTGTAGGTCGTATTGTAAATATTAATTAGTTTTGATATAAAAACATACTGGTCGGGTAGTTCCACATTAAAAATATCCTCAGAAAATCGGATTACATTGTCTGCTGTTATAGTGCTTTTAAACCGATCTCCTACTATAGTAGTTTGAAATTCTTGGTGGCTTTTAACTAGAGTATAAGATATATTTTTAAAATTTTTAGTTTTTTTTGCATTTTTTTTGAAATACTGATGTTTTCGTTCAAACGCCAGTGTCCAAAGGCTTCTAAGTGGTCCAAATTTTCGTATTAAATATGGATAATATATTACGTAATGATGCTTGGGGCGAAGTTTTAGGAGTGGGCAGCTTTCTTTTCGACTAGCAAAATAATTATCGATGTAAAAAGCTAGTAATGTTGTTTGGGTTAATGAAACTTCTGGTGCACAGATTATTCGACATATTTCGACCATTGAACAAAAAAAAATCCACATACTGTTCTCATAATCATCTATTAAACCCATCATGATGTGTGGCATTAGGATTAAAATGTTCCAAATTTCAAATGCTTTTCTTGATTTTTTTTTTCGCTTTATATCAATTTTTGGAAAGGAGAGTGCATGTTAACTTAAACTTCTTACGCAATGCTGCCAAATACCAGTTGATGTAATCAACAGATACAATTTTTTGGTTATGAAAGTATTTAATGATTTCCATTAAATCGAACGGTATTATACCTTCAAATAGATCATGACCTATGCACGGTGGGAGACCAGGAGTACAAACATGGTAATTGTTTAGTTCGTTTAGGGCAGAATTTTTCTTAATCCCAGTTTGATTTGAATCATCAGATGCGGATAAAGTTTGAAGAGCAGCATTATAATTTTCGGGTGTTCTTATTTCCGCTGTATTCACATTGTAATTCTTTAAAGATTTTCTGTCATAGAGGCAGTATCTACAAAAATATTCAGGAGAACTAAAATTGTCAGTAAATCCGCCTATTTGGTGATTGCCCAGATTATCCCCAACCATAGCGAAAAGGGTTCCGTGATATGGTTGATTAGTAAATTTGTTTTCAGGATTACTAACTTCTATTCCATTCTCTTCTAACGTTTTCAAGTCTTTTATTAAGGGTTTCAAAATTGTATCTATTCCAAAAAATTTTACATTGGCTTCTTTACATAACAAAACGAGCTGGATATTATCAATTTGACTTCTATACTTTTTGTTTAAGTTACCAATAGACATGTACACTCCTAGCATTTTGTGTTTATTTTGCGATGATCCTAATGAATTACAAATTTCAAAGGCGTCTTGGAAAATAATTAATTCAATGGTGTTGCAGTTTTTTGTCCAAAATGAGTTCCCTTTATACACTTCTCCATCATTGTAATCCATTAAAATATTAAATATTTCTGGTTTCACTTCATTGAACAATTTGTAAATTTCAATCTCATTCAGTAACGTCCTTAAAGTTTGTAAAATTGATATGTAATAATAAGAACAAAGTTGGTGATGGTTGTTCCTCCCTAACTCTATTTGAATTGGTGGTACATATCCTGAGTTACTTTCAATGTATTTCAGGCGACTGAAATTATTCTTAAATAACTTTAGCTCATTTATGTTATATGAGTTTTTGATCACAGAAAGTATTTCATCCCGTTTACTAAGTATATTATGATTTTCTGTTATGGCCAGAACTTGGTTCAAAATATTGTACATTCATTGTTTTTTTCAGCAATTGTACGTAGTTCATTATACACAAAATTTAATCCAACGTTTGAAACGTTATATTTGTATTTCAGATTTGTGAATAATAAACTGTAACTGTTTTCTTCTATTTTTGCAACTTGTTTAGTTACATGTGAATCAACAATAAAAATTTTGGTATTTTCCTTTATGACACGCTCTTGGTTATCATCAATTAAAACCATCGTATTTTCCTTTTTGTGAAATCTAAAACAATGAACTCGAAAATGGGATTGGTTTTTAAAATAAAGCTTGCAATTTCGACCTGGACATTTTATTTCCTCGTTTGCTCTCAAATGATTCCTCATATGACTGGAAACTTCAACGAAGGTATTTGCTTTGTATTTACACAAATCGCACTTAAAACATATTTTGTTATGCGTAGAATCTACCTTTGTGACATCAGGTTTTTTATTAATTAAAAAAGAATGTATCCTGTGCCATGAACATTATATGAAATATATGTTGCAAATGTTTTCATACAATTAGGCCACAGACACTTAAATGCTTTACGATTTTTCCCTCTATGCACGTATAAATGTTTACTATATGAAACTATCGAAATCATTTTCGAATCACAAATATTACACATATAAACCATGTTCACGATTTTTTATCAATTTTAATAAAAAACACAATTGTTTTAAAACAATTTTTATCGTAACTTTATAGACGCTTGCATTACGCAAACTATTCGAAACGAATGATCTGACATGACAATATTAAACACGATTTTGTTTAATATTTGCTGTGTTTTAATATTGGAGCACTATCCGGAGCCAAATGGCAATTTTCTATTGAAACTGCAGCTATTATTCACTGGTGTCGCTGTACTATAAAAATTAAAACTAAATTCATCAATAAAACAAACATTTATCACCTGAAATATATTAATTGACATTTATTTTTACATGACGTTATAAACAAAAATTCATTTTGCTGCGTTTTAATTTTTTATTGTAAGATTTAGTTTCTAATGGTTTCAGGGGTTTACAAAATTAAAAGCCTTTTCAAATTTTCCATTGTAATGGATAGCGCTCCCGATAGCGGCTCCCGATAAATAAGTGAGCCGAGATATTTTTTTATCGATTTTTAATTAAAAAGTTGAATGAAAAATCTTAGTTTAGATTTAAATAAATTAATTAAATGCAATAATAGCGCGCTAAATATAAGTTTTCACATAGAAAATTGGCTGCTCTGGATACAGCTATCGGGCGCTAATAAAAAAACACAGCAATTAATACATACTAAATTTTTACTAAGAATTATTACAGCATTTTAATAACATTTTATGTCGTACTTACCTTTAAGAAAAAATATCACACAAACTACTTAAATTCCACTTTACTTGATTATTAACTTTTAATGTTCGTTTTGCAGTCCTGTGGTTTCAGTTTTAATGCATTTATTCAATACGGCATCTAACTGAAAATGAATTTTGTTTTATTTTATTGAATATTCAACAATTTTATTTTATTTTGTTGAATATTTATCAATTTTGTTTTATTTTGTTGATTATTCAACAATTTTATGCTTAATATTTACCACACAATGATTTTATTCAATATTTTTACTGAAAATTTATCAATTGATTAAAGTTCAACAAACGTATTGTTTAGTTTCCAACAAAAAGTAAATTTGTAACAAATTTGTGATGAAATTTCAACAACTAATTGAAAAAAGTCAACATTTTATTGAATAAATAACAAAAATTTTCTTTGCTACATTTATTGTATGGAAATTGCTAAAATAATTTAAATAAAATTAATTGATCTTTAGTTTAGTTTTGATCAAATTTTTTAGAGTGTACGTAGATTTAACTGCACTTTGAATGATGATTTTTGACATTTACTGCTTTTAAACGCACTTCTAATGTTATTTATTTTGAATATTGGAATGTTTAGTGCGTTTCAATGCAAATTCTAACTAGAATGTAACTAGCTTAAATAACTCAATCACCAACAAAAAGATGGTCGTTTTTGGTACTTTGGGGTTAAATGGGTTGATACAGTTAGATACATTTAAGATATTTGGATACGAAAGTAAAACAAGCAAAAACCAACGTGGAAATATAATAGCATAACCAAAATTCTTCAAGTCGTTTTCAATAACTATGATTCATCCATCTAATTCTGATCTACACTTCAAATGCTATAAACAGGTGTGAACGGTACAAGAGAAGCAATGATGAATCCATAATTGAAGAGGAAAAGTGTTATATTTGCGATTTAAACTAGTTCGCATGGTGCTTCAATTTTAGCGCAACAATCAGTATCAAATCCTAACGATGGAAAAAGCGGTTGTTGCGCCAAAAGTAATTTATCGAAAGGAATAAAGAAAATACAATGTGCAAATATACGTATTTGCCATGTTCTCGTGCAAGCATTGGGCGCCATAATGTAACGGGGTACAAAATTGTTGCCTCTGGTAGCATAAAATATATCAGTGGCCATGAACTCATGTGGTATTACCTGTCAATGTTTCCCTAGCTCGTCGGAGAGGTAAATTATTTTTCGTGGATAGTTCTGGAAGTTCATGGTTCTCACTGCAGTGCATCTTCCTTAGAGGTAATTTCGCTGCCACCAGTCCATCAGTGATTCCACTTATTATTATTGTTATTGTTTACATTTTCTTTTATTTTTTCTTTATTTACTTTTGACACTAAATAATTTTGTTTTGTTTTGTTGTCACACTGGAATTGAATTAAAACCTTATAAATGTCATTTTGGTAGTTTTCTAAAGGCTCAACTACACTACAATATTGTTTACTATTACATGGTCTGTTTATTTGATCGATATTTTTATTTTGATGAATAATTGCTCGGTAGTCTTATCAATTTAATTAAGGGGCGCGAAACAATTTTATTTATTATGAATGATTACATTAATTTAATTATTATTAACTTCAATGGGCAGCTCAACTAACTTTAATCTTGTGTATCAAAACATACGTAGTATAAGAAAAAATTTAGATAAGTATACATAGGTTCCGGTAATCTACAGCGTCAAATTATTGGTTTGTCTGAAATTTGGATTTACGACAATGAGGTCGCGAATTATGGTTTAAAGGAGTATGATCTATTCACTTCCTGCTTGCCTGATAAACGTTCGGGAGGTGTTGCTGTTTATGCCCATAGTAGTCTTAATTGCAAACAATTTAATCTTATTTTCCAAACATTCAACGCGGTCGGTCTGACCTTTTTATAAGTTCTAAATTAGTTTGTATTTTTTGAATTTATCGTCTTGGTTATACAGATATCTCCAATTTTATTGATGAATTCAGTGAACTTTTGGAAGGTCTATCCCACTCTAACTTAATTATTATGGGTGATTTTAACATCGACTTTCTCAAGCAGAATGCTATGCTTGATAGGCTGCTGATTTTATTATCGGAACATGGTTTGGATAATATTCTTGAACCAACACGAATTACAAATACCACAGCTACTTGTATTGATAATGTACTGCGTAGATTTGATCTAAGGTATTTTCCGGCAGTTTCTTACAGTGTATTAGACGTAAAAATTTCAGATCACTATCTAATCGAAATTAAATTAACAGGAACCTTTAACATTAAATCTACAACTCGGAGAACCTCTGAAGTTTTACAGATCGATTTCAATAAACTAAAGGAACTACTATTGTATGAAGTACGGATTGATGTTTATTCTTGCCTAGATGCTAAAGGTCATATTAAAAAGAGGCACTTCAATTAAATTGTTTGCCAATAGATCAACTAAGTTAAAGCCATGGATGTCTGATGATTTATTGAGACGTAAAAGAAATAATATTTGTCGCCTTGGAAAAAAACATAACAGCAACTGTAGATTGAAACAAACAATATAGCTCGACCCTGTGTGACTCTGTTAACCTACAAATTAATATAGCCAAAAATAGCTTTTATTCTCAAAAGTTTGACAACAATGGTAGTGATGCTCGTAAAAATTGGAAAACAGTTAATGAAATAATAAACGGCAAGCCTGGTCCAGTTGAAATTAAAGAAATTGTTAATCAAAGAGGCTGCAAAATATCTGGTCCAGTACAGATCGCTAATGAATTCAACGAGTTCTTTACGAGTGTTGGTGATGCTAATGCTACCAGTCTCCTCTTGGATGAAGCTGACAAAAATAGATTAATATCTTAATATTACCAATCTATAGATAGTTGTGTTTATGCGGAAATTTCATCTGAAGAAGCGTACTTTACAATTCTTTCCCTAAAAATAATTCAACTCCTGGTTTGAATGGGATTTCAATTAATGTTGTTAAAAAATGTCCTGGTTTTTAGTTGATGTTTTATCTTTTATTTTCAATTTAAGCTTGGTAACTGGGATTTTTCCTACATCCTTAAAGCGAGCCTTAGTTGTTCCGTTCTTTAAAAATAATGATAAAATAAGTATGAACAACTATAGACCAATCTCTCTACTTTCGGTTTTCTCGAAAATATTTGAAAAAGCTATAAAAAGTAGAATGGTTTTCTCCCTAGATAAAAGAGACTTTTTCTCTCCCGACCAATATGGTTTTAGGAAAAATAAATATACTGAACAAGCCATCGTGTTAGAACAAGTAACTGAACATATTGATAAAAAATCCAAAGTATCTACTCTATTTATAGATCTAACAAAAGCTTTTGACAGAGTTCAGCATAGCACATTGTTAAAAAGCTATATTGTTGTGGATTCAGAGGGATAACCCGGGATTGATTGTCCTCGTACTTGAATGGGCGAACGAAATTGGTTACAGTAAATCGACAATTAAGTCAAGAGTTACCGATTAATGTGGGTGTGCCACAGGGTTCTATCCTAGGACCTTTATTATTTTTAGTGTATGTAAACGGTATCTTTCGACAACAATTTCGAGGGTCTCCAACTGCTTTTGCTGATGATTTCTCGTTTACATATGCTAGTCCAAGTTTTCAAGATAATATCGCGCTAATAGATTATTATTTAAACAGTCTGTCTATTTGGTTGGAAGCACATAATTTTGTTTTAAGTCGCAAAACGAAATTATTACATTTTAGGGATACCCCATCGTCGTATCTTCAGACAACGTATCATACCTTCGAATGCAGTACTAACAATAACACGCAATGCCCTCATAAGGACTGCTTCTTAGTGAACACAGTTGATGAATTTCGATATCTAGGTATTATTATTGATCGAGATTTAAATTGGAAAGCGCACACACAAGGGTTGAAAACTAGACTATCATTGGTCTCCAGAAAAAGGAGTGCCATTCGTGCCGAATTCGTGGCCATTATTTGAAAATCTCAGCATACTTCCTCTACGTTACATATACGTCTTCAAGGTTCTAAGAATATTCTATATTAAAAGTTTTTTTTTTTTTGTTTTTTATTTAAATTATTACAACTGAATACAATTCATCTAGTAATTTTCTTTCTTAATTTAGTCACTTGTGAATGAGAAGAGGCCCATTGGCCAGCTCCATTTATAGGTTATTTACTGAAGTAGTCTTTGCTCTGGTGTCCTTAATCCATTAAATCAATTGGTTTCGTTCTCTGCAATCGTCTTACTGCATGTGAAGTGTCCAACATACCACGAAGCTCTTCATTTACGTGTTGATAGATACATTGTCCATGAATTACTGCAAATTTTTTTATTTCTTCTTGAACCGTCGGGATATTTAGGTCCCTATGAAGGTCATCATTCCTATCGTACCACGGGGCGTTAACTATACCACGTAGCACTTTGTTTTGAAAAGTTTGTATTATTTTGGTGTTGGTTTTCTTTGTACAGCCCCAGAGCTGTATTCCGTAAGTCCATACAGGCTTTAGCACCTGTTGATACAATAGCAATTTATTTTCGGTTGACAATTCCGAATTTTTCCCGAGAAGCCAATACATTTTGCGATATTTGATATTAAGCTCATCTTTCTTCTTTTTAACGTGCTCTTTCCATCTGAGCCTGGTATCTAAGGTCATCCCTAGATATTTAGCATTATTTGCATACGGAATCTGCAGACCGTTAATGATTACAGGTTTGTAACTGACTTTTAGATTGGTGAAATTCAGATGCGTGGATTTCGATTCATTGAGCCCGATACGCTACATTTTTGTCCATTTTATGATTTTGTCACAAGCTTCTTGGAGTTTCGTTGTCGATTCCTCGATAGTGTCTCCTACTGAGAGAACTGCAGTGTCATCAGCAAATGTTGCAATGGTAACATCGTTTAATTGAGGTAAATCTCTGGTGTAGAGCAGGTAAAGAATATGTCCCAAAACACTACCCTGCGGGACTCCTGCCGAAATCTTTTTTAGCTCGGAATATTCATCTTCATATTTCACCCTAAAGTGGCGATTCTCTACGTATTATTTTAAAATCATATAATATTGTTTTGGTAAATCTCTATGTAGTTTGAAGAGTAAACCTCTGTGCCACACCTTATCGAAGGCCTGCGCCACATCTAAGAAGATACTAGAAGAAAATTTTCCTTTCTAATGTATTCTCAATGACATCTGTAAGCCTATGAATCTGCTCAATACTTAAGTGTTTCTCTCTGAAACCAAACTGATATTCTGGGATAAGGTTTCTTTGTTCTATGTTTTTTTTCAATATTTTGAGCAACAGTCTCTCAAACAATTTCGCTAGTGTTGGTAGAAGTGAAATTGACCGGTAGGATTTTCTATCATTCGGTGGCTTGCCCGGTTTCGGAATCATTATTAGTTCTGCTACTTTCCACTGCATTGGCACATGCTTTTTCCTGAGAATCGCATTGATTATGTGCAGTAATTTACGGGTACCTTTTTCAGGCAACTCCTTTACTATTTGCCCTGTTATCAGATCATAACCAGGAGCTTTCTTTACTTTTATGTTCTTAATTTCAGCTTTTAGTTCTTTTAATGTTACAGGCCTGATCTCTTCGAAATCAGATATTCTGGGCGTTTCAGCAGTGTTTTCGCCATTGGTCTGCTGACCTAGAGGTTGAAATGTTTTTTCAAGATGTTCAGCAAACAGGTCAGCTTTATCTTTCGCACTTCTAGCGCATTTACCATCGTGTGTTTTGATTGGGGGGATCTGCGTTTTTGGTCGTTTTAACCCTTTTGTTGCTTTCCAGAAGGAATAGTCGGTATCTTTAGTTAGAGCTAGGGAACAAAGGTATTTTCCAATTGTTTCATTTTTCACTTTTTGTATGAGTGCCTTAAGTTTGATGCACGAGTTGTTTAAGGTGGTTTTATCTTGCGGCGCACGCGTAGTCTGCCATTTCTTTCGGGCTTTTCGTTTTTCCTGCACCAGTTCTCTTACTTCTATTGGGTAAATAACGGAGTTTTCTTTCCCGGATGATAATTTGGGGGTGTATTCCCAAGCCGACCATTGTATGACATCAAGGAGCTTGTCTAGTTCTTCTTCGATTTCATTTTTACTTTTGATTGGCACTTGAAGTTCTATTTTTTCCTCAACCAACTGCCTAAACAGTTTCCAATTTGTTTTGTTGTTTGTGTTCTGTGGGGAATTGGCTTTTTCTATTACATTTTCACTAACCGTCATAATAACAGGAGAATGATCAGATGTTAGACTTTCATCATTTTCTAAGAAGATGTGGCGTTCCGATATGCCTTTAGTGATGTAGAAATCTATTAGATCTGGGATTTTGTTAGGATCAGTTGGCCAATACGTTGGTTTCCCTTCTGAGTGAAATTCACAGTTTGAGTATTGGCCAGCTGCAAGTAACTCTTTGCCTTTTGGAGTGGTTAATCTTGAACCCCAGAAAATATTTTTGCATTAAAGTCACCTCCAATAATGAATTTACTTCCTAATTTCTGGAACAAGAAATACCGTGGGGGGGGGGGGGGTTATACCGTGGGGGGCAATATATGCAGATATATTACAGGTGTTGTGATAACCAAATTTAACCATCACGGTGGTTACTTGCATGGATTCTTTTTCTATTTTTAATTCTTCATGATGTTTGATATTATCCCTAATAAATATAGCTAACCCTCCTCTTGCTCGTTCTGTGGGATGAGTAGTATGGTAACAAGTATATCTCCCGTCCCGATTGATACATAGGAGCTGCTGGTAAGATGTGTTTCTGATATTAGGCATATATCAATTTTCTCGGTTTTTAATAATAGTTCTAACTCTTCTAGGTGTTGTGTTAATCCGTTTGCATTCCATATGGCTATTCTTAATGAGTAGTTTTGATGTCTGGTTTCTGCTCCGGAATTATGAATTGAACTATTTATTGCATACATTATTTATGTTTAACTATTTTGGAGCTTGGTATTTCCAGCAGATTAAGTCGATCCAGAATTAACTTATTTAGCTTATTCTGTTCCTCAAGGCTCTTTAAAATTGCTTGGACAGTGTTTTTGAAATTTTCAGTACCATTGGCCTCATTTTCTTTCGAATTTGAAGCGGCCTGAGCATATGTGTAATTCTCCCTATGCATAGATGTTTCATTTCTTGCTCGATCCTGGTTTGGATGACTTAGAGGAGGTTTGCGTGCCTGATCCCTCATTTTCTGTAGCTGCTTGGCAACCTCACATCCTCGGTAGCTTGCTGGATGTTACCCATAACAATTTATACATTTTGCTGGTTCTTCTTTAGATAGTTTGCAAGTTTGTGTTGGGTGCTTTTCAGCACATTTCACACATTTTGGATCGCGCGCGCAATATCGCTGCGTATGGTTATAGCCTTGGCATTTTTTACATTGTACTATTCTTGTACTGCCTCTTTTAACAGCTTCGATTTTTACTCGCATGTTGAGTATGCCAGCTATATTGTAAATTTTTTCTATTTGCTCGGATTTATCAAAGGTTAGCATGAACAGTGGAAGCCCTCTTTTTGAAAAGGGTTCTAGTCGGTTCTCCTCGCTACGTCTCTCTTTTTAATAATGTTCACGGCATCAAGGATTTTAAATCCTTTATTTTCCAGGTCCTCCATTATTGAATTAATTTCACAGGTTGGATGTAGTCCTCTTGCCATGACCTTGATGGGACGATCGTTTTTATTTTCGTACGTGTACCACTGATATTTTTCCATATTCATTGACAAGTTTCTGTATGCGTTTGGATTTGAAGTGTTAATCTTCCATAAATTATTGTTCAGAGCAGTAATTTTATACTCTTGTTCCGTAACATTACTCATTACACTTTGGATTTCTGAGTAGTTGGTTACTCCTACTATAAAAATCAGTGGTGGGGCTTTTACCTTTGGCTGTGCTTCATTTTGTTGAGCTGGTTGCAGTTTGAGTGGTTTTTCTACTTCTGATGTGGACTCAGCGTCATTTATTGGTGGAGGTGGTTTTTCGTTTGGTTTAGCTGCTTGTTGTCGTTCTAGAGCTAGTTGTTTATTGATGATTAATTGTTTTTTAGAAACCTCTTTTGAAGTTGATGGTAAAGTTTCTGCCATTTCTGGTGAGTGTTGAGCTTTCCTTTTCTTACTTGGTCTTTTACTCCGTTTCACATCTAATTTGTTTCTCTTTCTTATTATTCTTCATCCGTATGGAATGGATTAATGTCATCATCGATTGTAGGGCTGGGTGTCTTCCCAAGTTCTGCACGTGTTGCAACTGCTTTTTTGAGTTCTTCATTCTCTTTCTTTAAAATTGTGAATTCTTCTTTCAATTTAGTTGTAAATTCCTTTATTTCTCTTAGTTGTTCACGGAGTTTGGCATTTTAATTCTCGTACTGAAATATATTTTCAGTTGAAGATCTTGGTAAATTGGTACTTCGTCCAAATGGGTTAAACAATGATTGGCCCACCCCAGAATCTACTGGGCCTGCCTCCGAAGAGCGTGGATTTGTCAGCATTTCTGCTGCTGTACCACCTGGGGTATTACTTTCCGTATTTGTTGTACTCATTGTTTGTTTTAGCCAATTTATACCACTGGCATTTAGTCCCCGGTAACACTTTGCTACTGCCGAAGCAGTACCCACCCCCCCGCGACGAGGAAGTCGCTACCTTGGTGTTACCTAGGTGTACACAGAGACAGCCGAAGCCCTCTGAATACCCTAGGCTGAGGGGCATATTAAAAGTGGGAATAATCTTGTGACTCATGCAGGGTATAATCTCAGATCGAATCATACCTTTTTGAAACATATTCCTAAGTTTAGATTAGATCTACGGAAAAACTTTATTAATATCGTTGCACCAGTCATTTTTAACAATTTACCGTTGGATATTCGTAAGTGCGGCAACTTCTCTAGTTTTTCAAGGTACTTTAAAGAATGGCTTCATCAAACTCAAAATATTGACCATCTTTTTCAACTATTAGTTTAAAATATTATTGTTCTTAAAATTATATAGCTAAATGAAGTAGTTTAAGAGGTTTTAATATATTCATGTGTAGTGAATTATTAATATGTAGTTATAATTATATTGTACAATTTTTGGTTCTTTCAATTTTAACTGTAAATTAAATTGTTTTTATTTTTGTAAATAGAATTCAAATATATTTTTTGTGTGCTTTAGAATCAGGGGACCAGTCACGTGATCTATTTGATCCAATGGTTCTCTTATCTTACCTTTTGAATCTTGTTAGTTTTAATAATGTTGTACACAAAATGTATTTTATTTTGAATGATTAAGTTGGTAATGAAATTAAAAAAAAAATGAACTTCCAGAACTATCTACGACAAACAATTTACCTCTCCGACGAGCTAGGGGAAACGATGACAGGTATTACCACATGAGTTCTTGGCCACTGATATCTTTTATGGTAACGGAGGCAACAATTTTGTACCCCGTTACAGGACCACGGCAATGTTCTCGGCCGATCTGGTGTTCCTTTGATGTACGAGTGCTGGATAACTGTTTACTGAAGCGGTTGTATCGAATTTGGCCACCAGGCGTTAGAGAGTCGACTTTGAAGGACCTCCGCGTCTACAGTAAAATGGGCGCAACATGCGCCCAATTGTTGTGCACCTCCTGGTAGAGATGGTACCTTCTCGATTGCATGAGCGAAATTTTCCTTTGTTGTTATTATTAAACAGGTTTAACTTATCTTCATTTAAGGCTGAGCTCACTCATAACCGGAATCAGATTTTGTAATATTGAGTTCAAGAAAATTTCTTCATTTTCCGTGGCCCCACCACACAACATATAAATATTTCAAACTATTGTTAGTCTCGAAGTTATATAATAACATAAAAATCCAATAAATCGATACTCAACGTTTTGAAGCTTTCACAGGAAATCCTGTTCCAACTTATTTAACAAATTTTTACGCTTAACAAAATTAATAGATGCATATATGTTCAACAGTGTTATGTATTCGAATCCGGCTGATATTTTTCTAAAGCCTACATATGCGTTAATCTCTATAATCCGTTGAGTACATAAAGCGGATTTCTGATATTACATTTCATAAGACTTAGCTCTTCTTAATTCATTTTCCATCTTAAACATATACAAATAAATAAACAACTTGTATTGTTTATCTTTAGGCGTGATAGTGGCTGTATTTTCCAAAACAACAATAACATATCTTGTTGTGTATACGTACATCTTTGCAATGAAAAGTAAAAGTGATGTAGCAAGAATAACACGAGTGTAGCTTGGTACACATGTAGAAGGATTTTTAAACGTCATAAAAAGTTGTTGCGACATCAAATTGACGTCAACCGCAGTATGTTAATGGCGTTAGTATAATATATTGATAGAATCAAGCACACGCATATAGGATTTCTTAGAACAACATAAAGTCGTTTGATTTAACATGCTAGTTGACAATTAATATAAATAAATAAAATATCTGGTCGATCAACTTGTTAAAATGTTTATTATACGTGACGAGTCATATTCGGTTGTTGTGTTTGTCTATTTCTTCGTGTCGTTCCTCTCTTTAAAGTTGATCGCGGTTAACTTATTTTCTTGTCTTCTTGTGTCTAGATTATATAAAAGAAAAGTTTCACCATAATTTTTCAGTTGAGCTCGAACTTTTGTACGATAAAGATATATAAACTGTGATCGATTGTAGAAAGATACTTAGAATATTTTTAAATTATCAAGGTAAATTTGATGAGGTTTCTATATTAAAAGTGATTTAAGTGTTTTAAAAGTGTATGGTTTAAAGTGTTTAAAAATTAATTAATAAAAATATTTTCGAAATTGTGATAGCATCTTATTTTGAAATTTTCAGTAAAATGAAATTCGTATTCCAAGCTGTGCTCGGTGTTGCAGTGTTATGCTGCTTTGTTGCCGCCTTACCACAACAGTACACAAGCAAATTCGATAATGTTAATGTGGAGACCATTTTGAAAAATGATCGTGTCGTTAACAATTACATTAAATGCCTTTTGGATAAAGGGCCTTGCACCCAAGAGGGACGTGAATTAAAACGTAAGTTGGTGACCTGATTTTATAATATTGGCAACGTAATCGAAATAACTTAGATATTGCAAAAAAATTAAATTATATAAATTTTATTATAACCACAGACTGTATAATAAATTAAATAATTTGTTGTTGTTGTTGTATAAACAGTGGATTATAAATGCTTTTAGCGAGTGATATATAAATGCCAGGCTCATACATATCGTTAATCCACTGTACCAAACATAAACTAAATAAAAGTGAATTTATAATTTTTATTTTCGTAATGAAACTGAAAGTTTGCGCACCTCGTTAGTGTGGTGTCTATGTCGGTTTAAAGTAGTAAATGAAACTAATCAATTTAAAATAAATCGATGTGTATTAAGCATATTTTTAGTTTGGTTTATCAATGAAGGTCAAAGAAAGTATAGATAATCGCTGTGGGCTTGTGCACTAAATTGTGAAAGCTATAAAGAAAACATAAAACCTTAAATGCATTTCAAATTTTAACACACGATATCGATCAATTTTAACATATTTTAATTTTTTTTTTGTTGGTTTTCTAGGAACACTTCCCGATGCAATTTTAACCGATTGCGCTAAATGTTCAGGCACACAACGTCAAAATACCGAAAAGGTGGTTAAATATTTACGAGAACGTAAATCAAAGGAATGGAAAGATCTAGTGACGAAATATGATCCCAGTGGAAAGAGCCGCGCAAGGTACGGATTGTAAATTGGGTGTATGCGGAGTGTATATCAGCATTTTTTAAGTCTAGTGCACGAGTGATAAATGTTATATAACATTTGTGTTATTTTTTATAATTTTTAATTTGTACGAAATAAAATTGTATTTTTTATAAAAAATATTAGTTTTATATATTTTTTCCGGACAAGTAGAAGTCATAGTCGAACACAACTTTATAAATTATAAACGTGTAATTCACTGAAGACAAACTGTATACTTAAAAAGTTGAGCTCCAGGCAAAAATATTGTAGACGAAATTTTTTGGTTTTTGAAAATATTTTTGACAGTGGATGCAATTTAAAAACAAGTTTGAGAAATTATCAAACTTCATGTCAACAGTAGCTGATAGACGTAGGTGTTATAGTTAACCAGTTTAGATATCTACAATTATAGAATAATATGGAGAATTAGAAGTCACGATGGGGAGTCCCTTAACTGAAGCTATTTGACATCATCGTTAGCTGAAATAACTTATATGGTTACGCAAATTTATGTACGGAACATTGTTGTTAATGTGTAATAATTATAAACCCGTTTTTCAACTTTTTCTGGATTCTTTCAAGTCTGCGGAAGTCGTCACTATAATAATGTTAATATACAGTTACCATATGCTCAAGTTGGGGTCTTACAAATGAATAACTCAGGATCCTAATTGTATATAGGTCATAAATATCTGCTGTTCAGAGCTATCCGGTGATTTTTTTTTGTTAAGCTCATCTTTCCCATAGAGATAACAGTAAAATGGCAAACTTGTGTGATAGGGTGCGTTCCACTTTACAAATTGAGTAATTTTGCACCAAACTTAACAATCGTTACAATCAACTCGAACGATTCTGTAGGGTAACCCAACAAATTTTGGGGTTGATTTTGCTGCTGTCTCAAATTGCGTTTTTGTGATGGCCATACAATTTACATCATTTATATCGTATCACCTATTGCTAGTGTAATTCACCGAGAATATCACAATCATCTACCAGCTAATCTAACCACAACTCGAATATATTTACATAAGCTATTTGCTTCAGTTTAAATCCAGCCATCAACTCAAAAGAACTCATTTTGATATACTTGTACAAATCCTCGACAACCATAACGTAATTAGTAATATTGAAAGAGACAACAGGTTCAATATGATATATTGCCAAAGGAGTACCATCTTTGGGAATATGGTTTAGTTGTTTTATTTATTGTGCATCGCCAAAATACTTGGTACCCAGAACGCAACGGTATCTTCCATTAATTCAACTAATCTGGGAATAAAGCATACATTTTTTTATGGCCAGATTTTTTCCATGATTTTTTTATGAATAGCGTCGCAATTCTTCTGATACAACCAACAACTGTTTGCCATTTACAACCTTCTTCAGGGATTCGCCTTTCATCGAATAACCTTCATATTGGTCTTTCAAGAATTACAGGAATCGCCATCATTCCCGACTTGGAGTTCGAACTCTTTCAGCATCATCGTACGTTAATGATTTTTTTCAGAGTCCGTTGAAATGATTAATAATGTGTCGCATTCATGAAAAATACAACCGAGAGTTTTATGCTGGAAACACATGAGCAGATTTTCTGCTTTCTCTTCGTCAGAATTTCAAGTAAACTACATGAGTGTTTTTTTGGCAAGCAGAATTTATTTTATTGCTTTTTCGTTGTATTGCTGTATAATATTTGCCTTCACTTTAATTGATAACTCAATGGTAATACGTCAAAATAAAAAAAAAATAAAGTAAAAATCGAATGAACATAATTGCGATTGTTAGATGTGTCTTCTTCTACGACACGCAGCCTATTGCAAGGCAGAAAAATTGGAAATAGAGACATGAGTCAGAATTCTGATCGCAAAGCAGAATACATGTATTTCACACCATACAAACGTGTGTATTCTAATTTTTCTGCTTTCAGAATTTTGCCTTTGTGTTTCCCACATTACTCGAAACTTTACAGCTGCTCTAGCAAATAGTGTCTGCAAGGCGTACAAGTTGTAATTCGACTCTTACTTGGTTGTTTTGTAGTTTTTTATTGTAGTAGGATACTGCAGCAACACTGCTGCATAACCATCTTTGCACGCATTATTGTGCAGTGCCATGATCGTTATCAGATTATAAAATATGTTATAGGCAAACTTCTACATCTCATCAGAGTTAAACTCAGTATTTTCGTTAGCAGCAACGCAATTTTCGCGTATCGAATACGATATACTTGTGGAAATAGCTTGCCAATTTTGTGCAATATAATTACATCTTACTTGAGAATTTTGTAATGTTTAGATTGCGTGCCAGTATGGGGTGGTATCTAATAACAACGAATTTCTTTAGAATTGAACCATTTGGACAGTTACTAAACCACTAGAAACTGTTTGTTCAATAACCAACTATTAAATTTCGATAAGAACGATGATCAACTCAGACAATCAGCCCTATATATCTGAAAATTTTGCAATGTTTGGATTTCGTGGTAGTGGGGTGATTCTACAGGACGAACAAGGTGTCCAACGAAATTTTCGGCATGAAAAGCAGATCTAGGAAATACATTCTGTCAAAAAAGTAACGGCCCGCTGTAAAAATGGTTTCTGTTGGTAAGTTGGCACAACTGTCCTCTATTTTGACGTGAAGTTTGAGCGTCATTTGTCACTTAGTTTGTTTACAGTGCTCTATTTTGTCAGTTCATCTCAAGTGTGTTTTGCGATGTTTAAAATGAATAAAAATATGGAAAAATAAAAGAGAAAGAGAAAGAGAGAAAAGAGAAAAAATTTAGTCGGAGCCATATCATTAGAATATGATGATTATTCGATGATGAGTTTTTGATCTGAAATTCGTTCATAATGATAGCCTTGTGAGATGGTGTGACGTGATACAAAATCCATGAAGGGTTCTTTCCACAAACCGGTCCATTTTCGACAGATTTGCTTTCTCAAATGCCGCGTAACACGCGTAATAATATTCTTTGTTTACCGTCTGGCTTTCGGGTAAACAGCCAAAGAAAACAATCACTTGAGTTTTGATCGACTTTGACGTGGTTTTTCGGTTTCGGCCCAGTTGGAAGGCACCATTCCGAAGCTTGTTGACTTGTTTGCGTATCAAACTCATAAAGCCACGAATCGTCGCCAGTTATAATGCATTTTATGAATGTGGGTTCGGAATTGGCTCGTTGTAACATGTCTTTTTATGCTACCTTTCAATGATTGAGTTTTTGGAATAAATTCAGGTCTTTCGGAACTAGTCGGGCGGCAAGGCGTTTCATGCCCAAACAATCATGTACAAAGTTCCGCGGCTATCTCTCTTAAACCTAAATGACGGTTTTCCGTCACTATTTCCTTCACTTTATTGATGTTAACTTCGGAGAGGCCGATCAGAGCGGGGCAAATCTTTCACCACATCTCGACCGCTATTGAATGCACGTGTTTTTGATAAAGTCGATTCACCGTAAGCTTTTTGTAACATTTTCAGCGATTCGGCATACGAAATTCTATTTGAAATACAAAATTAAGGATAAATTCTTTGTTCGATATTTTTATTCATTATAGAAATCGCAAAACAAACTTGAGATGAACTGACAAAATAGAGCACTGCAAACAAACTAAATGACAGATCGCGCTCAAACTTAAACAAAATTTTTAAAATCCTTTTAAGGGGGCTTTTTGAATGACCAATTTCCGTTACTTTTTCGACAGAATGTAAGAGAGTAAACAATCAATTTTGTGTAAAATCCGCAAAATTAATTGAATATCTTTTTTTAAATAGAATAAACGTATCTTGTGAAATAACGTCTAGTTCATAATAAACTTTTAAAACCGCGATGTCGTTGCTGAAGAAAGAAGATGGATTATGGAAGTATCGATAATTTTATCATCGTTTGATAAGTTCTATCAGATATAAATCATATTTACTGCCAAAGGAGCATCAACACAAAATATACTCGTAAAGTATTATTTCTTTCCATTGCAATACTTACAATGCGATCAGCGAAATAATCTTAAGTACATTCAATTTTGTGCAATGGTTTTTGTGCGGCAAGGTTTTGGTTTCGTTTATTTCGCCTGGATTTTTCTTGTCGCGATCATAAAGAATCAATTTACAATTTGAGCAACTAAATTTAATTGCTGTTTATCATGGTAACGGTAGTACACCAAACAACAAGCAGTGAATCTTGAATCCCCACTATCTTACTGGTTAAACCATTTTACATTCATGAAATTGCCGAAAATTATGAGACTCAAATACAAGAATTTAAATCTTGGTGGTTCTGCAACGTATCGAATTTAGTTTTCAAATATACCAACATTATGGTTTACTGACGTCAGTGATATGGATAAAAAAGTGTTATCCATACTAAAAAAAATGTAAGCTGTTAAATTGCTAACAACAACACATACAACTAAAATTTGTCATTATTTATTTTTTGTTGTGTAAAACAGTCACAGGTTATCTTCTAAGATACATTTACTGTGTAATCCATTTATACGTAGCATGTTTTTTCGCATCGTCCACATTGTTGTGAAATACGATGCGGGAGCAAAATATTTCGTTTATGCATTTGTTTTTCCGCAATGTTAACTGACCTTCATCAATTTTTTTTATAAAGTCAACGGAATATTTAGCATACGAAAATGTAACCTCGGGAAACAGTACGTTTTCCGTATTGCTTGTTAAACATTTTCATTTCCTCCATATTTTATTATATAAAGACTGTCTGTCAGAAGTCTGTAATAAAATATAAAAGAAGTTGACGTAGTTGCAGAAATCATTTTGCTTTCGTGAAATTTTAGATTCCCACCGCACGCGTATTATACTCAAACTTAACATGTTTCAGCTACTTCAAAATCACAGCAAATTGCTAAATCCTAATTACTGGCTTACACGTCTTTAAAAACTCTTGTAACGTTTCCTGTTCAAAAATTTAATCATACATTTTATAAAATCTGAACATTATGAAGCCGACGAATTTTGATTGGAATGTTTGTGTCTAGACGATCTCTTAACATTCGTGATTTCATGCGGCAGAATTTCAGACTAGAGAAGTATTCATTTGTGCGTGAAATTGTACACTTTTATTTCTCGGTTACCCCGGTTGGGGTCGGTTGTTTTGAATTTTATTAATATGCGAAGACTTAATCATATGCCGTTAATGATTAAGTGACCTAAGTAGACAATTTCGCGAGATTTATAAAAATGTTATCAGTAAGATTTGTATGACGAATAAATAAATGGATTATCTTGAAAAATGGCGGTGGGAATTTTTTTTCGTGTGAAATTCTTGGTTCTCCTTATAATAATATAAGCATAACCTGTAATGAAGATGTTGAGGCAAGTCTGAAGGTGATAGGGTTGTTATGTAGTGTAATATATGTACTAGAAAATCGTGGGAGGTTACCAATATGTTGGTAGTTTGGTTTCGATCTACTGAAACCACGAATTATTTAAATCAAAAAAATCAGTCATCTCATCAGACTGCATTGACCAAACTACAAAAATATTGAACATATTTTAATATTAAGGACAAAGCCGTAACTAATGTGGCTGTAAATCTGAAAATCTCAAAAATTAAAAATCACGTATGTCATTGCTAATTAGAAGCAGTCGTATTTTCGGGGCAGCCCGAAAAATTTATAAAAACTGCATTATCTTAAATTTTTATCCCGAAATAATTTTTACATCAGTAAATTTGCAACAAAAATTATATAATACTAGCTGACCCGGCGAACTTTGTTTCGTCCCAAATTACTTCATCCGAGCAAACACTTTTGTCATTCACGAAAATTGATTTTTATGAGAGAAAAAATCAAACAACTCAACTAAATTCTCAATAAACGATTGAGTTGAGTGGTCATTCCATTCACTTTTTCATCGAATTCAACACTAAAAGCAGCTTTATGGTTGCGTTCGTTCGATCATTTATTTGACCAATCATCTAGAAAAATCCAGAAGAAAAAATCGTCATTTTTGAGCAATATGATTGGTGGAAAAAATTGTCAGAACGAACGAATGCATTTCCAAACGCGGCATAATGTTGTGGTTTTTTGCATATTGGCATTGTGATTTGTTAGTCGTCATTGCGAAGGTCAAACAAACGGGGAACTGAATGCACTTGCAGTCGAACGGAATGTCAGTTGGAATCAGAGAAATTCTCGGAATTAGAACATCCTCTCCTTTGAATGTGCCCTTGATGATCGTCGCTTAAATCATATGATTCATCAGCTCCTTCACAGCTAACGGCGTTCCGTTATAAAATCTTAGATGGCTCAGATTGCGCAGCATGATTATCACAGATCCAACCTAGATCATCAAGTTATGCGGTGGTATTCCCGACAAATCAAGCGCTTTCAAAAACTCGGTCTGATAGTTATTTGCCCTGTCTTGATTGGTTACACAGTCAACGGATTGTAACAATGCGTTTCCCCAGAGATTTGGTTTTCAATCAATTAATTCAGTCCCAATCAAGTAATTCAAACATGTCTTCCTTGTTCTACACTACCAAAATCGCGCGTTCGCTGAGCCGATCGTGATTCATATAATTTCGGCGGATTTCCGGAAACACTTTCGTGATAAGTTCTTCCTTCGACGTCGTGAACATGCAAAAATTCAAGGGAAACGAAATCAATTCGGTCAAAACATCAACACGAATTTGACAAAGCGCCAACAGTTGTGTTGAAAAACCGAGTCGTTCTGCCACGTGACTTTTCATGTTCGTGGTCAACTGCTACTTCTTCACATAGCGTCACAGACGATTTCAGTCATGCGTTGAGTTCATATGCAGTTGTTAATCTCGGAACGACAGGTAGCGTTTGCCGAAAATCGGCGGGCGGCAGAATCATCGCTCACCAAAACGTCTTAACTCACTTCGTAAATCCTTCATCGTTCTTGCAATATCTTGGCCATCGCCGAGTTCTTGGCAATTGTTCACACTGCTTGTCAATCATGTGGATATTCATCGGCAACTTCAAAGCAGAATGTGCCGTCTGGCCACCGTCCAGCAATGGGTTGCAATTCCCGATGATGTAACAGCTAACGCTATTTTAGATATCGAGCGAATTGTGAACAAAAGCAATGAAATCGGAAAGGTTTTGCCTCTTCCACCAGGAGCATCGAGGAAGAATATTACGCCGTTTAATTCGTCAACTGCCTTCATCAATGCATCGTTCATGTTCCTTTGCTCTGCATTCAAAAGCGGAACATTCGTTTGTACTATTTTACTCATTGAATCTCGATCGTATACTTGCTTTCGTTGCAATTCACGATTAAATGCGTCGTGTATCGAACGAATTGGTGCTGGCATACCCAATTTCGACAAATAGTTGCCGCACATAAGCACGCACATGTTTTTGGTCATGATCATAGCTTCGTTGCGTATCTCGTCGTTCATTTCAAGCTCATAATTCGATGTTGCAGCAGTGCGAACTCAATACAAAATGTCATCAGCCATCACTTTGGCAAATTTCGAAGAAATTCATGAGTGTTGTACTGCATTAGCTTCCGTGAAATAGTACCACTGTCTATTCTCCAAATACACCCACAAATGATGATCAGTGGGTTGACGTTCGTGTATTGTAAATGAGAAAATATGCCAAATCGCTTCATTGCTACTGACATAACGGCTCAATTATAACCTTGGCACTTCGTCATTTGCATCCACAGCAGCAATACCGAACACAGCCAGATTGCTATACCTACCAACGTATGTTGCTGGGAGAATGGTCATTTGGCCGGCGCTGGTTGCATCTTCTTCCAAAACGATGGAATCTCGCAGATGAATGTAATGCTTGTGACGTAGTTTTGACTGATTGAAGCGGACGCAATTTAAACGTTCCCGTTTGATCTTGACATACACATTGACGCAATACTGTTGAAACAATCGACGATATCTCAAAAGATGATTGCACGCTTTGTCGCATCATCAACCAATAAGTATAAAAATGCATGGAACTGACACTTTTATTCGTTTCTTCACCTGGAAGAATTGTACTTAATAAACACATTTTTTATTAATCACTTGTTTTTTGTTTCGCAGTTATTTTGAATAATTTTCAAAAAGTTTAAAACATCACTCGATCGATTTCGACTTGTTAGGTCATCATCAGGAGTATCTACTGATTTGTATTAGTAGAAATTTTGTTATATAGCAGAAAAAAGCAAAATATAAATAAAAGAAGGAGGGACTAAAAATAAGCAATACAAATTAATCTACGGATCGCGCAGGTAGGCGATGAGTCATAGGTTAAGTAACAAAATTCAAGGTATATTATTGCGTAAGTGAGAATAGAAAAGGGCGGGATCTGTAATTGGTGAGAACCGGATTTCTCTCTAGATAAGTAGATGAGAGCTTACGTCGTGAACTGAAGTTAGTTTTTGAGACTTGTATTAAATAAAATTATTTCTGTTTTGATTTTACATATTTCAAATTCGCTGATGGCGACCCATGGGCTCTCCTCTGTCACCTTTGTTGGCTGA
Source organism: Nephrotoma appendiculata (assembly GCA_947310385.1). NCBI lineage: Eukaryota > Metazoa > Arthropoda > Insecta > Diptera > Tipulidae > Nephrotoma > Nephrotoma appendiculata. The sequence goes on along the minus strand of OX371225.1, from coordinate 145,039,444 downwards.
AATTTTCATGAATTTCTTCGAACAAATGATCATATCAAATAACAATCCTTATTTTCGTCATATAATCTTTTGGTATAGATATGTTGATGACATATTATGTCTATGGAATGGAACTGATAGACTGTTAGACTCTTTCCTTACTTGGTTAAATTCTCAATATCCCACCATTGGTTTTACGTTAGAAAAAGAAGAAAATAAATGTATTAATTTTCTATGCAACGAATAACGGATATGCAACTAGGACTATATTAAAGTTATTGAATAAAAAGCTAAAGCGTAAAACTCTAACGGGTATTTATCCACCTTATAGTCCAGCGCGGACTATATTAAAGTTATTGAATAAAAAGCTAAAGCGTAATGTTAAGCTCCCTGCATAACATTGTTGAAATCAAAAACATCAACAGCAATTATTCAGTTGTGAACATTGATCAACCTCATGAACGTACATTACACACTGACATTTTATTTGATTTCGTTACCGTAGTTCAACCAAAAAGGAAATAATTAATTTCTACATAGCTATTTTCAGATAAAAATTACGAAATAGCCTGATGAGGCATTATTAGAACCTGGCGAATGTTTAAGGCCGTGTACTACTGGACCGGCTAATAACGGGAGCTGTATAGGATAATACAAGTCATACAAGTCAGAAATAAAACGGATAAACTTCGGCAGTACACTCATTTTAAAATCGATAGGTGCAATAGAAATTTCAAGAATTTGTCCATTGACGACAGATTTATATTCAATTATCAGTGAGATGAAGCTGCTATTTTTTTATCTACCAGTATTTTTGTTTGTTGCTCTCTTACAATTTCAAAAATAATCTGATCACCAGTTTAGTTTAGTTAGAGTAATTATACAAAATTATCATATTTTCGAAAAGAAATAACCCAATGGTTAATTCTGAGGTAACAGCAAAAAATTCAAAATTTGCCTTATTAGAAATGCTAATATTGTAATAAGTGACGTTAAAATGTACCGATCTGAGCTTTTTGTTTTGAAAAAATCATTTTTACTTCTAAAATATAGATAAACCCAAATTTAAACTGAAAAAATACACTTGGTTGCAAATAATTCGCACAGTTGCATTTTTAAGAATTTGTTACTGGGGTTGTACTGTATCCGACATAAAATTTAATTACAGTTACCCAATGATGTTACCTTATCATTTTGGTTTTCTCTTCGGATTAAACTTGATTTTTGTTTTATTGCAAACAGTCCCGTTCCTTTTTATATAAATAAATCAAAAATTTCAATCTCGGGAAAATAATCGATTTTTGGTCAGTAGTTGATTGAATTTTTGCTCATTGCTAACGCATTAAGCTCGTGCTTAAATGCAAATTTTCAATTTTATTTTAAAATTTGTAAAATTATTAATGATGTGCGTAGTTTAAGAAACTTAAATTGAAAATTAAGAAAAGTTTTTTTTGTTTGTGTGATAAATTGTCCTTATTACTGGTGTGAAGGAAGAAAACTATTGTTGTTGGTATAAGTGGAAATAATTATCTTGCTTATCAGTGTTGATGTAAATTTAATTAAGTTTTCTTTTTAATAATTGTAAAATTCTATTTTTATTCTTTTTTATTTTTTTTTAAATTCATTTAAAATTAGTTTTGTGGTTCCTGTAAAAATGCAATCAAATTCTTTCAAGAATTATGGCGCTTTTTGAGACAAAATTGGTAAGTCCCATTTTGGATTGTATTATTGGTTATATATGGTGTACGACCTTCAATACTTTTGTTTTATAAATATTGATATCTAACTAGTTGGTGTATTGATTTTTGTGGGATTTGACTACGTGGGGAGGTTGAAAACAGTTAAATTAGATTTCACAAGTAGGGAGATCAAGTCTAACATATTTTAAAGATCATCTTTTTTTTAATGTTGGTTCATCTGTAGAAGGGATTGTTTTGTTCGAGTTATTGCGCAAACGTTTCAGCTTCATCTTCGTTATTTTTGTCTCATTTTTGTTGATTTAATTTTAGGTACATTTTTTGATTGCTCGCCGCAGGGTGAAAAAACGGTATAATTATCATTATAACTATAGTTGTAATTTTTGTTAATAGTACGAGAATAATTAATGTTTCAATTTTAATTGAAAACGAAGAAATTTTCCAGAACTAGAACAGAAGTAATGAAGCAAATTATTTCTTTTTTACTGAAAAAATAGGACGGTGGGAATAAAAATTAAATCTCTTTAACTTCTACTTCTAAAATTATTTCTTGTCCTTTCTGTATTCCTGTTATTGCATATTTAAAAACTACTCATACACATGAACAAAAAACTCTTGGTCTATAATTTTTTTTTGTCTGACGCTTGAAAAAGACGAATCTATTTAAATATTAGACAGTCTTTTCTAGATGTAGCTAGTGAACTCACGATTGCTTGCTTATTTACTAACATATCACTCAGCTAGAAGTTTCTTTAAAATAATTGTTCTTATACTGTCATTCTTTAATTCCTCTTTAATATAGCCTCAGCGAATTAATTTTTATATGAAATTATAAACTAACACACTCTTTATAAATAAAATTTTTTTTCCCTACCGGTGGGACTATTCTGGTAATTCCTTGGGAGTAATTATAATTGGGGAAAATCTACAAATTGGTTACTCATTTTAAATAATTTCCTATTCTAATTAGAACTGCCAGGCTCCAGTGGTTTCTGCGTTTGGAGTCTGCCGCTCCGTTGGTGGTGTCCAACATACGACGGATATCTGCATTTCCTTGTGTTACACAGAAGTCAAAAAGATCTGGTATTCTATGTATGTGAGCCGGCAAATATGTTTGTTTATCACCAGAGTGAAATTGGCGTTTAGTTTTAATTTGCCTTCGTACAAAACTCGTTCCATACGCCAATTCATCTTCATCTGTTTCATAGATAGCTATAGTATTTTCTTTGGCTTGATTATCATTTTTGATTACAGCAATTTGTTCTTTAAGCTTTTTGACTTCTTTGAATAGCTGTTTATTGATTTTCATTAAGTTTTCTATCGATTTCTTAAAATCATCGTTTTCTCTAGCGAACTCGTGGTGGTTTTCTTGGTTTTTCTTGGTTGTTCTCCTGCTGAGAAGTGGCATGTATTTGTTTAGTTGGCGCCGGTTGGTGGTCTACAAATACTTTTGCTTGGTATTAATGGGTTTCGCAATGGTTGGCTCACCCCAGAGTCTGTTGAACCTGCTTCATGTGAGGTGGATTTGCCAACTGTAAAGTTGACGTACCACCTGGGGTATACATTCCGTTTTGTTGTACACTCATTGCCTTAATGATTGGTTTATTATTCAAGGTTCCTTTCCCTAGCCACATTTGGTCTGCGGATGGTATTTTATTTCCCACCTACCCTCCGGCAAGCCGGTTAAAGAGCATCCGCCACTTGGAGACGCGCCACGAAGGGAGTTCGGCATCTCCACACCGGCTTTCTCAAATAGCGAAAATCTCAGAAACTTTCGAGCATGTCGACAAATAAGATTTGATTCTTACATCAAATACTAGTTGAGAACCACTTCGATCATCTCTGTGCGATTCGTAGTGTGTTTTGTTGTAAAAAACTTCATTTTATAAAATTCACTCACGATGTTTCACAAAAATTAAATCTTTCCTTGTAGTGTAAAAATATTTATGTTTAAAATTCAGATATGAAAGTTCAACATTTGAGTGTTTTTTAATTCTAAGTATTTATAGGACACAGTGTATATTTTGTTATTTTGGCATAAACTTCATTGCGATCTACTATATCGTAAGCGTTTGTTTTCCAGCCAGGTCTCACGCTGTTCACATGTTTCAGTACCATTAGAATAAAACGATCTGTTTCGTTCGTTACCAAGCACTATTTCATTCTGTTTACCTGTTTCAGCCATCCTTGTGCACAAGCTATCTTTCCTTCAGGGGCATTTTCTAATCAAAAACGAACCGTTAACTACAAACAAAAAGTAATTATAGATTAAAATAGTTATAAACTGTAAACATAAACCGAATAAGAATGTACGTTTACTTGAAACAATATTTAATACCTGAAAAAATGTTACCAACAATTATGTACCTAAGTGCATATTTGGGAATAACTGGAATTCGGGTTTAGACATTTTGCCAACTAAATAAATTTTTTGAAACCACAAATTAATTTTAAAGCAATTTTTACTATTCAATTAATTTTATTTTTACTCAATTAACGTTTTCGATCACTGAGTGATCATCTTCCGATTTAATTTACAACTAAAACAAATATTTGAAGAAGATGATCAGTCAGTGATCGAAAACGTTAATTGAGTAAAAATAAAATTAATTGAATAGTAAAAATTGCTTTAAAATTAATTTGTGGTTTCAAGAAGGTCATTACACCAACCATTTAGTTATAAATGGAAACCACGGCGGTTCTCGAGTGCAATAATTTGTAAATAAATTTTACACGTACAATATTTTGTAGCAAAGAGTATTTCTTGTAGTGTAACAAATTGGATTGGTCTTTTTTTTTGGTGCATACGAATAAAAGCCGGCAATGTCACCATGCGACATGATAACACAGACTACATTTACGTTTCATTTTTGTTTTCCTGATAAAGAGTTTTTCAATTTGGACGGGTCGATATTGAAATGGAATAAAACAAGCTGTGTGTTCAAATGTCCGATTCAAATGTGCGATGGTATTGATTATGTTGCGACTTGAGGAAACCCCACAAGAAAAAGTCTAGAGCAGTGGTTTTTAACCTCTTTTTACTCGCGGCTCATAAAATAATTCTTAATTTTTTTGTGGCCCCTATTCGGGGGGCCTAATAATTTATATTTGTTAAATTTCCTATAATAAATTTATTGTTTTTATTATTCCTTTATTTTTTTAGTTAATATAAAAAATAACTTTATTATTTCATTATCTATTTGAACTTTCATACTTCACAATTGCATGTTACAGTTAGCATATTTGCATTTATTTCTTATGTACTAACAAAGTTTTATGTAGGAAAAAAACTACAGCGTGTAAATATGAAACCGGATTTACCAATAGACGGCACCACGTACCTTTCGACAAACACGCCTTCGGCGCCATTGTTTTCTTTTGACATCGGACAACAACATCCAATTCATAACCTACAAGTTTCATACAATAGTGCATGTTTTTACGTGTTAAAAAGGTCGGGTATCACGATGCTATGAGTGGTTTCTAAATTCAAAAGTAGTGATTTTGATGTGAGAAACAAAGAACGTGGAAAACTACCAAAAACGTTTGTAGACAGCGAATTGCCAAAATGGATGGATGAGAATGATGCTGGTTGCCAGAAAGATGTACAAAATGTATAACGAATAATGGGCCATACTCTAATAAAATACTCTTAAAAATTATCATACGATGAACGTGTGCTTTTTTACTAGAAAATTACGGTTTCATATTTACACACCTACGGTAATATAGGAAACTTTATTTTTCTTATTTCACTTTTCAATACGATATTCGGTTATACATCAATTTTCTTTTTATTATATTCTGAAGGAAGTTTTGCAAACTTTGGCGGCCCCCCAGCAAGCTTCTTACGGAACCCCAGGGGGGCGCAGCCTCCCTGTTAAGAATCACTGGTCTAGGGGGGTCAAATCGCATGAACTTGGTGGCCAATTCAATTCACCTCTGCGAGAGATAACCCTACCCTCAAATCGTTCATGCAGAATTTCTATCGATGCGTCTGCTGTGTGGCACGAAGCCCAGTCATGCTGGAAACGCATATGGTCTACCTCCATACCGTTCAATTTGGGTCAAAAGAAATCTTCGATGGTGATGGCTTCACCAACGTCATTTTCAAACAGTAACTGTTCGTGGATGCATTGCCACCTGGTAAACCTCGTGTGGGTTGGCATCGTCCCATATACGAAAAATTTGCTCGATAACATAGCTATTTATCTAAAACTGCGCCTCGTCGCTAAAGAAAATTTTTCGGAAAAAGTTGATGTCTTCTTCCAAACGATGCAAAGCCTAGTCAGCGAACAACCGGCGTTGCCTATCGTCATTAACTTTGAGCTCCTGGGTCAGTTGGATCTTGTACGAGTGTAGGCCCGACGCCAAATTCGCCAAGTTGAAGTCCGTGAAAGGCTGAGTTCTTGCGCACGGCGGGGGGTTGACTGTTTCCGGTTCTCCTGTATACTTTTACGGACTGTAACATGTCCCATATTACAAGTATTCATTGTTTTTATGTACACTATTGTTTTATGACAGCTGATCGACATTCCGTATGCAAATCGGTATTTTAAGACCTTTTATGCAATTGATGATTGAACATTTTTTTTTGGTAAAATCAGTCAAGAAGAATGTGCTTTGAAACAAATACGAATTAAGAGTTAAAATAATTCTGCCAAAATGGTTGTTAATGCAATTTTGTATATAAAATTCGTAATCAAATTATTACAAAAACTAATGATAATAAGTTATCTAAATTGAAATAAATTATTTTGTTGTGATTAAGAAATAATAATAAGTTCTTAAATTGTATCTTAATTGGTAAAGCTAAGTTTTTATTAATAAAAACTAAAGACAAGAAAATGTGGATTTTGCATTGACCAAAAAAAAAACTATGGCGAGGTTGGTTGATATGCTGATAATCAGTGATAATATAAATTGTTGAAATAACAACATTTTAGAATTATTCGGGCGGCGGAGTAGAATACTGTAAACTTAAAGATTGAATCGCTTTATAGAATTTTATGAACGTTTCTTTCGGTAGTTGCTTTCGAGCTTCTATAGTTTGGTCTTATATCGTAATCCATGCGATGGTCTCTAAACCGGTTTTCAAAATCGAATTTTAATTGTTGCCAATTGATTTGCGGAATTTGAATTGGTACTGTCTTTTCTTTGAATTGGTACTATTTGAGTATGTTTGTAAATGGTATTAGTTCGGTTTGCCTATGTGCCGGATTGTCAAGTTCCTCGTCTGAGGCTGCATACTCTTCGTCAGGCAGATCAATCAAAGTACAAATATCTCTCTTAGTTTGATCAAGGTCGGAATCATCAGCGGATAAAGATTCATGTTTGTTTAAAATACTTTCACCGGTTTCTATTAGTTGTAAGTATGAGAGTTTGTAACGACGATTACTAGTGGAAAGTCGCGTTAGTCACTCAATAACATGTAAAATTCTAGTTTTTTGTCGAACTAGCAATTCCTCTTCCACTTTCTCAACATTCGTGAGGTCTGTTAAAAATCGTCTATGCTCAATTAATTTATTTGTGCAAACTTTAATTTCGTCATGTAGCCGTTTTTTCGCGCCACTGTGCGCTTGAGCCGGTTTAAGAGTAGGGTATTCTCCTTCTTGTTGGAATGCTTCTTGAAGGGCATTTAAATGCAAGAGTGGTATTTTTTAAATTTCGAACCATACATTCGACTTCAAATTCGTCTGGGTTGAGATGCTTAGCATCCATTTTGAATGATTCAAGGTAATTCAAATGAACTTATGCAAAATATCGTAGAAATAAGCGAGTGTGTTTTCAAAATTAAAATAAAACTAGCTGACCTGTGACTGAATAATCGTCACGTGAATACATTTTTTTTAATTTTTGGTTAAGAAATGATTGAGAAGATTTTTTAAGATGTAAATTTGATGCACTTTTATCAAAAATAAAGTAAATTCATATACGCGGTTAATTTTTAAATCTTAAATGTCAAGCACGCGCTCAAATGCACACAGTATGACTTATGTGCCAAGTCAAATATTCACATCTCAAATGAGAAGCGCGCGCTCGGGATCACATGATCATTTACGCGCCAAACTGTTTGTTGAGCTGAAACTATGACTCAACCTTCGTTCGGCCAGTTTGTGCTGCAAGCAACGCTTCATCTTCATTACCTGGCTCGAAAGTAATTATTTGTTGATTTGGTAGGCAGAGAGAAAGACGCATCACGGAATGAGATTGATCATTTACGGCTCGATAAAAAATAATTTGATATCGCGATTTTCAACAAAGTAGCTGGTGAACAATATATAAATCATAGTTTGCTATGAAGCCAGGGGAATTAAAACTGTCATAACAATGAATTTGACAATTCTCGTCCCCCTTGTAGACGTAGAAATCAACGCTATCTACATTCGATGAAAATCGCCAATAACAAATTCAGGGTTTTAATAAAGCAACTCATGACAAACTGACATAGCGTCAAATCTTGGAAATTTTCTGAAATCACCTGAGGTACCCATTTTGGGTACTTCCCGGTAGAATTTTTCCGATTTTTCTAGCCTATGCACAGCGCAATATTTATGTCGACCTACCCTGAAAAATTAATGTAGGTAGCAGATGTGCTGTGAAACAAATAAAATTTTCAATAATAATATGTATGTGGACTATGAATCGGTTGTCGGCAGTGAGGTTTGCAGGTCATCAAATAATTATCAACGTTGAAATATAAAAAAAAAATTAAGTTAACCCATTTGATCCCAGAATTATTAATTTTCGAAATCTTAAATAAACCATTGAAATCCTCGTTGGTTCTTATTATTTGAACTAAAATTTCTAAACTAAAAGTCAAAATTTTCCTCTATTTCGGAAAAATTCATGAAAGCTACAATGGTCGAAAAAAGCCGGTTGGGGATTTAGAAGGTCTTCAGTTAAACATTTATTAAATAAAAAAAACAGTTTTATTAGTTAGATTTAAATGAAATAAAATAAATTCAATTCTCAATTCAGGAAAGTGTTCCTAAATAATCGTAGTAGTGTAGTAATAAGTAATAGTAATTATTACATTTTTTGTCTAAAATTATAATTTGTTTTGGAATGATAACAATGAAAACATTTATCATGCAGTGAAATCTCACATGATAAGCACAATTTAGTTGTTCTAAGTGGTCCGGATCGTTCCTTATTGATTTTGGACGTGGCCTTAGAGCAAGAGGATGTGTTCTGTATTTATTATAAAGCGACCTTGCTATTTGGCGTCAAAATTCTTGTTGGTCTAACTTACATCCCTTAGATTTTGCTAAACCTCACGAGTTACTTATTGCCACATTGAAGATTCAGAGGGCAATTGACATACTTTAAACCAATTATTCCCGCGAATGCCAATTCGATAATTTTCCACGTGATCGAACAGATCTGCGCGTCCCATAAATTGATTATACATACATATGTACAATGTTGGGTTGAGCTTCAGTCTTTTTTTTTTTTGAAAGCTCAATATCACAGACTATTTTTTGTCGGACTTACCCCAAATTAATTGGACAAAATGGTACCCACATTATTGTCCATCCGGCGAACTGCAACTATTTTATTCACCTTGTCCATTACCAATTTAAACTTCTCTCTTTGAGATTTTTCGTTACTTGTGTTAATGGTGCTTTACCACAACGGTGCTCCCTAACTGTACCGGTACCTCCATCACCATAACCCACAGCAGAAAGCTTGCTGATTATTGAACGATTTGTTAAAAAATTATCAAAAAAATGTGAAAATTCCAAATTTTGATATGTATGTAGTTGTTTTTCAGCACATTTGCAAAGTTTATTATCACCGATTCACCTAATGGTAATCTATTTGGGTTTGCAATGTTTTTACCCTCATAGATATCAAATTTAATACAATATCCATTCCTCTGTATTAAGACCCATGACTTAAATCTAAAGCGAATTGGTTTGCTTCGCATAAATTGTTTGCATCCATGATGTCCAAAATATGGAATCATTGATTCGCTAATCCATTGACGGGAGGTGTATATCTCAAAAATATTATATTCGTTTCTTCTATAAAAAGCCGCATTTGCCATTTGTAGTTTTGTGATAGGTTTGCAGATAATGGTAAAGTTGAGTGAACTGGAAATCTGTTTAAACGAGTTCTCCTCATTATATTGAAAATAAAGGTTGTTCTTGTAGTCATTAAATCCAGAGCAATACAATTATCGACGAGAATTTTTATTGTACCCCGAAATTATTAAGGAAACGTCTCGTTGCAATTTAAATTTAAAGCTTTATTTTTATTTTTGCTGAAATTTTGTTCGTAAAATCGGCTATCATTTGAATTATTCCTACGTCAAAAAACAGCCCGGATGGGAGTCATCTGTTACAGGCAAAACTGCTAAGGTTTTACTAAAGTTGTCCAACTTATTCGCAATATTTATATCCAAGTCCTAATCAGTCCATTGATGTATGAGTGTATTATTCCTCCCTAATCCCAATCGGCTCGGCCATGGTTCCTTAACTACTTCCGCTACATTTCACATATATTATCAGGTTTGTCCAATACAACGTCTACTTCGGTCCTTCGCATTGTGCTCACTAAACAGTTTCCGTTTAATATTTCTTCATCACCAGAGTCCTCATCAGTTTCTCCAACAGTAGGAGGGTAAATCAATTTCCGAGTTAGATTTTTCCAACTCCTCCAGAACTTTGACAAGCGTAATCTACTATTTCCTAAAAAAATATGTCGTTACAGTTTCACAATAGAGTAAAATAAAAGACCCATTATATCCCAAGTAGTTTTTTTCGACCAATTAATATTTTCATTAAAAATAAGTGTAAATCCCACACGGCTTTTAAAAGCATATACAACTTTCACATCGTTTGTCGTAAATATGTAATGAAATTTAAATTTTTTTTTGATATTTTCCATATACCCTAATAGGTACATATGTCATTAACACAAATCTATTTCTTATTTTATTATAAAAAACACATATTACAAACTTGCCAACAATGTTCGTTCATCGTGGTACCTGGTACCGTACACTCTAAAAAATTTTAGTTGAATTTTACTTCAATAATTGAGTGTAACTGATTACACTCAATTATTGTAGTAATTTTAAACGCGTTAAAAATATCCAACTTCCTGTTTAAACATCAACTTTTCAAGAAGAGAATTTAAACAAAAAACTTATTAATAATATTTTGAATATTGTTGAATTATTAACAAAATGTGTTTACCTTTAAACAATATAAAATTATATTTAAACACTTTTTAAACATATATATGATTAAATTGAAACAAATTAAATTTGATTTTCAACAATAGTTGATGAAATTGACATGTAAAATTGTTGAATTTTTAGAAGATATATGCTAAATTTTTCATATAATTTGTTTAATTTCAATCACTCGTTGTTCGAATTTAAACTCAAAATTGTTGATATTTTAGTCCAAATTTACTTTTATTTTTAAATTCATTATATTTAAATTATAAGTTAGCTATATATAATATTTCATTTAAATAACAACTAAATACTTAGATAGATACATTTTTTAATTATAGTAAATTTATAAAATGGCCTAACATGGCCTAACTAAAAATTTTCGATTTTTATTCAACACAATAGTACTCGTATAGGCATACTAATTCAATTCAAAATGAAATTTTAAATAACAAAAGTGGAAAATTTAAATAAAAAAAAAAAAATATTCAGGTATGATTAAATACCAAAAAAAATATAACTTAAGTATCCCTGGCATTGCATCCAGTTTCCGAACCAAATTACTTATTTTGGACCACTGATACATGGATTTTTTAGGTCCGCGAGGTTTGGCTGGATAGTGATGTAGAAGAAATCTAACCATGAAGTCCAAAGTTTGTGAAATATCCTTCGGATACTGAATATTAAAATTGTAATAGTAGCATATCACTTCGATAATCAATCCAAATAGTGATGTATTTGACGATTGACTGACTTCGATTTTTTCAATGAAAATATAGTCGATTTTTGTTTCCAGAGTTTCAGCTAAGGAGTAAAAATATATACGTTTTACATTTTATATCGAACTTGAAAAACAACACTTACCAGTTATTGCGATCCATGGACTATTCGTGGGAATGGTCTTGACAATGTCTTCCATTTTTGTACCCTCCTATAAATGATAAAACAAGATAATATATATATATATATATATATATATATATATATATATATATATATATATATATATATATATATATATATATATATATATATATATATATATATATATATATAACTATTTTGTGTGTTGGTGTGTATGCATTAGTATGGCTTATTACCTCGTATAATCGGAACAAATAATTCGCATCTTCGTTAAAGTATGCTGCTACGCTCTTAACTAAGTTGTGCTCATTAACGACCTCTAAAATATCTTTAACAAATTTTAATTTTGAATTTAAAAAGAAATTTGTTATTTTAAATTTTTCACTTTCGAAACTACTGTTCTGTAATCTATCCTTTTTTACGCCGGTTAACTCCATGAAATGATTGAACCCACATTTTTTGTTAAAAATATATGGCCAATTTTCTTTTATTTCCTGTATTGATGGGTACTCCCCGCCTCCATTCAGAAATTTTCTTTGAAGAGCAAATGTTTCGCGCATATATGAAACAATAGTTTCTTCCTGGTTTGACATCAGTTTATTTACCGGATATAATCTTTTTAAATATTGTTGTTTCTCTAATCCAGTAAGCCCATCTATTTCAACTATATTTGGCTACCAATTTTTTACGTTATCCATAAATTCGTTGCCTCTTTTCTCTTTTTAATATGGATTTTTTCTGATGTACTTGTTCGTTTTGTACTAGTATTATTTAAGTAGTTGTTTCGATTTCTCATCATGGTAATAAGCACTTCTGAGAATGATGAGACGATATCACCATTTTCATTTTTTTGTTCGAATGTGGCTGGATAGGTTTGAACAATATTTTCAGATACAGAGCGTAATATTTTTAGAGGTATATAAAATGAAAATTGGCGAAGATCATCTACGACGTAGCTAACAAATGCACTCAGCCTATTGCCAAGTGTTTTTTTGTTTTTAATTAGCTCTGTGATATCCTTCGGCATTTTGTTCCAAGGAACAACAAAATCTTTGAAGAGTTTAACGGCTTCAGTATGATTAGTGGATGACGATGAAGACATTGCTCATATTTAAAGTAGTGGTTAATGACACATCCGAGGTACTGGGCGACGATTGATATATTATATCATTATAAACATGTTCGGAGTTAATTTTTTTATTTTGAGGCGTTAAAATAATTAATGGCGTATCGTCAAGGTATATTTCAGAACATTGATTTTCTTCGTGACGTTGTGGTGTGGTAATTGAACTATTAGTCGGTTCAATTGTTATTGGTCGTGGTGGTGACATCCATGCCTCGTCAAATTTTAGCAACATAAATCTCACATTATATTGAGCAGCATAATATTCGAGAATATCGTCCTCTGTTATTTCAGATCCGCTTGCTTCAAGGACCAAACTAGTGCCTTGCAATCTAAGGGAGTTTGCTGAAAATATGAAAAATAATCTGAGTGGTATGGTACGAAATGACATATTACGAAACGACATATAATAAGCGAAAAAATCATTCAAATGAATTTGTTTCCAATCTTTTTCCTTTTGAGCATAAACCGTTTCGTAATAATATGTCGTTTCGTTAAATGCCCCGCTATAACTAAAATAAATGAATATTTACCTTTGCTAATGACAGCAGCTATAGTTGCAAATGATAAAAAGGTTTTACGAATGCGTCGATCCCCACTGCAGACTTCAAATGGAAATGTAGACATTGCTAACGAAACTATTGTAAAAAATATTAAAAGAGTATGAAATATTAAATTTATGATAACATATAATTTAGAATTGCAATTAAAATATATATTCAATCCTACGTCAAAATTGCTGAACGAATGTACTGTAAGGAGAAAAGTAATATTTGGACTGCCTTTTTAACAAATTTACTGGCTTTTTCAATAATAAACTTTCTAAATTGACGCATTTGTTGAACACTTCTGAATTGCTTTCGTATAGTGTTGTGTATTGATTATACCAAAACCTCGTTACGCTGCCATAAAGGATTGCTTTTTTATACAACGAATCTACAAAAATCGCTTTAATGTTCATTATCTCGATTTCACCTTCATCATTTTGTTTTATTAAAACATTATCATTCTCCTTGTAGGTCGTATTGTAAATATTAATTAGTATTAATTAGTTTTGAAAAATATCCTCAGAAAATCGGATTACATTGTCTGCTGTTATAGTGCTTTTAAACCGATCTCCTACTATAGTAGTTTGAAATTCTTGGTGGCTTTTAACTAGAGTATAAGATATATTTTTAAAATTTTTAGTTTTTTTTGCATTTTTTTTGAAATACTGATGTTTTCGTTCAAACGCCAGTGTCCAAAGGCTTCTAAGTGGTCCAAATTTTCGTATTAAATATGGATAATATATTACGTAATGATGCTTGGGGCGAAGTTTTAGGAGTGGGCAGCTTTCTTTTCGACTAGCAAAATAATTATCGATGTAAAAAGCTAGTAATGTTGTTTGGGTTAATGAAACTTCTGGTGCACAGATTATTCGACATATTTCGACCATTGAACAAAAAAAAATCCACATACTGTTCTCATAATCATCTATTAAACCCATCATGATGTGTGGCATTAGGATTAAAATGTTCCAAATTTCAAATGCTTTTCTTGATTTTTTTTTTCGCTTTATATCAATTTTTGGAAAGGAGAGTGCATTGTATAATCATTATATAGTAATGTAATGGTAGGTTCGTGAGTGAAATGTTAGATACCACTACTGGTATCGTTTTAAACTTTTTAAAGAATTTCTGCAATTACCTATCCGCCTAAATAGCATAACCTTCTCCTAAATGTAGCTAGAATATTTTATAATGCAACATGCAGAAAACAAAAAAAAATTCTATACATATACTTACAATGCGATTCATTACTATTTATGATACGAAAAAAATTTAGTTCCCATTTCTGTTTCTTTTCATATCAAATTGACAAATAAAATAACATATATAATAATAATTAACAAATACATAATTAACAAATAAAATAGTAATAAAAATAATAATTTTATATGAAAACAAACAGAAATGGGAACTAAATTGTTTTCTTATCATAAATAGTAATGAATCGCATTGTATTACTCATATAATGACGCTCTCATTATAAGTCAAAACAGTTTTTACACTCAAAAGTAAATAGAAAATGTAACAAAGATGATGGAGAGAAAATACCGATCGCAACTAAGTTTGTTTTGTTTTGAATTGCAACAATGTTTTCCAAATTATAGACAAATAATTTTGAACGTTAAAATATTCGTTGAAAATTATAAAAAGCTAAAATAATTGAAGATTGTCCATAAAAACGATCTACATTTAAATCCAATTAACGATTATTTTAAATGATTTTGTAGGTACAACACATATATATTATTTGGTTTTCGTTTCGATAACTATATAGATAGACCACCGATGATATGCATACTTATTTACACGCACACACTCAGCAATTCAATATATGTAAAAGGAAATAATACATCTACACACTACAAAGATTTAAAAATTGTTTGCAAGTTAATTTCGTAAATTTGTTCGTTTAAAATTTTATTGCTTGTCGTCTAATCGTAACGCATGTAGCTTTGTGTTTTCTTATTTTTAAACGTTATAAAAAGTTCATTTTGAAAATTTGTGTATTAAACTTTTGTGAATTTGCGTGATAAAATGGTGTGTGCTTACAAAAACTGCTTAAATAAAAATGACTGTAAATCCACCAGAACATTTTTTACGGTGCTGCATGACCATCGTCGTGTGTTCGACAAGAATAAAGTTACTTCCAAACGCATAACTATTATGAAGAACTTTAATTTTAATGATTTCAAAATAAGTAGTTTTAGAACAAAAAATATTTAAAAAACTGTCTTTCCCCAGCCAATTAATAATCTTGTTTGTAAGTGTAAGGTCAATGACATAGATGCACGATGCAAGCGTTTATTAAAATTCGAATTTTTTTTAAATAAAAAAAATTGATTCCAAAAGTTTCGCGTACGATTTCCAACCAGACACACAACACTGAGAGTCAAACAACAAGAATATTGAAAACACCTGATTTCCCACCTATAACATTGAAATATGAAAAAGGGCCTCCAAGAACTTATTAAAAGAATTATCAAGTTCCACAAATTCCTCATGAATGTCCCATCTCACCATCTCAATTTCCTAGTCCGCAACATCAAATTGAAGACGAAAATAAAGAACCCGTTCAACCTTTAAACAAAATTCTCAGGTTTATATTAAATACCCCTCAGAAAAGTAAAATGTAAACAGAAGAAAACACAATAAAAATATTAATTGATAATACACTTGACGATCGACCACAAGTAAACACATTTTGTACTTGCACAAATATTTCATAAATTAAAATTATCTTGGACCCAAGTTGAACAAAAAATGTATTTGGAATTTGATTTTAAATCACCTTCATGTTACAAGCATTTATTAAAGAAAGGTTTTAATTTGCCAGATAAGGATAAAAAATTGTATTATTCAGTATAAAAAAACTAGTACATGTTTTAAAATTTTTGTATGGGTTAAATTTTAATTTTATTTTTATGTGACTTAGAAGGGTCTTAGAAGGGTATTATGAAAATTGTAAAGAGAATTGTAAGAAAATTGTAACTTTCAAGAGCCCAACTGAAATCCCATTTAATTAACCTAATTAAGGTTAATTAAATGGGAGCTTTTATGAAAATAATGCTCCCATTTAATTAACCTTAATTTTTATTTAGCTCTTTGGTTCTGTTCAAAACGGCTACTTATTTCATTCTAACGCCCGTTGCACATTTCAGCTAAGCTAAGCAAGAAACGTAGTTTCTATTAGCATAGTTTAGCTCGTACAGCTCATTCCGCTGCACATTTGAGCTAATTATATCTCTCACGCATACATTTCAATACAAGTAAAATCCTATGTCTGTCAAAAATTAATTAACTAATTTTATTATATTATTTAAGAATTCAACCACTTTTTTGAATTTGATCCACAATACCAAACACAACAATACTCAAATGTCATCCAAATTTCAATATTTTATAAGTACACATAATAATAGCAATGTGAGCAATATAGCTGACTTTTGCAATCCAAAGACAACCCGAGCTAAGTTAGTTTGTATCGCTCAAAACAGAAAAACATAGCTCGCATAGTTTAGCTCAAATGTGCATCGTTCCATTTGGCCCGTTGCACATTTGAGCTAAGCTAAGCTAAGCGATGTCAGCTAAGTTCATCGCTCTTGGTTGAAAATAAAGAGTTTTAATGAAACGATGCACGCTTGAGCTAAGCTATGCGAGCTATGTTTTTCTGTTTTGAGCGATACAAACTAACTTAGCTCGCGTTGTCTTTGGATTGCAAAAGTCAGCTATATCGTTCACACATACATTGCTATTATTGTGTACATATTCGCCTATGTGACTATGTGATTCTAATAATATTTTGGCAGACAAATAGCATTTTACTTGAATTGAAATGTATGTGAGAGCGATGTAATTAACTCAAATGTGCAGTGGAATGAGCTGTGGATGCCAAACTATGCTAATAGCTGCGTTTCTCGCTAAGGCCCCTTGCACTCTTAAGCTATGTTCTTTTAGCAAAGTGAGCATGTTTTGAGATCACAGCTTTCGATTTACTTTGCAAAGCCTAAATAAGTGAAACCGAATTAGCGAAGCTTAACTCAACACACTCGTACGTCCCGATTTATTTAATTTCTTTATTTAAAGCTGTGGGATAGAAACATAGCTGATTGTGAGCTGATTAATTACGAGGGCAAATCAAAAAGTCTTGCAATTTTATATGAAAAAAAAGAGTGAGTGAGACAGCAATATTTTTATTTTTCGATATAATCTCCTTTAAGGTTTATACATTTGTCACATCGATCAATTAACTTGCCTAAACCCTCTAAAAAAAAGATTTCTTTTGCTCCATAAAATATTCATTTACAACAGACTATACTTCATAGTCACTGGAAAATTTCGGGCCCCTTAGTGTTTTTTTTTTAAATTGGGAAACAGAAAGTAGTCACTGGGTGCCAAGTCTGGACTGTACGGTGGATGCGGAATTTCCACGAAGCCGCAGCTCTTTAATGCAGCTTGAGCAATATTAGCCTTGTGCACTGGTGCATATTCGTGAAGAAGCAAGATTTTTTTAATAACTTTCCTTGGCCGTTTTTCCCGGATCGCTTTTTTCAATTTTCGCAAAACTTCTGCGTAATATATGACTGTGATTGTGGTTTTCGGTGCAATATAATCGATTATCAAAATTCCTTCAGCATCCCAAAAAACTGTTGCCACAACCTTACCAGCAGACGGTTGAGTTTTGAATTTCTTTGGTGGTGGTTCACTACGTTTAATCCATTGCATTGATTCTTGTTTGGACTCCGGATCCCAGTGATAAAGCCATGTTTCATCGCCTGTTATTATGTTATCCAAGAAATTTTCTGGATCTTCTTTGTACATATCTAAAATCGCCTTTGAAGTTTGAACACGCATTTTTTTTTTGTTCTGCATTCAACAAACGGGGAACCCATCGCGCACTTACTTTCGACATGTGAAGGTGGTCATGTAATATAGTATATGTGGTACCGTATGAAAGAGAAATTCTCCACGCTAACCGCGGAACAGAAATACGCCGGTCCTCCAATACAATAGATTCGGCCAAAATTACGTTTTCATGGCTAATAGCATCTGCTGGCCGATCCGAGCGGTTGTCGTCTTCAAATGACTCCCGACCACTTTTGAATAATTTTACCCATCTTGTTACTGTGGCATATGATGGTGCAGATTCGCCATAAACTTTTGATATATAGTTGAATATATAAATTGCATTTCGTCCATCTTTATAGAAAAATTTAATAACGGCGCGATATTCAATTTCATTCATTTTAAGAAAAATTCAAAACACGTGTTACTAAATTGACAAAAACAAACGAAATGTAAAATTTACATCGAAATGTTCTTCTAGAAGTTACATCGCGACAAAAAATGGTTTTGAAAAATATATTGTTGTCTCACTCACTCTTTTTTTTCATATGATATTGCAAGACTTTTTGATATACCCTCGTATCTCCAAGGTGAAAATAAAAATTTAAATACATTGCTTTACAGATTGGGTAGACTCTGAAATGTATCTACAATATTTCTCTTATTTGACTTTGGAAAAAAACCAAAACGTGAAGCTGTTAAATGAAAACATAGCTCATATCAGTCAAAATACTTAGCTCAAGTGGGAAACGGGGCTTATAAAAATTTTTTATATACAACCAAGAACGATGAACATAGGTCAGTTCGCTTGTCTTAGTTCAGCTGAAACAGGCCTTATTGTCTTATTAGTAGCCATCGTTCATGAGTATGCAAAATCATCCGAATTGATTCAAAGCGATTCAAGATGACTTTTAACCAACAAGCGCGCATAATTTTTATGCCTTAAAGGGAAAATCTGTACATGTATCATCACCTTAACAGAGCTCTCACAATAGACAATTTTTTCTCTAAAGTAAATTTTTTTCTAAAGTTTGATTTTCAAACAAACTTCTAAGGCAAAATAAAAATTGTTTTATTGTGAAAGCTGTTTAAAGTCTCCACAAATAAATATTCGTTTTCGAAAGGTAATTAAGTATTAAAACGGTGTAAGACTAAATACAAATTAAGGTTAATTAATTAAATTAAGACATAAAAATAAAATTTTACAATTTAGAGGAAAATAAAAACTGATTTTTTTTATTCAAAATAAAATACACAACGCATTTTTTATTTAAAAAAAATAATTTGTATGGTACATCAAACTAAACAATTTAAAATTAGCGTTCGAATAAAGACGGAACTTAAAAGTAAGCCATTATTTATCCTGCCATAAAGAACTGAAACGTTTTTTTCGGACAATGCTGACCAATCTCTAGCTTAACTACTATTTAAAAATAGTTTTAATTACAAAATAGTGAGCGGCAACCTAAACTCGTAAGCTATTCACTTGTATATTGAATTTATAAAAAATATCTTATATACTTTCTTATATCCCTTTTTCAACTAAGAAAAATAAAAAATCTTCTCAATTTTAGTCCAACCCACACAAATGTGTGAGTAAAAAATTAACGTATGTAACGGCGTTGTTCATTAAAAATTTCGCTTGATTTGAAGTATAACCAACACAACTGTGTGTATAGATATAGTGTTTTTTCGGACGGAAAATAAGTTAAAAAGGAATTCACAAATGTGTAAATTTGTTCAAAAAACATACAAAACTACATATACATGGTAATTTAGCCCTACCCGCACAATTGTGTTAGTAAAACACAAAAGGGATATGTTATTCATTTGAGATGGATTAATTCAGCCCCCAATTTAAACAATAAAATTTATTAGAGATTAACAGATTACATTAACAGAAAAATGAATTTAAGTTTTGTTAGCGAACCTTAAATGCTCATAATTAGATTATAATTATACGCTCTAGATTTGCACACTGTAAACACCACATGACTCTCATTGGATTCTGTGACAAAACAGATCAAGTCAGACATGCTTTGGTTGAAATTATAATCTTTATAATGTCATCCTCGTTTTTTCTATTCCAATGAGGAACAATCCCTTAATAAATAGTTGATTGAAAGACAATAATGAAAAACGACATACTATTGTAGTATGTCCAAGTGACAATTTTCCTATTTTTACGTACTTCTCTTACGTAATATTTTTTATGATAAAATCGAATTAATAAATTTTATTTTAATTTTGAAACAAATATTGGGTTCAATAATGTCCCTGAACTTTCACACAGATTTGGATAAATAGAAAATCTGCCTTTCCATAACAATACATTGTTCTTAATGTATGCATATTTAAGAAAATTACTCGTCCATATTTTCAATTATAAATTACCATTCTGTAACAGTGCAATCAACGGCATCCTTTTAAAAAATTGTATTTAGTTGTTCTATATAGATTTCTACATCGTTTTCATTTTTAATCTTTATTCGTTTGTGTTTGTGAGAACAGATGTATTTAAAATAAACAATAATAATACACAGCTAAGTATGTACCCAATATATTAATATACATATGTATATATCCTATCGTTCATATCTCCTTTCCAATAATGGATTTATTTGATTGAACAATTCATATTCTTTTGCATTTCTATCAAAGAAAAAAAATTATTTATGCTATTTTTTATAAAAAGAAAATTGAAGTAAGGTATTCATGATTTGTTTTATTGTTTATCACAAAAAATATTAAACACATTTTCTACATGACCTTGACAATTGTAAAACAATACGAGTTGAAATAAATATATTCTGTGTTAATATGTAGTATAATAAGTTAGAGTGAAGCAATACTATACTGGTTAATGGTATACAAAAATACGCCGTGTGTACTGTAAGTGTATTTAATCTTGCAAACATTTAGGCGAACTAGTAAAATTATTGCATAACTTAATTTCGATTAACGCGCTACCTGGATTTTCACCCTCTAAAGATTTTTTTCGAATGATGGTACTACTATATATGTATTGCTATGGAGAGTGTTAACTTAAACTTCTTACGCAATGCTGCCAAATACCAGTTGATGTAATCAACAGATACAATTTTTTGGTTATGAAAGTATTTAATGATTTCCATTAAATCGAACGGTATTATACCTTCAAATAGATCATGACCTATGCACGGTGGGAGACCAGGAGTACAAACATGGTAATTGTTTAGTTCGTTTAGGGCAGAATTTTTCTTAATCCCAGTTTGATTTGAATCATCAGATGCGGATAAAGTTTGAAGAGCAGCATTATAATTTTCGGGTGTTCTTATTTCCGCTGTATTCACATTGTAATTCTTTAAAGATTTTCTGTCATAGAGGCAGTATCTACAAAAATATTCAGGAGAACTAAAATTGTCAGTAAATCCGCCTATTTGGTGATTGCCCAGATTATCCCCAACCATAGCGAAAAGGGTTCCGTGATATGGTTGATTAGTAAATTTGTTTTCAGGATTACTAACTTCTATTCCATTCTCTTCTAACGTTTTCAAGTCTTTTATTAAGGGTTTCAAAATTGTATCTATTCCAAAAAATTTTACATTGGCTTCTTTACATAACAAAACGAGCTGGATATTATCAATTTGACTTCTATACTTTTTGTTTAAGTTACCAATAGACATGTACACTCCTAGCATTTTGTGTTTATTTTGCGATGATCCTAATGAATTACAAATTTCAAAGGCGTCTTGGAAAATAATTAATTCAATGGTGTTGCAGTTTTTTGTCCAAAATGACTTCCCTTTATACACTTCTCCATCATTGTAATCCATTAAAATATTAAATATTTCTGGTTTCACTTCATTGAACAATTTGTAAATTTCAATCTCATTCAGTAACGTCCTTAAAGTTTGTAAAATTGATATGTAATAATAAGAACAAAGTTGGTGATGGTTGTTCCTCCCTAACTCTATTTGAATTGGTGGTACATATCCTGAGTTACTTTCAATGTATTTCAGGCGACTGAAATTATTCTTAAATAACTTTAGCTCATTTATGTTATATGAGTTTTTGATCACAGAAAGTATTTCATCCCGTTTACTAAGTATATTATGATTTTCTGTTATGGCCAGAACTTGGTTCAAAATATTGTACATTCATTGTTTTTTTCAGCAATTGTACGTAGTTCATTATACACAAAATTTAATCCAACGTTTGAAACGTTATATTTGTATTTCAGATTTGTGAATAATAAACTGTAACTGTTTTCTTCTATTTTTGCAACTTGTTTAGTTACATGTGAATCAACAATAAAAATTTTGGTATTTTCCTTTATGACACGCTCTTGGTTATCATCAATTAAAACCATCGTATTTTCCTTTTTGTGAAATCTAAAACAATGAACTCGAAAATGGGATTGGTTTTTAAAATAAAGCTTGCAATTTCGACCTGGACATTTTATTTCCTCGTTTGCTCTCAAATGATTCCTCATATGACTGGAAACTTCAACGAAGGTATTTGCTTTGTATTTACACAAATCGCACTTAAAACATATTTTGTTATGCGTAGAATCTACCTTTGTGACATCAGGTTTTTTATTAATTAAAAAAGAATGTATCCTGTGCCATGAACATTATATGAAATATATGTTGCAAATGTTTTCATACAATTAGGCCACAGACACTTAAATGCTTTACGATTTTTCCCTCTATGCACGTATAAATGTTTACTATATGAAACTATCGAAATCATTTTCGAATCACAAATATTACACATATAAACCATGTTCACGATTTTTTATCAATTTTAATAAAAAACACAATTGTTTTAAAACAATTTTTATCGTAACTTTATAGACGCTTGCATTACGCAAACTATTCGAAACGAATGATCTGACATGACAATATTAAACACGATTTTGTTTAATATTTGCTGTGTTTTAATATTGGAGCACTATCCGGAGCCAAATGGCAATTTTCTATTGAAACTGCAGCTATTATTCACTGGTGTCGCTGTACTATAAAAATTAAAACTAAATTCATCAATAAAACAAACATTTATCACCTGAAATATATTAATTGACATTTATTTTTACATGACGTTATAAACAAAAATTCATTTTGCTGCGTTTTAATTTTTTATTGTAAGATTTAGTTTCTAATGGTTTCAGGGGTTTACAAAATTAAAAGCCTTTTCAAATTTTCCATTGTAATGGATAGCGCTCCCGATAGCGGCTCCCGATAAATAAGTGAGCCGAGATATTTTTTTATCGATTTTTAATTAAAAAGTTGAATGAAAAATCTTAGTTTAGATTTAAATAAATTAATTAAATGCAATAATAGCGCGCTAAATATAAGTTTTCACATAGAAAATTGGCTGCTCTGGATACAGCTATCGGGCGCTAATAAAAAAACACAGCAATTAATACATACTAAATTTTTACTAAGAATTATTACAGCATTTTAATAACATTTTATGTCGTACTTACCTTTAAGAAAAAATATCACACAAACTACTTAAATTCCACTTTACTTGATTATTAACTTTTAATGTTCGTTTTGCAGTCCTGTGGTTTCAGTTTTAATGCATTTATTCAATACGGCATCTAACTGAAAATGAATTTTGTTTTATTTTATTGAATATTCAACAATTTTATTTTATTTTGTTGAATATTTATCAATTTTGTTTTATTTTGTTGATTATTCAACAATTTTATGCTTAATATTTACCACACAATGATTTTATTCAATATTTTTACTGAAAATTTATCAATTGATTAAAGTTCAACAAACGTATTGTTTAGTTTCCAACAAAAAGTAAATTTGTAACAAATTTGTGATGAAATTTCAACAACTAATTGAAAAAAGTCAACATTTTATTGAATAAATAACAAAAATTTTCTTTGCTACATTTATTGTATGGAAATTGCTAAAATAATTTAAATAAAATTAATTGATCTTTAGTTTAGATTTGATCAAATTTTTTAGAGTGTACGTAGATTTAACTGCACTTTGAATGATGATTTTTGACATTTACTGCTTTTAAACGCACTTCTAATGTTATTTATTTTGAATATTGGAATGTTTAGTGCGTTTCAATGCAAATTCTAACTAGAATGTAACTAGCTTAAATAACTCAATCACCAACAAAAAGATGGTCGTTTTTGGTACTTTGGGGTTAAATGGGTTGATACAGTTAGATACATTTAAGATATTTGGATACGAAAGTAAAACAAGCAAAAACCAACGTGGAAATATAATAGCATAACCAAAATTCTTCAAGTCGTTTTCAATAACTATGATTCATCCATCTAATTCTGATCTACACTTCAAATGCTATAAACAGGTGTGAACGGTACAAGAGAAGCAATGATGAATCCATAATTGAAGAGGAAAAGTGTTATATTTGCGATTTAAACTAGTTCGCATGGTGCTTCAATTTTAGCGCAACAATCAGTATCAAATCCTAACGATGGAAAAAGCGGTTGTTGCGCCAAAAGTAATTTATCGAAAGGAATAAAGAAAATACAATGTGCAAATATACGTATTTGCCATGTTCTCGTGCAAGCATTGGGCGCCATAATGTAACGGGGTACAAAATTGTTGCCTCTGGTAGCATAAAATATATCAGTGGCCATGAACTCATGTGGTATTACCTGTCAATGTTTCCCTAGCTCGTCGGAGAGGTAAATTATTTTTCGTGGATAGTTCTGGAAGTTCATGGTTCTCACTGCAGTGCATCTTCCTTAGAGGTAATTTCGCTGCCACCAGTCCATCAGTGATTCCACTTATTATTATTGTTATTGTTTACATTTTCTTTTATTTTTTCTTTATTTACTTTTGACACTAAATAATTTTGTTTTGTTTTGTTGTCACACTGGAATTGAATTAAAACCTTATAAATGTCATTTTGGTAGTTTTCTAAAGGCTCAACTACACTACAATATTGTTTACTATTACATGGTCTGTTTATTTGATCGATATTTTTATTTTGATGAATAATTGCTCGGTAGTCTTATCAATTTAATTAAGGGGCGCGAAACAATTTTATTTATTATGAATGATTACATTAATTTAATTATTATTAACTTCAATGGGCAGCTCAACTAACTTTAATCTTGTGTATCAAAACATACGTAGTATAAGAAAAAATTTAGATAAGTATACATAGGTTCCGGTAATCTACAGCGTCAAATTATTGGTTTGTCTGAAATTTGGATTTACGACAATGAGGTCGCGAATTATGGTTTAAAGGAGTATGATCTATTCACTTCCTGCTTGCCTGATAAACGTTCGGGAGGTGTTGCTGTTTATGCCCATAGTAGTCTTAATTGCAAACAATTTAATCTTATTTTCCAAACATTCAACGCGGTCGGTCTGACCTTTTTATAAGTTCTAAATTAGTTTGTATTTTTTGAATTTATCGTCTTGGTTATACAGATATCTCCAATTTTATTGATGAATTCAGTGAACTTTTGGAAGGTCTATCCCACTCTAACTTAATTATTATGGGTGATTTTAACATCGACTTTCTCAAGCAGAATGCTATGCTTGATAGGCTGCTGATTTTATTATCGGAACATGGTTTGGATAATATTCTTGAACCAACACGAATTACAAATACCACAGCTACTTGTATTGATAATGTACTGCGTAGATTTGATCTAAGGTATTTTCCGGCAGTTTCTTACAGTGTATTAGACGTAAAAATTTCAGATCACTATCTAATCGAAATTAAATTAACAGGAACCTTTAACATTAAATCTACAACTCGGAGAACCTCTGAAGTTTTACAGATCGATTTCAATAAACTAAAGGAACTACTATTGTATGAAGTACGGATTGATGTTTATTCTTGCCTAGATGCTAAAGGTCATATTAAAAAGAGGCACTTCAATTAAATTGTTTGCCAATAGATCAACTAAGTTAAAGCCATGGATGTCTGATGATTTATTGAGACGTAAAAGAAATAATATTTGTCGCCTTGGAAAAAAACATAACAGCAACTGTAGATTGAAACAAACAATATAGCTCGACCCTGTGTGACTCTGTTAACCTACAAATTAATATAGCCAAAAATAGCTTTTATTCTCAAAAGTTTGACAACAATGGTAGTGATGCTCGTAAAAATTGGAAAACAGTTAATGAAATAATAAACGGCAAGCCTGGTCCAGTTGAAATTAAAGAAATTGTTAATCAAAGAGGCTGCAAAATATCTGGTCCAGTACAGATCGCTAATGAATTCAACGAGTTCTTTACGAGTGTTGGTGATGCTAATGCTACCAGTCTCCTCTTGGATGAAGCTGACAAAAATAGATTAATATCTTAATATTACCAATCTATAGATAGTTGTGTTTATGCGGAAATTTCATCTGAAGAAGCGTACTTTACAATTCTTTCCCTAAAAATAATTCAACTCCTGGTTTGAATGGGATTTCAATTAATGTTGTTAAAAAATGTCCTGGTTTTTAGTTGATGTTTTATCTTTTATTTTCAATTTAAGCTTGGTAACTGGGATTTTTCCTACATCCTTAAAGCGAGCCTTAGTTGTTCCGTTCTTTAAAAATAATGATAAAATAAGTATGAACAACTATAGACCAATCTCTCTACTTTCGGTTTTCTCGAAAATATTTGAAAAAGCTATAAAAAGTAGAATGGTTTTCTCCCTAGATAAAAGAGACTTTTTCTCTCCCGACCAATATGGTTTTAGGAAAAATAAATATACTGAACAAGCCATCGTGTTAGAACAAGTAACTGAACATATTGATAAAAAATCCAAAGTATCTACTCTATTTATAGATCTAACAAAAGCTTTTGACAGAGTTCAGCATAGCACATTGTTAAAAAGCTATATTGTTGTGGATTCAGAGGGATAACCCGGGATTGATTGTCCTCGTACTTGAATGGGCGAACGAAATTGGTTACAGTAAATCGACAATTAAGTCAAGAGTTACCGATTAATGTGGGTGTGCCACAGGGTTCTATCCTAGGACCTTTATTATTTTTAGTGTATGTAAACGGTATCTTTCGACAACAATTTCGAGGGTCTCCAACTGCTTTTGCTGATGATTTCTCGTTTACATATGCTAGTCCAAGTTTTCAAGATAATATCGCGCTAATAGATTATTATTTAAACAGTCTGTCTATTTGGTTGGAAGCACATAATTTTGTTTTAAGTCGCAAAACGAAATTATTACATTTTAGGGATACCCCATCGTCGTATCTTCAGACAACGTATCATACCTTCGAATGCAGTACTAACAATAACACGCAATGCCCTCATAAGGACTGCTTCTTAGTGAACACAGTTGATGAATTTCGATATCTAGGTATTATTATTGATCGAGATTTAAATTGGAAAGCGCACACACAAGGGTTGAAAACTAGACTATCATTGGTCTCCAGAAAAAGGAGTGCCATTCGTGCCGAATTCGTGGCCATTATTTGAAAATCTCAGCATACTTCCTCTACGTTACATATACGTCTTCAAGGTTCTAAGAATATTCTATATTAAAAGTTTTTTTTTTTTTGTTTTTTATTTAAATTATTACAACTGAATACAATTCATCTAGTAATTTTCTTTCTTAATTTAGTCACTTGTGAATGAGAAGAGGCCCATTGGCCAGCTCCATTTATAGGTTATTTACTGAAGTAGTCTTTGCTCTGGTGTCCTTAATCCATTAAATCAATTGGTTTCGTTCTCTGCAATCGTCTTACTGCATGTGAAGTGTCCAACATACCACGAAGCTCTTCATTTACGTGTTGATAGATACATTGTCCATGAATTACTGCAAATTTTTTTATTTCTTCTTGAACCGTCGGGATATTTAGGTCCCTATGAAGGTCATCATTCCTATCGTACCACGGGGCGTTAACTATACCACGTAGCACTTTGTTTTGAAAAGTTTGTATTATTTTGGTGTTGGTTTTCTTTGTACAGCCCCAGAGCTGTATTCCGTAAGTCCATACAGGCTTTAGCACCTGTTGATACAATAGCAATTTATTTTCGGTTGACAATTCCGAATTTTTCCCGAGAAGCCAATACATTTTGCGATATTTGATATTAAGCTCATCTTTCTTCTTTTTAACGTGCTCTTTCCATCTGAGCCTGGTATCTAAGGTCATCCCTAGATATTTAGCATTATTTGCATACGGAATCTGCAGACCGTTAATGATTACAGGTTTGTAACTGACTTTTAGATTGGTGAAATTCAGATGCGTGGATTTCGATTCATTGAGCCCGATACGCTACATTTTTGTCCATTTTATGATTTTGTCACAAGCTTCTTGGAGTTTCGTTGTCGATTCCTCGATAGTGTCTCCTACTGAGAGAACTGCAGTGTCATCAGCAAATGTTGCAATGGTAACATCGTTTAATTGAGGTAAATCTCTGGTGTAGAGCAGGTAAAGAATATGTCCCAAAACACTACCCTGCGGGACTCCTGCCGAAATCTTTTTTAGCTCGGAATATTCATCTTCATATTTCACCCTAAAGTGGCGATTCTCTACGTATTATTTTAAAATCATATAATATTGTTTTGGTAAATCTCTATGTAGTTTGAAGAGTAAACCTCTGTGCCACACCTTATCGAAGGCCTGCGCCACATCTAAGAAGATACTAGAAGAAAATTTTCCTTTCTAATGTATTCTCAATGACATCTGTAAGCCTATGAATCTGCTCAATACTTAAGTGTTTCTCTCTGAAACCAAACTGATATTCTGGGATAAGGTTTCTTTGTTCTATGTTTTTTTTCAATATTTTGAGCAACAGTCTCTCAAACAATTTCGCTAGTGTTGGTAGAAGTGAAATTGACCGGTAGGATTTTCTATCATTCGGTGGCTTGCCCGGTTTCGGAATCATTATTAGTTCTGCTACTTTCCACTGCATTGGCACATGCTTTTTCCTGAGAATCGCATTGATTATGTGCAGTAATTTACGGGTACCTTTTTCAGGCAACTCCTTTACTATTTGCCCTGTTATCAGATCATAACCAGGAGCTTTCTTTACTTTTATGTTCTTAATTTCAGCTTTTAGTTCTTTTAATGTTACAGGCCTGATCTCTTCGAAATCAGATATTCTGGGCGTTTCAGCAGTGTTTTCGCCATTGGTCTGCTGACCTAGAGGTTGAAATGTTTTTTCAAGATGTTCAGCAAACAGGTCAGCTTTATCTTTCGCACTTCTAGCGCATTTACCATCGTGTGTTTTGATTGGGGGGATCTGCGTTTTTGGTCGTTTTAACCCTTTTGTTGCTTTCCAGAAGGAATAGTCGGTATCTTTAGTTAGAGCTAGGGAACAAAGGTATTTTCCAATTGTTTCATTTTTCACTTTTTGTATGAGTGCCTTAAGTTTGATGCACGAGTTGTTTAAGGTGGTTTTATCTTGCGGCGCACGCGTAGTCTGCCATTTCTTTCGGGCTTTTCGTTTTTCCTGCACCAGTTCTCTTACTTCTATTGGGTAAATAACGGAGTTTTCTTTCCCGGATGATAATTTGGGGGTGTATTCCCAAGCCGACCATTGTATGACATCAAGGAGCTTGTCTAGTTCTTCTTCGATTTCATTTTTACTTTTGATTGGCACTTGAAGTTCTATTTTTTCCTCAACCAACTGCCTAAACAGTTTCCAATTTGTTTTGTTGTTTGTGTTCTGTGGGGAATTGGCTTTTTCTATTACATTTTCACTAACCGTCATAATAACAGGAGAATGATCAGATGTTAGACTTTCATCATTTTCTAAGAAGATGTGGCGTTCCGATATGCCTTTAGTGATGTAGAAATCTATTAGATCTGGGATTTTGTTAGGATCAGTTGGCCAATACGTTGGTTTCCCTTCTGAGTGAAATTCACAGTTTGAGTATTGGCCAGCTGCAAGTAACTCTTTGCCTTTTGGAGTGGTTAATCTTGAACCCCAGAAAATATTTTTGCATTAAAGTCACCTCCAATAATGAATTTACTTCCTAATTTCTGGAACAAGAAATACCGTGGGGGGGGGGGGGGTTATACCGTGGGGGGCAATATATGCAGATATATTACAGGTGTTGTGATAACCAAATTTAACCATCACGGTGGTTACTTGCATGGATTCTTTTTCTATTTTTAATTCTTCATGATGTTTGATATTATCCCTAATAAATATAGCTAACCCTCCTCTTGCTCGTTCTGTGGGATGAGTAGTATGGTAACAAGTATATCTCCCGTCCCGATTGATACATAGGAGCTGCTGGTAAGATGTGTTTCTGATATTAGGCATATATCAATTTTCTCGGTTTTTAATAATAGTTCTAACTCTTCTAGGTGTTGTGTTAATCCGTTTGCATTCCATATGGCTATTCTTAATGAGTAGTTTTGATGTCTGGTTTCTGCTCCGGAATTATGAATTGAACTATTTATTGCATACATTATTTATGTTTAACTATTTTGGAGCTTGGTATTTCCAGCAGATTAAGTCGATCCAGAATTAACTTATTTAGCTTATTCTGTTCCTCAAGGCTCTTTAAAATTGCTTGGACAGTGTTTTTGAAATTTTCAGTACCATTGGCCTCATTTTCTTTCGAATTTGAAGCGGCCTGAGCATATGTGTAATTCTCCCTATGCATAGATGTTTCATTTCTTGCTCGATCCTGGTTTGGATGACTTAGAGGAGGTTTGCGTGCCTGATCCCTCATTTTCTGTAGCTGCTTGGCAACCTCACATCCTCGGTAGCTTGCTGGATGTTACCCATAACAATTTATACATTTTGCTGGTTCTTCTTTAGATAGTTTGCAAGTTTGTGTTGGGTGCTTTTCAGCACATTTCACACATTTTGGATCGCGCGCGCAATATCGCTGCGTATGGTTATAGCCTTGGCATTTTTTACATTGTACTATTCTTGTACTGCCTCTTTTAACAGCTTCGATTTTTACTCGCATGTTGAGTATGCCAGCTATATTGTAAATTTTTTCTATTTGCTCGGATTTATCAAAGGTTAGCATGAACAGTGGAAGCCCTCTTTTTGAAAAGGGTTCTAGTCGGTTCTCCTCGCTACGTCTCTCTTTTTAATAATGTTCACGGCATCAAGGATTTTAAATCCTTTATTTTCCAGGTCCTCCATTATTGAATTAATTTCACAGGTTGGATGTAGTCCTCTTGCCATGACCTTGATGGGACGATCGTTTTTATTTTCGTACGTGTACCACTGATATTTTTCCATATTCATTGACAAGTTTCTGTATGCGTTTGGATTTGAAGTGTTAATCTTCCATAAATTATTGTTCAGAGCAGTAATTTTATACTCTTGTTCCGTAACATTACTCATTACACTTTGGATTTCTGAGTAGTTGGTTACTCCTACTATAAAAATCAGTGGTGGGGCTTTTACCTTTGGCTGTGCTTCATTTTGTTGAGCTGGTTGCAGTTTGAGTGGTTTTTCTACTTCTGATGTGGACTCAGCGTCATTTATTGGTGGAGGTGGTTTTTCGTTTGGTTTAGCTGCTTGTTGTCGTTCTAGAGCTAGTTGTTTATTGATGATTAATTGTTTTTTAGAAACCTCTTTTGAAGTTGATGGTAAAGTTTCTGCCATTTCTGGTGAGTGTTGAGCTTTCCTTTTCTTACTTGGTCTTTTACTCCGTTTCACATCTAATTTGTTTCTCTTTCTTATTATTCTTCATCCGTATGGAATGGATTAATGTCATCATCGATTGTAGGGCTGGGTGTCTTCCCAAGTTCTGCACGTGTTGCAACTGCTTTTTTGAGTTCTTCATTCTCTTTCTTTAAAATTGTGAATTCTTCTTTCAATTTAGTTGTAAATTCCTTTATTTCTCTTAGTTGTTCACGGAGTTTGGCATTTTAATTCTCGTACTGAAATATATTTTCAGTTGAAGATCTTGGTAAATTGGTACTTCGTCCAAATGGGTTAAACAATGATTGGCCCACCCCAGAATCTACTGGGCCTGCCTCCGAAGAGCGTGGATTTGTCAGCATTTCTGCTGCTGTACCACCTGGGGTATTACTTTCCGTATTTGTTGTACTCATTGTTTGTTTTAGCCAATTTATACCACTGGCATTTAGTCCCCGGTAACACTTTGCTACTGCCGAAGCAGTACCCACCCCCCCGCGACGAGGAAGTCGCTACCTTGGTGTTACCTAGGTGTACACAGAGACAGCCGAAGCCCTCTGAATACCCTAGGCTGAGGGGCATATTAAAAGTGGGAATAATCTTGTGACTCATGCAGGGTATAATCTCAGATCGAATCATACCTTTTTGAAACATATTCCTAAGTTTAGATTAGATCTACGGAAAAACTTTATTAATATCGTTGCACCAGTCATTTTTAACAATTTACCGTTGGATATTCGTAAGTGCGGCAACTTCTCTAGTTTTTCAAGGTACTTTAAAGAATGGCTTCATCAAACTCAAAATATTGACCATCTTTTTCAACTATTAGTTTAAAATATTATTGTTCTTAAAATTATATAGCTAAATGAAGTAGTTTAAGAGGTTTTAATATATTCATGTGTAGTGAATTATTAATATGTAGTTATAATTATATTGTACAATTTTTGGTTCTTTCAATTTTAACTGTAAATTAAATTGTTTTTATTTTTGTAAATAGAATTCAAATATATTTTTTGTGTGCTTTAGAATCAGGGGACCAGTCACGTGATCTATTTGATCCAATGGTTCTCTTATCTTACCTTTTGAATCTTGTTAGTTTTAATAATGTTGTACACAAAATGTATTTTATTTTGAATGATTAAGTTGGTAATGAAATTAAAAAAAAAATGAACTTCCAGAACTATCTACGACAAACAATTTACCTCTCCGACGAGCTAGGGGAAACGATGACAGGTATTACCACATGAGTTCTTGGCCACTGATATCTTTTATGGTAACGGAGGCAACAATTTTGTACCCCGTTACAGGACCACGGCAATGTTCTCGGCCGATCTGGTGTTCCTTTGATGTACGAGTGCTGGATAACTGTTTACTGAAGCGGTTGTATCGAATTTGGCCACCAGGCGTTAGAGAGTCGACTTTGAAGGACCTCCGCGTCTACAGTAAAATGGGCGCAACATGCGCCCAATTGTTGTGCACCTCCTGGTAGAGATGGTACCTTCTCGATTGCATGAGCGAAATTTTCCTTTGTTGTTATTATTAAACAGGTTTAACTTATCTTCATTTAAGGCTGAGCTCACTCATAACCGGAATCAGATTTTGTAATATTGAGTTCAAGAAAATTTCTTCATTTTCCGTGGCCCCACCACACAACATATAAATATTTCAAACTATTGTTAGTCTCGAAGTTATATAATAACATAAAAATCCAATAAATCGATACTCAACGTTTTGAAGCTTTCACAGGAAATCCTGTTCCAACTTATTTAACAAATTTTTACGCTTAACAAAATTAATAGATGCATATATGTTCAACAGTGTTATGTATTCGAATCCGGCTGATATTTTTCTAAAGCCTACATATGCGTTAATCTCTATAATCCGTTGAGTACATAAAGCGGATTTCTGATATTACATTTCATAAGACTTAGCTCTTCTTAATTCATTTTCCATCTTAAACATATACAAATAAATAAACAACTTGTATTGTTTATCTTTAGGCGTGATAGTGGCTGTATTTTCCAAAACAACAATAACATATCTTGTTGTGTATACGTACATCTTTGCAATGAAAAGTAAAAGTGATGTAGCAAGAATAACACGAGTGTAGCTTGGTACACATGTAGAAGGATTTTTAAACGTCATAAAAAGTTGTTGCGACATCAAATTGACGTCAACCGCAGTATGTTAATGGCGTTAGTATAATATATTGATAGAATCAAGCACACGCATATAGGATTTCTTAGAACAACATAAAGTCGTTTGATTTAACATGCTAGTTGACAATTAATATAAATAAATAAAATATCTGGTCGATCAACTTGTTAAAATGTTTATTATACGTGACGAGTCATATTCGGTTGTTGTGTTTGTCTATTTCTT
This sequence comes from Nephrotoma appendiculata, assembly GCA_947310385.1. Classification (NCBI taxonomy): domain Eukaryota; kingdom Metazoa; phylum Arthropoda; class Insecta; order Diptera; family Tipulidae; genus Nephrotoma; species Nephrotoma appendiculata. Next base: position 145,005,247 of record OX371225.1, on the reverse strand, counting down.
CGTGTCGTTCCTCTCTTTAAAGTTGATCGCGGTTAACTTATTTTCTTGTCTTCTTGTGTCTAGATTATATAAAAGAAAAGTTTCACCATAATTTTTCAGTTGAGCTCGAACTTTTGTACGATAAAGATATATAAACTGTGATCGATTGTAGAAAGATACTTAGAATATTTTTAAATTATCAAGGTAAATTTGATGAGGTTTCTATATTAAAAGTGATTTAAGTGTTTTAAAAGTGTATGGTTTAAAGTGTTTAAAAATTAATTAATAAAAATATTTTCGAAATTGTGATAGCATCTTATTTTGAAATTTTCAGTAAAATGAAATTCGTATTCCAAGCTGTGCTCGGTGTTGCAGTGTTATGCTGCTTTGTTGCCGCCTTACCACAACAGTACACAAGCAAATTCGATAATGTTAATGTGGAGACCATTTTGAAAAATGATCGTGTCGTTAACAATTACATTAAATGCCTTTTGGATAAAGGGCCTTGCACCCAAGAGGGACGTGAATTAAAACGTAAGTTGGTGACCTGATTTTATAATATTGGCAACGTAATCGAAATAACTTAGATATTGCAAAAAAATTAAATTATATAAATTTTATTATAACCACAGACTGTATAATAAATTAAATAATTTGTTGTTGTTGTTGTATAAACAGTGGATTATAAATGCTTTTAGCGAGTGATATATAAATGCCAGGCTCATACATATCGTTAATCCACTGTACCAAACATAAACTAAATAAAAGTGAATTTATAATTTTTATTTTCGTAATGAAACTGAAAGTTTGCGCACCTCGTTAGTGTGGTGTCTATGTCGGTTTAAAGTAGTAAATGAAACTAATCAATTTAAAATAAATCGATGTGTATTAAGCATATTTTTAGTTTGGTTTATCAATGAAGGTCAAAGAAAGTATAGATAATCGCTGTGGGCTTGTGCACTAAATTGTGAAAGCTATAAAGAAAACATAAAACCTTAAATGCATTTCAAATTTTAACACACGATATCGATCAATTTTAACATATTTTAATTTTTTTTTTGTTGGTTTTCTAGGAACACTTCCCGATGCAATTTTAACCGATTGCGCTAAATGTTCAGGCACACAACGTCAAAATACCGAAAAGGTGGTTAAATATTTACGAGAACGTAAATCAAAGGAATGGAAAGATCTAGTGACGAAATATGATCCCAGTGGAAAGAGCCGCGCAAGGTACGGATTGTAAATTGGGTGTATGCGGAGTGTATATCAGCATTTTTTAAGTCTAGTGCACGAGTGATAAATGTTATATAACATTTGTGTTATTTTTTATAATTTTTAATTTGTACGAAATAAAATTGTATTTTTTATAAAAAATATTAGTTTTATATATTTTTTCCGGACAAGTAGAAGTCATAGTCGAACACAACTTTATAAATTATAAACGTGTAATTCACTGAAGACAAACTGTATACTTAAAAAGTTGAGCTCCAGGCAAAAATATTGTAGACGAAATTTTTTGGTTTTTGAAAATATTTTTGACAGTGGATGCAATTTAAAAACAAGTTTGAGAAATTATCAAACTTCATGTCAACAGTAGCTGATAGACGTAGGTGTTATAGTTAACCAGTTTAGATATCTACAATTATAGAATAATATGGAGAATTAGAAGTCACGATGGGGAGTCCCTTAACTGAAGCTATTTGACATCATCGTTAGCTGAAATAACTTATATGGTTACGCAAATTTATGTACGGAACATTGTTGTTAATGTGTAATAATTATAAACCCGTTTTTCAACTTTTTCTGGATTCTTTCAAGTCTGCGGAAGTCGTCACTATAATAATGTTAATATACAGTTACCATATGCTCAAGTTGGGGTCTTACAAATGAATAACTCAGGATCCTAATTGTATATAGGTCATAAATATCTGCTGTTCAGAGCTATCCGGTGATTTTTTTTTGTTAAGCTCATCTTTCCCATAGAGATAACAGTAAAATGGCAAACTTGTGTGATAGGGTGCGTTCCACTTTACAAATTGAGTAATTTTGCACCAAACTTAACAATCGTTACAATCAACTCGAACGATTCTGTAGGGTAACCCAACAAATTTTGGGGTTGATTTTGCTGCTGTCTCAAATTGCGTTTTTGTGATGGCCATACAATTTACATCATTTATATCGTATCACCTATTGCTAGTGTAATTCACCGAGAATATCACAATCATCTACCAGCTAATCTAACCACAACTCGAATATATTTACATAAGCTATTTGCTTCAGTTTAAATCCAGCCATCAACTCAAAAGAACTCATTTTGATATACTTGTACAAATCCTCGACAACCATAACGTAATTAGTAATATTGAAAGAGACAACAGGTTCAATATGATATATTGCCAAAGGAGTACCATCTTTGGGAATATGGTTTAGTTGTTTTATTTATTGTGCATCGCCAAAATACTTGGTACCCAGAACGCAACGGTATCTTCCATTAATTCAACTAATCTGGGAATAAAGCATACATTTTTTTATGGCCAGATTTTTTCCATGATTTTTTTATGAATAGCGTCGCAATTCTTCTGATACAACCAACAACTGTTTGCCATTTACAACCTTCTTCAGGGATTCGCCTTTCATCGAATAACCTTCATATTGGTCTTTCAAGAATTACAGGAATCGCCATCATTCCCGACTTGGAGTTCGAACTCTTTCAGCATCATCGTACGTTAATGATTTTTTTCAGAGTCCGTTGAAATGATTAATAATGTGTCGCATTCATGAAAAATACAACCGAGAGTTTTATGCTGGAAACACATGAGCAGATTTTCTGCTTTCTCTTCGTCAGAATTTCAAGTAAACTACATGAGTGTTTTTTTGGCAAGCAGAATTTATTTTATTGCTTTTTCGTTGTATTGCTGTATAATATTTGCCTTCACTTTAATTGATAACTCAATGGTAATACGTCAAAATAAAAAAAAAATAAAGTAAAAATCGAATGAACATAATTGCGATTGTTAGATGTGTCTTCTTCTACGACACGCAGCCTATTGCAAGGCAGAAAAATTGGAAATAGAGACATGAGTCAGAATTCTGATCGCAAAGCAGAATACATGTATTTCACACCATACAAACGTGTGTATTCTAATTTTTCTGCTTTCAGAATTTTGCCTTTGTGTTTCCCACATTACTCGAAACTTTACAGCTGCTCTAGCAAATAGTGTCTGCAAGGCGTACAAGTTGTAATTCGACTCTTACTTGGTTGTTTTGTAGTTTTTTATTGTAGTAGGATACTGCAGCAACACTGCTGCATAACCATCTTTGCACGCATTATTGTGCAGTGCCATGATCGTTATCAGATTATAAAATATGTTATAGGCAAACTTCTACATCTCATCAGAGTTAAACTCAGTATTTTCGTTAGCAGCAACGCAATTTTCGCGTATCGAATACGATATACTTGTGGAAATAGCTTGCCAATTTTGTGCAATATAATTACATCTTACTTGAGAATTTTGTAATGTTTAGATTGCGTGCCAGTATGGGGTGGTATCTAATAACAACGAATTTCTTTAGAATTGAACCATTTGGACAGTTACTAAACCACTAGAAACTGTTTGTTCAATAACCAACTATTAAATTTCGATAAGAACGATGATCAACTCAGACAATCAGCCCTATATATCTGAAAATTTTGCAATGTTTGGATTTCGTGGTAGTGGGGTGATTCTACAGGACGAACAAGGTGTCCAACGAAATTTTCGGCATGAAAAGCAGATCTAGGAAATACATTCTGTCAAAAAAGTAACGGCCCGCTGTAAAAATGGTTTCTGTTGGTAAGTTGGCACAACTGTCCTCTATTTTGACGTGAAGTTTGAGCGTCATTTGTCACTTAGTTTGTTTACAGTGCTCTATTTTGTCAGTTCATCTCAAGTGTGTTTTGCGATGTTTAAAATGAATAAAAATATGGAAAAATAAAAGAGAAAGAGAAAGAGAGAAAAGAGAAAAAATTTAGTCGGAGCCATATCATTAGAATATGATGATTATTCGATGATGAGTTTTTGATCTGAAATTCGTTCATAATGATAGCCTTGTGAGATGGTGTGACGTGATACAAAATCCATGAAGGGTTCTTTCCACAAACCGGTCCATTTTCGACAGATTTGCTTTCTCAAATGCCGCGTAACACGCGTAATAATATTCTTTGTTTACCGTCTGGCTTTCGGGTAAACAGCCAAAGAAAACAATCACTTGAGTTTTGATCGACTTTGACGTGGTTTTTCGGTTTCGGCCCAGTTGGAAGGCACCATTCCGAAGCTTGTTGACTTGTTTGCGTATCAAACTCATAAAGCCACGAATCGTCGCCAGTTATAATGCATTTTATGAATGTGGGTTCGGAATTGGCTCGTTGTAACATGTCTTTTTATGCTACCTTTCAATGATTGAGTTTTTGGAATAAATTCAGGTCTTTCGGAACTAGTCGGGCGGCAAGGCGTTTCATGCCCAAACAATCATGTACAAAGTTCCGCGGCTATCTCTCTTAAACCTAAATGACGGTTTTCCGTCACTATTTCCTTCACTTTATTGATGTTAACTTCGGAGAGGCCGATCAGAGCGGGGCAAATCTTTCACCACATCTCGACCGCTATTGAATGCACGTGTTTTTGATAAAGTCGATTCACCGTAAGCTTTTTGTAACATTTTCAGCGATTCGGCATACGAAATTCTATTTGAAATACAAAATTAAGGATAAATTCTTTGTTCGATATTTTTATTCATTATAGAAATCGCAAAACAAACTTGAGATGAACTGACAAAATAGAGCACTGCAAACAAACTAAATGACAGATCGCGCTCAAACTTAAACAAAATTTTTAAAATCCTTTTAAGGGGGCTTTTTGAATGACCAATTTCCGTTACTTTTTCGACAGAATGTAAGAGAGTAAACAATCAATTTTGTGTAAAATCCGCAAAATTAATTGAATATCTTTTTTTAAATAGAATAAACGTATCTTGTGAAATAACGTCTAGTTCATAATAAACTTTTAAAACCGCGATGTCGTTGCTGAAGAAAGAAGATGGATTATGGAAGTATCGATAATTTTATCATCGTTTGATAAGTTCTATCAGATATAAATCATATTTACTGCCAAAGGAGCATCAACACAAAATATACTCGTAAAGTATTATTTCTTTCCATTGCAATACTTACAATGCGATCAGCGAAATAATCTTAAGTACATTCAATTTTGTGCAATGGTTTTTGTGCGGCAAGGTTTTGGTTTCGTTTATTTCGCCTGGATTTTTCTTGTCGCGATCATAAAGAATCAATTTACAATTTGAGCAACTAAATTTAATTGCTGTTTATCATGGTAACGGTAGTACACCAAACAACAAGCAGTGAATCTTGAATCCCCACTATCTTACTGGTTAAACCATTTTACATTCATGAAATTGCCGAAAATTATGAGACTCAAATACAAGAATTTAAATCTTGGTGGTTCTGCAACGTATCGAATTTAGTTTTCAAATATACCAACATTATGGTTTACTGACGTCAGTGATATGGATAAAAAAGTGTTATCCATACTAAAAAAAATGTAAGCTGTTAAATTGCTAACAACAACACATACAACTAAAATTTGTCATTATTTATTTTTTGTTGTGTAAAACAGTCACAGGTTATCTTCTAAGATACATTTACTGTGTAATCCATTTATACGTAGCATGTTTTTTCGCATCGTCCACATTGTTGTGAAATACGATGCGGGAGCAAAATATTTCGTTTATGCATTTGTTTTTCCGCAATGTTAACTGACCTTCATCAATTTTTTTTATAAAGTCAACGGAATATTTAGCATACGAAAATGTAACCTCGGGAAACAGTACGTTTTCCGTATTGCTTGTTAAACATTTTCATTTCCTCCATATTTTATTATATAAAGACTGTCTGTCAGAAGTCTGTAATAAAATATAAAAGAAGTTGACGTAGTTGCAGAAATCATTTTGCTTTCGTGAAATTTTAGATTCCCACCGCACGCGTATTATACTCAAACTTAACATGTTTCAGCTACTTCAAAATCACAGCAAATTGCTAAATCCTAATTACTGGCTTACACGTCTTTAAAAACTCTTGTAACGTTTCCTGTTCAAAAATTTAATCATACATTTTATAAAATCTGAACATTATGAAGCCGACGAATTTTGATTGGAATGTTTGTGTCTAGACGATCTCTTAACATTCGTGATTTCATGCGGCAGAATTTCAGACTAGAGAAGTATTCATTTGTGCGTGAAATTGTACACTTTTATTTCTCGGTTACCCCGGTTGGGGTCGGTTGTTTTGAATTTTATTAATATGCGAAGACTTAATCATATGCCGTTAATGATTAAGTGACCTAAGTAGACAATTTCGCGAGATTTATAAAAATGTTATCAGTAAGATTTGTATGACGAATAAATAAATGGATTATCTTGAAAAATGGCGGTGGGAATTTTTTTTCGTGTGAAATTCTTGGTTCTCCTTATAATAATATAAGCATAACCTGTAATGAAGATGTTGAGGCAAGTCTGAAGGTGATAGGGTTGTTATGTAGTGTAATATATGTACTAGAAAATCGTGGGAGGTTACCAATATGTTGGTAGTTTGGTTTCGATCTACTGAAACCACGAATTATTTAAATCAAAAAAATCAGTCATCTCATCAGACTGCATTGACCAAACTACAAAAATATTGAACATATTTTAATATTAAGGACAAAGCCGTAACTAATGTGGCTGTAAATCTGAAAATCTCAAAAATTAAAAATCACGTATGTCATTGCTAATTAGAAGCAGTCGTATTTTCGGGGCAGCCCGAAAAATTTATAAAAACTGCATTATCTTAAATTTTTATCCCGAAATAATTTTTACATCAGTAAATTTGCAACAAAAATTATATAATACTAGCTGACCCGGCGAACTTTGTTTCGTCCCAAATTACTTCATCCGAGCAAACACTTTTGTCATTCACGAAAATTGATTTTTATGAGAGAAAAAATCAAACAACTCAACTAAATTCTCAATAAACGATTGAGTTGAGTGGTCATTCCATTCACTTTTTCATCGAATTCAACACTAAAAGCAGCTTTATGGTTGCGTTCGTTCGATCATTTATTTGACCAATCATCTAGAAAAATCCAGAAGAAAAAATCGTCATTTTTGAGCAATATGATTGGTGGAAAAAATTGTCAGAACGAACGAATGCATTTCCAAACGCGGCATAATGTTGTGGTTTTTTGCATATTGGCATTGTGATTTGTTAGTCGTCATTGCGAAGGTCAAACAAACGGGGAACTGAATGCACTTGCAGTCGAACGGAATGTCAGTTGGAATCAGAGAAATTCTCGGAATTAGAACATCCTCTCCTTTGAATGTGCCCTTGATGATCGTCGCTTAAATCATATGATTCATCAGCTCCTTCACAGCTAACGGCGTTCCGTTATAAAATCTTAGATGGCTCAGATTGCGCAGCATGATTATCACAGATCCAACCTAGATCATCAAGTTATGCGGTGGTATTCCCGACAAATCAAGCGCTTTCAAAAACTCGGTCTGATAGTTATTTGCCCTGTCTTGATTGGTTACACAGTCAACGGATTGTAACAATGCGTTTCCCCAGAGATTTGGTTTTCAATCAATTAATTCAGTCCCAATCAAGTAATTCAAACATGTCTTCCTTGTTCTACACTACCAAAATCGCGCGTTCGCTGAGCCGATCGTGATTCATATAATTTCGGCGGATTTCCGGAAACACTTTCGTGATAAGTTCTTCCTTCGACGTCGTGAACATGCAAAAATTCAAGGGAAACGAAATCAATTCGGTCAAAACATCAACACGAATTTGACAAAGCGCCAACAGTTGTGTTGAAAAACCGAGTCGTTCTGCCACGTGACTTTTCATGTTCGTGGTCAACTGCTACTTCTTCACATAGCGTCACAGACGATTTCAGTCATGCGTTGAGTTCATATGCAGTTGTTAATCTCGGAACGACAGGTAGCGTTTGCCGAAAATCGGCGGGCGGCAGAATCATCGCTCACCAAAACGTCTTAACTCACTTCGTAAATCCTTCATCGTTCTTGCAATATCTTGGCCATCGCCGAGTTCTTGGCAATTGTTCACACTGCTTGTCAATCATGTGGATATTCATCGGCAACTTCAAAGCAGAATGTGCCGTCTG